>CM032448.1:47134178-47165523 GCA_019049505.1 Pachyrhynchus sulphureomaculatus
AACCAACAAAACAGTTATTATGAAATCAAGTGATTACCAAAACAAAATGGAAAATTTATTAAATGATAAAAAAACCTATAAACAAATTAAATTAGAGACCCAACAAATGTATACCAAAAAAATAACAATAAACTAATTGATCGATGGGAACAAAAACAATATATATCCCCCAACACCGCAAAATCACTGAAAATTCGAAATGCAGTTCCACCAAAAATATACGGTCTTCCTAAACTCCATAAAGAAAACGTTCCATTACGACCCATTGTATCATGTATCCAATACCCATATGCTTCACTTTCCAAACACTTGAAAGACATCTTTACACAAAATCTTATATAAAAATGACCACTACATTAAAGATTCTTTCCAATTTAAAGATAAACTTAAAAACATAAAACTTCCAAATAATTATATCTTAATATCACTTGACGTCATATCACTATATACCAGTATACTCATAGCATTAGCCGTTAAAACCATTAAGAAAAACTGGGATAAAATTAAACAATTCACCGATATCCCTATGAGTGAATTTATAAACGCAACAGAACTTATTCTAAAATTGATGTATTTCCAATACGAAAATAAAATTTACGAACAAATAGATGGGTGTGCAATGGGAGCATCTATTTCCAGCGTAATTGCACAATTAGTAATGGAAGACTTAGAAACTGATATCATACCAAAATTAAACTTCAACATTCCATTTTTTTACAGATATGTTGATGATTGCTTGACCGCTATACCTAAAAACCAAATTAATTATATCATACAAAAATTCAACAGTTACCACAAAAACATTCAATTCACATTCGAAACAGAAGACAACAATAGGATACATTTCTTAGATGTAACTTTACACCACAATAATGAAAATATAAAAACTGAATGGTACACTAAAAATACATGGTCTTCTAGATACCTTAATTATGAATCACACCACCCGAATTCACAAAAAAAATCTGTAATCATAGGTCTAGCAGATAGAGCAATCAAGCTTTCTTACACAGAATACAGAGAGAGTGCAATAACCAAAGCTAAAGAAGCATTAACACTTAACAAATATCCGATGTACTTCATAAACAAAATCTTCAAACAACGAATACACAACTTTTACAATACCCCAATAAGTAAAAAATCATTCAACAACAACCATAAAACATATATTGCACTACCGTTTATAAATGGCCTATCCCAACCACTCAAAAAACTTTTTGAAAACTACAAAATCCGGTTATGTCATAAATCATATAATCTGCTCTCATCCAATTTTTCCAGGCTTAAAACCAAAACCCCAAATAATAAAAAAGTAACATAGTCTACGAAATCAAATGTAATAACTGCGAAGGAATATACGTCGGGCAAACAAGCCAATATCTAGAAAATAGAATCAAGGCCATAAATACGACAAAAAAAATAGTACAGCCCTTACGAATCATGAAATAAATAAAAGCCATACCTTTGATTTCAAAAACATCAAAATTATCAACACCGAAATAAATACAAAAAAAAAGAGAAATTCTCGAATCCGTTCATATTCGGTTGACACCCACTGCAATAAACGAAAAAAACAGATGTAAATAACCTAAACCGTATCTACCTACCAGTCATATAAAGTCCCTCAAGTTAAGTGGTTTGTTTGTAGAAAGAAAAAATGTGATATTAATAGTGTTTTAAACTCAACACCCCACGAAATGAACTACTTTCTAAGGTAAGGCTCTCATTAATGTATACAGTTAATTTTATTAAATTAAAAACTACGAAAAGACACAAATATTTAACCCCGAAATATACAACAAACGGATTAATACTAGCTATATTTAATCCTTCTAATGTAATCTTTTAGAGCAAATTTTGAAGAAGACCTCTTCTGAAGGTCGAAACGTTAATAAATATATAACAAAACCAAGAACAGTTTTAATGATCTAATTCCAAGAACACGTAAAATATAAAAAATATATATATATATACCAAGATCAAAGAACCTTACACTCAACAAAAAAAAAAAAAAATATATATATATATATATATATATATATATATATATATATATATATATATATATATATATATATATATATACATTTATATATATATATATATATATATATATATATATATATATATATATATATGTATATATATATATATATATATATATATATATATATATATATATATATATATATATATATATATATATATATATATATACATGTAAACAGTAGTTTTATATCTTCCGTTTTAGTTATGAACGGTACGTATATTTTATATTTATGTCGTCAAAGAAAGTAAGATTAGCGAATAAAAAATTAATGGGGATAAAGAAAATAAACTTGATATGCAGCGCGACAACCATCCTCTTGGGTACTTGCATAGGTACTCACCTGCCTGCCTGTCTAGCGGCCTACCTATCCCAATCGGCTTCAGTTTTTTTGGTTTAACTTATTTTCTTTTTCTTCTATCAGAAGTCTAAGGATAACTTTTAAAATAATATATTGAAAGATTTTTTCATTCAGTTTAAAAATACTAATGAAAATGTCTATTTAAATTCGGCTCAGTAGTAGAAAGTTCATGGACAAAAGTTAATAAACTTACATACATGCAGACATATACACGTATATTTGCGAAATTTCTCATGCCAAGTCGAGAGCTCTTATCGATTAACATACATAAATATATATATATATATATATATATATATATATATATATATATATATATATATATATATATATATATATATATATATATATATATATATACCAGGTGTATGCATAAGTTTTTGCCGGTTTTTGTGGTAAAGAAAACACGTAATTTTTAAGGGAAAATTATTTTTTATTTATTCAAAATATTGGCCATTGACTTCTACACTCTTCGCCCATCTTTCAGGTAAATTATGAATACCATGCTAGAAAAACTGCTTGTCTTTTGGCGGTAACCCATTCGTCGAACCATTTTCAATTTCCTCGAAATTGCTGAAGTGCTGCTCTGCAAGAGCGTGCCCCATTAATGCGAAGAGGTGATAGTCAGATGGCGCCAGGTCGGGAGAGTACGGCGGGTGTGGAAGGATGTCCCATCCAAGCGATTTCAAGGTGTCGTTCACTGGTTTTGCTGTGTGAGGCGGCGCATTGTCGTGTAACAAAATCACTTTGCCATGTCTTCTGGCCCATTCCGGTCGTCTTTCGATCAATGCGTGATTTAAATTAATCATTTGTTGGGTCATCATCCAGTAACGCCTGCAATTCCTCGTCTTCGTGGTCTACCAGACGGCGCACTGTCTTTCACATTGAAATCACCACGTTTAAATTATCGAAACCATGTCTCACATGTTCTAATCGATGGAGCGTATTCATCATATGTTTCTATCAGCAAACGATGACTTTCCGCAGCATTTTTCTTTTGATTAAATAAGAAAAGCAATGCGTGTCGCAAATGTTCTTTTTCAGGCACAAAAGTCGACATGATCATCGAACGATACAATACAGACGCTAATGTTTGGCGGACTCAACTAGTGTATGTTGGTTAGGTTAATGTCAGACGAACAAACTGACGTACCTATCAAATTCATACACTGCGTACTGTTCGCTGGTGCCAACTCTTAATGAAACCGGCAAAAACTTATGCATACACTTGGTATATATATATATATATATATATATATATATATATATATATATATATATATATATATATATATATATATATATATATATATTGTAATATTCATTTTTTCTAAATTATAAGAACATGTTACTAAACCATTTTTATTTTTAATACATGTAATAATTGTTAACATTTGTTCCCAAGGTACAGCGATCCTTCGTAAATAAATGGATCTATAACCCTGCCTCTAAAAATTCCTGCCCACACATTAAATCCAAATCTGCCTTGATTTCTTTGCTCCACAACTAAATAAGTATTGTAACGGTTAAAAATACCTGTATTGCTTACATGTCCAAATGCAATTTACTGAAAAATTCGGAACATGGTTACAATTGGCCAGAAACCATTGGGAAAAATCCATACGCCGTTGAAAATCTCCGTCTCTAAGGTGATGAACTTTTCTTGTCCTACATGGCCTGAATTGGTGCTTTTTGAAAGTACGACTTACGTTAGTTCTTGGTAGTCCAGTGGATTCTTTTAACTGTCGGGTTGAAGTGTTGGGATTATTTCCGATAGTTCCTAAAACTACTATTTCTTCTAACTAACGTATCCCTGTTTGATTCATAATTTTTGGGTCGTTTCTTTTCAAACTGGCCACTATTAACTAGGTTATGTCGCAATCGAGCGAATATATCCTTGAAGGGTTGACACCTCTCTGGATACCGTTCGTGGTACAAATTACTTGCTGCTTCCGAATTTTCTTCGGTTTATATGAATCACACTATCATATCCCATTTTTTGTAATTTTCAAACTTCATTGAGATTCATTTGACAATTTAATAACTGATCCTGAAGTAAAATTTGACAACTACGAGTAAACAAGTGAATTAAACCATACGGCCGGTCCGTCCAAAGTCTACTTCACAAAATGTGCATTTAAAACTCGCGTAAAAAACTGAAAACTTCTATATTCTGAAGTAGATCTAAGCAAAATATAAAATGTGCTATATTTTTGGAATGGTAATTTAAAGCTCTAAGGAAAAATATACAGGGTATCCCATTTAAAAAATATATTTTTGCGTTAATAACTATTAAAATATTAGTTTTAAAAAAATGTAACTTACTCTGTTGAAATCCACGTGAAAAAGTGCTTTGAGAATGTTTATGCAGAAATCAAAAATTTTCAGTAGGAAAAGAATTACAAACATTTTTCCAAAATGCAGATTTTTGAAAAACACCCTGTATATCTGAAAGGATACTAGATATCGATATGCGGTTTCCACCATTGAGTTTATCATAAAAATTGAGCCTTAGACACCGACATCAGTTTTCGTCTATCTCCTTTAGATGAAGGGGTTTACCTTTAAAAGTGTCCAATTTGGACCACCATGTCAGAATTTTATTACATTTTTGATATTAAGTTTACCAGTGTAACTAATACTGGAGTAAGCGCAGGTCTTTATTAAAATGATTTCAATTGTCTTGAATACGTATGCATTCTTAGTGGGAAGAGCATCTTCCGTACTTGTCTATCAAGTTTTAAGTGCCATACTCCTATCTCATTTTTATACTCCATAAGTGAACAAGTTTGTTTTCGAGATTTTGCTTCGACGAGAAAAAAGGCGAAATATCAATCCGGACATTTTTTCAATCGGGGCTTTTTCCATCTTCCAGAAAAATTCTGCCCATCTTGAGATCTCTTGGATCAAATTTTCACCGGTTACCCAGATGAAAGCCAGGGGGTAGTGTGTGGGGTAATATTGTGATAAGAAACCGACGGGAAAAGGCCAAGATGAATGTCGGCAAGTACACTTAACTTGAGTCCTTTTTTTCACAATGTGTGTACTTGAAACCATTCTTACCACGTGTGTACCTGAAACTATTTCACCTGTCACGATTTTCACCGTGAGTGAACCTGGGACCATTTTTACATCATACCATCTGAAAGCCGTTTTCTAAACCAAAAACATGTGTTATACCAGAAACTACTTCTAAACCTTCCAAGTCAGAAACTGTCAGTGAACCGGTACATCTTTCACCCCATCTTCTAACCTAGCCCAAACCGGCAGGCTGCCCAGTTGCCTTGTAGTTCCAAGGAAGCTGCAGATCTTTAGTCCGAGGTCCAGGATTTCTATCTAACGATTCACGCTCGTTGATTAACCACCGTTGTTTGGGTTGTTGTCTAGGCTGCCTGTTGTAACTTAGAGAACTGATGGGGCAGGTAATACCTAAGTATTTACATTTATTTTACCGAAGATCTTTCGTTTACTCCCGAAACGGTCATAACTTGTTATAATTCCGACGAAGTTTTATACATTTTACTTTAAAAGGATTATTAGTTAAGTAATTATAACTGTTGATTTAGGGTAAATATGTCTTTTTATGTTTGTACATATATTTTGCTTTATTTTAACCTAGGGTTTCGCTGAGCTCCCGTTCTCTTTCCAGGACATTTAAGTTGTACCTCATTTAATAACACATGTACAAATAAATATCTCTCCAGTATTTTTTCATTTTTTCGCTGGATTCAAATTCTCTTCTACTATAAAATGAATGGTGCCCATAACAGTACAACTAAGATTTGAACAGTTCAACCATTCAATTTAATTTCAAAAATAAGAATATACACAAGGGGTATAATAGGTGATCTTATATAAAATAAATAATTTATTTAAAAAAAAGAGCAAAAACGTAACCATATATATATATATATATATATATATATATATATATATATATATATATATATATATATATACATATATGTATATATATATATATATATATATATATATATATATATATATATATATATATATATATATAAAAGTTGGTATGTATAAGCTACCTACGGCCATTCAGGCTAACGAAATCTTTGCACTTCTCATGTGAGTTTTTTTAATTTATTATGACTAATATCTTATTCTTGTTCTACACTAATTTTATTTATTATAACAACTTAATGATAACATCATTAATTTAAATTTGTCCCAAACACCATTAGTGAATATGCTTTGTTCTTCTTTTCAGTTCTCTGAAGAAGGTCCCAATCTGGGACCGAAATATTGGCTTAATGAAAATTGTGCGATCTCTTATCACGCCCCCTTTTTTGCCGAGTTCCCAACTAAGATTGTATTTTTAAGAATTTTGGTAGATACGGCAATCTTTTGCTTTCTTTCTTTATTCTATTATCGAAATGGGGTTTTTTTAAGATTTACGTAATACATATGGAGCGGAAACTACTAACCTTTTCCGTAACTGGGCCAAATATAACACTAAGTTAGCTAGGATGACCTGTAGAAGAAATTTTCTGTTGAAATGTCGCTCAAACGGGACTTGTCCCTAACCATATTGTAAAGAACATGAACAATCTGATGTCCGACAGATCCAATGACAACAACAGGCTTCCAGAGTAAGGTATCTGTCAGAATTCTTTCCTATGAAATTTCTTTCACCTTCAAAGAGATTAATAATCTCAAAACTCTTATAAACCGTGTTGTTCATTTGGTAGGAAATAGAGTTCCAGCACATATCGTGCAACGCTTCCGTGTTACTCAAGAAAAATCTTTTCAAACCACCACTAGATCTCTTTCTAATACTCTCTTCAATAAATTCAATAACTTGATTAGGTCAAAAAACTGATAAATTAAAAGTCTGTCCCCAATCGTTTACCAATTTAACTACAGTTGATTTTCCTCCTGAGGTTCATAAAATTCTTGCTTTGGGTCCAAAATTTGTTTATGATTCCATTCCAGGTACTGATATCCCTATAAAAACAATCCTTTCTGACACGGAATCCTTCATTAAGCTTTCACCAGCCTCCAGTCAAGATATTCTCAGGACCAAATGCATCAATGCTGTTTTATAAAACCGTAATACTTCTTTTGAGAAGACTTTGTTCATCAAGACACACAAATTTCTCAAACAACATAGTGAGATCTTAATTACTCCTTCAGACAAAGGCTCGGTCACAGTAGCCTTAGAGAGACTAGATTATGAAACTAAGATGTTAGAACTTATTGATGATGAACAAGTTTACAAGAAGCTCTCTCATGATCCCACTACTCAACATCAAAACAAGAGTAACAGTTTTATCAAGCAGTTAAAGACCAAAAAATGGATCGACGATATAACAGCCAAACAACTTTACTACTACAAGGCGATTCCACCAAGGATTTATGGTTCACCCAAGATACACAAAGAAGGGGTACAGCTCAGACCCATCGTCTCCACCACTTGCTCTGCCACTTCAAAACTCAGTAAATTTTGTGCTAATCTTCTTGAGAAGTCCTTCCTCAATTATCATACATTTGCTATTAAAGACTCTTTTGCGTTTAGTGCAATGGTCAATAATTTCCAATTACCAGAAAACCTTATTATAACACTTGATGTAGTCAGTCTTTTCACGAATATTTCATGGCAGTTAACCAGCCAAATAATTGACTCTGAATGGGCATTAATCTCACCCAACACCAAAATCAGCAAATCCTTCTTCTTATCAATAATAGAATTTCTTTTCCATTCAACCTTCTTCAAATTTAAAGACTCTTTCTACTCTCAAATTTTTGGATGCCCTATGGGCAGTAATCTCAGTCCTGTTCTTGTTTCAATCGTTATGTCGTATGTTTTAAAAAACTGCACTCAAAGATTATCCTTCCGACTTCCATTCCCATATCAATACGTAGACGATTTAATTCTATCCATACCAGCTGATGGCAAAGAAGAAGTTCTTCATGTTTTCAATTCATTCGACCCACATTTATAATTCACCATGGAAGAAGAAACCAACAATGCTGTTCCATTTCTGGACACAAGAGTCGTTAGAGACTCCCATAACAACATCAAACTTGATTGATAGAGAAAACCTACTTCTTCTGGGAGATATATCCATGCAAACTCTGGCCGTGATTGGAAGGTGAAAGTCAACGTCATCAAAGGCCTATATAAAAGACTGAGGATAATAGTCCATCCTGATTTCTTACTCCAGTCACAAGAAACACTTACAAACCTTTTCATAGATAATGGATACAATCGAAAACTCTTACTAAGAACCAAAGACGAAGTCAACAAGCTTACTCATATCCACCAAATTCCTCCAGAATCCCCTCCCCTCCACCTACCGCATATCTCCCCTTCCCCCTTTAATTCCCCCAGTCGAAATAAATTGGTCGCTGCTTTCTTTACCGTTCATTCCTGGCCTTAAAAACAAATTGGTCCACATTTTGCGTGTCATTCCTAACATTAAAATTGCTAAATATTACTTCTTCAAAAACAGACGTGTTTTCAGCAAGCTGAAGGCCCCGTTGCCAGTTCTTTCCATGTCAGACTTAGTTTACTCAATTTCCTGCCTCAATTGTCCATCAATCTATATTGGCCAGACTTCTCAATCCTTGAATCGTCGTATTGCACTCCATAAAAGTGATACTAGATGCCATCCACACAGATGTGCTTTGGCGACCCATTCTGTTGACAATGGTCATTCTTTTAATTTCAGGGAACCCAATATTCTTCATTTCTCTAACAATCTTTCCAAGAGAGAATTCCTTGAAATGTGTTACATCCAGGAGAATCACCTTAATATCAATAAAAGAACCGACCTAGATGGTCTTAGTAGCATATATAGTTTCCTCCTCTCCTGTGATAAATCAACTCCGCACGATAATTCCCTGTCTTCAAGTGTTTTATGATCCATCTGAATTGAAATGGTAGTCTTCTCTCTCTTAGCTTTGTAATTTCCAGGGTTTCTTTCCTCCTTCCTCTCATTGTTTACGGTTCTCGTTGATCCTGGGTTCCACAGATTCCTTCCACTTTATCTGGGCCATCTTGTGCACTTATCGATTACTGTCTTCCTTCCATTGACAGTACCTAGCGTAACCCCTTCATTACCTCCTGTTGCTTTCAATCTTCATTGCTTCTTGCAAACAATCTCTCCCGCCAATCATATTCCAACAAGAAATTAATAAATTAAAAATTAATTTATTGGACAATCTTCCTCTTCGTTGCTCCCATTATTTTCTCTCTCTCTCTCTCGCTCCCTCGCTCACCCTTTACCTATAGTTAGGTTATGATTTATCCTTCCTCGGCTCCATACCGGTTTTTAGTCGCTCAATTGGCTATCTCTTTCTCGCTTAAAGGTCCAATACATGCACTTCCCAATTTTGATCGGTTCCTTCCGGGTGTCGACCCCGTATTCTGGTTAATTGAGTTTTCTTGACTAAACCCCTTATCTCTGTCGGTCAGCTGTCTCCTGTCGTTCTTGTCATCTTTCCTATATGGCGGTGGCCATGTGTGGTGGTCACAGGTGAAATAATTAACAATGTTCTCAACATCCAAGGTTCCCAATTACATCCATGTTTTAAATTTGGTTTTTATAATTTTGTCTACAGTGTTTTAGTGTTATAGTGTGTATTTTATGGATTAACCAACTTTTTTATGTATAAGCTACCTACGGCCATTCAGGCTAACGAAATCTTTGCGTTTCTCATGTGAGTTTTTTAAATTTATTATAACTAATAACTTATTCTTGTTCTACACTAATTTTATTTATTATAACAACTTAATGATAACATCATTAATTTAAATTTGTCCCAAACACGATCAGTGAATATGCTTTGTTCTTCTTTTCAGTTCTGCCCTGAAGAAGGTCTCAATCTAGGACCAAAATATTGGCTTAATGAAAATTGTGTGATCTCTTATCACGCCCCCTTTTTTGCCGAGTTCCCCAACTAAGATTGTATATATATATATATATATATATATATATATATATATATATATATATATATATATATATATATTAAAAATACAATCTTAGTTGGGGAACTCGGCAAGAAGGGGGCGTGATAAGAGATCACACAATTTTCATTAAGCCAATATTTCGGTCCTGGATTGAGACCTTCTTCAGGGCAGAAATGAGAAGTGCAAAGATTTCGTTAGCCTGAATGGCCGTAGGTAGCTTATACATACAAAAGTTGTTACATATAAAAGTTGGTTAATCCATAAAATATATAAAAAAACACACTAAAACACTGTAGACAAAAATCTAAAAACCAAATTTAAAACATGGATGTAATTGGGAACCTTGGATGTTGAGAACATTGTTAATTATTTCACCTGTGACCACCACACATGGCCACCGCCATTTAGGAAAGATGACAAGGACGACAGAACACAGCTGCCCGACAGAGATAAGGGGTTTAGTCAAGAAAACTCAATTAACCAGAATGCGGGGTCGACACTTGGAAGGAACCAATAGAAAAGGAAGTGCAAATATTGAACCTTAAGTGAGAAGGAGATAACCAATTGAGCGACCAAAAAACCCGGTATGTAGTAGAGGAAGCCAAATATTCAAAAACGGATACATAAATTTTATAATTCTAAACCGAAAACAAAAACCAACAACAAAAAAGCCCAAAAGAAACAAAGCATATCTTTTTACCATATTTAATCGGATTTTCACAAAAAAAATGAAAAACTTTTTAAAATATATCGCTCATAGAGCCTATAACTTACTGGCAACAAACTTTTCAAAATTAAAAATCAAAACTCCAAAAAATAAAAAGAGCAATGTTGTATACCAGATTCCTTGCAATAATTGTGTATGTAGTTATACAGGGTAAACTAGCCAATATTTGGAAAATAGGATAAAGGGACACAAGTATGACAAAAATAATAGAACAGCACTAACAAAGCACGAAGAGGAAAAGAAACACACATTTAATTATCACTGAGAACAATAGGAAAAAAAAATATATTGGAATCTATTATGATACAAAAAATACCAACCGCTATCAACAACAAAAAAGAAACAAATAACCTGAGCCAAATATATATGGCAGTACTATAAATGCAGTCTACATGTTGTATTCGTCCCAATTTTTAAATTAAAATAAAATAAATTACAATGAAAACTAATTAACATATGGTGACAATATCCAAGGTTCTCAATCACATTCCTGTTTTAAATCTGTTTTTTGTAATTTTATCTACTGTGTTATAGTGTGTATTTTTATGGATTAACCAACGTTTTTATGTATCAGCTACCTACGGCCATTCAGGCTAACTCAACTTCACACTACTCATGTGAGTTTTTGACTTTATTATTATTAATGTATAATTAATAAAATATTTTTGCTCTGCACTAATTTTATTAATTGTAACAACTTAATTACAACATCATTAAATTTAAATTTGTCCCAAGCACTATCAGTGAATATGCTTTGTTCTCCTTTTCAGTTCTTGCTCTGAAGAAGGTCCCAATCTAGGACCGAAATATTGGCTTAATGAAAACTGTGTGATCTCTTATCACGCCCCTTTTGCCGAGTTCCCCAACTAAGATTTTACTATATATATATATATATATATATATATATATATATATATATATATATATATATATATATATATATATATATATGTATATATATATATATATATATATATATATATATATATATATATATATATATATATATATATATGTATATATATATATATATATATATATATATATATATATATATATATATATATATATATATATATGTATATATATATATATATATATATATATATATATATATATATATATATATAAACATATATATATATATATATATATATATATATATATATATATATACAAATATATAATTTTCTTATAATAGCTGCGACATTAAAGAATTAAGACTGGGATACAAATAAATAACAACAAGCAAAAGCAACTACAAGAAGCCCTAAAGTATTTAGCAGACGAAAAATGAGTTTCGGCTGTCAGTTCCGTCCATTTAATTCTTGTCTTGTCTTTCCGTTTAACCTTAGTTACAAAAAGAAAGAAGTAATTTTCTTACAAACGATATTTTTAACACTACCTAAAATCATTAAATTAGTAAAAAGTCATACAGATTCATAATTTTATAGACTAGTTATAACAAAATTGTAATAATTTGCAAATTACAGTATCAGATTGTAATTTTATAACAAAAAATACGTGTTCTTTGTAACACTGCCTTCTGGTCAATTATAAAGCAAAAACATTAGTTATCCAAGATCACAGAAGATCAGTGCGTACCATATTCCAGTTATCATATATATCCTATCTGTACTCGCACTACATAATTAGTTGCTTCATGTTTTTATAGGTTTCCTTCCACCATGTCTAGAACTGAAGGGTGCTACTTTCCACTTTATGGCCATATTTTAAGCTGCCAGCAAACAACCTTTATTAGGATTTTACTCCTTACACAAATTATGTATCATATATCCCAGCAACTCCGCTCTAAAAAAAAATTCTCACAATTTCACATATTCTTCTCTTTCCTCCGGAAAGTTTGAATGTTTAAATTGTGATTCAAGCAGTTACGCCTTACGTTTTAGAAGATCCAAATCACGGACTAGACAATTTTAACTGAGTTGACTTATGATCATTGATTTAACCTCGTCAGGAATAATGAAGCCCAATGTTGCTTGTATCTCATAACTACATGCAGGATGTGGTAAAGTATTGTCTGGATCGATGTCACTATCAGAATTCAGAGAAAATTGCGTGGGTGCCGCTAGAAAGTTTGGACGCAAGCTCACCATAAAAACGAAGTCTACTATATTTTTTGAATCTTTTGGAAACTCTTGACATAGTGATCTACGCTAGTATAACTACAGATAGACACGTACTGACATTGACTTAAGAAGTGAATCTCTTGCTTGCAGTTACTTATTGATGGGGATCAACAGCTCTCTATGCTGGGATAAATTAATTAATAAGATAAAAAAAACTCTTTTTTGCAAACCCCAACTGTCCACTACAGTTCGACTAAAATACGGACTTGTTTTTCTTCAAGATTTTTAGACTTAATCCGTTCATGTATTGTGATTCTAGATAACTTTTGTTCGTAAAAAATTGTTTTTTGAAAAACTGTGCTTGATGAAAAGTTTCGGTTCGTTTCATATACAGCGTACCCAAAATATAAAGACATTATCATTAAATCAAGGGTTGTTGGTGAAGAACAATATAATCTGTAAGTAGCTAATATTATCCCATAAAAATATCGTACCTCGTTGTGATGACCTATGGTGATGCAGAACGCAATTAACAGGACACCAAATCATTAGTTGCCCTTCATATGTGATGGGCCAAATTCGATTTCTTGGAAAATAATAAAATAAAAGTGTTTTGGTCTTTTAAGTAATACCATAAATTAAAATACTGGCTTTATAATTTTATAATGTTCATTTCTAAATTAACTAATTTTCCAATAAAAATCGAATTTATTCGTTTTGTTTACAAAAAAAATAACCTACCTTTTGCATGTTACATTTTGGAGCCTTTAATAGCGAGTATTATTGAAAAAATAATATATGGTTTACTCTGTGATTTTCATTTGATTAATAGTTGAAAAAGCTTAATTTTGTGTAACTTTAAATAACCAAACCAACCTTTTTAATTTTATTGTTAAGATGAATATTATAGTTCAAGTAGGCCTGAACTAAAAGAGTGTCACTACATAAGGACAGAAGCGAGATTTCCATTTTAGTAAAATGGCAGTAAGTATTTTGGATAATTTTGAAGATAATTAGTGTTATTGTCTTAAGTTTTTAATAAATCAGTTTCGATGGATTAAATATTATATCTGAATTTTTGATTTTGGTTTTTATTTAAATAATAATAACCCCCAAGTTGTATAGATGTGAGTGTGAAGTGATATCGTGGCCGAACTCGTCTAGTTTACCTGGTTAGATTAGTTTTGAATTTTTAATGAATCTGGAACTTAGTCATTTTAGTTTTTAATACACATGACTTATGATTTTGTTAGAGATTTGGACTTCCGGAGTGGGAGATGTATAACATGATATATTTTTTTACATTTTCCCCTTCCTTCGGCGCCAGCATTAGAGACTGGTTCAATTTTTCAGTGGGTTTTTGAATAGGACAAATCTGCCGATTTAGTAAAAATTAAACAATTGAGCTTTGATATTATTGGTTGTATTTGGTTAAATACCAGTCCAGCCGTAAAATTTTGCGCATAAGGGCTTTAAAAGATATTTTTCAAAACCTGGGGTAAGCAGCCATTTTTAGTTTTTTTCTGCATCGTCAGACTGCTTTTTTGGAGAAATTTTTGGCATGGTTTACGGAAACTAATGGCCAACCTGATGATTATAATATTTGGGATAAATCGTATGTGGAGGTGTGTTTTTTTTTAGGTTTTTTTTTCACGTATAAGTGTCACGTTTCATTTCAGATTTATGGCTTTGACCATGTGTTATGTTCCAATAAGGACTACAGGTTTCTTTTTTCATCCTTGATTGATATCAGCTCACTTAGGAGAATTTTATGTGAAATTTCTCCTTGATCTGGAAGACTGTTTAGTTTATTTATGAGTGCGACTGAGGATAAATGATATGTATTTACTATTTCTTTTCTCAAAGGCTACGAACCAGGATAGGGCTTAACCCCTACGTACAGGCATAAGAATTGGATAACCTTCTGTGAAAGTTAGTTTAAGTTATATTTAAAGGGATCTCCAGTGGTTCGAATAATTTGCATATTTATTTTATCATTAAAGTTATTCCTGTGATATTGCGGTCAAACACGATAATAAAATCTTACCTAGTGTAAGCACAACGTAGAGCAATAAGGTAAGTTTTAGTTTTGAATAAAGAGAAATCCAAGGTTCATAAATAAAAGTCCTATTGATATTAGTAACATTTGCTTAGGTAGAAAATTTTATCTATTTTATTTTTAATAAGCTTTTGTATTTTTCTATTGTAATTAAAGTATTAGTCTAATCTTTTTTTAAGCAGTATAGATATTGTATAATACATACTAATCAAAATTCTCCAGTAAACGCCTCTGCGTAGCGAGAGAGAAAATTTAAGGCCATCTCCATAATTCCAAATTCTTACTAGGATCAAATATTTAACACTACATTTTGTTTGACTTAGTTTTCTTCTGGATTATTATCGAGGCACTACAGATTTTTGGAAACTCAGTGTTCACATATTTCTTTTGTCTGAGTGACCTGAATGGTGTGGAATACCTTTGAATGGCCTGGGGACTGGAGAGAGTCAATATTCATACCGATATACAAAAAGGGCTCTGCCGTAAAATGTACGGGAACTGTCTCCTTGATCTCTCACGCTAGCAAGGTTTTTCTAACCATACTAAAGGAGCGTCTTAAATTTTATTTATTGCCACAAATATCAGAAGAACAAAAAGGATTTATACCAGAAAAGGGAACATGGGAGTAAATTTTGAATGTGAGTCAATTGATAGAGAAAGGAAGAGAATATACATCAAAATTTATCAACGCTTCATCGACTATCAGAAAGAGTTTGACAAACTATGGTCGAATCTGAAAGAAATGGGAACTCTGCCACACTAATACAAACGCTTTACGAATTCAACATAGCCTAGTGGGTGTTAATAACATGTACACAGAAAGCTTCACCACGAAAACTGGTGCCGGCAAGGATGCATTCTTTCGCCCCTACTATTCAACATTTATAGGAGTACATAATGCGCGAAGTTTTCAATAACTGGAATGGCGTATTGCTGTTGGAGGAAAACGCATACAGAACCTGCGCTAGGCAAATGATACCTTGATTATAATAGTAAACGAAAGTATATTAGAGGTCATTATGGAAAGACTGACAAAGATAACAAGTAAACAACAACAAAACCAAAATATTGATCATTAACAGAACGAATGATAATCAACCTCAACATCTACTGGGATATGAAATCGTAGATTCCTATCAATACTTTGGATTTCTAATTACCAATGCCAGTCAGTGTCACTGAAAAATACGTAGGAGACTCTCAATTGCTCACTCTGCAACAATAAAATTAGTTAAAATATGGAAAGAGTCGAGCAACTCGCGACTAAGTTAAAGCTCGCAAGAACGCTTATATTTCCGATTGCGCATCGGAAACATGGACGATAAAGAAAGCTGATAGAAATAAAATTGTTTCACGTTGGTTGGATCAGATGAAACAGTTAACGGGGAAGTTATTGCAGGAAGCATCAGAATATGCACAGAACTGAGAACAATGGTAGATGATAGTTTAATTCATTTAATGAGCACATAGTCACCGTACCCTCTCGAGAGTTAAAAACTTAGAAGGGGGAGGAAGTGACCTATGAGTATGTAGTAATTCTCCATTAGCACAATTTGGCTCATTTGTGTTAGAGATGAACTGCCAGCTCTGTGCCGAGATAATTTATGAAAATTCTTATTTTATTAAAAATTAAATAATAAAACTAATTCATCAAGAATGAATGAATGAATGAATTTGAGGGAGGATAGATTGCATCGACTACTAAGGTCATTTAGTGCTCGAGAACTCCATATTATGATATTTATTTCATTTAGAAACTCTAGGACTTGCTTATGCTTAGTTTTATATAAATGGATGACTGATATCAAGTTTGACGGGATTCCAAGTTTTGCTAATGATTCAGAGTAGTGCTGTGATTCGAAGATGTGCTTGATGGTGTGAGGAGATTGGAAACTGGGACAGGAAGGGAGATCCTCATTTTTTAAAAAATGGGAGTGAGTCTGGTATGTATGTCCTATAGCAAGCCTTCTTAAAGTGATATTTGGGAGGATAGACTAAAGGTTTGATCTCCGAAAGTTTGTTATTGGGATCCTCTAGATCCCACTGTAATTGAGATATTTTCTTGAACTGTAGCTTTAGGTGATTAATAAAATCCCTTGGGTGGTTTTCTTCCAGAACAGGAGCACCAGAGGAAATCGCAATTTTGGCCAAATGATCAACTTCGTCATTTCCTTTATTGCCAATGTGTCCTGGAAGTCATAAGAATGAAACGGTTTTTTTTGTCTCTGTCCGGCAATATATAAAAGATCTTTGATTTTAATTTCTATTTCCTCACGAGGGCGTTCCCAGTAGTTAACTTTAATTACTTGTACCAGTGCCCTGTTACTATCCTTCCTATTCCTATATATATATATATATATATATATATATATATATATATATATATATATATATATATATATATATATATATATAATAAGCGGGGGTGCTACAGCCTTGGCCGCTTCCCGTGCATTACGTGCCAGTACCATATTAACTGACGTGTTTCTATTCGGTCTATCACTGTCTCTATCATCTTTGCTGTTTGTCTAATTTCCTCATTGCTTTTATGATCCAATCTTGAGGTCTTAATTTTACTCCATTTTTAAATTTATATTTGTCGTAAGGTTTAGTAACTTATAGTGATTTTTTGGCCCGTCACTGGACATTGTTGTTATGTAGCTACATAAAAATTTGCAAAAACAATCTCAATCATAAAAAAGACATAGAAGGGTTAAGCTCTATTTACATTTATTTGCTAACACAGAATCACACCAAACCAATTAGAACTAACGATTTCCAAGAGAAAATTAATTTTTAGTAAAGTAGACATTCCTTTTGCCATTCTAAATGTGTCGCGTGACTTTTGAGAAATTTAAAAAAATAAAATTTCCAATAAAAATATGTTATCAAAATGGTAGACTCCAACCGTAATGAATATCAACTTGAAGCTTCTTGTTGACCATCTGATGAAATCTAGTACTAACAATGTCCGATGACGGGACAAATATCAGTTACTAAACATTACGTCAAATATAAATTTAAAAATGGAATACCATTAAGGCAGCGTGATATTTCTCACAGTTGGTTTTGGTCCTAAAAAAATACCCTTAAAAACGTTATTAGTATTATTTTACCTATTAATACCTGTATAATTTTCCAAATGGGTTATTCTCATGTTCTTTGTATGGTCGCTACCGGATTAGTGAAATGCGTAACCTACATACTTAATTAGAGGAAAAACTGTTACACTTTTGCAAGTATACTATTATATAGCTTACATAAACATATATATATATATATATATATATATATATATATATATATATATACATATATATATATATATATATATATATATATATATATATATATATATATATATATATATATACATATCAGAAATCTTGACGAACATCTTAATTTTCCTTCTGACGTTTGTTTGCATTTCAGCATACAGAAGAAGAAGCTACCAATTAGGTAGCGAAAGCTTGACTAAAAAATACTATCATTCCTACTCCGTAGTTCTCTCTCTCTCTCTCTCTCTCTCTATATATATATATATATATATATATATATATATATATATATATATATATATATATATATATATATATATATATATATAAGTAAGCTTGGGTCCTACAGCCTTGAACGCTTCCCGCAATTCATACGCCGTCTCTCTCTTTTTCACCAATCGTTTGCTTCTAAATCTCTGGAACTCATTGCTCTTCCAATATTTTTTCTCCATGTTGTTCTTGGTCTTCCATTTTTTCTTTTATTCCACGGTACATATTGTAAAGCCTTTTTCGGCCAATGTTCTTCTCCCATACGCATTACGTGCCTGTACCATATTAACTGACGTGTTTCTATTCTGTCTATCACTGTCTCTATTATCTTTGCTCTTTGTCTAATTTCTTCATGGCGTATGTCATCTAATTCTGAAGCTCCACAGGATCATCGTAAGTAGTCCATTCCAACTGCTTTTAGCGAGCACTCATTTGCCAGCATTCTGAACCGTATGTCAGTATGGGTTCAACGATTACTTTATACATCATTGTTTTTGTTTTTAACCTATTCTTCCGTGACCAAAGCAGCGAGTTAAGCATTTATCTTCTCCCTTGTGTCAATCTGTTCCGAATATCTCTATATGTGTTTATATATATATATATATATATATATATATATATATATATATATATATATATATATATATATATATTTCAAATTTAAAATCGACATCTTATCACTTGTAATGATCTAAAGATCCTGAAAAGTGACGA
The DNA here is from genome assembly GCA_019049505.1 of Pachyrhynchus sulphureomaculatus. Classification (NCBI taxonomy): domain Eukaryota; kingdom Metazoa; phylum Arthropoda; class Insecta; order Coleoptera; family Curculionidae; genus Pachyrhynchus; species Pachyrhynchus sulphureomaculatus. The sequence goes on from CM032448.1 coordinate 47,153,664, forward strand.
AATGCAAAAATCTCAGACGGTGACTTTTCATGGATAGAATACTTCTCTTTAGTAGGAAAAATAACCAGTATTATTAATTTTGGAAAAAAATTGATTTCACATCTCAAGTTCTGAAAGGGCAAATAACATGACGATTCGTACTACTAAACTACCACTTTGTAATCATGAGCAAATTAAAATATTTTGGGTGTTCATATAAATTAATATAAAAAACTAATTAATAAATTGTTGGCAGAAATATTGATAAAATATTTCGTCATACTGCACTGACTTAGCCGTTACTTGATGGAGATCCATAATAACTAAGAATAAAAATGGAAACAACTTTTTAAGATCACCACTTATGTTTATTATATTATTGCTGACATTTGTTCCGACACACTGTGTCTTGTTCTAGAGCACGATGTAAATTAACTAACAAAGTATGTTACAGAATATATAGTTTACCTAATTATAAGTACTAAATTCATTAACAATATTTACCATAATACCTAGAACAAGTTCAATAAAGGATACCCTCCCCCATCTAAATGATCGTTGAGAAGACAATGTTTTCTACAATAAATTTGTCAACCTAACAGATGTTAACTTTAAAAATCAAGAAATTCAGTTATTAGAAAAAGGTTTCCAGTATAATTTACCTGTCAAAGATTGTACTAAAACTAGAAAATATTTAGGTGCAGAATGTGAAATGGACTGTAGTAAATTCCATAATGAACATAAGATCGCTAACCAAATAAAAAACAAAAGTAATGAACATAACATAATTTTTACTAGAGCAGATAAAGGGAAAACTGTAATAGCTATAAAGAAACAAACCTACATTGAAAAAACAATAAATTTCCTAAAAACCAGATGTATTCAAATCCATCAACTTCCATCCAACAATAACTTTCCAAAAATTAATTAAAAATGTGCTAAAATACATAAGCATTTTCACAGAGAATGAAAAATTCAGACTCGTCTCGATGAACCCTCAAGTTCCAAAACTATATTCTTTTATTAAATTACATAAAAATAACTCACCAATTCGTCCAGTAGTTTCATACATAAGAGCGCCAGCTTTTTCTTTATCAAATAAATTGATTGAAGTTTTGACAAAATATTGTAAATTTACACCTAAATATAGTATTAAAAACAGTAATGAATTGATAGCAAAAATTCATCCGTTAATTATATGAAGTAACTCCAGATTTATATCGTTTGATTTACAAAATCTTTTTCCTAGTATACCACCATCAGACGCTATAATTTTGGTTCAAAGATTACTCAATAAAAATAATGTTAACCCAATAATTAAACAAGAAATATTAGACATCTTAACATTGTGCTTAGACCAGAATTATTTCGAATGGGAAACCCTCTTGGTCCAATTTTATCTGAAATCTTCATGGACAATTTAGAAGAACAAATCAGTAATTCTCATCTTTTTAAAAATTTCTTTTATTGGTACCGGTATGTAGATGACATATTGACTTGCTTTACAGGCACAGATCGACAATTAAAACTATTTCTAGATTATATTAACCAACTTCATAATAATATTACTTTTACAACAGAAATAGAAACAAATAAATCGATTAATTTCCTAGATTTAAAAATATCAAACAAAACGAATAAACACGATTTTGAAATCTTCATAAACCAACATACTCAGATATAACTATACGCGCTAATTCTAACCACCCGTTCACACATAAAATCTCGGCTTATAATAGTTTCATCCATAGACTAATAAATACACCATTAACGGAAGAAAATTTTCAGAAAGAATTAAATATTTTAAAACAAATTAGTATAAACAATGGGTACAGGAGCGATTTCGTAGATAATATTTTAATGAAAAAACAATTTAAAAAAGCAATAGGACTGGTGCACCCGTACAAACATCTAAACAAAGAAAAATTTCATACACTCACTTATATCGGAAAATTGACTAATAAAATTCAAAATTTTTTCCATAAAAATCATGTAAACATCGCTCTCCGTACAAATAACACATGAGCTCGACATATTAAAAATAATAAAAGTAAAAAAAAAAAGAAAATAAAACGGGGGTTTACGAATTATGCTGTGGCACTTGCAATAAAACGTATATAGGACGAACAGGCAGATTTTTTTATAAAAGAATAAAAGAATATAAACAAAGCTATAGAATGAAAAATAACAAATCTCATTACGCTAAACATTTAACCGATGAGAATCATACGTTCAATGAAGATTTCAAAATTTTGCATAATGGAAAGAAAGGAAAATTAGTGAATTGTTTAGAACAGGTAGAAATTAACCAGAAAAAATCCTCAGGTCCTCAGGAGGGTCTCCCCTTATTGAACTTGTTCTAGGTATTTTGGTAAATTTTAGTAATGAATTTAGTTCTAGTAATTAGGTAAACTATATATTCTGTAACATACTTTGTTAGTTAATTTACATCGTGCTTCAGAAGAAGACACAGTGTGTTGAAACAATTGTCAGCAATAATATAATAAACATAAGTGGTGATCTTAAACAGTTGTTTAAATTTTTATTCCTAAATATTTCGTCGTTTTGATAAGCTATGCAAGGATTACTCTCTTGATTCAGATTTTATTTTTATCAGTTTTTCTAATCTTATAGCGTATACCGAAATAGCAGGAATTTCTTTCCCCATTAGTATAGAAAAGAGCATTTTAAATTTAAAAATTAATTATAAAGTAGACGTTTTCCCAACAAATGCGCAAAAAAATTTTTCTCAAACAATATTTTTTAATAAAATCACAATAACTATTTGTAACCTCAAAATTTTCATTAGTTTCGTTTATTTCGTTATTCATATTTTTGTAGGATACAGCTCTAAATTAAAAAGGAGAATAAAAAACATTCTGTCTAAAAAGCCGAGCGAAATTAAAAGACAAAGCGAACAAAACGGAAACAATGAGTTATGCGCTACAGTGACGCTGCGAAGAAAAAACTTTTAACGTAAAATAGTCTGAAGAATCTTTTAATCTTGAAAATTTAACAGCAACCGAACAAAGAAGACTTTAATTAATTAAATTTGGAACAATTATTTGTTATCCAATTTAAGAAGGTAGGCGTGTATTTTTTTTTATTTCTTTACTTTAGCAGTATTCTAAATGTTCTAAATTTTTTAAATGGATCCTTATTATACAAAAAAAATCTACGTAGCGTATTATAAAATTATTTTTTTGGGATTTTTGCATTTGCTAGTATCACATTTGATTCGTGCATCTACAAAATAATAAAAAAAATTTTGCTAAAATACGAAAAATGCTACATCTTTTTCATTTTTTAAAACACCTTTAGAGATTTTTGTTTTTCCTGCCGTCTTCAGATGCTTACATTATGAAAACAACACGTACTGTTGGAAAATCTCTAAAGGGCTACAGGAGTGACGCTTGTATGAAAAAAGCGATCCACGTTGGTCTTGAAACGCTGTAAGTTGTACTCTGTAAGAAACACAGTCCTAGGCAAATTATTCCACAGGAAAGGTGTTTTGCATATGGAAGACTGGGTGGAAAGTATTGTACGAGCAGTAACAAGCTGACCCTCATACGGATGTGATGTATTGCTGCAACGTGTATTAGTAACATCCACCGCTACGGGAGGAATACTCGGAGAATAGACGCCGTTCTTTGATATTCCATGGTATCAAGGTTTCTGATGAGTTCTGGGTCTCCAGTCAGGTGAACAGATCTTCTGGATAGAATCCAACAAAAACGGTGTAGGTTTGAAAGCCCCAGAAACAGGAACAGTATATTATTATATTGTTGGTCGAATTTGAGCTTTTTACAGAATTAACAGTTTTTGTGGAACGTAAAGCTTTTTAGTTGGAAATAGTATTCCCAGCTTTTGAGAAATTCTCTTAGCTATGTATGCGTCATCTTCGTGCTAAGACATATTTGCTGAGGAATTGAGAGTCCAGACATAACTACGTTGTGTTCCGCACGTTAACTTTTTTTAGGAAAAACTGCCGTCTGGGTTTTTGTAGCGTTAAATTCTACTTGGTTACTGTCACCCCAGGATAGAATTTCTTCCAGATCTTTGTTAAGTTAAACGACTTTCTGCTGCAGATATTTTCCATAAGTAGCCGATGTTCGAGCGTTCAAAGTGATGAGAAAATAAGTGGACGGTCATCTGCAAAGCTGCAGATTGGATTTCTGGTCCTTTCCAGAAGATAGTTCATATAAATGAGAAAAATAGGAGGAGAGAGTATAGAGCCCTGGGGTACACTGGTGTTGATAGTGAAGGTATTAGAAAGAGATTCGCCGACTGCCACTCCTAAAAAAGCCTTCTGGGAACACTCATTTCCGTTGGTCTGGCTCTCTATCGGTCTCTTAGCACGATAACTCTCAAACGAAATCAGATATTCATTTCAAATTTGGTATACATATAACTCCTAAAGAGAGGATATTGCTTGTAGTTTTTGAACGATATCGCTTTATGGAAAGAGGCTGAAAGGAGTGGGTCTCGATAAAATTTGTAAGGTTTTAATAATAAATTTCTTTTAGTTTTTTGTTAAGACGTTAGAGTTGTTGCTTCGTTTATATCCTGTTATATGTCCTCTTCATGGTTCTCAGAGTGAGGCAATCCGAAAAATTTAGTTATTTTTTTCATTATTTTCACTTTTAATAGGGGAAGGGTATAAATCGGTTCGGGTTCGTTACATATTGTGACGCCCCCCCCCCCCCCCCCTTTTTCTATAACATTACGAGATTTCTTTTTGTTTGAAGTAATGGACAAATTTTAAGCATATTATTTATGGGAAACCATATGAGGAGTTAAAAGGGTGGAGGCTAGAGAAGTTGCTTCGTATATATCATGTTATGTCTTTTTTAAGGTCCAGGAATCTGAAAACAGCTTTATATATTCATTAATTTCAATTTTGACAGGGGAAAGATGCTCTTAGTTTACGATTTCTATATTTAAAGTAAATTATATAAGCTCTTTATGGGGTGTGTAAGGCAGGTAGAAGGATGTCTTCGAATTTATTATGTTATTGCTCTTTTTCAGTATTCTTGATGCCAAGGAATCATATATTACTAGTCCGTTATTTACAATGCTAACAGACAAACAATGTGAAAGGGGTAGAAGTTATTACATATAGTTCTAGTGGTATTGTGAGAAATTTGAAACATAAATATGTAATATAAAACCTATAACACTACAGAGATGTTAGGCAGGGTGACATCATATCACCCAAAATATTCACCCTGGTACTAGAAGATATCTTCAAGAGCCTTCACCAGGAAACTTAACACATTCGGAGAGAGACTCAACAACTTAAGATTTGCTGATGACATCGCACTTTTTGACAAAAATGAAATCGAATTGAAAGAAATGCTCCAAGAATTATAAACTGAATCAAAAAAGGTCGGTTTAGAGATGAACATCAACCAAATTCATGATGAACGAACAAACAACCATTAATATCGTAATATTCATACACGGACGACAAGTGGAAAGGGTGGATCATATGTATATTTGGGACAGGAAGTTCCACTAGGAAAATTGAATCAAGAATTGGAAGTCAGTCGAAGGATACGCCTGGGATGGGCGGTTTACGGTAAAATGAAGCAAGTCTTTTAGTCCAAACTGCCTTTAAAAGTTAATAGTAAGGTATATAACGCATTGGATTCTACCAGTAACAACATACGGTAGCGAATTTTGTTCATCAGAGAGCAATTTAAAGAAAAATTCTGGGTATATTACTTAGGGACTGCAGATCACACGATTGGATCAGGAAAAAAATAGGGGTCTACGACATAATTGAGAGGATATCTTCCCTCAAGTGAAACTGGGCTGGCCATGTGGTCAGAAATACTGATAACTGGAGCGGAGAAGTGACCAGAGGGAGACCATGGGGGGAAAAAAGAAGCACTGGCAGTCCTCAACAACGTTGGTATGACTATATTAAAAGATCAGCTGGGCTCAATTGGCATCAAATTGCTCAAAACGGGGATATATGGAGGCACATGAGCGAGGCCTATATCCGAAGGATAGAGAATGGCTAGAAGAAGAAGAAGAAGAAAGTGAAGAGATTATTTAATATTCCTTCTTTCACTCTAGTTCCAAACGAAGGATCTTTTGACCAAAGCCGTTATAAACCAAAGTTTGAAGATCCTGATTCCAACATATCTGATGAAAGTATTTTTTCGATATCAACGGTACCTATATGCTTAAGAGACTCTTCTGAAAATATTGATATCTGGTCCAATCCAAGTCCTGGTTCTTCAAAGTACTGTATTCCAATTATGTTTGAATTCGCTAGAGAAACTCCTGAGGAAATTTTGTTTAAAATAGATAAAATGAATCAAGATATTAAAAATTTGGTTCCTGTAGAGATTAAACAAGAAAATTTTACATATAAAGTTAAGGCTGTTATGAAATTCACAATGATTGATGGGGAAATTTGTCAAATATTGGTGAAAACTCCTTTTTCAGCGACCTGTGTAATATGCTGTGCTCAACCTAGAAAAATGAATAAGCTCAATGTTAGTAGTATATTTGTGGGAGCGCAAAGAGGGGGAGGCAAAATTTCGACTCCCTGAGATACAAATCTTTCATAATTTTACTCTCTCTTGATATATAGTTGCCTCCCCTCCTCCTTGCATTCCCACAAACCCTTTGATGATAAAATTTGCAAATCCTCTCTGTGATTCCACCTCTCAATACCTCCCGAGAGATAAATATTGGAGTTAATGATTAAACTAACAAAAAACATCAAAAGTGTTTAGTAATATTTATTAATTTTAATTTTAAAATAAAAATTTTAAAAATTAAAATTATAAAATTTTACTATTCCTCCCAACTGTCTATAAATTTGCAAATCCTCTCTGTGATTCCACTTCTCAATGCCTCCCGACAGGTAAGTATTGGAGTTAATGATTAAACTAACAAAAAAACATCAAAAGTGTTTAGTAATATGTATTAATTTTAAATTTAAAATAAAAATTTTTAAAAATTAAAATTATAAAATTTTTCTATTCCTCCCAACTGTCATCGACAGGAGCAATAGTTCGAATTTGGGGTGGTGGTGGTCCATCACGATCCATCACCCACCCATCTGCATCGATAAGCCATTCAGAATAGTTGGTCTCCGGCCACTCTTCCTCATACTGTTCTTCTTCCTCTTCTTCTGAATTTTCTTGCTCGGACTGTTCCTCTTCTTCATTTTGGTCTCTTGAACACTCTGTCTCCTGGGTTGTCACATCCCTCTGAAGTTGGGTTTCAATCCACCCAGATTCAATGGACCCAATCGGACTGATATGTTCGGTTTGGAAAGTTAAATATAGCCAACTATCGAGGCTAAGTGGAACCATATTATTCTGAGGTACAATCGTACCATTTTCATCAAAAACTTCAAATGAAATATCTGTAATTAGATGAATTGTCAAAGACATTTTAAAAAAATGTTTTTCGTAGAAAACGAATAAATTTAAAAAAAACTTTAAGTAACTTAAATTACAAAGTTTGAATGTAGCAATTAGTTTCAAAAGCTTGGCTTTTATATCCAACAAATTTGAAATAAAGGTAGGAGAAGACATGTTTCTGAAAGGCAAAAATAATTAGGCGAAGTTAACCGTGGAAAACCACGCCCATTCCGTATAATTTTCTCTCTTTTTCAATTTTACTACCACTTTCAACAATTTTTTTTGTCCAAATTATCAATTTTAATTGTATAATTGTTGTGTCCGTTATTTTGTGACAATACATTTTTAAATTTCTAAATGAAATGAAACGAATTACTTTGTTATTTGTCACTGTTTTTTATATTTGTCTGCTACTGCAATTTTGTAGGTTTTCTACATTGTCAAGCGTAACACTATAATTTACATATTTATCGATTTTAAATCGCGGAAAAGACCTCGAACAATGCAAGTTATTCATTCAAGGTTCCGAGGACCGACCGGTCAACGATCGTTCAAGGCGAGATACTCTAGACTTGATGTGTATCCTGCTTTGCAGCCCCAGGCGGTGTAGGTCAGTTTATGTTGAGTCAAGATTCGGAGTGGCTGATCGGTTAATGATCCGTCAAGGCAGGGTACTGTAGGCTTGACGTCACGAGACGTGTATAAAATCTGCATTGCAGTACGGCTTCATATTATTTTCTTATACTCGTCATAAAGACTGTTTCGTGAGTTTGCTGTTTCTTTTTATTTTTGGTAAATACAGTATTTTTGTAGCATTTAATTTTTTCACAAATTTATTTATTTCCATATAAGTCTGCAAATTTATTTGAAGTATTATTTCAGTGTGAGTAATAATGAATCAGTCTGTAAGTAGTATGACCGATTTAGATTTTTCAGATTTTGATTTGTTTAATTTAAATTGTTCTGATTTAGAAACATTTTTTTTATTAAGTTCAACTAATAATATCATAGATATTCAAAATTCTGAGCAAATATGTCTTTTGAACAAATGGATTTTTGCAATATATCTTCTATTGTTGATAAGACTCCGGACTGTCAAAGATCTCCAACAGATTTTTGCAACATAAATAAACATATTAGGGAATGTTTAATAGAGGACCAAATTGTAACTCAAGAACCTTCTATTGTTGATAAGACACAGGTCAGTCAAAATTCTGAATTTAATGTGGAACATTTTATTGTTTTAAATAAAGATAATGTCTCGACTAAACTGCCGGTGTCAGGATCTGATTTGGATCCTTCAAATCTAAATTTGTTGTCCAAACCTTACAACGCTGACGATATTTTACAAATTTTATCGCAAGATTTTAAATTTAAGGACGAAATTTTTGAAACTGAAAGTAATAAATCAGAAACTAGTTATAAAAAACCATCAAAAAATTTGAAAATAATGTTCGAGGAGTTCTTGGAGAACAACTCTAATTTATCAATTGCAGACTCGCAAAGTCAATCTTTATTATCACCACAACCAAATTTAGAAGTTGATTCGATCCTACGTCTTTCTTCTTCTTCACAAAAACAAATATCTATGACTTCTTCGCGTTTTTATTTCTCCAGTTTTATTTGAAAGTGATAGTGATAGCTCCACAGACTTCATCCCTTGTTCGCAACCCATTCCAATCCGAAATCAGAATTTTCTTCACATTCTATTTTTCCTATTTTTAAAAATCCTGCTGATATCGATTGTTTAATTGTTAAAGATAATATAATTCCATTTTCACAATCTACCCCGAAACCTCCACTGCAAAATTCACAGTTTGATGTTATTACACAATTTCCAACTTCTCCAAATTTATGTGCTGAAAGTTTTGACGAGTTTTCAAACTCGTCTGAAACTAAAAAAATTGTAACTAACCATGGCACTCAAACAGACCCCCTTAATTTGTCTTTAAATAAAAATTCTTTCATTGTTAAGGCCAAGTCTAAAAATTCAAAATTTTCTCGAAATTTAATTTCAAATCTAAAAAGTCTGTGCTTCGCCTTAAATTCTTACCACAAATTTCGTAATGTTTTTTTTCCGAAGAAAAAGTTATGTGGGATCGGATAAATTTTTGTTTTAACAATTGGCAGATTTTGATTAAAAATTTCTAACTCTCTCTCTTTCTAGTATATAAACTTCTACTTTTTCTTATTTTACATTAGCTGTTCTCTTCCTACCGAAACATGCACACTTGCCAAACTTGTAACAGACAGTTTACCAGACGCGACAATCTTTATAGACATGTAAGAAAGTTTTGTAATCCATCATTAATAAAGGGACCAGCTAGCATTCCTTCACAGTCTTTAACACAAAAACAAGGTAAGACTTTAATATATATTTTTGTTTTAAAATTTATTTAATGTTGTGGCATTTACTGTGTATGCGTATCTATAATATATAAAATGTAACGTCTGTCTGTATGTCCGTTAGTGCACTTATCACTGGAGAACACCTTTTCCGATTTACATACTTTTTAAACATACATATGTTCTCTGACCAGGTTATAGACTATATTTTATTACGTTAGGTAGCATAACGAATGAGCAGTGACGGTAATTGTGAATCAAATCGGAAAAGAGTTTGCGGCTAGCGCGTTCTCTTGCTCTTAGCCTAAACCATTGAATATGGAACCACATTATGCGGCAGAGAATACCTATCTATAAGTAGAAGGGCAAAGCCGGTTCTGGCACATATATAATGCAATGTCTGTCCGTTAGTGCACTTATCACTAGAAGACGGCTAGGTTATATTTTATTATGTTAGGTAACATAAAAAATAACTAGTGACGATAATAGGGAATCATGTCGAGAAAAAGTTCTCTTGCAATACTCTTGTAATACACACATAAACCATTAAATATAGAACAGTATGAAGTAGCAAAGAATATCTATAATGTATATAAAATGCAACGGCTCTCTGTCTGACTGTCGTTAGTGTGCTTATCACTCGAGACCCGCTTATCCGATTTACATATATTTTTTTTAATTCATATATTTATTCTCTGGACAGGTTACCTATAATCTTCTATAATGTATATAAAATGCTACGTCTCCATGTCTATCTGTCTCTCTACCTGTCCGTTAGTGCGCTTATCATTGGAGAACCACTTATCCGATTTATGTGCTTTTTTTAATTCATACATAAGTTCTCTGGTCAGGTTATAGAATATATTTTAATAGTGAATCAAGTCGGAAAAAAGTTTGTCGCTAGCGCACTCTCTTGCAATACGCTGCCTAAACCGTTAAATATGAAACAATATCATATAGCAAAGAATATAAAATATATAAAATGCATCGTCTCTCTGTTTGTCTGTCTCTCTGTCCATTAGTATGCTTATTACGCGAGAACCACTTATCGGATTAGGACAGGACAGGTTATATAATATAATACATATAAAGCGAAACGTATCTCTCTCTGTCTGTCTCCGTTACTATGCTTATCATTCGAGAACAGCTTATCCGATTTACACGCTTTTTTTAATTCATACATTGGTTCACTGATCAGGTTATAGGATATATTTTATTATGTTAGGTAACATAAGGAATGAACAGTGGCGATAATAGTGAATCAACTACATCGAGCGGAGCCGCGGGCACTGCTAGATACAGTCTAATTTCATTTTCGTTTATTTCAGGAGCGTCAAAATACTGTCAGGACTGTAAGAAAGATGTAAATAGGAGATCTTGGGGAAGCCATTTGAAATCTAGCGGCCATAAACAAAATGTTACCATAACCTCTAGAGAATTTGGAATTGATGTGATAAAGTCGGCTTTTAAGGGACGCATAATTTCCTACAGAGTAAATCCTGATGGACATCATGTAAACGTTACCAGTTTTTTTGAGGAAGTGGCTGAAAAAGTAATTGGTTTAATAAACCGAGCGTTAGAGCAACACACCAGCATCAAAGCCAACGTGGAACTATTTGGGCTTTATTTGCATCCTACGCATCAAACCTATAGTGTCAAGTCCTTTCAACACCCAATATAAAACGATTTGCGAAAGTTCAGAGATATGCGATATAATTCAAGGGTTTTACGAAATAGTTGACAGAAAAGCAGACGAATTAGCCGAAAAGGATTCTGGTAGGTGTAATAAATTAATTTTTTTCATATTTTATTAACCCTCTGTTCTATTTTCTTTGGCATGTTTTCCTATTTCTTTAAATACCGATTTTTTCTTACTAACTTTTAAAAATTGTTAAATTTAAATATTTTAATATTTATTTTTTTGTTGCAGGTTGGACATTGATCAAACTTCTATATTTAGAAGTAAACGTAAATAAGCACAACCCCTTGAGAGCTTCCAAGTATATTCCTTTACCATGTGAAATTGACAGAAAGTTATGCTACCATTAATATGCGCAACGAAGATAATAACTGCTTCTTATGGTCCGTGACAGCAGCTTTAAACTACCCGAGCGGATTAGAAGATAGAATTTCCTCTTATCCCCATT
>CM032448.1:47168123-47194358 GCA_019049505.1 Pachyrhynchus sulphureomaculatus
CATACCAATTTGGTATAATGCATTGGGCAATCTGCACAAGGTTCTGAATAAACTATGTTGGATTGGTTCATGGTTGGTACCTGGCTTTTTAAGTTTGTAAATAGTGAGCTTAGTTTGTTTGGTGTTTTGTGTGACAAAGAGCTATGTTACATTTTTTTAGAGTGCTTTTTAGCTTTTCTGATAAATCACGTGTATAAGGTAGTGGGAGAAATTTATTCTGATTTGGTTTTTTGGTTTCATCTTTTTTGATTTTTTTATTATAGAATTTGTATGTTCTTGTTTTTATTGTTTGATTGCTGTCTTTTCCTCTAAATCCATTTTGGATTAACACTGATTTCATTTGATTCAGTGCTTTCGGTCTTAAATTTCGTGAGGCCAGCGATATTGCACGGTCTGTTAAACCGACAATAACACTTACCTCTTGTGCCTTTGTGTGATTAGAGTAGAAATTCAAATACTTACCAGACTACGTTGGTTTAGTATACCATTTAATAATTATTTTGTTATGGTTTCTAATTAAAGTTGTATCCAAGAAATGTATTTCATTGTTATTTTCGATTTCTCAAGTAAATTGTAACTTTTGATGGAAACTGTTGAAATCATGGAGGACTTTATCAGTATTATCATTTGTAACTTCTAAAAAATAGTATGGACATAGGAGAGCCCATGGCACATCCTTCTATTTGTTGATAGAATTTATCTTGATATTGGAAATAATTAGTATTTAAAGTGAGGTTAACTGCTTCAATAATTTTCTTTTGATATTGTTGTGTGTTCTGTTAGCAGATTCCATTTTTTTGTTTATGGCAGTCTGTACAAGTTCTTTAGATGTATTTGTGTATAATGACACCACATCTAGTAAAAGAGGTTTATAGTTTTGCGGTATGCTTATCGTATCAATGAACTCTTTAAATGTGAATGAATCTTTGATAAAATAGTTATGTTTACCTGTAATATTAGATATATATTTATTTAGGTAATTTGAAAGGTTATAAAGAGGTAATTTTAAACATGAGACGATTGGCCTTAGCGGTATGTTTTGTTTATGCAATTTGGGTAAACCATAAATTTTGGGTGACACTACGTTGTTTATATTTAACATTTTGGCTTCTTCAATACCTATTTCTTTCTTATTTTTATGAAGGCGTTGTTAAGTTTCTTATATGTATTTTGGTCATTAAGAAGGATTTCCATCTTGGATTCATAATCTTTGGTGTTCATTATGACAGTTTTGTTAGTTTTATCTGGTTTTACTATTAAAAACCTGGGGCTTGTCTTTAATGAATTGTTTCGTACGGTATAAGTTTTTTTTAATTCTTTTTTGCATTATGTTCATATTTTGTTTGTTGTTTTTAATTTTAGTTTTGTTATTAGTTATAATATTAGTTATATTAGCTCTAATTGTGTCTTTCTCTTCACTTGGTTTATCATCAAACGTCAGTCTAAGTTTAATTTTGAATACTAAATATTCATAAAATGAACCCAAACCCCAAAAATTGAAAATAAATATTAATTGATGGTTCAAGAAAATTTTAATTTTTTTGTCTTGGCATAAGATTCCTTTAATTGAAACTTGAGTTTTTATTTTTTAAAAATTGTTTTTTTATTTGACGTTTCGCCTTATGGTTATGGGCATTCTCAAATTTATTTTTCTTAGGTACCGTTTTCATTTCTAAAAGTAAAATCAAAAATACAATCACAGTCAACTTACGGATATAACAATTCAGGCCACAAAACACAAAAACATGTACACTTTAAAATTATGTCTATATATGAATAACAGTTAGTTTAAAATTGGAGACATGAATCAACACATTTTACATTATTCGTACCTCCAAATAGGTAAATCAGACCAATAAATTTCGGTCTAAGACTAACGATGAGACTGGCGGAAAGTTTTGTAGGTTGCGGAAAACCCCCTTTTTTGTATTCTTATTTTTAGTTTGATGTTTATGAAAATACGTTTTTATTAAATTTATTTAAATTGATGGTTTTAGGTACTTGATAACTAATTAGACAAGATGTTGTTATAGATTAAACTTAGGACATATCTCTGTTCTGTCGTTCACTGCGTTTTTTCTTTTCTTATTTCTATTATTTCTTTAATTACTAATTTATGGTAGTTGTGGCCTTTGTTTAAGATTTTAGTTTATGTAATTAAATGTGTGATTTGTTTCGTTTTCGTGTTTGTTAAGTGCAGTTGTGGCATTTTATGTGAATTTGTGGCCATTCAATCTATTTTTTAATAGTTGGTTAGTCATACCTTTGTATTTTTTCGACAATTTTCATATGGGATGGAGTATATTATGTTAGAGTTTTTTGTTATGGGGGTTTCACTTTTCAATTTCGTCAATAGGGAATGTAGTTTGTTATAAGATTTGTGGCAAACAATTATGTCATATTTATTTAGTGTATATTCTAGTTTTTCAGACAGGTCTTTTAAAGTTAATATAAAACAACTGAAAACGGACTAAGTCCATATTTCAGCAGTTTACCTACTATTCTCTTATTCGTCAAAACCATCCTGAGATGCCTTTCGCCTTATTACGGCTCGTCAGTCAGGCTAGGATTGACAAACAAGAGAACAGAATTTATTGGAAATTAACTCAGAAGTTACGGAATACGATGATAGGATACAAGGAACTAGACTAAGTACGCATACCTATTACTTCATTGAAAGCTGACACAGCAGCTTTCGAGCCGACCTAGTGGTTGACACAGTCAACGCTTAGAAGCAGGTAGCGCTTTTCGAAGGATCTTCCTCAGGCGTAGTAGTTTCATACATAACTGCTCAGCTTTTTCTTTATTAAATAAATTGATTGAGGTTTTGACACAATATTGTAAATTCACTCCTAAATATAATATTAAAAATAGTAATGAATTAATATTAAAAATTCATCCGTTAACTCTACCAAGCAAATGTATATCGTTTGACGTACATAATCTTTTTTCTAGAATACCACCGTTAGACGCTATAATTTTGGTTTAAAGATTACTCAATAAAAATAATGTGAACCTAATAATTAAACAAGAAATATTAGACATCTTAATACTGTGTTTAGACCAGAACTATTTCGAATTCAACGATAAGATTTATGTCAGTAGAAAAGGTTTAATAATGTGAAACCCGCTTAGTCCAATTTATTTGAAATTTTTATGAACCATTTAGAAGAACAAATCAGTAAAATTTCTTTTATTGGTACCGTTATGTCGATGTCATATTGACATGCTTTACCGGTACAGATCGACAATTAAAACTATTTCTTATTAACAGATGAAAATCATACTTTGAATGAAGAATTCAGAATTTTGCACAATAAAAGGAAAGGGAAATTACTGAACTGTTTAGAGCAGGTAGAAATTAACGATAAAAATTACTCGGAAATCAATTGAATGAAGGTGGATCTCCTTTATTGAACTTGTTTTATTTATTAGGGTAAATATTGTTAATTAATT
The DNA here is from genome assembly GCA_019049505.1 of Pachyrhynchus sulphureomaculatus. Taxonomy (NCBI): domain Eukaryota; kingdom Metazoa; phylum Arthropoda; class Insecta; order Coleoptera; family Curculionidae; genus Pachyrhynchus; species Pachyrhynchus sulphureomaculatus. The sequence goes on from CM032448.1 coordinate 47,171,580, forward strand.
TAGCACTTTTAACCAGGTAATTTGTATATTCTGTAACTTTGTAGTTGATTTACATCTTACTCCAGTAGACACAGTGTGTCGAAATAATTGTCAGCAGTATTATAATAGACATAAATGGTGATCTCAAATAGTTGTTTAAAGTTTTCGTTTCTAGTTATTATGGAACTCCATCAAGTAACGGCTAAGTCAGTACAGTTTGTATAAAGCCCAACATTCGACTGCTGCGGAACCCAGAAATTCGATCCCATGTAACAAAAACACTCAATCAAGAAATAATTCAAATAATTCCAGCAGACCACCTGCAATCAGTGGAAGACACTTTGGAGGCATCTAAAAACATTTGCATCAAATATGTTGTGTCAAAGTTCAAAATGATAACACTGGCCAACAGAAGTCTTGTTTCCTTTATTTTTTTTTCTGTTATTGGATATTTCTATGGCCCTGACTATGAAAAAAATACTGGGAGATTGCTAACAGCTTTACCTTTTGAAATATACAGTTTGATTATTTTGCCAAAAAAATACAAAAAAATAATACATTATGTTAACAAAATTTCTATTGAACACTAGCAAATGATCTTTTATAAGATTTCTTTGAATGAACGATTTTAGGTAGATCTCGTTGCAAACTCCAGCAGTAGTCTGCCATCATATGTGAGTCCCACCGCCCCTGATAACGCTCTTCCATTGTCCGAAGATCCTGATGAAATCTTTCACCCTGCTCCTCACTAAAATCACCCAGATTTTGTGGAAATCGGTCTAAATGCGAGTGCAGGAAGTGGATTTTTATGCTCATGTTGCACCCTAGCTCTTGTAAGTTCGATAGCATGCACTCAACAAGCTCGACATGATCGTCAGATTTCTTTTTGCCTAGGAAGCTACTCATAACCAAAACAAATGAATTCCAAGCTTTGGATTCGACTTCAGTCATTGATTTGACAAAATTAGGATCTTTTACGAGTTGCCTAATCTGTGGCCCATCAAAAATACCAGCTTTCAATTTTTCTGAACTTAATCCTGGGAACTTGCGTGAAAAAAAATTAAAACATTCGCCACTTTGTCAAGCGCCTTCACAAACTGTTTCATTATGCCGAGTTTAATATGAAGTGGTGGAAGTATGATGCGGTCTCGGCTAACTAAAGGCACATTTATCACATTTTTTGTACCAACTTTTAGCTCTTCCCGCACTGGCCAAACTTTTTGTGACCAATGGTGTTGTTTGTCACGACTATCCCAGAGACACATGAAACAAGGGAACTTTGTGTATCCCCCTTTGTTGACCTAAAAGAAAGTTAATCATTTTCAGATCAGCACAAATGACCCATTTGTGGTCTTGATACTTAATTTTTTCCATAACCTTAGAAACATTTACGTATTCTTCTTTTAAAGTCGTCGAATGTGCAATAGGTATAGATCCGTACTTGTTACCGAGATGCTAAAATCTCAGAAGCTTCTTTTGGTAGGTTCAGATCTCTTACTAAGTCATTTAGTTTTTCTGATTAAATGGTTGAGGTTCTGAAAGGCTACATTTGTAGTCTGAATCAGAGTCTTCACTTGATGTATTTCGTTCCGGTCCACAGAGATTTGGATCATCAGAAGATTTAGATGTGCTGGGTTGTACCTCTTGTGATTTTAATTGAGGTCATTGAGCAGAAGATAAGTTAGGATATGACCACTTACTTCGATTTCCAGGGTTAATTCCGTTTATTTTCACAACGCAGAAGTAGCAATCGTCATGATGGTTTCGAGGTTCTTGCCAAATCATGGGTGTTATGAACATTATTGCATTTCTTTTTCCACTTGACCATAACCGTAGACATACCACACATTTCTGGCATACAATATGAGGAACCCATGGCTTGTCCTGATTACACAATTTTATTTTAAAGTATTGATGATACGCAGTTTTCACAAAGTCCGATATAGGTTTTCGATATTTTGCAAATATATATTCACCACAAATATAGCAAAAACAATCGGGATTAAGCACACAACATCTTCTTGACGAAGCAATATCTAAAACAACAACAAAATATATTTTAGTGTCCAATAAAAAACGAAAATCTAAGTAAAAATAGTAAATGAGGGTAGTTAGTTATAACTCAAAAACAAAAGCTCTTAGAGAAAAATTGTTGCCATATTTAAAAAATACGCGTCAATTTGAGATAGAAACAAAAAAAAAAATCACAGGAAACAATCAATTTTCTTTTTTTTGTTGACCAGTGTAATCTCAATATGCCAACAAAGACAACTTAAAAAAATGGATGACCCAGGCAATATTGGAACTTATGGAAGAATGAAGAAAGTATAAAAACACTAACAAGGAGAAATATGCTAGAAAGGCTAAAGAAGTGTCGATGGAAAAACAACGTCAGGAAATGGAAGAATTACAACCAAAGCATTACTATTTTAATATGTATAAGAAAGTTTAAGAAATAACGAGGCAAGAGGTTGTACGAACATCAACGTATTTAATTGATGATAATAATCAGATAATAACCGAACAAAAGGAGCTAGAAGAAGAATGGACCCGATTCATTAAAAACATGATGAGGGGGAGAATTACCAGAACTCATTGAAGAGGGAATTTCCTTAAATATACTCCCAGTAGAAGCTAAGGATGCAATAAAGCATGAAAAAACTAGAAGTGCTGCCGAAACTGATGCAAAGATGTTTAAACTTCTAAATTTTTTTTTATGGGTCTAGCACACTTGCTACAAGGTAGTTACTAAACCGCTACAAGTAACACGTGTGCGGAGAAAGCGATTCACGTTGTTCTTGAATCGCTGTAGATTGTACTCGGTGGGAAACACAGTCCTGGGCAAATTATTCCAAAGGGATGATGTTCTCCATACAAAAGGCTGCTTGAAGAACGTTGTACGAGGAGTAACAAGCTGAACCTCATACGGATGTGAAGAATTAGCGCGACGTGTACTTATAACATGCACCGCTCTGGGAGGAATTAAGCGGGCCACATCCTTCGAACACTTTCCATGAAAGTACTTGTAGAATAGGCTCAAGTCGCCAACCGTTCTCCGATATTCCAGCGAATCAAGGCCGTCGGTCAGTTCCGGGCCTCCAATCAGACGAACAGCTCTTCTCTGAATAGAATCCAAAAAATGCAGTGTATGTTTGGGAGCAGAGCTCCAAACATGGGAGCAGTATTCCATAGTTGGTCGAATGTGAGCTTTGTAAAGAATTAACAGTTGTTGTGGAGTGTAAAGCTTTCTGGTTCGAAATAATATTCCCAATTTTTGAGAAGCTCCCCTTGCTATGCCTGCAACATGTTCATACCAGGACATATTTGCTCCCAAATTAACGCCCAACAAATTGAGTGGCGATGTTAGAGGGATGGAGTGCCCCGACATAACTATGTCGGGTTCAGCAACGTTAACTTTTTTTAGAGAAAACTGCCGCCTGGGTTTTTGTAGCGTTAAATTCCACTTGGTTACTGTCACCCCAAGATAGAATTTCTTCCAGGTCTTTGTTAAGTTGAATGACTTCCTGCTGTCTGCGGATATTTCTCTGAGTAGCCGATGTCCGAGCGTTCAAAGTGAATGAAGAGATAAGTGTACTGTTATCTGCAAAGCTGTAGATTGGAATCTCGGTCTTTTCCAGCAGATCGTTAATGTAAATGAGAAAGAGAGTAGGAGACAGTATGGAGCCTTGGGGTACACCGGCGTTGATAGTGAAGGTGTTAGAAAGAAATCCGTCGACTGCCACTCGTAAAGAACGCTCTCTGAGGAAACATGAGAGCAACAAACAGACCCTTTCAGACATACCATAAGAACGTAGCTTAGCCAACAGCCCATCGTTCCAAACACGGTCGAATGCCTTGAATATGTCAAGAGCAACCGCTCGAAATTCTCCAAAGTGTTCAATTGCGTTGTTCCAGACATGTGTTACATAAGTCAGAAGATCTCCTGTTGATCTATTTTTACGAAAGCCATATTGGTGATCGCTAATAATGTTGAATCCTTCGAGATATTTTAGAAGATGCTGATTGATAGCCTTTTCCATGACTTTCGATATTATTGAAAGCAGTCCGTTTGGTCGGTAGTTATTTCGCAAGGTCTTCCTGCCTTTTTTAGGTATCGGCTGAACTATAGCACATTTCCAGCAGGAAGGAACTATTCCCTTTCTGTAGGATGTAGGATATAGGATGAAAAAGTCTTTCAATTTTGTGCAGCTGCTTAAATTCCATCTACAATACACGAAACATACCAAAAGACTGGCTTAAATCTATGTTCATACCTTTACCCAAAAACCCATATACCAACAGATGTGAACAGTACTGCCTCATGCCTAATAAGTCATGCTTTGAAACTAACACTTAAGATAATTCGCTATAGAATACGCAATAATGCGAAGAAGATGTCAGCGGAGAGAAATTCAGATTCAGGCAAGGATTTGAAACTAGAGAAGCATTTTTCGGCCTGAGTGTATTTTCGCAAAAATGTTAGATCAAAGGAAAAAGCCTCTGATCGAGTCAAACATTCATACTCGGATCAGGTAGCGACGATACCAGTAAATAGCAGAGAAACAAAAGGAATCAAAATAAAAAGAGGTGTTTGTCAAGGATGTGTTCTCTCTCCACTCCTTTGTAATCTATATTCTGAGTATATATTCCAGAAGGCCTTAGAGAACGCTTAAGATGGTATTAAAGTTAATGGCAAATTCATCAAGAACCTGATGATACTGTTATTATAACAGACGCTGATGATACGAGTACTGTTATTATAACAGACACAGCAGATAGACTTTAGCGTCCTATGACAAAGATTTCTAAAAATTTGTAAATCAGAGATAATTAACCGTAAGTAATCCAGTATATAGTCAATTGTTTTGAAAAAATCAAATAACTATTCATTTTAAATCGAATTCGACAAAAAAATATTTCTAGCCATATTTTTAGCTTCAATACCACGATCCAACCTTTCGGTTTTTTGTCCTTTTACGTTGCGTTATTTTTAGGAGATTTCTTATATATTATAACTTATTATTATAGATTTTAAATTTGATAATCGCTTGTTTAAAACTGGAACTAAATTATATCTTAAATATTGTTGTATTCCATCGTGTTAAAAGAGACTTTTTATTTTCCAGTACATAGTGTACTTCATTTTGGTGCTGTCGACACTATAATATTGGCCATTATAAGTTGTTTAAAACAGCTAAACAGGGAGGAAGAAATTAGGTATTCCATAAAAACTAATTAAAAATTACTTTTATTTTCGAAGAGCTTCCTAAAAATGAAATAGACCACTTTATGTTGAATTTGTGCTGTAAATACTACTTTCTACAGTTACTTTTATTGAATCTAGGATAAATTAGTATATTTCTTTATAACATTTCAGCCTAAGCGTAATTTTAGTTGTTCCTGGGTTAAATGCTTTAGTGGCAGACTTTATATGTTGATAAATACATTTCCGTAAAATATCTAGAAACCTGTTATATGTTTTATCCAGATCTTCAATAGTACCTCTATTAAAACCTTTTAGGTGTTCTGAAATGGAAGACCAGTAAATATTAATTTTTGTATAGTTTTTTTGTCATAATAAGGAAGCTTGAAAATGAAGAATTTCCAATTCTTCATTTTGGTAGCTTTCTCCTCATTATACAGTCCTTTATTTTCATTTAAACGTTGTCTCGATTAAGATTTAATTGTGTATTCTCAGAAACTGAATTTTCTTTTGTTTGCCTTTCAGAAAGTCTTGTATATTCTCGCTCTGCTTGCCTTTTTTATAATCATTTTTAATATGTATTATCTTGCGTTATTATTAAATGCGAGTAGTCAAATTGAGCAGCTTTTTTCCCTTTTTTACACAATTATTTCATCAAATATATATTGGCATTTCTAGAATGGGGAGTTCTCCGTAACTGAAAAATAATATACAGGGCATTGTGTATAAAAAATATATAGTTTGTATCATATGTAAAAAAAGCGATGCATGCTTTAAAAAAACGTTACACCTTTTGTTTCTAACCTTTTTTGTCTATCTCTTTAAATAAGCAATTTAGAAGGGTGGCAATGCATTTATATTCAAGAATTCTTTAGGTTGAGTATTTTGTCGAAAAAATATTTGTTAAGTGTTGTTTATTGTATATGGAAGCTAAAACAAAGAAGCATATGTAAAAGTTTCGTGCATTTATCTGATATTTACCTGTTTCGTGATCATACAAAAACAGCTTAAAGAGGATCTTGGCGAAATTTTGCATGAACATTCCGTGCCGAGTCATACGCTATATTTTTTAACGAGAAATTATATTCAGGAAAGGTTTTGCATTTTTGTGTGAGAGATATAGAAGACTATACATAATATAGACATACCTAAATAAATTTAAAAGCAAGCAACACGTGTTTATTAGGTAGATCCTGTATTATTAAAACTAACATATATTAGTTTATTTCTTTGTAAGTGATATTTATAGATTGCAAATATATGCTGATAATTATAGACACGAGGTAAAAGTAGGGCAGTAAGATATGCTAATACGATGCCGCAAAGTGCTGAATAAATATATTTTCCTATTTTATCTTAACATGCTTTTATTGCCAACAACTCGCTTTTTTAGATGCGTTCCCTATATTACAAGATCTAGAGTAGCAATTACTCATAAAATTTAAGTATTTCTACTTACGATCGTTTTAAACTTTTAGGTATCATAAAAGACTTTTATGTTGATAATTAAAGAAGCTGCCCATAACTGTGGTAGTCAAAGATTTATAGAGTCATAAATAAAGTTTACATTCAACCTTTTAGAAACCCTGTCTTAAGATTTATTTACTGACTTTTTAAAGAGTTCTCGGAGATATGTAATAGTGAAAGAATATACATAATTATAAATAATGTCATATGAAGTTAATAAAAAATATATTATAAGCTAATATTTCTGTTCTTTATTTCAGATACATATTCGTTTAATAGTAGCTTAATTAAGTGACCAATGACTAAAACCACAAAAAAGAAACAATTATAACAAATTTAAAAAATGCTCTAAGAAGTATAGAATAATATTTTTTTTTAATCTAATATAAAATTTTAATTAATTTTTCAAAATAAATAATCTGTTTTTCGTAGATAACTAGTGCACTTATATACAAAAAATTATTACTTCATAATTTTGGAAACACTTTTGAAGTCTACACAATTAAAAAATGTTATAGTCGAAATTAGTTTTAATAAGAAATTATTAAATTTTACTCTGCCATTTTAAAACTGCCATTTCGTATTTATAGGAATGAGTAAAAGATAACTTATTCCCACCTCTTTTTGTATTTTTATGTGGAGAGGTAGGAGATTCAAAAGAACACCCATGGATGTTATTAGTGGAATTTTTATTGCTCTTGTTATGCATAGATAAGTTTTTAAGTCAAATTAGACATAGCGGTCTTCTGGTGAACTTGAATAATCATAATACGAAATGACTAAATATATATATATATATATATATATATATATATATATATATATACGAGGCTGGTTTGAAAAGTCCGTGCAAAAATAAAAACTACTTATGTGTTTGGGGTAAACCTTTTTTATTTTTCGACATGGTCTCCTTTTAGGCTTATACACTTCGTCCAACGATGTTCTAGTTTGTTGATCCCTTCCGAATAATAGGATTTCTCCAAGTCTGCAAAATATCCATTAGTGTCTGCAGTCGCCTCCTCGTTTGAATAAAATCTTTGTCCTGCCAGCCATTTCTTCAAATTGGGGAACAAATAGTAGTCCGAGGGAGCCAAGTCTGGAGAATAGGGGGGATGTGAAACGAGTTGAAATCCTATTTCCATTAATTTTGCGACCACAACTGCTGAGGTGTGTGCTGGTGCGTTGTCGTGATGGAAAAGGACTTTCTTGTGGGCCAATCGCGGGCGTTTTTCTTGCAGCTCGGTTTTCAAACGGTCCCTCTTCCAGATAGTCGATGAGGATTATCCCTTGCGAATCCCAAAAGACAGTCGCCATAACCTTTCCGGCCGAAGGAACGGTCTTCGCCTTTTTTGGGGCAGATTCCCCCTTGGTAACCCATTGTTTAGATTGTTGTTTGGTCTCAGGAGTATAGTAATGTATCCATGTTTCATCCACAGTGACGAAACGACGCTTAAAAGTCCTCCGGATTCTTCTGGAACAGCTGCAAACCATCCTTGCAACACTTCACACGATTCCGTTTTTGGTCAAGCGTGAGCAATCGCGGCACCCATCTTGCGGATAGCTTTCTCATGTCCAAATGTTTATACAAAATATTATGTACCCGTTCAGTCGAGATGCCCACAGCACTAGCAATCTCACGCACCTTAACTCTTCTGTCATCCATCACCATATCATGGATTTGATCAATGATTTCTGGAGTCGTAACCTCCACAGGCCGTCCAGAATGTTCTGCGTCACTTGTGCCCATATGGCCAGTCCGAAAATTTTGAAACCACTTATAAACTGTTCTAATCGAAGGTGCAGAGTCACCATAATGTTTATCAAGCTTTTCTTTAGTCTCCTGAGGCGTTTTGCCTTTCATAAAGTAATGTTTAATCACCACACGAAATTCTTTTTCGTCCATTTCTTGAAAATCACTCGACTTTCTTGATTCACACGAATGTCGTGTATCAAGTTATTCAAAAAGTTCATTTATTGCTCTTCAATGCGATGAATTCACAGACGTTGTCAACTACCTGTGTTTGTTAGATTTTTGGAGGATAATAAAACGTTTAAAAAAGAGCTGCTACTTTCACAAGAGCTGGAAACAATATCGCAAGGTCTAGACTTTATGAATGTAATAAGTTTATTGAGAAACATGAGATTAAGTGGCCAAAGTTTGCTGGATTTTGTACTCTGTTCTTAAAGCTTTAATAAAACAAAAGAATTCATCCACAATAACGATGCACTGCATCATTTATCGTCAAGAGTTGACTGTCAAAACACTCCCGATATGCTTTGCTGATACGATGAAAACAGCTGTACAAGTAATCAACTTTATCAAAAGTAGTGCACTCAATATTATTTTCAGAAAATTATGCTCTGATATGGACTCTAAACACGACACGTCACTTTTTCATCCTGAAGTTCGGTGGCTGTCGAAAGGAAATATGTTGGCGAAGTTGTATGAACTGAAAGGGAAAGTTAAATTATTACTTACTAATAAAAAAGAAAGAGTAGTTGGATTACTTTCGCCAGCTCAAATTCTAAATCAGTTTACCTTATTTAGTGGATTTTTTGGGCTACTAAATAAATTGAACCTCCAGCTGGAAGGATCAGGAAGGTACAGGTAACATATTTGCATTTGAAGATTAACTTGGCCTGCCTTTGTTTCTAAAATCGACTTGTAGATCTGCAAAATTGGAAGAGATAACTTTTCCGCATTTGATACGTTGAAACCAATTATTGATGAGCAGTGTACTGAAATTAAAGGAAAAATAATAAAAGAACATTACACTTCCCTTGCAACAGTTGAAAAATGAATTCAATCGTCATACTCGTGACTGCAAGGACGAGGGTATTTGGAAACTGATCCGCGACCCTTTCATCGTCAAGATCTCCGAAGAGATTCAAGAAGTAATTGAATTGCAGCACGATACTAACTGCAAGAATACACGCTAGGCAGGAATCAAACTCCAAGATTTCTGGAGTTAAAAGGCAATTTCTTATCGTAAATTTCCAGAAATTGCTTTGCGTTACCTGACATGATTCTCAACCACATATTTATGCGTGTATAGATTCTCAGCTCTTTTAATAATTAAAAACAAGCACATAAATTGCTCGGATGCCAGTGCCGATATGCGTTTGCCTTTGAGCAATATTGAACTAAGAATTCAGCAGTTAGTAAAAAAGATACAATCACAAAAATCGCATTAAAATAATTGTACTAATTGTAAGTTACGTCTTAATAAAAAAACCTACCTAGTAAAGTTTTGATCTCTGAGATAACTTGGTACCCGTTTTATTTATAGAATAACCTTGAAAAATATCCCTTTTATAACTTAAATTATGGAAAAACCGTAGTAGTCCATGACAAGATAAAGATGTGGTCAAATAGTCCCTCATTACGTAAACGTTAAGATCCACTGAGTTAAATAAACATATACGAGGCTGGTTTGAAAAGTCCGTGCAAAGTCCGAGAGATGGTACCACCGGCGCGTATCGAGGTCATGTTTAGTTAGTAGCATCTCTTGAATGAACGCACACCCAGTTTCAGCCATATTGGTCTATTTCTTTGTGTTTGGCAGTCGTGTGAATCAAGGAAGTCGAGTGATTTTTCAAGAAATGGACGAAAAAGAATTTCGTGTGGTGATTAAACATTACTTTATGAAAGGCAAAACGCCTCAGGAGACTAAAGAGAAGCTTGATAAACATTATGGTGACTCTGCACCTTCGATTAGAGCAGTTTATAAGTGGTTTCAAAATTTTCGGATTGGCCCTATGGGCACAAGTGACGCTGAACGTTCTGGACGGCCTGTGGAGGTTACGACTCCAGAAATCATTGATCAAATCCATGATATGGTGATGGATGACAGAAGAGTTAAGGTGCGTGAGATTGCTAGTGCTGTGGGCATCTCGACTGAATGGGTACATAATATTTTGCATAAACATTTGGACATGAGAAAGCTATCCGCAAGATGGGTGCCGCGATTGCTCACGCTTGACCAAAAACGGAATCGTGTGAAGTGTTTGCAAGGATGGTTTGCAGCTGTTCCAAAAGAATCCGGAGGACTTTAAGCGTCGTTTCATCACTGTGGATGAAGCATGGATACATTACTATACCCCTGAGACCAAACAACAATCTAAACAATGGGTTACCAAGGGGGAATCTGCACCAAAAAAGGCGAAGACCGTTCCTTCGGCCGGAAAGGTTATGGCGACTGTCTTTTGGATTCGCAAGGGATAATCCTCATCGACTATTTGGAAAAGGGTAAAACTATTACAGGTGAATATTATTCATCGTTATTGGACCGTTTGAAAACCGAGCTGCAAGAAAAACGCCCGCGATTGGCCCACAAGAAAGTCCAGCAGTTGTGGTCGCAAAATTAATGGAAATAGGATTCCAACTCGTTTCACATCCCCCCTATTCTCCAGACTTGGCTCCCTCGGACTACTATTTGTTCCCCAATTTGAAGAAATGGCTGGCGGAACAAAGATTTTATTCAAACGAGGAGGTGATTGCAGACACTAATGGATATTTTGCAGACTTGGACAAATCCTATTATTCGGTAGGGATCAACAAACTAGAACATCGTTGGACGAAGTGTATAAGCCTAAAAGGAGACTATGTCGAAAAATAAAAAGGTTTACCCCAAACACATAAGTAGTTTTTTATTTTTGCACGGACTTTTCAAACCAGCCTCGTATAACGTACTCGGTGCCACAAATTATTATAGAGAGACGAGGGAATAGTATGTTTTAGCCCAATATGCATTAGTAAAATGAAACACTTGGGCGCAGAAAGTTTTTTATTTTCTAGTAAATTGCACCAATTCAGTTATATTATGTTATTATTTGCATTGCAGGTGTATAATACTATTCTTTGGGATATTCTTTAAGTATAAAATTTATTAAAACGATATTATTCGTATATGCATATCATAGTTTAGATAAGGTCGCTGTTTTATCAGTGTTTTTACTATTATTATACTAATCGTTTTCAGACTTGTCCACTTGTTTATAGAGGAAATATTGTTTATGTTATGAAAATATGTGAATAACTCATTTTTCGTATATCCGTTGTTTTATCGGTTTATTCGCAGAGACCACAGAGTATTTACATTTTTATGTTAAAAGTTACCCTTAATTTCCTGAACTTATGAATAATACTTCACAATTTCCTGTAATGCCGGCTTTAAAAAGTTAAAGAAGAAGTTGTTGTGAATTACTAAAGCATTACTTGCGACTTAACATAGAAATTGACAATTAAATATAGACTTAGAATATGCAATATAATTGACTATTCTAAGCGTAACATTATTTACTTATTTCAAATTTTTTTAAAAGTGTCTTTAAATCTATAACAGCAACGTGAAATAAGATATAATTTAAAATTTATTATAAACTATCTTTCATAGTATTTAGAAGACTAAAACAACAAAACATTGTTAAATATAAATAACCGGTCAAGTGCAAGTTGAAATTGCGCAATTAGTATTCCGTACGTTGATTGCTTCTGAAATAAAAAATTTTGTTACGGAGGTATAAAATGATCAGTGACTTCACAAAACACACCCCAAATGAGTTTTCAACAAAGTTTGTTTCCGATCTTTACTGAAAACTAATGACCACAGAGGCGAGGAATCTTGCCATCATAAGACACTTTCACATCAGAAAAATTCCTCTGAGTAATAACTGGGTGCAAAGAAGAATATATGAAATGGCTACAGACGTTGAAATATCATTATGCGATTCCTTAAAGACTTGCAAATTTTTTATTCTACTCGACGAATCAACTGTACCAAATAATGAAGCACTACTTTTATCATACGTTCGATTCGTAAAAGAAGAAAACATTTGTCAAGAGTTATTATTTGCTAAAAATTTGGAAACTGATACAAAGAGAGAATCAATATTTAATACCATAACCAAGTTTTTTCAAGAGAAAAGAAATTCCTATTCGTAATAGTTTGCCAGCTGCTACTGATGGTGCTCCAGCAATGACGAGCGTTTCATAGCAAATTTGAAACAAGCAGTACCAAATATACTCGCTGTACATTATGTTTTTCATCCTCAGCATTTGGCTAACTTTGTAGTGAAAATGATGAAGATTGCCTTCTGCTGCACATAGAAGTTCGTTGACTCTTAAAAGGTATTTGCCTAAATCGTTTTTTTTCAATCTTTCGGACTCAGTACTGGATTTCCTTGAAAACAGAGACGAAAAACTGCGCAAAAACCTGATTACATCCAAAAATGATATCGCTTATTTGACAGACCTGTTTAAAATATTTAATGAAGTCAATTTACAATTGCAAGGTGATGAGTTGAATTTAATTAAAATAAAAAACGTCATAGATGCTTTTGTGGAAAAACTTCATCTATTCAAACGAAATCTAGTTAGAGGTAAATACAGCCACTTGCCCGCATTATCAGCAGTCTCTGCAAAACAGGAAAACTTACTTACTTACTGCCAGAACGTTTTTCATGCTGATTTTATATAAATATATTAAACATGAATATACCGAGGTGGGGTTATGATTCTTTCGCAAATGCAGATACAGTAAATCATCAAATCTAGAAGAGGAAATCGTAGTACTCACAACTAACGAAGAACTAAAAGAAAAATTCAGAAATGGATACCAAGAGCTCTGGCTTCAAAAATCAATACCGACTCTCTACCCTGGATTGTGGGCAAGAGTACAGAAATTTTTAATTTCTTTTTCTTCATCGTATTTGGCTGAGCATGGATTAAGTGAAGTAGCTAATTTACTGTCTAAGAAAAGGAACAGACTGCACATCACTGAACGTGGTAATTTACGCCTGATATTAACGAAATTGGAACAAATTGTTAGAACTCCACCAGCCTCAACCATCTCATTAATTTTTTTATTTCTTATTGATTTTGTGTTTACTTTTAAATTTTTAATAAACAATTTTTTACTACATTTGAAAGTCGTTTTAATTAATTTCTCCTTTGTGATTCTTAATATACAGATAGACAGATAAAATAGGTATAGATAATATGCTACAATATTTTAATATTTGGTATAATTAACTTTTATGGAAGAGGGGGCGTTGAAATTTTTTTTTCTTTAAAAAGGGCGGTGGTCCAGAAAAGGTTGGGAACCTACCCTCTACACCGAATATTTTCATTAGTCTTCTAGTGATTAGGTATCTGCTCTATAGAATAATATTGGCCAATCGTAGTATGTGATTACTCAAAAGTTAAGATTGAGGAGTTTCCTGATATAGTATTGAACTGCGAGGTATTGCTACATAATATCTTAACTTCATCATCGTTGTCTCACTTCAGCGTTGTATCCAGATACTTAGATTTATGCGTATATTAGTATTGTTGTCATATTTTCTATTCTGATAATGGTGTCGTGGTTAGTGAAAGCGTACCGAGTGTAAAAATAAACTGTTTGATTCAGTAGCGATAACTGCTGTGAAAATATGCCAAAGATTCCAAAATCCTAGCGTATTTAAAACCAATAAAAAAATTATTCTTCGTTGGTTATAACTTTCAAGTTAAATGAAAACTTTGCTGAGTTTATGTACGAGGCAATGAAGTAAAACTATCCCTATCTTGATAACGATTTGGTCGAATGTAAGTATTGCTAGAATTCTAAAATTTGAAATATTTAATGTCCCACCAGCTTTCGCTATATTATTAAAAGTATAATCTAATAGCTCAAGGTCCGAGCGACAAATGAACAAAGCGGCTTCTATGTTGGTGTCCAAGAATATCTGAACGGAGCGCAGGACGGCGGGATGATATAAGGCGGTATGCGGGTACATCGTGGATGCAACTCGCCCAGGACCGCATAGCACGGAAAGGGATGCAGGAGACCTACGTTCATTAGTGGACGGCGACAGGCCGAACAAGAACAAAAAGAAGAACCTAATGAAGTAAAATCAGTGTGCATAGTCTTAGCTAATAGAGAAGAAAGTAAATAACATTATATATATATATATATATATATATATATATATATATATATATATATATATATATATATACCAGACAAATTATTAAAAAAAAAACTCGTGATAATGTTCGTTCAATCTACACCCCGTAGAGAATATTCTCCAATTTTTTCAAAATTTTTGGATCAGTACTTTTCGAGATAGAGGGGGGGACAGCGATTTTTCGCGACTTTTTCAAAATAATACAAAGAAAAGTGTGCGGATGTAAGACATTAAATATATTTTTGAACTCGAGTTTTTATAAGCTTTCATTTGACACCCCACCCGAAGACCTAGTAGATTTTTTTTTCACTTCCGATTTCACCCCCCAAAACTAACCCCTTAAATCAAAATTTAACATTCAAAACTACACGGCTCTGATGAGGCCGTCAATTTCTATATTTCTTCTAAATTTCAACTTTCTACGTCAAATAGTTTCGGGGAAAATCGAGTGTGACAGACGGAGGGACAGACGGACAAATAGACAGACACCGAAGCGATCTTAAAAGTGTTCCGTATAGAGCACTAAATGAACCAAGATATCCTTTACAATTTTTTTTATTTATCATAGCTGAATATTAAAATTGTGCCAGATCCTGGGCCAATGTAATATTCCGGATAGGCGCGCTGAAGGATCATAGTTATCGATGCACATAGAGGTACTTCAGCGTTTTATGCGGCCAAATTTTTTTGTTGTTTTTAAATGTTTTAAATCGGGTTTGATTTCTAAATATAGCAATGAAAGCTTTTTGGAGTGCATATTTTGAAGGAAAACACATTTTAATATGTAAAAAAATTGTATATTGAAAAAAAAACATGTTGACTTAAACAAAAATTACAAAAATAATTATTTACGATGAAGAATCCTACGTCTCTTCGTTCGCATCCGAGCTACATTCCTCGGCTTCCTCTGTAGATTCCTCCGCGGATTTCTCCTTCGGAACTTTCGTCGTTAATATTGGCTTCAGTAGAAACAAGCATTTGTATTGATTCTTTACTAAACGACATAGATCTTTTTTTGGGTTTTGACCTTATACTAGATATTAAGGGATCTAAGCTGAGCAATAGTCTGACGAGGACATTTAAATTGCATTCTTCTCTTGAGAATTTTCCATCAAAATTTCGCTGGTACAGGCGAAAGTGCTTGTTTCGCGCCTCTGCTGCTTCTTCGGACAGTAATCCAATGGGCGGAAAAGTGCCTTTTCCGTTACTGTTGCACCGTGAATTAATATTTTGTGCTTCGTAGGAGCCATGAGATGTCACGGATACAACGCCACATAAATTTTAGCGGTCTCATATCCATAGTCATCACTTTCAAGCAATTTATGAGGTTGAAGTCCACACCGGTAATTTCAGCGGGCATCTCTGGATTGGCAAAAACTCTCCTACTTGTATTGCCATCATTGGTGTTACCAAATCCAGCTTTTGGCGCATCTATGATTAAGCCTGTTTGCTCTTTGAATTTTGCCTGTATTTGTTGCCTTTTTTTGCTTGACAATTTCTTTATCGCTGTCCGAGCTTAGCTGCCACATTTGCATAGGAGGCTTGTATGACAAATGCAGAATACTTTCGAATAATCGAATCCTAGATTGTAATACAGACATGCCAACCTGTAATGCATCTATGCCGATGTTATTTTTTAAATTGAGCTCATTAAACTGCTTGGAACC
Source organism: Pachyrhynchus sulphureomaculatus (assembly GCA_019049505.1). NCBI lineage: Eukaryota > Metazoa > Arthropoda > Insecta > Coleoptera > Curculionidae > Pachyrhynchus > Pachyrhynchus sulphureomaculatus. Next base: position 47,187,846 of record CM032448.1, read on the forward strand.
AGCACCACAAATGCGAAGTAGTTGAAGTAGCAGCATTGTACACTTTTGCATCGACCAGAGTTAGCATCATTATATGTTTCATGTCACAGTTATTTAAAAAATCACTTTTTTAAATAACTGTTTTGTAACGAATGCCGAGAAGAGAAACGAACACTCAGGGCGACGATCATACTTCGACCGAAACTCCGGCGCGGGCGCTGTCAAATGGGCAACGTTAGGGGTTGCCTATTGTTCTAAGACTATTCGACATTGTTAGCTAGCAAGTTTTTTCTACCTGGGACAAGTTTTAGAAAATCGATTTATGGCCACATAAAACGCCGAAATACCCCTATGTGCGACGAGCTCTAAACTCACTAAAACTTCTCACTCTTTTTATATTACATTCCAGAAAGTAAAATTTGCAACTTCTGTTCAAAATTACATTGAAAGTTAACTCTCTGACTTTTTTGAAGTTTCATATTTATTTTACATGGAAAAAATTGTCATAACACAGGTAAACAAAAAATAATTCTTTGTATTTTAATTGGGATACGTATTCTCTTAAGTATTTTTTATGCTGAATCCAAAAAAGTCATAAAAAGATATCAACCTTGAGGTTTTTTCAAAAAACACATACAGTTGCCAGAAAACTATTAAATTGAAAAAATACATTTTAATAAATAATGTAAAACTGTATATTCATTAAAATTATGGAATAAAAAAACAAATTTCGGACTTCTTTAAATGTTCTATATATATATATATATATATATATATATATATATATATATATATATATATATATATATATATATATATATATATATATATATATATATATATATATATATATATATATATATATATATATATATATATATATATATATATATATATATATATATATATATATATATATATATATATATATATATATATATATATATATATATATATATATATATATATATATATATATATATATATATATATATATATATATATATATATATATATATATATATATATATATATATATATATATATATATATATATATATTTATATATATATATATAAAGACAGGAGTAGTCGCGACTGACTAGTTAAGAAAAATATATTCTCAATTTAATGGGGCTGCAGTCTATATTTAAATATTTATTTTGTTAGTCAAGCTTCCGAAATTATATTTATTTCTTCTTCAGGACATCTGGAAAGACAAAATTTTCTGTTTTCTTTGTACTTTTTGTTTGGAACAACGCAATTGAACATTTTGGAGAATCTCGAGCGGTTGCTCTTGATATATCCAAGGCATTCGACCGTGTTTGGCACGATGGACTGTTGGCTAAGTTACGCTCTTATGGTATGTCTGAAAGGTTCTGTTTGTGGCTCTCATGTTTCCTCAGAGAGCGTTCTTTACGAGTGGCGGTCGACGGATTTCTTTCTAACACCCTCACTATCAACGCCGGTGTGCCCCAGGGCTCCATACTGTCTCCTACTCTCTTTCTCATTTACATTAACGATCTGCTGGAAAAGACCGGAAATCCAATCTATAGCTTTGCAGATGACAGTACGCTTGTCTCTTCATTCACCTTGAACGCTCGGACATCGGCTGCTCAGGCGAATATCCGCATACAGCAGGAGGTCGTTCAACTTAACAAAGACCTGGAAGAAATTCTATCTTGGGGTGACAGTAACCAAGTGGAATTTAACGCTACAAAAACCGAAGCGGCAGTTATTTCTAAAAAAGTTAACGTTGCTGAACCCGATATAGTTATGTCGGGGCACTCCATTCCCCTAGCATCGTCGCTCAATTTGTTGGGCGTTAGTTTGGGAGCAAATATGTCTTGGCATGAACATGTTGCAGGCATAGCAAAGGAGAGCTTCTCAAAAGTTGGGAATATTATTTAGAACCAGAAAGCTTTACACCCCACAGCAACTGTTAATTCTTTACAAAGCCCAAATTCGACCAACTATGGAATACTGCTCCCACGTTTGGGGCTTCGCTCCCAAACACACACTGCATTTGTTGGATTCTGTTCAGAGAAGAGCGGTCCGTCTGATTGGGGACCCGGAATTGACCGGCGGCCTTGATTCGCTGGAACATCGAAGAACGGTTGGCGACTTGAGTCTGTTCTACAAGTATTTTCATGGAAAGTGTTCGAAGGATGTAGCCCGATTAATTCCTCCCAAAGCGGTGCATGTTAGAAATACACGTCGCGCTGGTGCTTCGCATCCGTATGAGGTTCAGCTTGTTACTCCGCGTACAACGCTTTTCAAGCAATCTTTTATATGGAGAACGTCATCCCTTTGGAATAATTTACCCAGCGCTGTGTTTCCCACCGAGTACAATTTACAGCGATTCAAGAACAACGTGAATCGCTTTTTTTTTTTCGCACTCGTGCCGCTCCTGGAGCGCTTTAGGGACTTCCCTGCAGCACGTGTGCTAGACCCATAAAAAAAAAAAAAAAAAAAATACTGTTAAGTGAAAAATTTATTTTTTTAGTACATTTATATCATTGAGAAAACACAAAAAAAAAGGCATGAAAAGAAAAAAAAAAAGAAAAATGATTGACTCACCAAAGTGGTTTTTTTATAATAAAACAAGCAGTCATTAGCACAAAGGGACATTCCCCAATATACTGTTATTAACTACATATGAGTAATATTATAATTAAAAGGAAAATACACAAAACGGCCAAAAATGACTGGCTTTGGTTCTCTCCGTAAACCAGTAAAAAATAACAAAAAATTTTCAATATTTGTGATAGACCGTTTATGTAGTAGAGAAAGATCGGAGATATTGATTCGTTTCGATCTGAGATATGCTTGCATTTGAAAAATTATTTAAATAGCAAGTAGTGTAATAAATAAAGATATATATATATATATATATATATATATATATATATATATATATATATATATATATATATATATAAAAACACCCTTTATATATATATATATATATATATATATATATATATATATATATATATATATATATATATATTATTTATTTATTTATATTTATTTATTTATTTATTTAATACAACTATCCTACAGAACAATCCAATTATAGGATAGGAACATTCAAATATAACAAGTACAAATAGATAAGTATTTATCAAATTAGTATTTTAATAATTCTAAAACTAAAGAAAAACAACACTAAAAAGAGACAGACCTAATCCACAGTTAAACATGACCCACGTAGAGATGTTATACTGCAACAGAAAATATCAACTATATGTTTGACCCTTTCATAATTCATGCACATAACGTATATCGGCGAGTACATCAACAAGTTTGTTCTTGGAACAGGCATGTAGAAAAAGGAATGGTTTAGGCGAGCGTGTTGAGATGGCACACGGAACCTAATACTTAAGAGGGTGCAAGGGCATTCAATTCTGTTGTTCAAGATTTTATATAAAAACAAGATTGTAGCATATTCTCTACGCCGAGAAAGGCTAACAATATTGAATCTTCTTCATAGAACATCATTAGGGAAACCCAATGGTGGATAAATACCATCTAATTTAAACCAGAGTAACTTCACAAATCGTCTTTGGATTTTTTTCAATATGATTAATGTGGATCTCATATGTTGGGTACCAGATAACTGAACCATATTCCAGTTTAGATTGAACCAAAGCATTAAATAAAGTGTTGAGGGTTTCAATGTTTGAAAGGTCTCTAGAATTCCTCATAATGAAACCCATACACTTATAAGAAGAAGCAATGATCTCATTTATATGATCCACAAAACTGAGTTTAGCATCAAACATTACACCAAGATCTTTGAAATATATATATATATATATATATATATATATATATATATATATATATATATATATATATATATATATATATATATATATATATATATATATATATATATATATATATATATATATATATATATATATATATATATATATATAATATATATATATATATATATATATATATTATATATATATATATATATATATATATATATATATATATATATATCATATATATATATATATATATATATATATATATATATATATATATATATATATATATATATATATATATATATATATATATATATATATATATAAATATATAGGAGTAACAACTCACTAGTGAGGAAACAAATTTCAAAACTAGTAGGGTTGGAGTCAGGTTTTGGACCAAATTAAAACTCTTTTGCTTATTACCAATCTTTCGAAATACTTTTATTTCTTTGTCAAGGCATCTAAAAATTGATCATACGAATTAATTGTAGATCTCATAACAAATTCAATAGTGAACTTACAAACTGGAGTAGAAATTCCTTATTTAAATTATACATCACTGTTAAAATATTAAGTTACGAAACATATAATTATTTCTTTTGTAATAGAAGATGAAAAAAACTATATGTACCACATGTTAGTTGGTGTTTGACAGGTGAAGTAAGAATTTTGTGTGAAAATTATAATCACCTACGCATGTGTCGTGGAAAGTTGATAGACAATCGAAACAGTAAATCGAAAAAAGAGAGGAATAATATGCATTATGTGTTTCCTAAAGTGGCATTAGTATATACAGCGTGTTTGAGTAATGAAGAAGAGTTTTTATTTAAAACCTTTAGGAACATTATTTATTTGTTAGAAAATTATGATAAAGTGTGTGTCAAACGTGACCAAAAAGAAAAAAAAATACTAGTAAAAATAATATATAAAAGTGTAAAATAGGGTGTAAAGGTTATAAAACATATTGTAAAAAATAACAAATATAGTGTAGACAAGTGGATCCAATGTCCAAAACAAACCAGAGAATTTAATTGTTTATTGAGTTTCAGTATATACAAATATACTGAACTAAGATCTTTTGTTCTTTGTATGTGTATTATCATTTATTACTACAATTTCTAAAAACTTTCTTTTATAATATTGTGGTTCTTTATATAAAATGGTAGCGTTATTGTAATCTATGTGATGATCAAATTCTTTGACATGTTGAGCCAATGCACACGAGCCTTTCTGCAATCTGGCATCACTTTTATGTGAAGTAATGCGGTTTTTTAAAAGACGCGAAGTTTGTCCTATATAGCTCAGATTACATTCTCTACAAGGTATGTTATAAACAATGTTATAATTATGTTGTAATGCAATTTGATATTTTAATGGTGTGTAAAGGAAACTGAGATTGTTGTCGCATCTTAAAGCAAATTTAATGTTGCCATCTTTGAAGACAGAGATAAGTCTAGGTGTAAGTTCATTTATATATGTAAGTACTTTATACTGAGTTTGTGAATTATTTATTCGAATACAAATATCGAATGAAGTGAATCAACAACGCTCTTCACACATAAATAAGATATAAATTATATTGGCGCTTCCCTCTTTACACACTATTATTTGCAACATCATCTTCGTTTTTTTTTAAGCGTTTTCTTCCGTTTACTGTTGTAAATGCTTAACCTTCCATTGCCAATACCATGTCCTTACCAATTTTTTCCTTGGCCAAAAGCAGTAATTCATATCGGCTTCTTGTTGATTCTTCCACTTTTACAATCTTGTTTCCGTTCAGCTTTTTCTTATTTAAAAAAAAAAATAATAATAAATGTTCTTACCTGTGAAATATCTCACTTATAGATATTAAGTTTAGCAGGTTGAAAACTTTGAACAAAAATGCTCAAAAAAAACTTACACAAGTATTAAAACTCTTAAGATATTGTGGTATTTAAGACACCAAAAATATAGAATTCATTGGACGTGGATTACCGTCAATAACGTTTTTTTTTTGTACATATACAGTCTATCAAGTAAGAACGTGACCGCTCGTATTCTTGAAAAAAACGTGTTTCGAAAACAGTTTTTTACCATCAATTACCTTAGTAAGGTGTCCAATCACCTCCTGCATCAATAATCGCCTGGCGTCTTCAAGGCATGCTGTCGATGAGATTCTCTGCATACTCTGCAAATTTTTCGAATCTCGCGAGATAACTGAGTCCTCAGAGTCTTTCCTCTAAGCTTTCTCGTTACAAGAAACCAAACGTTTTCAATAGGGTTGGCATTCGGCCACTCTAGTATCTTATCGTGGGCCCAAGCGAGTCGCTTTGCGACGTGATTTTCGCCCAGCAATGATTTCTTCAACATGCTTCGGAACTTGACATCATGAGCACGTCTCAAAGGACCCGTTCAAATCCGATTTTCTTAATTTTGCCGCTCCTTGACGCAGCAGCAATTTCGGGTCCCGTGAAACAAAGACACGATTCGTTTTTTTTCGGCTTTCAGAGTGACTGCCTACCGAGTCACGTTTTGGCCAGTCCTCGACATCTTTCATCTCGTTAAAATGATTTACCCATTTCTTCATAAACGATACCGACTTTTTAATATCTTTAGAGGCCACGGAATGTGTCATTTTAGACCCCTTTGGATGAAGGCAAAGAAAGACTGCCTCGAACCAACGCGCAAACAAGTGACTTATTTTGGTTTTTCATGTGATTTCGACGAAAGTTCGGAGTCGACTGACACTTTTACGAAAATGCATC
>CM032448.1:47194458-47359213 GCA_019049505.1 Pachyrhynchus sulphureomaculatus
ACGAAATCAAAATTTGCTGAAATATATTGCGCAACCTGGAAAATACTGTGCCGTCTGTGGGCAGGATTGTGAAATATCCCGTCAGTCGGTATCAACAGGTGGTAGCCAACGCGTCGTGATGGCGGATAAAAAATTGGATAAACAATTCATTTTGGAATTTATCGAAGTTTACCATGGCTCTATGGGATGTTAAATGCAAAGATAATACTAATCGCGTTTAAAAAAGGTGAGCAATATGACCTGCTGGTAGAGAAATATCGAGAAAAATACCCGGATGCCGAGAAGCAAGATGTTGTCAAAAAAGTGAATTCTTTGCGGACAAACTTCCGGAAAGAACTCAAGCGAATTCGTGTTGCTGAAAAGAGTGGTGCAGATGCAGAGGATGTTGAACCTTCACTATAGTACTTTAAAGAAATACATACAATTCGTATAAATACATTGTACGTCTGTACTGGTGATTGCGTAAAATATTGCACAACCATCAATATCGCCTCCATATAGTTATTGTACCAACCCAATTATTGTGCAATAATATTGAACGTCTATGGGCAGCTGTCAAAATATTGTACAATCCATATTGCACAATAATATTGACCCTCTATGGGCCGCATTAGAGTAAACGCAGCTTGTGTTTTAGACTTAAATAACAATAAAATATTTAAATGTTAAATCAAATATCCTATTTGATTTGATATTTTGATTGTCAAATGAAATATGTGTGTTTAGTCTTCGGACGTGTATGAAATTGTAATACTATCTTGTTAAAGACCTGTGGCCAGCTTCGCTTTCAATGGTTACTTACTTATTATTTTCTACCATTGATTTTACTCTGTTTTTATTAAAAATTACACCAACCGACAATCTTCCGTTATCGGCAACAATAGTGAAAGGTGAAGCAGCATGATCATTGAAAGAAACTAAACACTCCCCAGAAACGGCATGGTTAATCTCTTACTCTTCGCTCCTTTTAATGAAAGATGAAATTCTTCCACCGATTTTAAAGATGATAAACTGATTCCCTATTTTTTTTGGTTCCTTTTTTGCTCCCATGTTTATAATAATAATAATAATAATAGACCCTCAGGGGCTAGGGGAATCCCAGGATTCTCCTAGTACGGGCATTGACGATCCCGAGGTACCTGAGTCATGTTGTGCTGTCTTGTGTTGTCCAGATTATGTGTAACAAAAACGCAATCTTAAGGTGTTTACCGTGCCGAGAAGATGAATGGCTCAGCGTTTATGAGTCGCGAACGGCCCCCCCCGGATACCGGACGCCCTCCGGGAGTAAGTAGACTTGCTGTGGCATCCAGGCTCTGCCGCAGTCGACCTCTCTTTCCTAGGATACTCGTGGGAATACTATGTCAAAGGATAATAATTATAGTAATGATAATGGAAGGGTGTTGCGGAGGCGGACCCCGGTCGTATAAAACAGCTATAGCAACACCACAACAACAACAACCACAGACGACTCAAACAACCGCCTCAGCCGAAACTACTCCCGATAATTTTACCAGATCCGACATTGTAGGTGATGGAAATTGCCTTTTCCGTGCAGTTAGCTTACACTTGTATGGCCACCAAAAACCATCATGAGAAACTCCGAGAGGTTGCTCTAAGATATTTACAACAAAACTGGTCGGAACTTCACACATTTTCATTAATTGAAGTCGATGATATAAAAGACTTCAATAACTACTATAATTATATGAGGAAAAATGGCACCTATGGAACGAGCCTAGAGATACTTGCCCTCTCGGAAACACAAAGTAACAACTTTCATATCTTCTCAAAACAACGAAGAACAAGACATACAAGGGTAACTTTTCGGACAGACCAACAATAATAAGCACGGGAAAATACAACAAAACTATTTACCTTCTACTAACAGGCAACCCAATGTCGGGACACTTTGAGCTTCTGACACCACAAAACACTGAGAACATTCCAGACAACAGCAGACCAATAAAGGAAGCATCGGGCGAGCGACGTAACGGTCGAGGACGTCGTCGCGGGAAATGGCAGCTCGACCAAAACGATGAAGACCGGGCAACCGAAAATGGACCTGCCAAAAGTGTTGTGCCGGCGAGTAAGCCGACACCCATCAAGGCGGGAAAGTCACAGCAATGCATGAGTTGCACCACAGGAATCAATGAACATGCCATGCGTTGCTGTAATGAAATCACACCTGACAAAGAAATCACTGACAAGAGAATCACTCGCCGCTTGGACCCACCACCCACCAATCCCAAGCGCAACCGACGTAGATGCGGGACAAATACAACCACCAAAGCCAGGCCAAACCGCATATGTTTTGCAAGGACAACATGCAACTACCAAGGCTGGCAAACCAAGACAGCGGTTAAAGTGGACAGATGAAATGAATAGAACAGTAATGCGCTGTTACTACACCGCCACCAAACTAGAAACAGTGACATCAGGCTACAGACTGGAACTACACAGACTTTTCTTGACCGAATATCCACATCTGCAATTACTTGTTTCAGAACAGAGAGTAATAGACCAAAAAAGAGTTATTACCAAGAACAATCGCTTCACACCTTTCGAATTGCAAACCATCAAAGATACAGTAGCTGCTGAACTGAACACAGACCAAGTAGCTGCTGAACCGAACACAGACCAACCAAACAATAGAAACAGTGAAGCAGATACCGTACCAATCTCACACACACCAACCACCCAGTCGAAAACAACAAGACCCACCACCCAGCAGGAGCATAACTCAAAATAATATTTCAATGCAAATAGCAAGCACCACACGACACCATATCACAGACGACAAAATGAATGACTCACCACCCTCAACAACATCTACACAACATCACCCCGAATCACCTCTCATACAAACACTCAAAGCAGAAATGCAGTCGCATCTAGCTCGATGGTCAGGCACCGACCCTACAACAAGAAATTCCATCCCTCGTTTAATCTTCAAACAGAGCACACAAATAATCCTCAACACAATAAACAAGCACATAATACCACAGTACATAACAGACTTAAGCACGATCGAAGACATTCACACAATAATATATGCAGCAGCAATCACCACTATAACACAAAATAATCAAAAACTCCCGCAACGACAAAGAGACCCCAACAGCAGAAAACCTAAATTTAAATGGCAAATAAGAATAGAAAACAAAATCAACAACATCAGGAGAGATCTGGGGCACCTTACCCAGTTTATGAACGGGAACGCATCCAAACGTGTCACACGGGGTGTAGACAAGATCAAATCTAAATCTCTCAGCCGATCACTGCCAGAAATCGTTGATACTTTGAAACAAAAACTATCCGTATATGCTGCAAGACTCCGTAGATACAAAGAATCAAACGAGAGGAAAGACACCAACAACCTCTTCCGAAGAAGCGAAAAAACAGTTTTACCGAAAAAACTATGTACAACGAGCAGACAGTAGTAACTGAACCACCAAACAAACAAGAACTCGCAGATTATTGGAATACTGTCTGGTCAGAACCAAAACTACATAACAATAACACCCCCTGGATCAAAGCCGAAGAAGATAAACACAAACGTGTGACAGAACAAGAAAATTCCACACTAACTACAGAAGAAATTACAGAAACAATCAAACACACACACAACTGGAAATGTCCTGGAATAGACAATATACAAAACTTCTGGTACAAACAGTTTACCACCACACACGAAGCACTCACTCACCAAATCAACAAAGCCATTCTACAACCACACACATTTCCCCACTTTCCTTACACAAGGAATAACATATGTTAAACCCAAAAGCTCAGACACCACAAACCCGTCAAACTACCGATCTATCACCTGTCTTCCAACCCTATACAAGATCATCACAGCCGCATTTTCCAAGAAAATAGAACAACACTTAACACACAAACAATATTATCACAGAAGAGCAGAAGGGATGCAGGAAAAATAGTCGAGGATGCAAAGAGCAGCTGATCATAGATAGCGTGATTATGGGACAAACCAGAAAAGAACACAGAAACCTTCACATCGGTTACATAGACTATAAAAAAGTCTTCGACTCCATACCCCACAGCTGGTTAATCAGCCCTAGAAATCTATAAAATCAACCAACAGCTCAGGCAATTTCTAGCGCAAATTATGAAAACATGGAAAACCAAAATATGCCTAGAAACACAAAACCGAACGCATCCAAACAGAAGAGCTGTACATCAGACGGGGTATATTTCAGGGAGACTCGCTCAGCGCTCTATGGTTTTGCCTCTGTCTCAATCCACTCTCAAATATACTAAACAGAACAGAGCATGGCTTTAATATCAGACACCAAAGAGTGAATCAACATAAAATAAACCACCTCCTATATATGGATGACATAAAATTCTACGTTGCCACAAAAACACAGCTGAAAGAACTCCTCAAAATCACAGAAATATTCACCTTAGATGTCAATATGGAATTTGGTATAAGTAAATGCAAAGTACTCCACATCAGCAAAGGCCAATGGAAGTACCACCATGAGACAGAAAGCATCAACAATGAAACACTCGATAACATGTTCGACAAAGAAACATACAAATATCTAGGCTTCCAACAAAGCATCAAACTCAACCATACTCACATCAAAACAGAGCTCAGAACCGAATTCAAGAACAGACTGACGAAACTTTTACAAACAAAACTCAACTCCAAATATCTCACTAAAGCCATCAACACGTTCGCTATACCTATACTCACATATTCGTTTGGTATCATCAAATGGTCACAAACAGACATAGAAAATATTCACATCCTTATACGATCTCAATTCACCAAATACAGGAAATTACACCCCAACGCATGCAAAGAAAGACTTACCATCGAGAGGAAGGCAGGAGGAAGAGGAATTATAGACATCAGATCACTACACACAAAACAAATACAAGCACTTAGGAAATTCTTTCACACCAAGCAAACCAGCCTCCACACAGCAACAGTCAAAGCAGACAAAAACTATACCCCACTCGACTTATCCCGTGTAGACCACCCAGCAGATACACAGTCACATCCAATTACAACAGGAAAAGATGAAAACGTGGTCAGAAAAAACACTCCACATAGAACAAGACCACGTAAATAAAAAACAATCATACACCTGGTTACGGGATGGGCAGCTATTCCCCGAAACAGAAGGCTTCTTACTTGCCATCCAGGATAAAGTCATATTAACCAGAAACTACCAAAAGCATATCATCAAAGACCCAACTATTACAGAAGACAGATGCGGAAAATACCACCAGCAGAAAGAAACGATCGAACACATAACAAGCGGATGTAAAATATTAGCCGGAACGGAATACACAGCCAGACATGACTCAGCGGCAAAAGTAGTTCACCAAGCACTAGCCACAAGATACAAAGCTCATAGAAAACACAGATCCCTACTACAAACACACCGACATCCGTACTTGAAAATAAAGATTACAAACTCTACTGGGACATCAGCATCCATACAGATAAAACAGTCTCCGCCAATAGACCCGATATTACTTTTCAGTGCAAAAAGAAAAAGTCACCTATCTAATTGACATAGCTGTCCCCAACGATACAAACATCCAAACGAAATACATAGAAAAAATTTCCAAATACACAGACCTTGTAACGGAAATAAAAAGGCTATGGAAACAAGAAAAAGTGTTCATTTCCCCCTCATTATATCAGCCACAGGCCTTACACCAACAACATTCACACCACACTTAGTACAATTAGGACTCAACACAAACATACACAAAAAACATTCAAAAGTCAGTGATTTTGAAAACATGTAACATTGTCAGGTCATTCCTTAATACACAATGGTAATGCGTTTGTGCTGACTTGGTTTGCGCCCGTCAGCCAAACATGGAACCACATTGACCAAATGTGAGAAAGAACAGTCATAATAATAATAGCTTTATTACCCAACAGTTTCCCATTAATAGGGTAAATATTTAGACATTTACATATTCAATGACAGTCTGTAGTAATTGCTTCTTAGTACAACAGTATATGTCACAAACATTACAAATATGATTAAAATTAGTACACATTACATGAATAGGTGAATTCAATAACAAATTAGTATTAGGTCTGTTACATCTGAAAAACATATTTGATCGTGAGTGTATCCGTGGCACATTGATGTTAATACGAGGCAGTATATCCCTGCAATCAATCATATTGTGCCATACTTTATATAGGAATAATATTGAGGCACAAACTCTCCTGATTCCCAGGCTAAGAATATTTGTCTGTTCACACAAATAATCGCTGCTGATTCCCCGTTCAGGATACATTCCATTAATCTTAAACAACAGAAATTTCAGAAATTTCCTCTGCACTTTTTCAAGTGAAACTCTATGCACCTCGTACATTGGACTCCAGACAATATTTGCATATTCTAGTTTCGAGCGAACAAAGCAGAAATACAAATTCTTCAATGATGCAATATTAGTGAAACTCCTACAATTCCTAATGATGAACCCGTAAGACTTCATTGATTTAGAAACTTTCAATGCTATATGCTAAGCAAATGTTAGTTTTGCATCAAAAACAACTCAAATCCTTAGCTGTGCTACACCCACTTAAATTATGGTCTTGAATTCTATATTGAAACTCTACTGGCGCTACCCTCCTAGTATATGTTAGAACTTTGCACTTTTTGAGCATTTAGATGTAGTTTGTTGTCACAACACCAAGAATCTACGAAATTCAACTGGCTTTGTAGATAGGAACAATCCTCAGTTTTTTCTATTGGCATAAACATTTTTAAATCATCAGCATAAATTAGTCTGTTACATTTTAAATCCTCGCAAAAGTCATTTATGAACATAATGAAGAGCAAGGGTCCCAAATTTGAACCTTGTGGAACGCCTGAGGTAGCCACAAATCTTTCTGATTTGAATCCGTTGTAGGCTACAAACTGTTCGATTAAACAAGTAAGAACTTATAAGAGCCCTCGCACCATCAGTGAAACTAAAGAAAGACAACTTATTGATGAGAACATGATGGTCGATCCTATCAAAGGCTTTCGAGAAATCTGTATAAATAACATCAACCTGCCCACCATCATCTAATATTTCCGAAATGAACTGTGTCATAACAGTTAGATTTGTTACCGTAGATCTCTTACTAACAAAACCGTGCTGGTAAGGAGAAATTTGATTTTTAATTTGGTTATAGATACGTGCATACAAGACTGACTCAAAAACCTTTGAGAAGTTGCAAAGTAGAACGACATCCCTGTAATTTTCAACATTTCCCCTGTCTCCATTCTTAAAAATAGGACATAATCTACCTTCTTTCCATCGTTTCGGATAAACACCTTGTTTAATTGATAATTTAAAAATATACTTTAAAGGTCTTACAAGGACAGTCGCACAGTCCCTAATAAGAAACGAGGGAACATTATCAGGGCCAGAAGTCATCTTATTTTTTAATTTTTTCGTGGCCATCAATATTTCGTCCCCAGTAATGGGCGAGAATTCCACAATTGTCAAAGACGTACTAAGCGATTGACAAGTCGCTGCTGGTTCCGACAGTGCGAAGAGACTCTTGAAAAAATCTGCAAACGCGTTAACAATGCCCGACGGAGACTTCAGAATGTCATTTCTATACATCATCATACTGGGAATCCTAGAAGAATTACTTTTGGAATGGACATAACTCCAGAAGCGTTGGGGATCCAGTGCCAGAGAAGCCTGTGCATTCTCCATGTATTTAACATATGACGTTTTAATTTGCTGTTTAGAAATTGATCTTAACCGTCTAAATTCTAGATAATCATTGTGATTACCATATCACTTGAATTTTTTTGCATGCTTTGCTTTCCTTTTTATATTCTTAATAATATCAGCAGAAAACCATGGAGGATACTGATGAGTAAAATTTTTGTATGCCGGAACATGTTCATCAAACAAATGAAAAACATTATCATAAAATTGCTCCAGTGCAAGATCAACATCACAACAACCCTCAAGAGACGTCCAGTCAACTGCTGATAGGGCTCTGTATAATTCAGGAAAATTTGCTTTTCTAAAGTTATAAATCCGGGGAATTAGTAGACAATTTTTTTTGTCTTATATTTATTTTTGGAATGGAGAACATAAGCGCCGGATGATGTGTATCCTCCGGGACCATTGGGGTATCATCTCTCCTGACAGTACACTCTGATCCAGAGATAATCAAATCAAGTAGTCTATTATTCGAGTTAGTTATGCTGTTCCATTGCTTGCACTGATTAATTTCAAGAAAGTGGTTGATAATCAAAGTCTTGCGATCAGAAACGTTGCCGTCAACAAAATATGGAGCATTAAAATCACCTATTATGAATACATTGTCTCGACTCAAATAATCAATCTGTTCAGTAAATTCGAAAAAATGATCATATACATCAATACTTAATATATAAATATAAAATTTTATCAATAATACTACATTTTACCATCAACAAATCAATATCCGAAAATTGTAAATCAAATAAAGTCACATCCATAGACTCTTGAGTTTATATAATTCTTGACGGCCAGTAAAACACCACACCTGTTATATCAAATTTTCTATCCTTTCTGTAAACCGTATATTCACTCGGAAACAATTCCGAGCTATGAACATCTTCGTGAAGCCAGGTTTCACTTAAAGCCAACAAATCAAACTCACAATCACAAACCGAGGAATAAAAATCAACAATTTTTGAATTTAGACCCCTTACATTCTGATAATAACATACTAGATTTATTTTATCACCTGCTGAAACACTCACGACATTTAGTTTTTTAATTCACAAACAACAGGCTTTCCTTTAACATATTTAATACCAACATTTTCACCATTAGATCTTCTTTCCTGAATTTCCTGTTTCATTTTCTGCAAGTTGACAATTTGTAAAGGAGTTAAGTGGTTACTTATGTACAATTTCCTCGTCTTAAGAGACTCCTTATGAGCTCTCATCACTTTATTGACATCATCGGCGCTGGATAATGTAATTTTCAGTGCACGATTCCCGTTCTTATTCCTCTTTCCAATACGAATAGTTTTTTTGACAACAATTTGTTCATTAGTTAGAGTTTCAATAATTTCTGTTGCTTTGTTGATGTCCGACTCGTTCCCCTCAGGCATATTAAAAATCATGATGTTATTCATTCTCCTCTGCCTTTCGTAGAGTTCATCTATAGTTGGCTCATCCGTTTGCACTACATCCCCAACATTTACATTTCCGAGTTGGGACTTCAGTGCTTTGACCTCACCTTGAACCTCATCTATCCTCATTATCAGCTTTGGAATCATCCTGATGCCTGTCAGGCATTCTTCACAATAAAATTTCAGGGTACGCTTCCCTTTTAATACCATAACTTTTAAATCTTACCCATTAAGTCCAGAGCAATCAGTATTGGAGTGAATAAAACGATCACATCCATCACAATTTAGGTAAGCAACCTTATTGCTTATTTTACATTTCGTACATTCCATAATTCGTTGTAAAATATTCAAAGCCGGTCCTGTCAACTGATGGATATAATAAACAAATTCCAAGCTTTTTATCTTTTATAGAGTTTTTGTCAGTTTAATCCTTTTTTCTTCACTGTAAATTTGTTATTAGTTAATTACTTGTGTTTAAAAATAAATATGTTGGAGAAACAAACACTACAATCGAAATCACACACCCAGAAGATGTTACCTCTGTGGTTATTTTTAAACAACAATTTATCTGCAACCTATAAGGTTTTTTAGTTATATGCACGTGTTCATGCTCTATTAATATAAAAACGTAATATAACCATAACCTTAATTTCAAAAAATAATATTAAATTAAATTGAAGTTAATGCATGCACAATAAAACTATAATTACTACATTACTATAATTACAAAATTTATATATAATAAGTACTACGGTTTCGATATATTGTGGGTATTATTAACCAGATCGATTAAATTAAATAAAACAGCAGTGTAGGGTGCAGATCACATATTTTAACGTCACTAAAGTATTTAAATTAACGATTTGTATATCTCAAAATAATTATTTATTCCTGATGGTAGATAGGTAAATAATTCCATAATTTCATATGCTTTCGGTCTGTATAAAGCACTGTATCATTTGGGTTCCAATTCTTAGAGTAAACACAGCTTGTGTTTTAAACTCAAATAACAACGGAATATTTAAATGTGAAATCAAATATCCTATTTGGTTTGATATTTTGATTGTTAAATAAAATATATTTCTGCCCACCATTTAATTGTTTATAATTTGCCCAGAGTTGTATAGTTTTTAGAAAATAATTCTTTCGTCTATTCTTGTACACCCAGTGATAATAAGTTATGCTACTCGCTTTAAGATTCCATTAAATACTGAACCATTTTCAAATGGTTATATTTTCATTATTGTCTAGCGGGTTTGATAGTAATATTTTTTATTTAATCCTAGTTTAACACTTAATTCTGTTCTTATTTTATCTTCGGGCGTATTAAATTTTAATTATAATTTAATTTGGTTCAATTTTTGCTTTCATTTTCGTCTGCAACCGATAAAGTTTTTTAGTTATATGCACGTGCTCATACTCTACTATTATAAAAATATAATAAAACTATTGCCTCAAAAAATAATATTAAATTGAGTGTAAGTTAATATATGCAACATAAAACTACAATTACAAAATTTATATATAATAAAAACTACGGTTTCGATGTTTTTTGGGTATTACTTACTAGATCGATTAAACTAAACAAAATAGCACAAAATATCTAATAATGTGACTTGTTAGCTGCAATTAAAAATTGTAGGGTGCAGGTCTGTATATTGTGTTGCATATCTTAACGTCGGTAAAATACTGAAATTAACGCTCGCTGCTCGAAAAAAATATAAAATATATATAACCAACCACTTGTATATCTCAAAATTATTATTTATTCCTGATGGTAGATCTGCAAATAATTCAATAATTTCATATGCTTTCGGTTTGTATAAAGCACGTTATCATTTAGGTTCCAATTCTTACAGTAAACACAGCTTGTGCTTTAGATTTAAATAACAATGAAATATTTAAACGTTAAATGAAATATCCCATTTAATTTCATATTTTGATTGTTAAATTAAATATCTTTCTGTACACCATTTAATTGTCTATAATTTGCGCGGAGTTATATAGTTTTTTTGAAAATAATTCTTTCGTCTACTCTTGTACACTCAGAGATAATGAAAAGTTATGCTACTCGTTTTATGATTCAACTAACACTGGGACTGCGGGTTTCATATAAGTGTATTTTAATTAATCCTAGTTTAACACTCTCCGTTTTTATTTTAACCAGTTTTCTATGTGACCGATATGATAAGAGTGATGCAGGTTACATAACAAGATAAACAAATTCGAAACAAGCGACACATGGATGGCACGGAGCCAGCAATGTTTTCAGCTACTACGGTGATTAAATTTTTAGATTTGTTGAGGCTATACGCATTAGATTGCTAGAGCTGTATCTGAGGAACTACTCTTAGCGACGCCAGCGATGCGTGCAATAAAAGCGGTACGACTTGAGTACTCAATTTAGGATCCAAAGTAGAGAGAGAAATATATTATGTTAGCTAAAAACCTAAAACATTGAAGATTTTTTTCAAATATTTTCTTATTATAGGGTTTATATTATTTATTTATTCTTAAAAGCATCAGGAACGGGTAGATTAATGTTTATGATGCTAAT
Organism: Pachyrhynchus sulphureomaculatus; assembly: GCA_019049505.1. NCBI lineage: Eukaryota > Metazoa > Arthropoda > Insecta > Coleoptera > Curculionidae > Pachyrhynchus > Pachyrhynchus sulphureomaculatus. The sequence goes on from CM032448.1 coordinate 47,206,158, forward strand.
GAAAATTTGCATCTATCTAAATGCTAAAAAAACTGCAATAAAAAATTATTAGAAACAATAGTTGTAATATATAGGGAATTGAATTAAAAATGAGTTTCCTGTCTTCTTTCGGTTTAACGGGATGTTGTAAGATGTTGTCACAATTGTCATTTCTGACAATATGCTGACAAATGTCTATAAACATATTTTCAGTGTTTTATCCATATTATGTCTCCAAACAGCTTATCACCCTGACCTTAACCAAACATGCAGAAGAAAAATCAGAAAAACAGGGAGTAAATAAATTCAACTGACGAAAAAAGAACTTTGTCGTGTGATTTTCATTAATAATTGTAAAGATTCACCAGCACAATAAATGATAAAAAAGCCCTTTTAAGAACGGGTAGATTAACGTTTATGATGCTGGTGAAAATTTGCATCTATTAAAATGCTAAAAAAAATTGTCAATAAAAAGTTATTAGAAACAATGTTTGTAATGTATAGGGAATTAAAAATAACTTTCCTCTCTTCTTTCGGTTTAACGAGATGTAAGATGTTGTCGTTACTGTCATTTCTAACAGTATGCTGATAAACTTCTATAAACATATTTTCAATGTTTTATCCATATTATGTCTCCAAACAGAGTTTTACAGCTCCTCATCCTGACCTTAACCAAATATGCAGAAGAAAGATCAGAAAAACAAGGAGTAAGTAAATTCATTTGAAGAAAAAAAAAACTCCGTCTTGTGATTTTCATTAATAATTATAAGGATTCACCAGCACAATAAATGACAAAAAAAATTCTGTTAATTCCAAAAATAACTGCTACTTTTTCCTATATGGCAGATAACGGGTGTTATTTAGTAAAAAAACAAACACCATTAGATCGACAATTTCTCAAAAATTCAGACTATCTATGAAGAAAAATACAAAAATACAGAATTTATAAATATTAAGATACCCTAATATCGTCACGCAAAAATAAACTATTTGTTGGTTGTAGGTTGTACTTACTCCTTAAATAAGTTTCCCAAAGATATAAAAAATATTGTTTTGTCTTTGGACATATCAAATTTTAATACTATCTTGTTAAAAACCAGTGGACCAGCTTCGCTTTTAATGGTTACTTACGTATCAGCTTGTGTTTTAGACTTAAATAACTTTAATAATTTTAAGGATTTACTAGCACAATAAATAACAAAAAGACTTTCTGGTAATTTCTAAAAATTACTGCTATTTTTTCCTTAATAACAGATAATGGATTTTATTTAGTAATAAATCAAAGTCATGAAGGCTAACACCATTAAATCGACAATTTCTCAAAAATTCAGACTATCTAAGAAAAAAAAAATACAAAAATAAAGTATTTATAAATATTAAGAGACTCCACTATCGTCACTGCTGCTGGATTCATCTGAAAAACTGAAAAAATAAAACCACAAAAATAAACTATTTGTTGGTTGTAGGTTGTACATAGTCCTCAAATAAGTTTCCCAAAGATGTAACAAATATTGTTTTGTCTTCGGACATATCAAATTTTAATATCGTCTTGTTAAAAACTTGTGGGCCTGTTTCGCTTTCAATGGTCATTTACTTATCATAGATGGCACGGAGCCAGCGATGTTTTCAGCTACTACGGTGATAAATTTTTAGGTTTGTTGAGGCTATACGCATTAGATTGCTAGAGCTATATCTGAGGAACTACTCTTAGCGACGCCAGCGATGCGTGCAATAAGAGCGATACGACTTGAGTACTCAGCTTAGGATCCAAAGTAGAGAGAGAAATATCCTATTTGATTTCATATTTTGATTGTCAAATGAAATATGTGTGTTTTGTCTTCGGAGTTGTGTGTAAAATTTTAATACTATCTTGTTAAAGACCTGTGGGCAAGCTTCGCTTTCAATGATTACTTACTTATTATTTTCTACCATTGATTTTACCCTGTTTTTATTAAAAATTACACCAACCGACAATCTTCCGATATCGGCAAAGATAGTTAAAGGTGAAGCAGCATGATCGTTGAAAGAAATTAAACACTCCCCCAGAAACGGCATGGTTAATCTCTTACTCTTCGCACCTTTTAATGAAAGATGAAATTCTTCCAACGATTTTAAAGATAATAAACTGATTCCCTATTTTTTTGGTACCTTTTTTGCTTCCATGTTTATCTACAACCTATAAGGTTTTTTAGTTATATGTACGTGTTCATACTCTATTAATATAAAAACCATTTTCAAATGATTATATTTTCATTATTGTCTAGCGGGTTTCATAGTAATGTTTTTTAGATAATCCTAGTTTAACACTTAATTCCGTTCTTATTTTATCCAGTTTCCTGCGTGGTCATTCTATGATAAGGGTGATGCAGGCTACATAAGTAGATCAACAAATTCGAAGTAAGCGACACATAAGTGGCATGGAGCCAGCGATGATTTCAGCGACTACGGCGATTAAATTTTTAGGTTTGTTCAGCCTAGACGCGTTAGTTTACTTAGACTGTATCTTAAATGAGGGACTAATTTTAGTGACACCAGCGATGCGTGCAATAAGAACGATGCGACTTGAATGCTCTGCTTATGATTCAAAGTAGAGAGAGAAATATCTTGTGTTAGATAAAAAGCTAAAACATTGAAGATTTCTTTCAAGTATTTTATTATTATAGGTTTACATTATTTATTTATACTTAAAAGCATCAGGAACGGGTAGATTAACGTTTATGATGCTGATGAAAATTTTCATCTATCAAAATGCTAAAAAAACTGTACTTGGTTTTAGGTTGTACTTACTCCTCAAATAAATTTTCCAAAGATGTAACAAATATTGTTTTATCTTGGGACGTATCAAATTTTAATACTGTCTTGTTAAAAACCAGTGGACCAGCTTTGCTTTCAATGGTTACTTACGTATCAGCTTCTGTTTTAGACTTAAATAACATTATTAAATGTGAGGATTCACTATCACAATAAATGTCAAAAAAATTCTTTCTGGTAATTTTAAAAATTACTACTACTTTTTCCTTCATAACAGATAACGGATTTTATTTAGTAATCAATCAAACTCATAAAGGCTAACATCATTAAATCGATAATTTCTCAAAAATTTAGACTATCTAAGAAGAAAAAATACAAAAGTAAAGTATTTATAAATATTAAGAGACTCCACTATCGTCACTGCAGCTGGATTCATCTGAAGAACTGCACAAATAAAACCACCACAAAAGTAAACTATTTGTTGATTGTAGGTTGTACCTACTTCTCAAATAAGTTTCTCAAAAATATAACAAATATTGTTTTGTCTTCGGGCGTATTAAATTTTAATTATAATTTAATTTGGGTCAATTTTTGTTTTCATTTTCATCTGCAACTGATAAAGTTTTTTAATTATATGCACGTGCTTATGCTCTACTATTATAAAAATATAATAAACTATTGCCTCAATTTCAAAAAATAATATTAAATTGAGAGTAAGTTAATATATGCAACATAAATCTACAATTATAAAATTTATATATAATAAAAACTATGGTTTCGATGTATTTTGGGTATTACTTACTAGATTGATTAAAGTAAACAAAATAGCACAAAATAGTATGAAATATCTAATAATGTCACTTGTTAACTGCAATTACAAATTGCAGTGTAGGGTGCAGATCTGTATATTGTGTTGCATATCTTAACATCAGTAAAATATATTGAAATTAACGCTTGCTGCTCGAAAAAAATATAAAATATGTATAACAAACCACTTGTATATCTCAAAATTGTTATTTATTCCTGAATTGTAGATCTGCAAATAATTCAATAATTTCATATGCTTTCGGATTGTATAAAGCACGGTATCATTTAGGTTCCAATTCTTAGACAACACAGCTTGTGTTTTAGATTTAAATAACAATGAAATATTTAAACGTGCGATTAAATTTTTTGGTTTGTTCAGGCTAGACGCGTTAGTTTGCTAAGACTGTATCTTACGTGAGGGAGTACTTTTAGCGACGCCAGCGATGCCTGCAATAAGAGCGATGCGACTTGTGTGCTCTGCTTAGGATTCATAGTAGAGAGAGAAATATCTTGTGTTGGCTAAAAAGCTAAAACATTGAAGATTTCTTTCAAGTATTTTATTATTATAAGGTTTACATTATTTATTTATTCTTTAAAGCATCAGGAACAGGTAGATTAACGTTTATGTTGCTGATGAAAATTTGCATCTATCAAAATGCTAAAAAAACTGTCAATAAAAAATTATCAGAGAGAATATATAGCGAATTCGATTAAAAATGAGTTTCCTGTCTTCTTTCGGTTTAACGAGAGGCTGTAAGATGTTATCACTGTTGTAATTTCTAACAATAGGCTGACAAAAGGAGTATATGAACATATTTTTAGTGTTTTATCCATATTATGTTCCAAACAGAGTTTAACAGCTCATCGTCTTGACCTTAACCAAAGATGCAGAAGAAAGATAAGAAAAACAGGGAGTAAAAAATAACAAAAAAAAACTTAGTTGTGTGATTTTCACTAGTAATTGTAAGGATTCACCAGCACAATAAATGACGAAAAAACTCTTTCTGGTAATTTCAAAAATTACTAGGACTTTTTCCTATATGGCTGATAATTTTTTTTTGGCCAATAATAACTTTTGGTATCAAAGATTATGGATATAATAAATTAAAATGTCAACCAATAATTTTGTCACCGAATATCTCATACATCAAGCTTTGACAGCCCATGATCTGAAAATGATTCTTCAGGTTTTGGTTTCACTAGTAATTGTTGGCCAGAAAGCGTTATAACAGACTCTTGACTAATTTGTTCGAAATTTATTTTTCATAACATTATTTTGGGACAGTTTACAAAATTTCACAATTTTTTGTCTTTTTAAAAAATATAGAAAGGAATCAAGAAGCACGATATTAAAAGAAAAAATCGCTTAAGTTATTTACTGAGCAAGTCTGCATCTCTAGAACAAATATTAAATTTGACTTTCTCGCATTAAAAAAAAAAAATGTAGTAGTAGCAGCACTATCATAAACTAAAAAAATATCGCATTATTTCCTATAACTCAAAGTAAATTTTAATTTTAAATGACAGAAAGTGTGGGTTGCTGGAGTAGCAGAAGCATACCTGGGTGAACAGTAACAACAAAGGCGGAGTATCTAGGATTTAATATATTGTATTTAGAATTTGCCAGAAGATGTGATAATGAAATAGGCGCCTTTAAAGTTTTTACGCCTTAGGGACTTTTAGCTCCTGTTAAATATCCGCTGTTTCAGTGAATAGTTTTTTTTTTAATATAATTTTAAATTTATAAAACTATTCTGTAGAGACTATTTCTACTAAATTTGCAAATAATAAAAAAATAGTAATTCAGTTTTACATTTTTCAGCTTCGAAGAAACCTAAAAAAGATGTAAAACAGGTTATGTACTCGAATAAACGGAGGTCAATCAAGTAGATACCTTCTTTTCCATTCGAATAAAAAATAAAATTGAAAATTTATTCTCGGTTAAAAAACTAAAACACAATGTAATGAAAAATTTAAAAAATAAAAATTCACCGGGACCATATGATATCTCAGTTTCTATACTAAAAGCAGCAGTACATAGCCTTGTAGAACCGATTACATATATCATTAATTTGACATTTGTAACAGGAATTTACCCAGAGGTGCTTAAGCAAGCATATGTCATAAGAAGATTGAGAACGATAAAGTCGAAAATTACAGGTCAATCACTTTGCTGTCGAATGTCAACAAAATAATAGAAAATATCATGTTAATATGTTACCTGAAAAGGAGGGGGAAAAGTACATTGCGTGCTGTTTCTTAAGTGCTTAAATAAATTTTACAATTCTTAAATAAGAAGAGAGAAACTGTTATCCTGTTTTTCCTTCCTCGGTAGACTACAAAGTGTTGGGTAACAAGCTCTACATGCATGTGATAAGCTAAATCGAAAATAACGAGTAGTGAAGCCGCATTAAAGTGAATTCTCAATCAAATCTGATACCCTGAACATGCAAAAAGTGATTCCACAAGGTTTCATTCAGGGTCCCATTTTGTGCATTGTGTATGTTAATAAGCTGCCAAATGTCACAGATCAAAATGTAGTATTCTACGTTTATGACAATCATAAGTGTAACACCTAAAAATTAATATAAAGTAAGAATGAACTAGAGCATGGGTGAACTAGAAGAATAGTTTATAAAAATAACTTGCTCCGTAATATTGATGAAACTCAATTTATAAATTTCAGTAAAAGAAATGACATCAATAAATATTTCCTTTGAATTCAATGATAAAATATTATAAGCAGCAATTCTCCATCTTTTCTGGTTGTGACAATCGACAGCAGATTGGATGGGAGATACCACACAGAAATACTGTATGCAACTCTAGCAAAGTACAAGAATGCTCTAAAGATCTTATCTTTTCGTGTAAGTGAGGAGACTGCCTTGATGACATTTCATGCCTTTGTGCAATCACGAATCTCACGTGTGGTTAATTTTGTGGTAACATCTCATATAAATAGGGTCTTACTGTTCCAAAGGAAAAGTCTAATGAGTGTGTGTGGTCTTCTAAAGACACTGGTAGGCTGGTATTCATCAGAAATAAAGTTTTAACAGTTGTGTGCATATATATTCTGGAATCATGTTTATTTATAAAAAAAGTAGCCAGATTTATTTTTAGATACTTTTTTATCTCACAATTACAACACCAGAAATAAAAATGATCTTCAGAACTCAATTAATAAATATCAATACCTCTAAAACAATGTTGAATTAAGAAAATATTGTACAAACTACCAACTCAGGTACGTAGTCTACCCCATATTCTGCTTAAAAAATATCAGAACTTATTCCTGGTCTGCAGGGCATATTATACAGTTGATGAATTCTGGGAGGATTTTATAAGATAATCTGCTATATGTTTGATATTTGAATCATTGTAATTTGTATTATGTTTATGAAAATGTTATACATAGTACTGTACTAATATTTTAGATGTTTATCAAGAAATATTGTATTGTTTTTATATTTAATTTTATGACATGTTCCATATCCATTTCTGGATCTTTTGAAAACGAATAAAATTTCTGTATTATTCCATTTTATACGAAGCAATCTTTCCAACTTCCTCTTATACACCTTCCAGCTTTCATATGTCGAATGAAAATTATGCTTGAAATCCTACTAGTAAATATTTTAACTAAAAACTATAACAGATTCTGATAAAATATATCAAAATTATACAATATTTATCGACTTTCTTCCGTTTCACCTTCTTCCTCTACAGCGATGTCGCTTAAAAAGGGTCTTTCTTACTTTAAGTTTAACAAACTTAAAATCGATATCTCATTTCATTCGATAGTTAATGTGTTACGAGACTGAGAGACAGATAGACTGACGGAAAAGGGAACCTATATTTTTTATCTCCCCTTTAACCAAAAGAAAGAAAGATCAGGTTAAAAATTAATCCACATCAAGATAATATTCTGCCGATTAACTTCATGTACTGGAAAACAAGCAAATATGTAAGGTCTCATTTTGTAAGACGCGTGGTGGATTTTTTCTTTTCTTTTGTAGTTAAAAAATGTTGCTGTTTTGTGTTATTTTATTTTAATGGACCTTAATGGACCAACCATTAAGGTCGATTAAAATAAAATAACATAAAATATTGTTTAATGTCTCCCTATATATTGTTCTATTGAATGCTGACTATATTTGCTCTAATAATGGTAACAGCAAGTTTGAAATTGGTTTTGCCTCAGGTGAAAGAAATCCTATAGTGCATAGTGTGATTTTCAAAGCCTGGAAAGTGTGGTCATAACACGTAACTCCAAAATTGCCAGAGGGGTTCGACACAACAAAGTCAAACTTCATAGATTTTAAACATATATACTCAATAATAATTTTGCAATACTGTTAGCTGAGTTTATTGACGTAACATAGTGAGGAAATTTACATTATTTACCTCCTGTTTTAGATATTTACTTATTAGTACCTTTTGTTTTTTGGTTTTAGTTTTTTTTACTCTTACAACATAGCTTAAGCAAAATTTAATGAATTACGAAGTAATTAAATATGCTTATATATATATATATATATATATATATATATATATATATATATATATATATATATATATAAATCTTTTTGATGTATCTTGGGTTTCGGTTCATCAAATGAATATCTTTGAGTTCTTTTGATTTTTTTTTATTTTTTTTTATTATTTTGACGTTTCGCCCCTGGTCTTGGGCATTTTCAAAAAACGGTTTTATTTTGCCATGTCTAGAAATAAAATTAAAAATACATCACAGTCTTGCTTTAAATTAACACTGGTTTACAAACATAACACGTATAATTATATAAATAAAACGGAAAACCCTGTTTTAAAATCTTACATAACTTAGTTTAAATTTAATTTCTATTTACAAATTCCATATTTTTACTACCTCGAAAATAAGTGACCGTGATTGATGTATTGCAGTCGATGGTTAGTGTTGAGGCTGGCGAAAAATATGTGTGTGTACGCTGGCGGACGAACTATTTTGTAGTATGATACCATTTTTGATGGTTTTTTATATTAATTTTGAAGTGTTTTTATTTGCTTTTTTTATTATTTATTTAATTGTTTATTTTTACTATTATTATTAAGTTTAAAAAAATCGGCACTAATTAGGTAAGATGTTATTGTAAATTAAACTTAGGTCTTTGATGTCAGTTCTGTCGTTTACCGCCTGTTTTTCCCTCCTTGTTTCTATCATTTCTTTAATTATCAGTTTATGATAATTGTAGTCCTTATTTAGGATCTTAGTTTCTTTGTAATTAAAGCTGCGATTTGTTTCGTTTTCGTGTTTGTTGAGTGCAGTTGTAGCGTTTTTTTGTGTATTTGTGGCCGTTTAATCTATTTTTTAGCAGTTGGCTAGTCATACCTATGTACTTTTTTGGACAATTTTCGGATGGGATAGTATATACTACGTTGGAGTCTTTGGTTATGGGTGTTCTATTTTTCAGTTTAGTGAATAGGGAATTTAATTTGTTGTAGGATTTGTGGCATACAGATATGTCGTATTTGTTTAATGTGTATTTTAATTTTTCGGATAGGTCTCTTATATATAGTAATGAGATATATTTTTTTTGTGTTTGGTGGTTTGGGTCCGATTTTGTGTTGTTATCTTTTGTATTGTTATATAGTCAGTATGTGCGTTTTTTTATTATTTGATTTACGACATTTATTTCGAAGCCGTTTGATGATAGAGTTTCTATTACTTTTTTAAGGATAACCGGTCTAAATTGCGGAGAGGTCAATGTGATGGCACGATCGGTCAATCCCACTATTACACTTATTTTTTGAGATTTTGAGTAGTTTGAGTGGTAGTTCAGATATCTACCTGACCACGTTGGTTTAGTATACCACTTAGTTAGGATTTTGTTGTTCTTTTTCCCGCGTATATATATATATATATATATATATATATATATATATATATATATATATATATATATATACTACTATGATCACAAAAAAAATAAGATTTTTAAATTTAAATCGTCTGGGCATTTACTAATCGGATTAATTTTTTTTCGTTAGGTTGGTAGGACCTTAACTGCCATCTGTGTAAAGTTTTGAGACCATAGCGTCAGTAGTTAATAAGATTCGCTTGCACAACAAAAGTGCGTTTTTCAATTTTTATTATGAGTAGAAAAATTCAGCAAAGAAGCAACATTACATTTTGTTTTAAAAATGTTTTTTCGGCTTCCCAAACGTCTTAAAAGGCCGGAGTTATGGTCCGATAACTCTTGGTTTTTTTCATCACGTTAATGCGCCTTCTCACACACCAATGGGTCTTAGCGACTTTTTCATCAAAAATTTAGCGCCGTCGGCTTTTTGGCTATTCCCTAAATTCAAAAAACCGCTTTGAGGACTTCGTTTTGAGTCGATTGAGGAGATTAAAACCGAATCGAAGAAGGCTTTAAAGGCCATTCCAGAAATCCAATTCAACAACTGTTTCGAAGACTGTAGAAAACGTTGGCATAAATGCATTGTATCCAAGGGGGATTACTTTGAAGTGGACGAAATAAATTTGGAAAAATAAATAACCCGTTTGCGTTTTATTATCAAAAGTCTTACTATTTTTTGATCACGGTATATATATTTATATATATATATATATATATATATATATATATATATATATATATATATATATATATATATATATATATATATATATATATATATATATATAATATATATATATATATATATATATATATATATATATATATATACATATATATAATATATATATATATATATATATATATATATATATATATATATATATATATCTATATATATATAAATTATCTAATTAAAAAGCCTAGGGTCGTGCTGTGTTGACACTTTTTATTGCCACTACTACTGGTAAAATACTATTTTTTTTTACTAGCACTACCCGCGCGTTGTACGAAAATGCAGTAGTGGTGTCTACGCAGAGATACCGAGACACGCTTGCTTTGAATCATCGCAGGCTTTACCCGGTAATAAACATAATCCTGAGTATTTTATTTTAGTGAAGTTTTCCATTTGAAAAAGCGCTAATCTAAGCCTCATACAGATGTGAATTATTATTATGTGATTATTTTATTGAACAGTTTGATCATTTTCAATAACAGGATGGAACAATTAGTAATCGATTAGAGTTTAAAAAAAACGATTAGAAACGAATATAGAATATACAGGGTGCCCCATATGTATGGAATAATGATTCCACAGCATTTATTATACAGTGTATCAAAAAAATGTTTAAATAAAATAGGATGTTATACGGCGCATATGCGGACGTTGACAATAAAATGTTTTGAACTGTCAGTTCGAAGAAATTACGCTATCTTGATTTTTTTTTAAGGAAAGCCCTGTATAATATTTTATTTTTGAGTCCTACTAAAAATTCTAGATATTATTTGTCTTAGATACCATCTATCTAAATTGAACTGTTTTGGAATTATTGTCATTTAAAATTTAAAATAAAAAAATACAAAAAAAAACTGTTAATACTGTAGGTTAATTTTTAAGGTAACAATTGCTCAAAATGTCTACCCAATCTGTCATAAACCGCCTGAACCGAGTTTTGCGGAGAATCCGGGTGCTATTTCATATTGAATTCTTTGTTGTAAATCTTCTACAGTTTCAGCTCGACTTCAGTAAATTTTGGTTTTCGAATGACCCCCTAAAAAAATCGAGTAGTGTAAGGTCGAGACTCCTTACAGGCCATTCTACAGCACCTCTTCTGCCTAGCCATCGATTAGGAAATATCGCATCCAAATATCTACGAACATTGATTACATAATGAGGAAGTCCTCCGTCCTGTTAATACCACAGATTCCTGTTAGGGGTAACCCAATTATTTTCATCGGGAAAAAGACCTACACAAGTTGGAATAACTTGCTCTTGGAGTAACTGTTAAATACCGCTGTCCTGTAAGATTTCCATCGATAAAAAATTTATCTTTTGTGGTCTTTGAGAATGACTGTCGATTATCCAGTGGGGATTCTCAGTAGACCAGTACCGGTAGTTACGCCTGTTAACTCTTCCGTTAGGACAAAATGTGACCTCGTCAGAAAAAGCAATATTATGTATTAGGTTAGGATCATTATTGGTTCGTTCCATCATAACCTCGCAAAATTCAACGCGTCTATCGTAGTCATGTTCAGATAATTCTTGCAATAGAATGGGTTTGTATGGATGCAATTTTTCTTCATTCAGTATACGACTTAAGTTACCTTTACTTATGTTGTGGTGACGAGTGGCTGTATGGGATTTTTGTGAAATTTTTATTATCGTTGGTTTTAACTTTTGCAGATCCAGATTTAGAACGATCCTTAACATGACCTTGTCTTGTCTAAATCGTTTACATGTTTTGCTAACTACGGATTGGGTAATAGGTTCTCGATTCGGATATTCTGCGTTAAAAAGATCACACACCTCCTGTTCTGTTCTCCTAAGGTCTCCGTAACCAACCATCATTAACAAAGTGATACTTTCAGTTTCTGCTAAATGTACCATTATATTACGCGCAAATTGCAGTTTCACAAAATGCAGTAATAAATATTTTCGTCAATAAATCATTTTTTGACGAGTTGTTACCTGGCAGTAAAGTTTGACACAAGTCAGCTTAAAAAGAAAATCTAACTTGGTCTCCTTAATTTCAAATATCAATAATACCAAAACAGTTCAATTTAGACTTATGGTATGTTAGAAAAATAATATCTAGAATTTTTATTAGGACTTAAAAATAAAATAATATACAGGGCTTTCCATTTAAAAAAATTTAAGATGGCATAATTTCTTCGAAGTGACAATTCAAAATATTTTATTGTCAACGTCAGCATTTGCACCGTGTAACATCCTATAACTTTTATTTAAACATTTTTTGATACACCGATTAATAAATTCTGTGGAATCATTATTCCACACATATGGAGCACCCTGTATATCAGATTACCCTGCAGTAAGTAAATTCATTAAATACTAATTATAGTATTGCCGAACGATCATATACTACCAGTTCACTTAATATATATCAATATTTTTCTCAGGGTAGCACCTGGTTGAGAATAACAAGCAAATGTTAAGATAATAAACGAACTCAATAATAAAATACTCTATCAGGACAGTCAACTTGCCAATTTTAGCGGAGAAATCATAACTATAAGACTTTATCCTAAATAACTAAATAAACGATGATAATTGTGTATATCAAGGAATCGAACATTTTAAATCTTACTATAAAAAAAACGCAGAAGGAAAGAGAACAAACGGATTTTATTTATTAATAAATCAAACTCTTGTGTTTTAGACCTAAGTAACAATGAAGTATTTAAATGTTAAAGCAAATATCTTATTTGACGAAGAAATTTTAAGCTGAGAAGTATTTTATTTCGATTCAGGAAAATATCCTCTAAGTAATAAAAGTGAGATTTATTTAAAATTAAGATCCATTAAAAAAACATAGTATTAATTAACAATTAAACACTTCCCATAAGAAAAAATTATGGAATCCACTCAAATGTATTATTTTCTTCGGTGCTTGAAAGATTTAAGGATTTCGTGAGTTCCGGGTCTCTAATCAGGCGAAAAGCTCTCATTTTGAAGAGAATCCGACAAATCTGGAATATATTTGGGAGCTTAGTCCCAAATATGCGAGCACTGTTGGTCGAATTTGCAAACGATTAAAAACTGGCGAAGAGTATATAACTTTCCAGTATAAAATAAAATTGCAGTTTTCTTTCCCTTTTCTTCAATATTTAAAGAATAAATCTATTTGAGCCACAGATATCGCTTAAATTCAATAAAATTTGGACCAGTTATTATTCACAAAAAATAAAAAATTTTCAGGGGTTAACTTTTAAAAAAAAATTTTCGACCCGCTCTAATATATATATATAATAGATATATATATATATATATATATATATATATATATATATATATATATATATATATATATATATATATATATATATATATATATATATATATATATATATATATATATATATATATATATATATATATATATATATATATATATATATATATATATAATATATATATATATATATATATATATATATATATATATATATATATATATATATATATATATATATATATATAAGTTATGAAACTAGTTGAGGAACTCGGCAAAAAACGGGCATCAACAGATGTTCATACTATATTCATTTAGCCAATATTTCGGTCCTAGGTTGGGACCTTCATCAGGGCACAAACTGAAAAAGAGATAACGAAGCAACCAATAAAGAAAATTAGGCATAAAGAATTGGTGTTATTAAGTCAAGTTTTTAATTATTAATTTTAATTATTAATTTCTAATTTGCAATTTTTGATTTCAATCTTACAATTATCAATATGTAACTATTGTAATTTAACAGTATTATTATTCTAAACAATCACAAATTATTATTATCATTATGAAGAAATGTCAAAAAACAGTGACTCACTTGTAGCATGCAATTTAATCTAACAAGAATGACCATCAATAACAATCGCCATAGTAAAAACCAACACTGAAATAAAACAACCACTATTCACTAACATATTAACATAAAAACATGGCATTTACAGCAGGGATGCCATTGATAACGTTGGATGCTGAAATTCAAAACTAATTAAACCACCTGCCATCTTGAAAGAAAAATGAAAAGTGACAACTTTGACAGGGCGCTGACAAAGGACGACCACCTGACAGATGTAAGGGATCACTCAAAAAGAATAAAAGGAAAGGTCGAACGACCAGGAAAAGACCGGTTTAGTACAAAATTAAGTGCTACGTCATATAATAAAATTTTGGTATAAAGGGAAAGGATATCCAATGGAAGGCAAATTTTCGCTGTTATGACCATTGAGTGACATATAAAGGAAACAGTTTTTACTTCATCTGGGGGGAGTAGAGCAAAGAAAAGAGGAGGCGGCAATTGGAAAGGGTTTTTTCATTAATTGGGAACATATTAATCAATTTATTATTATAATTGTTATTATTATTAATGTACTTCAATTAGGAATGTAAATAAAGAAATTGAAGGGAAACCAAGAAAAACATGTACTTAAACAAGATGGTACCCAGAGGGCAACATGCAGAAGGACAGAGCTTTCAAATACCAAAACGAAAATTATTATGAGGAGTATGACGACCCAGAGATATTATGCAAAGGATGACGATCACAAGAGAGAAGAAAGCTGCTCAAGCCGTCAAGATCAGTTCTTTTATTAATATTTTGGGGATTCTCGTTGATATAGCACATCTCAAGGAATTCTCTTTTAAGAAGGTTTTTTTGGATATGAAGGATTTTTGGTTCTCTGAAATTAAAGGAATGTCCATTATCAACAGAGTGAGTTGCCAGTGCACATCTTTGTGGATGGCATCTGGTGTCGCTTTTATGTAATGCGATGCCACGGTTGAGACATTGTGATGTCTGGCCAATATATACAGCAGGACAATCAAGACAGGAAACGGAATAGACTACATAGACATAAATTGATTAATATGTTCCCAATTAATGAAAAACCCTTTCCAATTGCCGCCTCCTATTTTCCTTGCTCTACTCCCCCCAGATGAAGTAAAAACTGTTTCCTTTATATGTCACTCAATGGTCATAACAGCGAAAATTTGCCTTCCCATTGGATATCCTTTCCCTTTGTACCAAAATTTTATTATATGACGTAGCACTTAATTTTGTACTAAACCGGTCCTTTCCTGGTCGTTCGACCTTTCCTTTTATTCTTTTTGAGTGATCCCTTACATCTGTCAGGTGGTCGTCCTTTGTCAGCGCCCTGTCGAAGTTGTCACTTTTCATTTTTCTTTAAGATGGCAGGTGGTTAATTAGTTTTGAATTTCAGCATCCAACGTTATCAATGGCATCCCTGCTGTAAATGCCATGTTTTTATGTTAATATGTTAGTGAATAGTGGTTGTTTTATTTCAGTATTGGTTTTTACTATGGCGATTGTTATTGAAGGTCATTCTTGTTAGATTAAATTGCATGCTACAAGTGAGTCACCTGTTTTTTGACATTTCTTCATAATGATAATAATAATTTGTGATTGTTTAGAATAATAATACTGTTAAATTACAATAGTTACATATTAATAATTGTAAGATTGAAATCAAAAATTGCAAATTAGAAATTAATAATTAAAATTAATAATTAAAAACTTGACTTAATAACACCAATTCTTTATGCCTAATTTTCTTTATTGGTTGCTTCGTTATCTCTTTTTCAGTTTGTGCCCTGATGAAGGTCCCAACCTAGGACCGAAATATTGGCTAAATGAATATAGTATGAACATCTGTTGATGCCCGTTTTTTGCCGAGTTCCCCAACTAGTTTCATAACTTATGATTTTGTTAGATACGGCAACTTTTGCTTATATATATATATATATATATATATATATATATATATATATATATATATATATATATATATATATATATATATATATATATATATATATATATATGTATATATATATATATATATATATATATATATATATATATATATATATATATATATATATATATATATATATATATATATATATATATATATATATATATATATGTATATGTATATATAGGCAGGTTTGAAAAGTCCGTGCAAAAATAAAAACTACTTATGTGTTTAGGGTAAACCTTTTTTATTTTTCGACATAGTCTCCTTTTCCTTTAGGCTTATACACTTCGTCCAACGATGTTCTAGTTTGTTGATCCCTTCCGAATAATAGGATTTGTCCAAGTCTGCAAAATATCCATTAGTGTCTGGAATCACCTCCTCGTTTGAATAAAATCTTTGTCCCGCCAGCCATTTCTTCAAATTGGGAAACAAATAGTAGTCCGAGGGAACCAAATCTGGAGAATAGGGGGATGTGAAACGAGTTGGAATCCTATTTACATTAATTTTGCGACCACAACTGCTGAGGTGTGTGCTGGTGCGTTGTCGTGGTGGAAAAGGACTTTCTTGTGGGCCAATCGCGGGCGTTTTTCTTGCAGCTCGGTTTTCAAACGGTCTAATAACGATGAATAATATTCACCTGTAATAGTTTTACCCATCTTGCGGATAGCTTTCTCATATCCAAATGTTTATGCAAAATATTATGTACCCGTTCAGTCGAGATGCCTACAGCACTAGCAGTCTCACGCACCTTAACTCTTCTGTCATCCATCACCATATCATGGATTTGATCAATGATTTCTGGAGTCGTAACCTCCACAGGCCGTCCAGAACGTTCAGCGTCACTTGTGCGCATATGGCCAGTCCGAAAATTTTGAAACCACTTATAAACTGTTCTAATCGAAGGTGCAGAGTCACCATAATGTTTATCAAGCTTCTCTTTAGTCTCCTGAAGCGTTTTGGCTTTCATAAAGTAATGTTTAATCACCACACCAAATTCTTTTTCGTCCATTTCTTGAAAATCACTCGACTTCCTTGATTCACACAAATGCCAAACACAAAGAAATAGACCAATATGGCTGAAACTTGGTGTGCGTTCATTCAAGAGATGCTACTAACTAAACATGACCTCGATACGCGCCGGTGGTGCCATCTCTCGGACTTTGCACGGACTTTTCAAACCAGCCTCGTATATATATATATATATATATATATATATATATATATATATATATATATATATATATATGTATGTATGTATATATATATATATATATATATATATATATATATATATATATATATATATATATATATATATATATATATATATATATATATATATATATATATATATATATATATGTATATATATATATATATATATATATATATATATATATATATATATATATATATATATATATATGTATATATATATATATATATATATATATATATATATATATATATATATATATATATATCGGGAGTGCCTTCAGGTGTTGAAGATATATTCGACGGGTCCTCAATTGTCTCGTCCTCGGCCGCCTCCTCGTTCTCGGTCCTTATCCTATCCCTGAGATTTTTATAATCCTGGGATCGGCGATGGCTTTTTATCATCTCCAATGTTTTGTCAGGGAACAGAGCTGCCAGATGCTGGTTAATATTATAACCATCCTATGACAACTCTGCTCTCAAATTATTAATGCAGAACCTATTTTTATACATATAAATTTACACTATAGGTTACAACCTTATTTACTTTAATAGTTAAAATATAAGAGAATCCTAATTAGCAATTGTTAAATCCTTAGAATTATTAAAATTAATGAACAAAACGTGTTTCACCCCATTTTGAGAAAAAAAAAATGGTTGTTTTTTTATTTTTAGTGATTCCTAATTTCTAATTTTTTATATATATACATCTATATATATATACATATATATATATATATATATATATATATATATATATATATATATATATATATATATATATATATATATATATATATATATATATATATATATATATATATATATATATATATATATATATATATATATATATAGGTATACCTTACACATCTCATTAAATAAATTTATTTTATTTATCGCATGGCTACACATCCATGTATACATTAAACAGTAGAATTTAAAAAAAAGTGTATAAAACAAACAGGTACACACAGTGATCATGAACGCAAGTTTAAATTATTAATTATTATAGTCTATTACACTTTCCGTCGCGCTCAGGAAGCCATTCGGTTCTCCAGTATAGGATCTTATTGCACCTCTTCTATTATATGCCTCACGGTTTGTTCGTCGGCTTCACAGTCACACTGTGGAGTAAAGGTTTTCCTCCATTTAAACAAAGTGTCTCGGTAAATGCCATGATTTTTCCGAATTATGTTTATTGCACACCAAGATTTTTGGGATAATTTAAAACCAATCCAAATGAATAGCTACTGTAACAACTATAGTAACAAATTAAAAGTTTGCCTTGACTAAATAATCAAAAAAATATTTAATGGTTAAAAATCTACAATCCTCTCTTAAAATCACAAAATAAGATAACTATAAAGTTTAGAAAATTGTCAGGTATGCTGAAAAAAGCTTGTCGATATGTAAATAAAAATAAATCTTCTTTGTGATATGTGGCTAGATTATTGTATTTATAGTAGTTGTTATGAAGTTGGAAGTTAAAAAAATATATTTTTCTTGATTTAAAAACTCTAAAATCTGAAATAAAAAAATTTCGGAGAGTAGATACAGTAATTTACCTGTTGTACCATAAGTACATTTTCGCCAACTTAACCGTTTGTATTTCTAAAACTCGTCTTATATTCAATTCAACTTTTCTCTGTAATTAGAACTTAATCCCTTCTATATTCAAATTTAAATTCAGTTTATTTGCCAATATCTACAAACTCATAAAGTGACAGAAATTAAGTTGGCTCGAAATAAGACAAAAAGGATGGCACAGCGACTATAAATAGCCAATACCACAAGCCCTTCACTATTTGGGCATATGTAGTGCTACCCCTATGTAGCAAACATATACATTAAAAATAAATAAAAAACTAATTGTAAAAATTCTAAAAATAAAAATTCTAAAAATAGCAGAGCGCAAAGAGGGATCGGCGAGCACGCAGCGAAACGGGCGGCGGAGGCTCGGAGAGATGTATATGGATAAACAGAGTAAATTTTACATAATATGATATGGCAGGTAAGTGGTACCACCTCTAAAAGGATCCCAAAAAATTATATACAAAGAAGTAGGTAAATATTACGTTAAATTAGAATTTTTTTGCTGGTTAATAAGTTGGTGTTTTACATAGGAAGAAAAATTGCCTGATGATAATTGTTTAACCTCTTGTGACAAAGAATTCCACAAATGCACAGCAACAAAAATGAAGGCCTTTTGAAAGGCAGCCTTCCTGTGTTGAGGAACTCTAAAAGAATTAACACTAAATTGTTCTTTGAGGTAATGGGGTTGTCCAATTTTAAAAATTCGATAGACAAAATTATACAAATGACACCTTCTACGATTTTCCATATTTAGAATGTAGCTGTTATTTAAGTAGGGTGTGATTCGATTTCCGAATGGAATGTTAAAAGAAAAGCGCATACAACAGTTTTGTATTTTTTGGATTAATCTAACATACTGGGATGACAAAGAATCGCCATACACAACATCAGCATAATCAAATAAAGATAAGATCGAGCCATTGCACAAAAATATTTGGTTTTTAATATATAATAAATTATATAATATTTCTGTTAACATTGGAAATAATGGCAAAACAAGAACAGTGAAATAGAAGGATATTACGATATATACACAATCACTGTTTTAGCCTACTAACTCATTTTTTTCTGCCCGTATACCATTTAATATAGGAAAATTATTTTATATTGAGTATCTAATATCCCAATTAAATAACAAGAAAATCTCTCGTAATACTATTGAAACGATACAATGACAACCATCCTTGAAATCCTTTTCCCATGTTAATAATAAAAAACAAAAAGTAATGTTCCGATTTCTTGACTGAGAGAACTCCGAAAAAGAACTATGTATAATAATACAAATATGAAATCACCTCCCATCTCTACCGCTTTCGCACCTTGTATGTTTTATTATAAATAATTATGCTTAAAATTTGCCCATTATCTCATTCAGACAACCTGTAAAAATTCTCATAATATTATTGAAACTAGATTTTTCTATCTCTTTCATCCCTTTTCTCTGTTAAAATCGATAGTACTAAAAAATAATTTAATTTTCATAATTCTACAGTCCAAGAACTCTAAAAAGGACGTATAATACGATACATATGAAGCAATCCTTATAATACCCTACCTCATCCCATTAACTCCTTATATATTTTATTCTAAATAATATGTTTAAAACTTGTCAATTAAGTCAACCGAAAGACTGGGAAAAATTCTCAGAATAGTATTGAAACTGTATAGTAATTAATGAAACCTACCCCTTTGACCCTATTCTGGGGTTAAAATTAAAAATGTTGAAAAAATAATCTGATTTATTAATTTATCGACTTTAAAAATGTTGAAAAGGACATATAACGCTATATATAAAAACCGGTCAAGTGCAAGTTGAACTTGCGCAATTAGTGTTCCGTATAGTGATTGCTTTTAAAATAAAAAATTTTGTTACAGAGGTATAAAATGATCAGTGACTTTACAAAACACACCCTAAATGAGTTTTCAACAAAGTTTGTTTTCAATCTTTACTGAAATCTGATGACCTTGAAATTTTTATTTTTTTTTATATACCAGATAAATTATTAAAGGTAACGCACTCGTGATAATTTTCGTTCAATCTACACCGCGTGGAGAATATTCCAGAATTTTTTCAAAATTTTTTGATAAGTTCTTTTCGAGATAAGGCGTTGGACAGCGATTTTTCTCGATTTTTTGAAAGTAATACAAAGAAAAGTGCGCGCAAGTATTACATTATATATATATTTTTTACTCGTGTTTTCACAAGCTTTCATTTGACACCACACTTGATGACCTAATAAAAAAATTTTTTTTTTCACTTCCGATTTCACCCCCCAAAACTAACCCCTTAAGTCAAAATTTAACTCTCAGAACTACATGGCTCTGATGAGGCCATCAATCCCTATATTATTACCAAATTTCAACTTTCTATATCAAATAGTTTCGGAGAAAATCGGGTGTGACGGACGGACGGACGGACGGACGGATGGACGGACGGACGGACGGACGGATGGACAGACGGACGGACGGACGGACGGACGGACAGACGGACAGACAGACAGATACCGAAGTGATCTTATAAGTGTTCCGTACGGAACGCTAAAAACAATCTTTTTAATTTCCTCCCCTTTTCATCCCTTTCATGTTATAGTAAACCAGGAAAAATTACCATATTTCTATTAAAATTATACAAAATCTTTCACCCCCTTCGTTTCTTTATATGTATATATATATATATATATATATATATATATATATATATATATATATATATATATATATATATATATATTTATATATATATATATATATATATATATATATATATATATATATATATATATATATATATATATATAAGAACAATATCGCACCCTTCCTAGAAGATACGTGTAAGTCAACTTGCATAAAATTTATTTTTTATTCCATTAGTTACAGGCGGGAAAGTCAAGGCAACGCATGAGTTATACTACAGGAACAAACGAACACACCATGCGCTGCTTTGATAAAAGCACAAGTCCTGACAAAGAAACCACTGAGAAGGGAATCACTCGCCGCCTAGACCCACCACCATCAATCCCAAACGCAACCGACGAAGTATTTAATCAAAAACTCCCGCAACGACAAAGAAATCCCAACAGCACAAAACCAAAATTCAAACGGCAAATAAAAAATGGAAAACCAAATCAACAACATCAGGAGATATCTAGGACACCTTACCCAGTTTATCAACGGGAACGTGTCCAAACGAGTCACGCAGAGTATAAACAAGATCAAGTCCGGGTCTCCCAACAGAACGCTGCCAGAAATCCTGGATACTCTGAAACAAAAATTATCCGTATATGCCGCAAGACTTCGTAGATACAAAGAACCAAATGAGAGGAAAGATACCAACAACCTCTTCCGAAGAAGCCAAACACAGTTCTACCGGAAAACTATGCACATCAAACAGACAGCGGTGACCGAACCATCAAACAAACAAGAACTCGCAGATCATTGGAAAAGTATCTGGTCAGAACCCAAACGACCCAATAATAACACCCCCTGGATCAAAGCCAAAGAAGGCAAAGATAAACATGTGACAGAACAGGAAAATTCCACATTAACTACTGTGGGACCAAAGAGCATGATGAGGCGCCTGGATGCAAGAAGTTCCGGAGGTAGAATGGCCCCCCGTTCGGATCTCCGGGTAGGGGCTGGTTCGGAGGCGTCGACTTGCAGACATCATAATTTTAAGATAGATTTTTGCAACATACGAGGTATAAACTCGAACATAAATTCAGTGTATCAACACCTGCAATCAGATAAACCTCATGTACTCGCTCTATGTGAAACCAAGGTCAGTCCATCGACCAGCACGGTCAACTATCTTTATCCTGGGTACGACTTCTATTCCCGATTTAGGCGTAACTTTGGAATCTGTCTTTTTGTCAGAAGCGACCTCTCTTGTCAACGAGAAGAAGCTCTGGAGCCCCCAAACTTTGATGTTATGTGGTTAAAAATAATGACTCAACAAACCACAAGGTTCATCTGTATCCTGTATCGACCACCAAGTGATACCAATTTTCGAACACTTTTCGCTTCTCTTGCAGACACCATCGATCATTTACAAAGTAACTATCCAAGTGCCGAAATTGCCATCCTGGGCGACTTTAATGTCCACAATATCAACTGGCTCAAATATTCAAATACTACCGACGAACAAGGTCGTGAAGCTGAATCATTCTCAATCAGTTATGGCTTAACTCAGCTTATTGACGAACCAACACGGATCCCTGATCGAGACGGGGAGTTCGCCAGTCTTCTTGATCTGTTTTTAACCACCAATCCGGAGATTTACACGGTCACCGTAAATCCGCCGTTAGGTTCTTCCGACCATAAACTGCTTTCGACATCGAGTATCCTGCCAAGATTTGGCACTACAAATCTGCTAAATGGGGAGATCTCATGGAATACTTTCGAACTTTCCCTTGGATGGACGTTTGTTTTCGATCCGATAACCCATCTGACTGCGCCAGGGAGGTCTCCGATGTTATTTTGGCTGGTATGGAAGCTTACATCCCTTTTTCGAAGAAATGCTCCTCCAACGGCAAGCCTTGGTTCGACCGAAAATGCAAAGAAGCTGTTGCTTCTAAACATATTGCCTACCGACAATGGGGTGAAAATCCTAACACCTTAAATCGAAACATCTTTGTTCATGCCCGGAACAGATGCAAGGGAATTATCGACGAAACCAAGGAGGCACACAATCAACGAATTAGAAACAAACTTCTCGCTTGTCCCAACAATTCCAGGTCCTTTTGGGCAGTCGCTAAGGCAGTTAGTCAAAACTTTACCAAATCCAAGATACCACCACTCACACGGCCAGATAATTCCATTGCAACCACACCTGTTGAGAGAGCGAATTTGTTGGCTGAACTCTTTGCTTCACATTCTACTGTCGATTTCCAAGGAAAAAACACCACCTACTATTCCCATATTGCAGTCAAGGATGCCCGATGTTGTCTTCAGACAGCGCATCATAAAGCGTATTTTAATGAAGCTAGACACCAAGAAGGCTTCTGGCGCTGACGGAATACCTGCCATAATTCTCAAAAACTGTGCAAGGGAACTAACACCAGTTTTCTGTAGAATTTTTAACCTATCCTACAGAAAGGGAATATTTCCGTCCTGCTGGAAATGTGCCACGGTTCAGCCGATACCTAAAAAAGGTAAGAAGACCTTGCCAAATAACCACCGACCAGTTGCACTGCTTTCAATAATATCGAAAGTCATGGAAAAGGTTATCAATGAGCATCTTCTAAAATATCTTGAACGATTCAATATTATTAGCGATCACCAATATGGTTTTCGTAAACATAGATCAACAGGAGATCTTCTGACTTATGTAACACATGTTTGGAACAACGCAATTGAACACTTTGGAGAATCTCGAGCGGTTGCTCTTGACATATCCAAGGCATTGGACCGTGTTTGGCACGATGGACTGTTGGCTAAGTTGCGCTCTTATGGTATGTCTGAAAGGTTCTGTTTGTGGCTTTCATGTTTCCTCAGAGAGCGTTCTTTACGAGTGGCGGTCGACGGATTTCTTTCTAACACCCTCACTATCAACGCCGGTGTGCCCCAGGGCTCCATACTGTCTCCTACTCTCTTTCTCATTTACATTAACGATCTGCTGGAAAAGACCGGGAATCCAATCTATAGCTTTGCAGATGACAGTACGCTTGTCTCTTCATTCACCTTGAACGCTCGGACATCGGCTGCTCAGGCGAATATCCGCAGACAGCAGGAGGTCGTTCAACTTAACAAAGACCTGGAAGAAATTCTATCTTGGGGTGACAGTAACCAAGTGGAATTTAACGCTACAAAAACCCAAGCGGCAGTTTTTTCTAAAAAAGTTAACGTTGCTGAACCCGACATAGTTATGTCGGGGCACTCCATTCCCCTAGCATCGTCGCTCAATTTGTTGGGCGTTAGTTTGGGAGCAAATATGTCTTGGCATGAACATGTTGCAGGCATAGCAAGGAGAGCTTCTCAAAAATTGGGAATATTATTTAGAACCAGAAAGCTTTACACCCCACAGCAACTGTTAATTCTTTACAAAGCCCAAATTCGACCAACTATGGAATACTGCTCCCACGTTTGGGGCTCCGCACCCAAACATACACTGCATTTGTTGGATTCTGTTCAGAGAAGAGCGGTCCGTCTGATTGGGGACCCGGAATTGACCGGCGGCCTTGATTCGCTGGAACATCGAAGAACGGTTGGCGACTTGAGTCTGTTCTACAAGTATTTTCATGGAAGGTGTTCGAAGGATGTAGCCCGCTTAATTCCTCCCAAAGCGGTGCATGTTAGAAATACACGTCGCGTTGGTGCTTCGCATCCGTATGAGGTTCAGCTTGTTACTCCGCATACGACGCTTTTCAAGCAATCTTTTATATGGAGAACGTCATCCCTTTGAAATAATTTGCCCAGCGCTGTGTTTCCCACCGAGTACAATTTACAGCGATTCAAGAACAACGTGAATCGCTTTTTCCGCACTCGTGCCGCTCCTGGAGCGCTTTAGGGACTTCCCTGCAGCACGTGTGCTAGACCAATAATAAAAAAAAAAACAGAATAATACTTCGTTTTGAGCTAAGTGATCGAGATAGATTGGATAGTTTACCTGTATGTAGGTTGACTTACACGTTTCTTCCAGGAGGGGTGCGATATTTTCATTTGTTTACAATGTAGGGATCAAAGTTACAAACATAAATACAAATACAAAACAGTTAAGAAAATTATTGAAAATCGAAAATTATTTAGGGTATTTCCTTTTTAGGGTATCTTTTTTACAGTCCGGGTACAATTTTCTATGTTCTTGCACACAGCGTAAAAGAAATTGTTTTTGCTCTTTATCGGCTGTAATTAAACCATGAACGCTTTCCTGAATAAAACTGCCATCAATTTTGAACCGAGAAAACAAATATTTGCTATTCGCTGATACAAATTCATCCAAGGTTTTTCCTAAAACAAAATATAGGTAAACAAGTTGCAAAAGATACAAAATAATGTATATATGTAATTTTACATACCATACAAAGGAACCGGATATTTCTGCTGTCGATGGAGTGTACCTTTTTACAAAGTCGGATGTGCTCTCCCTTTCCGAATTACGTACCATTTTAATTTTAGTTTCATTGTCGACTGAATGATCAAATAGTGATAACAACTATTTCCTCAGATAAATACCACAAATGTTGGCAAAACTTCTCTAAAGCTGCTTTAGAAAGTAATTGGTTAACTTTTTCACAGTCCTTTAATGTTCTCAAAAAACACAAATCTTGATAAAGCGCCTTCACGGTCAAACTACATCCAAGCCAGGGCTTTACATAAGCTGTTATAATAAATAAGCAAATGTCTTGCAATGTTTGTTTGTCAGTGGCCTTCATTTTAAATTGCAATTCCATCAAACATATTTCAATAAGTAAATGGCTCTAGCCATCCACCTTGCTTGATACATCGCCTGATTTTAATTTTTTTCTTTATCTCCACCCAAAAATATGATGGATAACTCAATTAGTTCACGGTAGTCGTCCCTCACAACAGATTTTTTCAGTTCAGACTCATAAAATGTTAATAATTGCTCAATTACCGCGTCATTTAAATGTTGTCTACAAAATCAATACCCGGTTGTGCGTTCGCAGAATTAATGTTTTTGCAGTTGTCTTTAAACTTTTGAATAACGGAAATTCGAGGCTTTGAGTGATTTGGTGGATTTTGGCTTCAAACACACTTTTTAAAACGAATTCGTAAATATGATGACGACAAGCCAAAAGTAATAGCTCTCTTTCTAACTTTTGCTCTAAAAGCACACAAGCTCCATTCAAGCGACCCGTATTAGACGCTGTGGTGTCACAATACATTACTTACACATAATCATTGAGGTTCCAATCATAGATCGCGTTGAGAACAGCTTTGGCATGGTTTTTACCGGTAGAACTGTCCAGTTTTGGCACAGCGAGTAGTTGTTCTTTGTTGTCAAATGAAATGAGGACCGGCAGTCGCTCTTCTTTACAACTTCTGACATCCAAGCCAGGCAACAATTTGCCATCCCGTCGGGCACATCGGCCTGAAAATCCGACTTTATGGCTTCTGCTCTATCCTTCCTCATCTGTGTCCGAATCCGCTAAATTGAAGATTTATTGATTGGGAATTCGTCAATACTAACACCTAGCGCTTCATTACAGTCTGAAGAATATAAACGGAATCTCTAATGCTCAGCTGGCATCTGTCTAAATCTGCAACTAATTTAGTGTGATGAAATTCTTTCTTCCTTTCTTTGTAGTAGTTTCAGACGACGGCACAGTATGAGATGTTTGTGGCATCAGCTCTTCTAAGCTTTCATCAGAGCTGACAGAACAATCGTGTTGCTCTTGGAGTAGTAATAACTTGTGCGATATTGAAGATGTCGATGCAACCTCCAGTGAAACATTCCTCATTCTTTTTTTCCTCTTCCTGTAATTTTCTTTGCCTTGCCCTTTCTTCTTTTTCAGCTAATTTATCTACACCGCTAACCAACCTGGACACCCTGGTTTTCTCTGTCTCTATAAGAATATTTTATCTTCTTCTGTTTTAATTCTTTCGAGGGCATCGGCCTGTGCGATATCAAATAAATTGTCCAAATCCAACTGGAAATTGTCCTCGCGGTGTTTATAAACATCTTGAGTTTTCTTACAATTTTTTTGCAGGTCACGCCAAACATGACAAATATCCACAAGTTTCTTTAATCAGTTGGGTGATGACTTTGTAGATATTCTAGCCTTTTCCCAAAATATAATGTACTAGCGAATAACAAGATTGCATTGCACTTAATTCCGCTGACATCTTCGAAAAACAAAATGATGCGTGCTAATTGCTGGAGAAATTACATTAGAATGACAAACACAGCGATCACGCATCGCTTCCCTCGCGCAACTCGTATGAAGATTCGACGGCACGGGTTGCAGTGCTCCAAATAAGCTGAAACTTATTGTGCGAGTGTTTTAGAGTAAAATAAACAAAATTAAGCTCCATGCGTTAAAAAATTAAACATTCGAAAAATAAGGGACACTCTAATATATAAATAAATATATATATATATATATATATATATATATATATATATATATATATATATATATATATATATATATATATATTGTATATATATGTATGTATATATATATATATATATATATATATATATATATATATATATATATATATATATATATATATATATATATATATATATATAATATATATATATATATATATATATATATATATATATATATTATATATATATATATATATATATATATATAATATATATATATATATATATATATCCACACTTTTTTTTTCCTTTTTTTCTTAAACATGTAACAACTATATTCTTTTTATAATTATCTTTGGTTTAATGTCCATGAAATTAAAAGACTTGTTTTATATCATAGTATATATTGTTAACAAAACGTTTCGACTATACATATTAGTCTTCCTCAGTTGTTTAAACTGCTATTATTTAAAAATAAACTAAAATGATACATGAGACCATCACATGGAACATTTTACAGGGACAGTTACGTCGAGACGTTTTGTCGTAAATATATACTATATACTAAACAAGTCTTTTAATTTCATGTACATTAAACCCAAGAAAATTATAAAAAGTATATATATATATATATATATATATATATATATATATATATATATATATATATATATATATAATATATATATATATATATATATATATATATATATATATATATATATATATATATATATATATATATATATATATATATATATACGTTGAACGTTTTCAACTAGGTCACAGTTCACTGTCGAAATTGAGACGAATGATAGTGTTTCTTTTCTGGATACCAAAATCATAAGAAGTAAAAACAACAAAATTATATTGGATTGGTATCAGAAACCTACAGCTTCTAATAGATTTGTAAATTTCTTTTCAAATCAACCAGCGAGTCAAAAGTATAATACGGTGGTGGCAATAAGGAATAGGGTTACTCACATCAGTGACGATACGTTTTTGCAAAACAATTTAAAAAAGCTGTTCCATATTTTTTGCAACAATGGTTATCCTAGGTATATTTTGCATAGACTGATTTTCAATTCCAACATCTTTGATGGTCCTAAGAAAGAAGTAAGACATGATGTCCAATATAAAAAACTACCATACATACGTGGTCTGAGGTACAAGATAGTCTCGCCCTTCAAAGACTACGCTGACATAAAAATAGCAAGATAAAATCAATTATGTAATAGGAATTTATTTAGTCGTGTAAAACAAAAGATGCCACTTACGAGTATATATAACAGCAATGTAATATGTAAAATGTCTTGCTTGAACTACTAGGGCAAACATCACAATGGGTTAAACAAAGACTAATTCAACATAATATACTGTGATAATCTAAATAATTATATTAATCGTTACACCTAACCACTGTACACACACCGATAAAAAACAAAAAATGAAAGAAATAAAATAATATTCAATATCAGTTCTAAAGAAACACCTTAGATCGAAGTGTGTGAATCTAGTTATGTGATGTTTTGTTTTCCCTTTGTATCTATTTTTCTCTAGTTGGTAATTTCATGTTGTTTGTTTTTGGCTACCTATGTGTACATAATGGTTTTAAGTTTAGTAATACTCGTCGAGAATGATTGGAGACATATAGAGTTCTAAACAACAAGAGAATAATTTTGCTACATAGACCACTATCCCAATACTTTTCACCTCATGATCTTTATTACGGTCGAGAAAAAGAAACACAATATATACAAGGTGTACAAGTATGAACTGCGGATTTTTTTTCTAAAAAAAATATGTTAAATTCGGAAGAATGATAAAAAGGGCTTTATTCAAAGTATGCTCCATCCCTTGTTATACATTTTTCCCATCTTTCGGGCAATTTGTAAATACCACGCCAGTAAAAATCTTCCCCTTTTGCTGCCAACCATTCATCGAGCCATTTTTTCACATCTTCGTCCGAACCAAAGCGCTGCTGAGCAAGTGCGTGAGCCATCGATGCAAACAAGTGGTAATCGGAAGGAGCCAAGTCTGGTGAGTAAGCCGCATGGGGTAGAACTTCCCAGCTGAGCGCTTCCAACGTGTCGCGAGCTGGTTTTGCCGTATGTGATGGAACATTGAATAAAAATGACTTTGTGTTGCCTCTTTCGGTATTCTGGACTTTTTTCAAGCAGCAAACGGTTCAAATCGGTCAATTGTTGTTGGAAACGTTTAGTATTAACCGTTTCTCCAGGTTTTAACAGCTCATAATAGACCACGCCTCTCTGGCCCCACGAAACACAGAGCATCGTCTTTCTACCAAAGCGATTCGGTCTTGCGGTCGATGTGGATGGTGCGCCTGGGTCTACCCATGATTTTTTGCGTTTGAGATTCTCAAAATAAATCCAAATTTCATCCCCTGTAACTATACGATGCAGAAACGACTTCCTATTTTACCGAGCGAGCAAAATATCACATGTGTTTTTGCGCTTTTCCATTTGCCTGTCAACTCATGTGGTACCCATCTATCGATCTTCTGAATCTTTCCCATCTCTCGTAGCCGATTGGAAACAGCTTGTTGACTAACGCCCAATTGCTCGGCGAGTTGTTTTTGTGTTTACGAATTATCTTCGTCCAACAATGCTTGCACTTCCACATCTTCGTATTTTTTGGCGGTTTTCCACGTTCCTTGTCTGCAACATCGAAGTCACCACTTTTGAAACGCCGAAACCATCGTTCACACGTATCTTGCGATGGAGCATGTTCACCATAACCTTCTCGAAGTAATCGGTATGATTCAACAGCAGTTTTCTTCAAATGAAAACAAAAAATTAATGCTGTCCGCGAATGCCCTTTGTTCGGTATAAATTTCGACATGTTGAACACAACAACACAACATTATGCACACTCTTTTCTAATTTATTACTCGTGCGCGTCTGACACTTGTTGATGACACAACAAAATGGCGCAGTGTCAAATTTTTATAGCACAAACTGCATTGGTGCAGCATCTGTTGTCTGAAATCCGCATTTCATACTTGTACATCTGGTATATATATATATATATATATATATATATATATATATATATATATATATATATATATATATACTACATAAAAAATTTAATTTTTTAAATAATTATTCGCTAGCAAAAACAACAGAAACTATATAATATTGTATTCTTAACACACCAGCAATCACCGCACTCCCCTCAAAAGTATTATGTAACTATTATTGCAGTTCCATTAATGATGTAGTATAGATCAAACCATCACTAAATACACTCCAAAATAATTATCTCAATCCATAAAACGTTGTCACTTTTACCTAACCTAAATTCATTCTATTTACGTTTGACATCAAACTTCGCGTTTTTTAACCTGAAAATCTGATTATTTAGGAAAAAAAATGGCAACATTGATGGAAAATAAATAATAGGTGTCGCAAAGGGACCGGTAAATGTTTGAACGTTTCTTTACTTGGCCCAAGAAATAAACAGTTTCAATACGTCGGCAATGTTTCTGTCACATTGTTTTTTTTACAGTTGCTAAATAGTTAATAGTAATAGTAGTACCCTATCATATAGCGACATCAGGATTATATTTTTCTTTTTATGCTAGTATAATATAATAACTAATATATTTCGAGATATGGTCCATAAATCGTTGCTACATTAGTGGTATTGCGGGAATTGATGATTACACAGCTACATGAAAAAAAAGTTCATTACCACGAACCAAAATACTATCCAGTGTATTTTTCGACGCTGAATTCGAATCCGTAGTTAAAAAAAAGATTTATGGTGTCATTTTTTTTTGGCCAAAAACATCTCTTGAAATGGAGTAAAATTATAATAATGTAATGACTTTTAATGAAGTGTGAAAAATGGTAGATACTTTATCGTCTAGAGAAGAGAATATGCACTCAAACCACAGCAAGCTATATATATGGACTATAAAATATCTACTATTTGTCACACTTCATTAGAAGTCGTTACATTATTACTATACTTTCACCCATTTCAAGAGATATTTTTCGCAAATAAATCTTTTTTATAGCACTTTTGCCCATTGGATTACTGTCCGAAGAAGCAGCAGAGGCGCGAAACGAGAACTTTCGCCTATACTGGCAAAATTTTGCTAGAAAATTCTCAAGAGAAGAATATAATTTAGATGTCCTTAACAGATTATTGCTCAGCTCAGATTCCTTAATATCTAGCCAAAAACTCAAAAAAGATCTATGTCGTTTAGTAAGGAAGCATTGTAAATGCTTGTTTCTGCTGAACTCACCAAAGTTCGGAAGAAAAAGAGAAATCCGCGGAGGAATCTGCAGAGGGAGCTGAGAAATGGAGCTCAATTGCGGACGAAGAGACGTGGGATTTTTCATCGTAAATAATTATTTTTGTAATTTTTGTTTGAGTCAACATTGTTCTTTCTCAACATACTGTTTTATTTACATTAAAATGTATTTTTCTTCAAAATGTGCACTCCAAAAAGCTTTCATTGCTATATTTAGAAATAAAACCCGATTTAAAATATCTAAAAACAAAAAAATTATTTTGGACGCATAAAACGCTGAACTACCATTATGTGAGGTGAATCATTAAAGAACAAAAAATAGGATGGGCTGTTTATCATGCCAATAAAAATAATTATAGTAAACGGAAATTGCCCGAAAATACATCCATATTCACGACTGAACTAATAGCTATTCAACAAGTAATAAATTATTATATACATTACAAAGAGAACAATAATTTCATATTTTTTTCTGATAGCAGAAGCGGGTTGGACGCAATAAAAAATAGGAAAATTAACCCTAAACAAAATTTGGTTATCAATATTATAAGAAGCTGCAACCAGCCAATCGAAGAAAATAAATGTCTAAAGTTCGTTTGAGCAAAGACCCAAGTAGAAATTCCGTCAAATGAAAAAGTGGATCAATTAAATAAAGAAACCATGGTCTCTGGGAATAGTACCCCTGGGTACAAGATACCTTACCTTATTTTCTAATTATAAAACACAAAAACCTTGGTTCTATAATCAACGTAACAGAAATTTTATACAAGTAGAATAAGATGTAATTATTCATTATATCCGATATATAGAAATAGAATAGGCCTACAGGACAGTGCCAATTGCGATTGCGGGGAAACAGGAGATATGCAACATTCTATTTTAGATTGTAGATTGAAATCAAATTATAATGCCGAACTTTTCAGAAAGATTAAATCACATGCTCAATTGTCAATTAATCTGCAACATTTATCAGAAGAGAGAAAAAAAGGGAAAAAGAAAGGAAAAAGAAAAAATAAAGGAAAACAATCAGACAAATAAGATGCATTTGTATACAATGAGGGAATAGTCAATTTTTTTTTGTTTTTTATTAAAAAAAGCTGGCTAGTGCCATTCATATCATATTCAGTGCCAAAACACACACTCACTTATAATAAAATTCGTCATAATATCGATTTTGGTCAACAAAATAGTTGGGCTTCGGACTAATATTCATAACTCTACTCTTGTTTTTCTTTTATTATGTTTTTCAAGTAAGATCGGCTTATATATATTTCTGGAAAGGTATTTCAGTTAGCGATCCTTCTTTGCCTTCATAAAGTCGTGTATATATCTATTGCTCTTACCATTTGTTATAACCATTTTTATCAAATTTTTAGTATATATACTGCTTTCCACTCTCCATCATTTTTAGTATTCAGTACGGAAATCTTATCCGTTCACTTCAGTCTGTCCATCTGTCAATTACACCCGATTTTCTATAATTCTATTTGACACAGAAAGTTGAAATTTGTCACAAATATAGGGATTTGTTGGCCCAATCAAAGCCGTGTAGTTTTGAAAGGTAAATTCTATATATATATATATATATATATATATATATATATATATATATATATATATATATATATATATATATATATATATAATAATTATATCATGAAAATTCGTTTTGACTTTTTAAGAGTTTCATAAAAGTAAAATATAAAAAATAGTTAAATAAATAGGGTGTTTCATTAAAAAATAAATAAATTTTATGTCATTTGTTCCAAGCACTATTTGCGATTATTTCTGTTTTAACTCCTTAAAAAAATCTTTTAAAAA
This sequence comes from Pachyrhynchus sulphureomaculatus, assembly GCA_019049505.1. NCBI lineage: Eukaryota > Metazoa > Arthropoda > Insecta > Coleoptera > Curculionidae > Pachyrhynchus > Pachyrhynchus sulphureomaculatus. Next base: position 47,240,045 of record CM032448.1, read on the forward strand.
CACCATAACTTCTATAATAATACAAGGTTTTTGTCTAACTCTTCAAGTAAACGAATTAGAGCTGTGATCTAATTATAGTCAGTATATTTGTATTTAAAAGTAATGATAGCTATTGATTTCTTCAAATTGCTAATAAGCCAACAGTTTTATCAATATAATATTTGAAATTTTAAGTATCGCCTAAATAAATGTATAATAACTAAATGAAAGTTATTTACAAAGTATTATTTTCGTTCTTTCCATTCAAATAATGAAATAAAATCACTGTCAAAAAACACCACGTTTTCAAATATAATTAAAACTATATATATATGCTTTCCACACATATATATATATATATATATATATTATATATATATATATATATATATATATATATATATATATATATATATATATATATACATATATATATATATATATATATATATATATATATATATATATATATATATATATATATATATATTATGTATATATATACATATATATATATATATATATATATATATATATATATATATATATATATATATATATATATATATATATATATACATATATATATATATATATATATATATATATATATATATATATATATATATATATGTATATATATATATATATATATATATATATATATATATATATATATATGTATATATATATATATGTATATATATATATATGTATATATATATATATATATATATACATATATATATATATATATATATATATATATATATATATATATTTATATATATGTATATATATATATATATATATATATATATATATATATATATATATATATATATATATATATATATATATATATACATATATATATATATATATATATATATATATATATATATATATATATATATATATATATATATATATATATATATCAGTCATCATCATCATCATCATTAGCTTATTCCATCCATAGTCGGATGTAAGCCTCCCCAAGTTGTCTCCAATGAGCTTTGTTGTTTGCTTTTTGCATCCAATCGTGTCCTGCCAGTCCGTTTTCTTCTTTAATATACATATTTGTGGTACTACATCTGTTACATTTTTTTTCTTTTTTCTCGATGTTAGGAATACGATCTTGAGGTTTAATATTTAGCATTCTTCTCTTCATTGCTCTTTGGGTTAACTGGAGTTTATTTATTATACTTTTATTTAAAGCCCACGTTTCAGTGCCGTATGTTAATGCCGACAATATTGAGTAAGCTGTCACATGAAAGCTTGTAAAAACACGAGTTTAGAAATATATATGATGTAATATTCACGCAAAGATTCCTTCATATTATTTGCAAATTGCAAAAAATCGCTTCCCTCCCACGCTATCTCTAAGACTACTAGTCAGACAATTTCGAAAAAATTTTGGAATATTCTCCATAAGGTATATATTGAATGAAAATCAGCACGAATGCATTGGATAATTTATCTGGTACATAAAAAAAACAATTTTTTCAAAGTCATTGAGTGAGGTGCCAAATGATCCCACATTTTTTACTATCATTCTATTTCCTCCTTCTTTCCCGGATATATATATATATATATATATATATATATATATATATATATATATATATACATATACCTATATATATATGTATATATATATATATATATATATATATATATATATATATATATATATATATATATATATATATATATATATATAAAAACAGTTAAGTTCGCCGAAACTGCTCACTTCATATGGCGTTTTGACACTAGCTATAATTCATCATACTCGTCATCTTCGCCCTTGTTATTTTGCATTATTCTATTTCTCCATTAGGTTATCTTTAGCTTTCAAAGTATGATTGAAAATAACCATATTCATTTTTAGATTCTACGACTTGAACTAATACTACAGATTTTCAAATTTTAAAAATTATATAATGTAAGTGAAAGTCACTTATTTTTTCAGTATTTTCAATTTTTGGAATTCCTATAATTATAATAGTTCGTCAAGTATCTATCTTAAGTTAATTTGATAGTTTATTTTCAATAAATGAATGTCATTATAAAGACCAAAAATTAATTTATACATCTAATAATATTTGTCAGCTACGGGCAAATGTTTTTTATTCTCATTTATTTTTGGTTAACTGTAAAACAAACAGCTACTTAGGAAAATTATGCCAGAGATTTATAAAATTCATGGTAAAAGTTTCTCAACCATCGTCTTATTAAATTATTATTATTATTATCTCTTCTTTGCTCTTTGGGTTAACTGGAGTTTATTTATTATACTTTTATTTAAAGCCCACGTTTCAGTGCCGTATGTTAATGCCGACAATATTGAGTAAGCTGTCACATGAAAGCTTGTAAAAACACGAGTTTAGAAATATATATGATGTAATATTCACGCAAAGATTCCTTCATATTATTTGCAAATTGCAAAAAATCGCTTCCCTCCCACGCTATCTCTAAGACTACTAGTCAGACAATTTCGAAAAAATTTTGGAATATTCTCCATAAGGTATATATTGAATGAAAATCAGCACGAATGCATTGGATAATTTATCTGGTACATAAAAAAAACAATTTTTTCAAAGTCATTGAGTGAGGTGCCAAATGATCCCACATTTTTTACTATCATTCTATTTCCTCCTTCTTTCCCGGATATATATATATATATATATATATATATATATATATATATATATATATATATATATATATAAATATATATATATATATATATATATATATATATATATATATATCTATATATATATATATATATATATATATATATATATATATATATATATATATATATATATATATATATATATATACATATACCTATATATATGTATATATATATATATATATATATATATATATATATATATATATATATATATATATATATATATATATATATAAAACAGTTAAGTTCGCCGAAACTGCTCACTTCATATGGCGTTTTGACACTAGCTATAATTCATCATACTCGTCATCTTCGCCCTTGTTATTTTGCATTATTCTATTTCTCCATTAGGTTATCTTTAGCTTTCAAAGTATGATTGAAAATAACCATATTCATTTTTAGATTCTACGACTTGAACTAATACTACAGATTTTCAAATTTTAAAAATTATATAATGTAAGTGAAAGTCACTTATTTTTTTTCAGTATTTTCAATTTTTGGAATTCCTATAATTATAATAGTTCGTCAAGTATCTATCTTAAGTTAATTTGATAGTTTATTTTCAATAAATGAATGTCATTATAAAGACCAAAAATTAATTTATACATCTAATAATATTTGTCAGCTACGGGCAAATGTTTTTTATTCTCATTTATTTTTGGTTAACTCTAAAACAAACAGCTACTTAGGAACATTGTGCCAGAGATTTATAAAATTCATGGTAAAAGTTTCTCAACCATCGTCTTATTAAATTATTATTATTATAGACTGAACTTCTTGTTTAACTTCCGTTCAATAAACTTTGCTTTCTTCATATTAAACAAGTTTCTTTTCCAATAAATAATGCAAAAGCAGAAAACCAGATAAATCTTAAAAATAACCGCCCTAACTATAATACAGAGTCCATCAAAAATTTTACATCACCTAAATTAAATATTTATTTTGAATAGAGATTTGTCGAAATAGGACGAGCCTAACTATGTAATTTTGACTATGGCACATTAGATGTTGCTATCCTGATTTAAAAGAATAATTTTTATTTATTTGTATAGGAAGAATTGTAGGAGAGCGAGGGGCTTGTTGTAACAATTTTTAGAAAAAATAATTTAATTTAATATCTGTTTGCTGTTTTAGCATTAAAAGAGCGTCTGTCGATAGCCTAACTATTCCTCTAATATACCGAAAAGGAATAAGATCAAAATTATTAATATACACTCTACACCAGACATTTTCTTAAAAAAAAAAGACCGTTGGCACAACTAGCCCCGTCTTTGGGGCTAGATGTAACAGCCAAGGGGCAGGTAATAACAGCAAAATATAGTAAATTTTGATACATATTTGAGCTTTAATTTTGTTATTTTCCAAACCAACATAACAGTTTACATTATCTATAATATTCTTCATCAGTGGAACTGAAACATACTTCTATAAAAACAATCAACATTAAATATTTAAGTGTTTAAATAATTTCTTGGTTAAATAAACTATATTTATAATCAACATGGCACTTTGTATCACATTCATTTACTTAACACACTACAAGTATCTAAAAAAATAATGAGCCTTCGAAAAATAGACACTACATAATGACTAAATTCGATCTTCATCAAAGTAACAATGAATACAAATAAATGATTTTGTATCCCCTGTCACACATTTCACTTGTGCCCACATTTTACATGATAAACATTCTACCCATTCCTCTTTATCAGAATTGCTATAGACTTCACAGCAAACTAGACAATACCACTTTTCAGTTTCAGTTTCTGAACCAGATCTCAAAACTCTTCTCCTCAACTTTTTCTTTATCATCTTTCTGTTTTGTTGATTCGCCCATGCCTTTTCCTTTTGATCCATCTTTATCATTTTTTTCTGACTCTTTATCATTTTTTTTCCATTTTCTTTTCTTAAATCTTCTTTTCAATTCAGTTAATACAATAGATTTTCTTTTGCGTCTGCTATACGTTGTTTGTTTCCGCGGTAGAACCTTTGGAAGAGGTCTAACCTTCGAAGATGAAAAATGTTTTTGCAAACCTGAACAACTTGGACTTCTTTTGCAGTTTCAATGTCACGTATAATTTCAGAAGTGCTTATATCAAGTTCGGGAGCAGATTGTAATAATTCTGGATTTTCAAGGTCAAACGTAAAGTTTTTCTGTCTTATTAATAGGATTTGGACGATCAGTGACATAGGATGGTGCAAAGTCACTATCTTTAAAGGGCTCGGCATTGAAAGGCCATATGCCGGATAACATGTTACAATATATCCCAAGATATTGTCACAACAAGCCCCGAATCATAATTTTCTACATTTACAAAAATATCATAAAATTATGTCGCTAAACGTGAAACTTATTACAGAATATTAAAACTAAGTAAGTGGAACTACATGCAAAACTAAAAGTTTTAAATTAATTAATTATAGACACGAAAAGCCAAATTTTATGAAATCAATATTTTACGTTACCTAGCCAAAATAAAACACGTGTACACTACTCACTGCTTCGTCGGGCGGGACACCAGCTGTGATGACGTGATGTCAAATTACATAAGAATTAAAGTGAGCAAAAAATATGGGTTTATAGAGTTCATATTCCCCGTTAAAATTACGTGTTACTACTTACCCCTGTTACAACAAGCACCTAGCTCCCCTATCTTCGATCGCTAGATTAATTTTTAAGTACGTGTCACTTGCCAGTACACCATTTTAAAAAAAAATTAACTGACTGCGGAGATTAACAATTACTTACTGCTCTTGCTCAAGGGAAGTATTATATTGAGTTTTGCATTTTTCTAGGTTCCAGAGTCTCTAGCTCACAAAAAACATAGCTTCAATTTTCTTTGGTCTGTCATCCACCAGTTTGTCTTTTTCTCGGCACGATAAGTCTCAAACCAACTAAGATATAAATTTCAAATTTGACACACATACAATACTTTAAATAGGAAACTAACCTATAGTTTTTAAGCGATATTGCTTTAGCCAAAGGTGTAAGGGTCAACAAATTTTGTAGTCTTTTAATACAATTATGAAAATTCTTTTTAGTTTTTGTTGAAACATTAAACAAATTTTAGGCATAAATATGTATAGTCAAACATATAAGGGGTTAAAGTTGGGGGTATTAGAGGTGTTGCTTCGTTTGGATCGTATTATACGTCTTCTTAGGGTTCTTTGGGTCGAGGAATCTGAAAATTGCGCTCTTGCCCCCTGGTACAATGCTGTTATTTATTATGTAATAAATAATAATAAAATATAAAACTTAAAACCCAATTCTACACACCAAGCACAAATCAGGATAAAAACCTTTTTAGAAAAACATTTAAGTTCGTCGAAACTCCTTACTTCATATGGCGGCTTGACAGTAGCTATAATGCAGCATACTCCTCATCTTCGCCCTTGTTATTTTGCATTATTCTATCTCTGAATTCTAATTCTCCATTAGGTCACCTTTAGCTTTCAAAGTACGGGTCAAAATAATCATACTTGTAATTATATTCTATGACTTGAACTAATACTACTACAGGTTTTCAAATTTTAAAAATTATGTAAGGTAAGCGAAAGTCACTTATTTTTTTAGTAATTTCAATTTTTGGAATTCCTGTAATTCTAATAGTTTGCCAAGTATCTATCAGACCAATAGTTTCATGTAGCAGTAGCCCAGTAAGAGAATTATAAATTCAACTAAATTTAATTTCTAATAAAATTACACAATTTTTGCCAAAATACTAAAAAAACTCATTCCTAACGTTTAGTTTTATTTGGCGTCAGTAAGATGTTTTCAAGCAATTCTAATAATTAGCTCTTTAATATAATCGAAGAAATAATTTTAGAAAATAACTATGTTGGAAATTTGGAATCTTTGGCACAATGACACTACTCAGTATATATCACAACTATACCAAGCACTTTATTTTTCCATTCGACCCGCGATTCTCTAATCATATTAGCTTCGATGTTTTACTAAAACTACACTTACGTATTTATACTTTGCCTAACATCTGAATTACTCAAGCCAAACCAATAGCGTGACAGAACTATTAATTAGTTGCCACTAGAAGGGACTATAAGGAATAGGCCCTCTATCTTTAGTTAAACTACTTTTGCATTTGTATGTATTTTGTATATTGTCTGTTTTACAAATGCAGAAGTAGTTTAAATACCGACAGAGGGCCTATTCATTATGGTCCCCCTTACTGATTGCCAAATATAAATACGTTAGATTGTAAACTTAGTCAATCATTCCTTCTTATAAAGCTAACATGGCTAGCAAAACGCGCGTCGATTGCAAAAATAAAGCGTTCGGTATAGTGGTGATATATACTGAGTAGTTTAGAAAACAACACAAACCCAGTAATACTTAAATAGTTACTATAACTATTTAAGTTACGTAGAAATGAAATTATTTTAAATATAATTATACATTTTATAAATAGATAGTCTAATTATGGGCTCACTATTTTTAAAAATAAAATTTTTAAAAACAATATTTTTTGGTTTCCATAAGTAGATGATATAACTGCTTGTTTTAATGTAAACGATACAGAACTTCAAAATAATCTTAGTTATTTAAATGGCTGTTATACATACATACATACATACATACATACATACATATATATATATATATATATATATATATATATATATATATATATATATATATATATATATATATATATATATATATATATATATAAAATGCAACGTCTCTCTGTCTGTCTGTCTGTCTGTCCGTTAGTGCGCTTATCACTGGAAAACCACTTATCCGATTTACGTACTTTTTTTTTCAAACATACATATGTTCTCTGGCCAGGTTATAGGCTATATTTTATTACGATAGGTAGCATAAGGAATGAGCAGTGATGTAGAATAGTGAATGAAGTCGGAAAAAAGTTTGCCGCTAGCGCATTCCCTTGCAATACACAGCCTAAACCATTAATTATGGAACAATATTATGTAGCAGAGAATATTTATAATCTATAATCTACAATATATATAAAATGCAATGTCTCTTTGTCTGTCTGTCTGTCCATTGGTGCGTTTATCACGCGAGAAGCACTTATCCGATTGAAGGGTCTTTTTTTAAATTCATGCATATATTCTTTGGCCAGGTTATATAATAATAATAATAATCTATATCTATAATATATATAAAATGCAATGTCTCTCTGTCTGTCTGTCCATTAGTGTGTTTATCACGCGAGAACCACTTATCCGATTTACGTGATTTTTTAAATTCATACATATGTTCTCTGACCAGGTTATAGAGATTTATTATATCTATAATATATATAAAATTCAACGTATCTCTATCTGTCTGTCTGACGGTCCGTTAGTTCGCTTGTCACTGGAGAACGACTTATCCGATTTTCGTACTTTTTTTTTTAAAACATACATATGTTCTCCAGCTAGGTTATAGGCTATATTTTATTAAGTTAGGTAACATGAAGAATAAGTAGTGACGATAATAGTGAATCAAATCGGAAAAAAGTTTGCCTCTAGGGCGTTCTCTTGCAATACACTGCCTAAACCACTAAATATGGAATAATATCATGTAGCAAAAGATATCTATAATATATATAAAACGCAACGTCTCTCTGTCTGTTTGTCCGTTTATGCGCTTATCACTGGAGAACCACTTATCCGAGTTACGTGCTTTTTTTTGAAACATACGTATGTTCTCTGGCCAAGTTATAGGATATATTTTATTACGTTAGGTGACACAAGGAATAAGCAGTGACGATAATAGTGAATCAAGTTGAAGAAACGTTTGCCGCTAGCGTGTTCTCTTGCAATACACTGCCTAAAGTATTAAATATAGAAAAAATATCATGTAGCAAAGAATATAACATATATAAAATGCAACGTCTCTCTGTCGGTCCGTTAGTGCGATTATCACTCGAGAACCACTTATCCGATTTACGTGTTTTAACAAATTTATACATAACATATGTTCTATATAATTCGATATAAGCCTAGATAATGGGAGATAAGGTGAGGTAATGGGAGAGAAGGAGAAATAATGGGAGATAAGTCGAGATAAGCCTCGATAATGGGAGATAAGGTGAGATAATGGGAGATAAGTATAAATAATGGGAGATAAGGAGAAATAATGGGAGATAAGCAGATATAAGTCTAGATAATGGGAGTTATGGTGAGATAATGGGAGATAAGGAGAAATAATGGGAGATAAGGAGAAATATTGCTAGATAAGTCGAGATAAGCCTAGATAATGGGAAATAAGGTTAGATAATAGGCGATAAGGAGAAATAATGGGAGATAAGGAGAAATAATGGGAGATGAGCAGAGATAAGTAAATAATGGAAATTATGTAGAGATAAGGAGAAATATTGGGAGATAAGGGGAAATAATGGGAGATATTTTATTACGTTGGGTAACATAAGGAATAAGCAGTGACGATAGTAGTGAATCAAGTGCACGCGAGCGGAGCCGCGGGCCCGGCTAGTATATATATATATATATATATATATATATATATATATATATATATATATATATATATATGTATATATATATATATATATATATATATATATATATATATATATATATATATATATAAATTTTTGTTATGGAGATATAAAATGATCAGTGATTTCACAAAACACACCCCAAATGAGTTTTCAACATAATTTTCCCATCCAGCTAGTCGAAAAGGTTGCAGTAATACCCTCCTAAGATTGTTTTACCGGTTTGAATGCAATCAATTAACAAAATTCCTTTTGCATTCTAGAAAAATGATTATTTTTTGGACGACTTTGACCACTTTGGCTGCTTTGGTGCTGCACCACCGGGCTCAGTCCACTATTCGGTTTATTATCGCAGTTCAGAATCACACTAGTTAACCCAAGTCTCATCCATAGTTACAAATTAATGCACAAAATCAGCCAAATGTTGTTTAGAAAATGTTTCTTGAGTGCGTTTTTGTTCCGATGTTAGCAAATGCAGCACCCATCTTGTGAATAGCTCATACTCAAAAGGTTAAGATCTCATGTACTGATCCATGTGAGATGCCCATAGCCTGAGCTAAATCATGCACGGTTGATCGATGGTCTTCCATTACCATATCTTGTAGTTGCTCAACACGTTTTTTAGATGTTGCAATTTTTGGACGTCCTGAACGTGGATCTATATTGATGCTTGTACGACCACGTTTACACTCGAGTCCATCTACGAATACTTGGCAGTTGAAGGAGCAGATTCCTTTAACATTTTTACTAACTTTGCATGGATTTTAGTTGTCGATAAACCTTCCAAAATAAAGAATATTATCACTGCACGATATTCGATTTTTTCCATTTTTAAAAATTACTTAAACACGTCTACTTTAACCAGCTGATAAACAATGAATGACTTGATAGATCGACTTAAAATTTAGGGTGACAGATGACGCCTCAAAATGGTGTTCAATATTTGGTTCAAGTGATGCTCCATAGGTGTTGCTTTCAAAACTTATTGACTGTCCTGATATTTGACCAATATTTAAGTATTTTTAAAATTAACATATATGTATATATATATATATATATATATATATATATATATATATATATATATACATATATATATATATATATATATATATATATATATATATATATATATATATATATATATATATATATATATATGTATTATAAAATTTTAAAAGTACTTAAATATTGAAGGAAACAACATACCGTATAATTCACCTTGTATTTTGTTTACCATTATTAGTCCTGCCTCAGGTATTTGTACCTTTTTTACTATGTCTGTGCGGATATATGTAATGGAGATGTATAATATATACATTTAGATATTATTTCTTTTTGATATCACCTGATATTATTTGTATGGCATTTTAATGTTCTAAGTGACTTGCAAAAGCATAAAAATATTAAGTGTGCAAATAAATTCTAGACCCTTACTTTTCTTCAATTGAGGTACTGATTCAAGTTAAAAAAATTGCATACTATATATAATTAAAGAAAACCAAAATCACATTAATATTCGAGAGATCCCTAATTAAATAAAGCAATTAATTTGCGCGATGCAAAACTTTTGGTGACCAATATAAAACAATATAACAATTTTGGTGGTTAATTAATTGCTTTGCTCCTTTTGTGTTATTTGTTGGAAACGAAACTTGTTTAATATGGTAGAAAAAAAGTTTATTAAATGGAAGTTCAACAAGACGCGAGTCATCAATAATAAACTTAATATTGATATAGCCGAGAATTTGAGTTGCCCGAAATTTTATCGATACCTAGTTACACAATTTTTCCAAATACGCTCTTTTAGGATATAACATGGTTTGTTATTGAAAAATCGAGTCAAATCATCAATCAAATATATATATATATATATATATATATATATATATATATATATATATATATATATATATATATATATATATAATATTTTATAATTTACGTACATAATTAATTTAGGTGATGCAACATTTTATTTTTCTGTCTAGAATTATGAATATGCAAATGTAAGTACGTTGTGCTGGTTTTAAAAAGTCGTAAGTCCATACTCATCTGATTCTTCCTGTTTCCCCCTGTGTTGGCAGTTTCGTACCACTCAGTGCCACTCTTTATCATTGACCAATTCTCGAGCATTTTTGGTTTAGAAGCAATATGTTCAGCAGAATATGCTATACTGGTATTAAATGATTTTTTTATGGGCCTAGCACACGTGATGCAGGGAAAACCCTAAAGTGATATAGGAGCGACATGTGTGTAGAAAAAGCGATTCACATTGTTCTTGAATCTTTGTAAATTGTACCCGATCCGAAACACTGTCCTGGGAAAATTATTCCAAGGAGATAAGGTTTTTCATATAAAAGATTGCTTGAAAAGGGTTGTGTAACACGCTGAACGTCAAACGGATGTGAAGTATTAGCGCGACGTGTATTTCTAGCATGCACCGCTCTGGGAGGAATTAAGCGGGTTACGTCCATCGAACACTTTCCATGAATGTACTTGCAGAATAGACTCAAGTCGCCAACCGTTCTTCGATATTCCAACGAATCAAGATTGCTGGTTAGTTTCTACTCTCCAATCAGGCGAATAGCTCTCTTCTGAATAGAATCTAATAAATGCAGTGTATGTTAGGGGACAGAGTCTTAAAGGTGGGAGCACTATTCCATCCATCCAACAATTCTTCTTCTTCTTCTTATTGATAGGACCCTCCTGTTTAATTTTACGGGTTCGGTAGTGATTCCATTGAAGATGATATCCAGCTTTGGATCCACCTTTGTTGTGGTCTCTTTCCGGTAAGCTTTTTATCTCTACATATCTTTACCAGTCTTAAATTTTCCATGCGTGTGATGTGCTCGTTCCATTTTTTAAGTCTGTTTCTTAACCATTTCACTATGTCTTCTATGTCCCACCTGTTTCTTATTTCCGTACTTCTCTGTCTATCTTGTAGCGTCACCCCAAGGATGGATCTCAATGTTCTCATTTCCGTCGCTCTTGTCATTTGTTTTGTCTCTGCCCGCGTCTCTATTGCATATGTCGCCACTGGCGTTACTATGGCCTTGTATATTTTTAACTTGCTCTCAGTGTTCATAAATTTCTTATTCCAAATAATATCTCGCAGGCTTCCAGATATTTGTGATGTTTCTATGCACTGTGCACATGTTTCTTGGCTTAAATCTCGATAGGATGCTACTTTGTCTCCTAGGTATTGAAATTCATTTACTTGTTCTATTATTTTTCCATTCAACTCCAATTTACATCTTACCGAATATCTGGCAATCACTAAAGTTTTTGTTTTCTCAATGGAAATTTCCATGCTGTATTTCTTGGCCGTATTGTGGAACTGTTGTAGTAGTTTTTGCAGTTTATTTTCTTCATTCGCTATGAGTGGTGCATCATCTGCGTAGCATATAATGTTGATGTTATGCTTTCCCATTCAGCAACCCGGCTTCGCTCGGACTTCTAGTATTATTTTATTCATTACTAGGTTGAATAAGTTGGGGCTCAACAAATCACCTTGCATGCCAGTGCATATTTTTATTTTTTCTGTAATGATGTTTCTACTTTTAATTTGTGTGATATTTATATCTTGTATTATTGTAATTATGGTACATATTCTTAGTATGTTTATAACATCTTCAAGTCTAATTCTGTCTGAATTAACAGTTGTGGAGTGTAAAGTTTTTTAGTTCGAAATAATATTCCTAGCTTTTGAGAAGCTCTCTTTGGCATGTTATCAACATGTTCGTACCAAGACATACTTACTCCCAAATTAACGCCCAGCAAATTGAGCTACGATACTAGAGGAATGGAGTGCCCTGATATAACTATGTCGAGCTAAGCAACGTTAACTTTTTGTAGAAAAACTGCCGCCTGGGTTTTTGTAGCGTTAAGTTCTACTTGGTTACTGTCACCTCCAAGATAGAATTTCTTCCAAGTCTTTGTTAAGTTGAGCGACCTTCTATTGTCTGCGGATATTTGCATGAGTAGCCGATGTTCGAGCGTTCAAATTGAATTATGAGATAAGCGTACTGTCATCTGCAAAGTTGTAGATTGGATTCCTGGTCTTTTCCAGCAAATCGTTAATGTAAATAAGAAAGAAAGTAGGAAACGGTATGGAGCCCTGGGGCACACCGACGTTTACATTGAAGGTATTAGAAAGATACCCGTCGATTGCGTAAAGAACGCTCTTTCAGGAAACTTAAGAGCCATAAACAGAACTTTTCAGACATGCCAGAAGAGCGTAGCTTGATTTGTCTTATCGTTATTTCTTTGTCTATGTTGCTTAAGAAAATGTAAGCGTAGATATTATTTGTTTAATTTAAAAGTTTTTAATTTTCAATCTAATTTCCCCCACTACGCTATTCAACGGTGCATTCTTATTATAATCTTGTCCGAGAGTCAGGATTCTAAAGCAAATAAACTTTTAATATCGTCACAACAATATATATATATTTTTTTTATCGGTCTAGCACACGTGCTGCAGAGAAAAGGTCCCTAAAGCACTACGGGAGCGACACGTCTGCGGAAAAAGCGATTCACGTTGTTCTTGAATCGCTGTAAATTGTATTCGGTGGGAAACACAGTCCTGGGCAGATTATTCCAAAGGGATGATGTTCTCCATATAAAAGACTGCTCGAAAAGCGTTGTACGAGGAGTAACAAGCTGAACCTCATACGGATGTGAAGTATTAGCGCGACGTGTACTTCTAACAGGCACCGCTCTGGGAGGAATTAAGCGGGCCACATCCTTCGAACACTTTCCATGAAAATACTTGTAGAATAGGCTCAAGTCGCCAACCGTTCTTCGATGTTCCAGCGAATCAAGGCCGCCGGTCAGTTCCGGGTCTCCATTCAGACGAACAGCTCTTCTCTGAATAGAATCCAACAAATGCAGTGTATGTTTGAGAGCCGAGCCCCAAACATGGGAGCAGTATTCCATAGTTGGTCGAATTTGAGCTTTGTAAAGAATTAACAGTTGTTCTTGAGTGTAAAGCTTTCTGGTTCGAAATAATATTCCCAACTTTTAAGAAGCTCTTCTTGCTATGCCTGCAACATGTTCATGCCAGGACATATTTGCTCCGAAATTAACGCCCAACAAATTGAGTGACGACGTTAGAGGAATGGAGTGCCCCGACATAACAATGTCGGGTTCAGCAACATTAACTTTTTTAGAAAAAAACTGCCGCCTGGGTTTTTGTAGCGTTAAATTCCACTTGGTTACTGTCACCCCAAGATAAAATTTCTTCCAGGTCTTTGTTAAGTCGAATGACTTTCTGCTGTCTGCGGATATTCTGCGTAGCCGATGTCCGAGCGTTCAGACTGAATGAAGAGATTAGCGTACTGTCATCTGCAAAGCTGTAGATTGGATTCTCGGTCTTTTCCAGCAGATCGTTAATGTAAATGAGAAAAAGAGACGGAGACAGTATGGAGCCTTGAGGTACACCGGCGTTGATATTGAAGGTGTTAGAAAGAAATCCGTCGACTGTCACTCGAAAAGAACGCTCTCTGAGAAAACATGAGAGCCACAATCCTTCAAGATATTTTAGAAGATGCTGATTGATAGCCTTTCCCATGACTTTCGATATTATTGAAAGCAGTGCCATTGGTCGGTAGATATTTGGCAAGGTCTTCTTGCCTTTTTTAGGTATCGGCTGAACTGTGGCACATTTCCAGCAGGAAGGAAATATTCCTTTTCTGTAGGATAGGTTGAAAAGTCTACAGAAAACTGGTGTTAGTTCCCTCGCACAGTTTTTGAGAACGATGGCGGGTATTCCGTCAGCGCTAGAAGCTTTTTTGGTGTCCAGTTTCATTAAAATACGTGTTATGGTACGCTGTCTGAAGACAATATCGGGCATCCTTGACTGCACTATGAGAATAGTAGGTGGTGTTTTTCCTTGGAAATCGACAGTAGAATGTGAAGCAAAGAGTTCAGTCAACAAGTTCGCTTTCTCAACAGGTGTCATTGCAATAGAATTATCTGGCCGTGTGAGTGGTGGTATGGTGGATTTGATGAAATTTTGACTGACTGCCTTAGGGACTGACCAAAAGGACCTGGAATTGTTGGGACAGGCGAGAAGTTTGTTCCTAATTCGTTGATTGTGTGCCTCCTTGATTTCGTCGACAATTTCTTTGCATCTGTTCCTGGCACGAACAAAGGTGTTACGGTTTATGGTGTTGGGATTTTCACGTCATTGTCGGTAAGCAAGATGTTTAGCATCAGCAGCTTCTTTGCATTTTCGGTCAAACCAAGGCTTGTCGTTGGAAGGGCATTTCTTCGAAAAAGGGATGTAAGCCTCCATACCGGCCAAAATAATATCGGAAACCTCTCTGGCGCAGTCAGATGGGTCGTCGGATCGAATACAAACGTCTAACCAAGGGAAAGTTCGAAAATATTCCATGAGATCTTCCCATTTAGTAGATTTGTAGTGCCAAATCTTGCTCGGTTTAGGCGCCTCTCTGTCTTTGATTGGTAGGATACTCGATGTCGAAAGTAGTGATATATGAATATAAAGCAATACTTAGTTTATCGGTTTTTGACAAGATAAAATGTTAATCATATGTAGATAAGGCTCTTAATACTAGTGAATTAATAACACATTGTGAAAAGGATGATGATGTGAATTATCATTTATATGCATATTGTTATGAGTTGACTTTCTGTAAACGGAATTTCCCAGTATAGTGTTATTCTTCCTTGGTACCAGTTCATCTAGGAAAAGAAGAATATCATGTGATTCAGTTTCCATTGTCAATTTTATTCTTGAATATTGTTGATTTTGGTGATTCAAAAGGGATTCAGGATCTCTGCACCATATGTTCAGATAACAAATGTGTCGTTAACATATCTACACCAAAATTTTAATGTTAGAGAACTTGAACTTAAGGCGCCATAATCAAGGGCTTACAAGACAATATTCGGTACCACCAGAGATAGCTATTTCTGAAGTTTGTTCGTAAAATATGCTTTGAAAAATGAAATATGTATACGATAGGTATGATTTAGTGTTCCGTATGGAACACTTATAAGATGACTTTGGTGTCTGTTCGTCGGTCACAGTCGATTTTCTCCGAAACTATTTGACATAGAAAGTTGAAATTTGGTACTAGTATAAGAAATGATGGCCTCTTCAGAGCCATGTAATCTTGAAAGTTAAATTTTGACTTAAGGCGTTAGCTTTGGGGAGTGAAATCGGATGTGAAATTTTTTTTTTTACCAAATCTTTAAGTGGGGTATCAAATGAAAGCTTGTAAAAGCACGAATTCAAATATATATATATAATGTAATACATGCGTACACTTTTCTTTGTGTTATTTTTAAAAATTAAAAAGTACTAATCCAAAAATTTGCAAAAATTCTGGAATATTCTCGACAAGGTATAGATTGAACGAAAATTATCACATTTAATAATTTATCTGGTATATAAAAAAACAAAAATTTCAAGATCATCACTTTTCAGTAAAGATCGGAAACATACTTTGTTGAAAACTGATTTGGGTTATGTTTCGGGAAGTCACTGATCATTTTATACCTCCGTAATAAAAATTTTTATTTTAAAAGCAATCAACGTATGATGCACTAAATGCGCAAGTTCAATTTGCACTTGATCGGCTATTTGTATTAAATCTACAAAATATGTGTCGAGGTTGTCAACTTGTAATATAATAACCGAACAAGTTAGAATCATCAAGCCATAAATTCCTAACTTTTTAACAGAATGTTCTACATACAGAATAGTAAATATAATTACCCTACCATTTCCAAAAATTGATGAAATGATCTATCTAGTACTTCTTTTAAAAACGCATGGTTCTAAAAAATTACCGAATGTGATTTTCTCACACTCAGAAAAATAACTTGGTTCGAGAAATAACTCTTAATATTTGAAAGAAAGGAATGATAAGATATTAATCCTAAACAAGTAGAGTAGATTTCAGAGATATTTACAGTTAAATTCATATATTCTTCTTCACATATTATTTCTGCTAACATTGAAAATAATGAAAACATAAAACAATTTTTAGAGAGAGAGAGAGAGAGAGGATTTAAGGAGTTAAGGCGCGTCGACTGTAACGGTCATTTAGCACCCGAATGTATTGGAATTTTATACTTACAATTTATTTCCTTTAAGTATTCACCAATTTGTCTGTGAATGATGTTGTAGGATTGGATGACAGATTTTAGGTTGGGAGGAATGTAATACTTTTCACGGATATCAGATAAATGTTGTGATTCAAATATGTCTTTGGCAGTAAGTGGTAGATGACATGATGGACAATTGGGGGCATCCTCTTTGTTTAAAAGGAAAGAATGGGTCTGATATGTATGTCCAATGGCCAGTCTTCTGACAATGGTGTTTTCCTTTCTATTCAGTGTTTGATGATGTAATGGAGGATAGACGTGAGTTTTGAGGTCTCAGAGTTTATTACTAGTATCCTCAAGATCCCACTGTAATTGGAATAATTTTCTAAATTCGTGAGATAGATGTTTTATGTAACCTCTGGGATGATTTTCGCCCACAACAGGAGCACCGGTGAGAGAGGCCTTTTTCGCAAAAGTATCAGCTTTGTCATTTCCCTCAATGTCACAGTGTCCTGGTATCCAAATGAGTGTAAAGGATATGTTTTTTAGTCTAGCAACATATAATAAATCCTTTATTTGTCTGATGTATGCGTCATTAAGGTTCGCGTTTTGAATGGATTTAAGAGCGCTCTGAGAATCCGAAGCAATTGGGAATTTGAAATTAGGAAGAGTAGTAATCGCATACCTTATGCTCTCTCTGATGGCAAGAAGCACAGCTGAGAAAATATATGAGTAAAGAGGTAATTTGAAAGTTTTCTGAATATTTTGAGCGATAAAGGCGGCGCCAACCCCTGAACATGACTTGGAGCCATCTATATAGATAGCGAAGTAATCAGAATATTGGTTTTTTAATTTATAATTGAATATGGAGTTGATAATTTTATTCGGAGTAATCTCTCTATCCAATGTGCACATGGAGAAGTCTATATGGGGGCTTGAAGATTGCCAAGGAGGAAAAGATGTGGTAAGAGGGTATTCAAATCGGGGACGGGTGAAATTGTGTAGAGTCAAAAGGTGTTTGAGCCTGGAAGGAATGGAGTTGGATGATAGCGATATAGTACGAGAAAGATGAAGATAAGTTAGATTTAATGAAGATTTAAAGTGAGGACGGTTCATTGAAAGAGCATAAAATTTCATGAGAGAGACTGGGGATAGGTGAAGTTCTAAAAGCTCCCGTGGCTAACCGCAAAGCCTGATTCTGAATGGTGTCTAGCTTTTTTTTGATTGAGTGACTCGCTGAGTCATATGTGAAATCTCCATAGTTTAGTTTGGATAGGATAAGGGATTTATAAATGATTATGATTGAGCTAAAATGAGAACCCCATTTTGAATGAGCAAGTAAGCGCAGTAGATTAAGATCGTGGCCTGTGCGTGATCTTAAGTAATTAATGTGTGAGTACGAAATCAAACCCGAATCGAAAATTAGCCCTAGGATATTATGAGAGTTTTGAATAGATATAGGAGATCCATTGATATTCACAGGATTGAGTCTAGGGTCTTCTAGAACTAAACATTGCAATAGCTCAATCAAAAAACTGCCCCCGTTCCTGATTATATTCACACATTAATGATCCAACATATTCCCTCGGACGCCTTAAAAGCGTTACTAAACTACTACAATCATCTCTGGTTGAACTCCTGCTTTCCCTTTTCATGGCTGCATTCCACCATTATACCTGTCCATAAACCAGGTAAGCCCAGATCCATCCCTGATAGTTACAGACCTATTTCCCTAACTAATCAACTTTGCAAAATAATGGAAAGAATGGTCTTACACAGAATATCATGGCTTCTTGAAAAAAATAATCACTTGTCTCCTTACCAATATGGCTTTAGAAAACACAGATCTGCCATGGACCACCTTTCATCATTGGAAACCAATATAAGATCTGCATTTAATCAACATCATCATCTAGGATTACTATCTCTCGATCTTTCTAATGCTTTTGATACCACAAACAGAAATACCATTCTTACCCAATTAAAGGAAATGGGCTTGGAGGGTTCCCTCCCTAACTTCATACAAGGCTTTCTCACCCCGCGCACATTCAGAGTGAGGGCAAACAGTCAACTATCCGATCCTTTAGTGCTTTCTCTTGGAGTTCCTCAGAGTTCGGTACTTAGTCCTACTCTGTTCAACATTGCGATGCTGTCTCTCACCAATGTGATTCCTCATCATATAAAGTACAAACTATTTGCCGATGATATCATACTATATTATTCCTCACCCTCGTCCTCAAACATCACAGACAATCTCCAGAGAACTTTAAACGTTCTATACGAATGGTCCAACTCCTATGGTTACTCTTTCTCCCCAAAAAAATCTGTTTTTGTACATTTCTGTAAAAAAAGAAACTGCCCTAGACTCAATTTTTAGATAGGACATATAATACGATATATACAAAGCAAACTCTCTAATCTCATCGTCCAACCTCGTTAATCCCTTACATATTTAAATTGAAAATAATGAAAAAAAAAACATAATTTTCAGGTTCTCTGAACCATGACAAGGATATATAACAGGCCATATGCGAATCAACCCGTCTAACCCCTCCTCACCTCACTAACCGCTTATATATTTGACCCCAAATAATTGAAAAAAAATGAAAATTACGATTCTTAGATTCCTCGTCTCCTAGAACTTGGATAAAATGTATTTCACAATATATCTAAAGCAACAATTCTAAGATCTTCCCCTTTGACCCGTTATATTAACTGTAAATATTTAACAAATAATTATTTTTAAAATTTGTCTATTATCCCAACTAAAGGCCATGAAAAATTACTATGATCTTATTAAATATCAACAAACTTTCTCGACCCTTTCATCTCCCTCGCTTTAAGAGATATGACCCAATAACTACAGTTTTATTCATACTTTAATAATTATATGTATACTAAATTTGAACTCCATATTTCATTTCGTTCGAGAGCTATCGTGCCAACAGACCAACAGACTGACAGAACGGGGGAGAGATAGACTGACAGAAAAACAGACGAAAGAATAGTGGAACCAGGCAACTATGTTTTTCATGATCTAGAGACCGTGAAACGTGAAGAAATGCAAAATTCTAGGAGGGCGATTCTTTCATGAATACAATGCTTCCCTTTAACATGTGAAGTAAAAAATTAGTATAATTATTTACGGAGTACTTCGTTTACCCATGCCATTCTAAAATAAATACTGAATTATAGTGGCAATATTGGTATAAGAACTAAAAACGAAAAGAATCGTATTTTTAGAAGTTACCAAAAGTGTTCTTCGTATTTGCTGAACCATCCCAAGACGCGTTTCTGCAATAAGTGCCAGCCGTGCTGTGCCGCTCTGCTTGAATAGACTTAGTAAGTCTCCGACAGAGTGCAGTATAAGCATCTATTTGTTATATGAATTTTAGTGTCTCACATTGGCCAAAAACTGAATACATAACTGTAATTTAATATTTTATTTAACAGGTACTTCCAGGTAAGATATTAATAACAAAAAAATTGGGAGTGGTGAAACCCTTCAGAGATTTTTACATGTGAAACCTAATAAAAACCTCTACCTATCTATTTTTACTACAATTGAAATTAATGATAAATATCAAAATTTTAAGCTTATTTCTATATCAAAAATTCCGAAAAAGGCATATAACACTCTACTTACGAATACTCTAACCCCCTCCTCCACTTCTTTTGATCCATTATACGTTTAACTATAAATAATTGTGCTTAAAATCAAAACGAACACATAATACCATCGAAATCATACGCTTTTGATATTCCTTTAAGCGATCTTGCTTAAAAACTATAGGTTCCTTTCCAACTTTAAATATTAAATGCGCAACAAGTTTAAAGTCGATATTTATCGTGCCAATAAACTGACAGACAGGCGGACCAGCAGACATGGGATACTATGTTTTTCTTAAACTATAGACCTTGAATCGTTTTTATGAATACAATACTACCCTTTAGCATGGGAGTGATTTATACATACTTGACTCTCGTCCAAACTTTTTCTGTATTTCTGTATAATCCAAAAAAATGTTTGTTAGATATAAATAAAAATAAATATAAATTAACATGTTCCAGGCTTTCTTGTGGAAATCAGTAATTCTCGAAGTATTTTTAAATATCCTATACCCACTATGCATCATAGTGTCACCACCGATTTATCTGAAAGATTTGATTCATATTATCACCATTTTAAAAATATCTTATTTTAGTTATAAACGGTCCGCAAATTAAATAAATTTAATTATTCATATTTACTTAATTTACCTGCCTTAAAGTTATGTATATTTTGTTTCTAACCTTTGGAATTTAATAATTAAAATACCTTTTACATATTTAGTTTAAACGAAGAGGCTTTAGAGTACCTCAAAACCAAATATTTTGGTTTTGAGCGTTTATCGTGTGGCATATAATACACATACTTTATTACCTCTATTAAATTAATGTTTACATGAAATATTTCGTATCACAGATTACTATGCGACAATTAATTTTCAGATCTGATGTTGTATATCATAAACAATTTCCAAATTTGATATCAGTCGCTTTAAAACCCTATCTCTAGTTTTATTGTCAATATCAAAGCAAATATTGACAGAGATAAGAAGAAGAGCGGTAATTGAAGGACTCTGCACTAACCTCATAGAACATGGCTTTCGGTGAATTTGGATGAAACTTTGGGAAAATGTAATTTACGCGATACTGAACAAAACATCTCATGGCTCCAACCTATGAGCCGTTTTCATTCTAGAAAATCTTATAAGTGAAATACACATTGCCGTTGGACGTGGCGGAGATTTACCCCTGGGTGTGTGTGTGTGGATGGGTGGGTGAGTGTGTGTTTGAGTATGTAAGGTGTGACGTGGAACGTGTGAGTGTGATTGAGTGTATTTGTTTTTGTTAATGAGCATCAAGAGTGCGGATATGTGTGTACGTACGAGGCTGGTTTGAAAAGTCCGTGCAAAGTCCGAGAGATGGCACCACCGGCGCGTATCGAGGTCATGTTTAGTTAGTAGCATCTCTTGAATGAACGCACACCAAGTTTCAGCCATATTGGTCTATTTCTTTGTGTTTGGCATTCGTGTGAATCAAGGAAGTCGAGTGATTTTCAAGAAATGGACGAAAAAGAATTTCGTGTGGTGATTAAACATTACTTCATGAAAGGCAAAACGCCTCAGGAGACTAAAGAGAAGCTTGATAAACATTATGGTGACTTTGCATCTTCGATTAGAACAGTTTATAAGTGGTTTCAAAATTTTCGGACTGGCCATATGGGCACAAGTGACGTTGAACGTTCTGGACGGCCTGTGGAGGTTACGACTCCAGAAATCATTGATCAAATTCATGATATGATGATGGATGACAGAAGAGTTAAGGTGCGTGAGATTGCTAGTGCTGCGGGTATCTCGACTGAACGGGTACCTAATATTTTGCATAAACATTTGGACATAAGAAAGCTATCCGCAAGATGAGTGCCGCGATTGCTCACGCTTGACCAAAAACGGAATCGTGTGAAGTGTTGCAAGGATGGTTTGCAGCTGTTCCAGAAGAATCCGGAAGACTTTAAGCGTCGTTTCGTCACTGTGGATGAAACATGGATACATTACTATACTCCTGAGACCAAACGACAATCTAAACAATGGGTTACCAAGGGGGAATCTGTACCAAAAAAGGCGAAGACCGTTCCTTCGGCCGGAAAGGTTATAGCGACTGTCTTTTGGGATTCGCAAGGGATAATCCTCATCGACTATCTGGAAAAGGGTAAAACTATTACAGGTGAATATTATTCATCGTTATTGGACCGTTTGAAAACCGAGCTGCAAGAAAAACGCCCGCGATTGGCCCACAAGAAAGTCCTTTTCCATCACGACAACGCACCAGCACACACCTCAGCAGTTGTGGTCGCAAAATTAATGGAAATAGGATTCCAACTCGTTTCACATCCCCCCTTTTCTCCAGACGGACTACTATTTGTTCCCCAATTTGAAGAAATGGCTGGCGGGACAAAGATTTTATTCAAACGAGGAGGTGATTGCAGACACTAATGGATATTTTGCAGACTTGGACAAATCCTATTATTCGGAAGGGATCAACAAACTAGAACATCGTTGGACGAAGTGTATAAGCCTAAAAGGAGACTATGTCGAAAAATAAAAAAGGTTTACCCCAAACACATAAGTACTTTTTATTTTTGCATGGACTTTTCAAACCAGCCTCGTATTGTTTTTTTTTTAATATTCTCGCGGATTTTAAGCAATTCCGTTTACAATATTTTGTTTTATTTATCAATTTTACAAAAAGACCAAATAAATTATGCAGGTTAATATAGAAAGAGAAGTTAAAATAAAACATTGGTAAAACACTTTCATATCAGTTAATTATAGGTCTTAATTAACTTAACTGTAGAATATACAAGGTAGCCTATTAGGATATTGGAGGTTATCTCGGCTCCTATAATAGGTAGAGAAAAGTTGTATTGAAAAGAATTGTAGGCTTATAAGAGATATGTAAACAAAGGATGGTGTAAAAAACTACGAACTAAACATCCACATTTTAAAGGATTTACCAGTTTCCTCATAAACACATAGGTTTAAAATAAATATTGAAGTTCACTAGTTCGCATTAAAGAATAATTTATTGCATTACAAATGGATTTTTTAACTAATAGTTACTTTGTAAAGAGATGCCATTCCTAAGAAATAGTTCGACCTTTTCCTCAACACACTATTTCTGGTAAATTAAAAATTATGAAAAAATACCCCAATTTTCAGATTCTTCAACTCGAAGAACCCTGAAAATTACTTATAACATACTATATTTGATGCAACCTCCTCTTTTGCCTCTCTAAATCCTTGTATATTTGACAATAAATCATGATGCTGAAAATGATGCCAACCACCAACCAAAGAAAAGTATACACTTAGTATTAGATTCTTCAACTCGAAGAACCCTGAGAATTACTTATAACATACTATATTTGATGCAATCTCCTCTTCTGCCTCTCTAAATCCTTGTATATTTGACAATAAATCATGATATTGAAAATGATGCCAACCAAAGAACCACTTAGTATTATTGAAAATATACAAAACCACTTCCTCCTCTTGTCCTGAAGTGCTATTGCTCAATACGTATGAGTTACTATTTTACTTCCAGTTTTACACATATAACAAATTTAGAATCGATATCTCATTTTATTTGAGAGTTATCATGCCCACAGTCAGACAGACCGACTAACCATAAACCTAGAGCCTGATATATCGAGAAACCGATAGACCAACAGACCGATGGAAATTTTTTTAATTTATGAAATTTTGGAAAATAAATTTTCACGAATATATTTCCTTTAGTGCTGTTTACGTTGGGATTTTGGTATCTTTGTCACAATGATATGACACATCAATTATCACCACTACACCAAGAACTGTATTTGTGCACTTGTCGCGCGTTTTGTTAGCCATGTTGGGTTAATCATTGCTTCTGATAATGCTCACATGGTTAGCGAGATACGTACTGAATGTAAAAATAAAGTATTTAGTGTAGGGGTGAAACTATCGTGTAGTTTCTCGAGGAATGTAAAAGGATGAGTTATTTAAGGTATATATTTTTAAAAGCGCAATTTAATAGTATCTTTCTGGCATTTTCGCGATTTTTATGTCCTTCTTCAGATATTAATGGTCGTACAGACTAAACTCATTGTTAAAACCCTCTAACCACCAAAGGAACGTTTTTATTATAAAATTTAAAATAAACAAATAAATAATAGTTTTGAAATTTTAAAATTAATCTTTTATTTTTAACGATGTAATAAGAGATAAAAACGAGTTTTCTAGTCCTGCACTAAACAGTTTTTTAAATTTAGCTAACTTACTACCTTTTCCGCTACCAGGAAAAAACAAAAAACCCGTCAAGTGCAAGTTGGACTGGCGTAATTAGTGTTCCGTACCGTGACTGCTTTGAAAAAACACTCTGATGAGCAAAAAAATCGACTCGAACGATTTTGCTTCATTTAACACATTGAATTTAATTTTCAAACAGTGGTATTATTTTTGGTATCATGAAAATGCTGATTTTCTACTTTTTCCAACAATACCAAAAACATTTGGATTTTCAAAAAGTTTTACTGATTAAAACGGTTTTACTTAATAGAACCATTTTTGCTCGCTCAGCATCGTACTCGTTGCGCGCTGTTCATCCCTATAAAAATACATGCAACTACATTTTCCTATCATTTCTTTATCGGAACTTGAACCGTCAATATCTCTCCTATACCTGCTCACTAATTATGTCATCAGAAAATGGATACCACCCCGGAAGAAACGGCACATGTAATTGCCCTATTGCAAGAAGGGCATAGCCAACGTATAGTCGCTATGCAACTGCACCTGAGCCTGTCAGATATCTACAGAGTCTAGAGACGTTACTAAGAGACTGGCGCCTTTACACGGAGACCAGGAAGAAGATATAATTCGGAGCGAGACGATCGCTTCATTGTCAACACAACTCTAAGAAATCGTCCCTAGGCCGGCGTTGAGGTCCAGCAGGAGCTCCGATAAGTTCGTGATCGGCCTGTCAGTCATTGGATAGTCAGAAGAAGACTTAAAGAAGCTAACCTAACTCAAAAGAGACCAGCTAACGGACCCAAATTGACGGCAGCCCATCCACAAGTGCAACCCGAGAATGTGCCTATCTAGCAATGATGGAAGAAAACGAGTCTATAGGAGGCCTGGGGAGTGCTATGCGCAATGCTGCATTACTGAAACGGTCACTTACGGAGGAGGTTCTGTCATGGGGTGGGGAGGCATCTCACTAGATACGAGAACCGATTTGGTTTTCGTTCGTTGTTGGCGATAGCTTCGTGCTAATGCACGACAGTGCGAGGCCACATGCTGCTACATCGGTGCGGCAATACCTGTCGGAAGTGAGAATACCCACATTAGAGTGGCCTGCGCGGAGTCCTAACCTGAATCTTCAATCACATGTGAGATGAGCTCAAAAGAAGGATTTGAGCCAGAAATCCAGGCCCTGCATCGCTGAGGGACTTAAAGGTTCAGTTCCATCAAAAACCGGCTGAAAGCAGTAATAAGGGCTAGGGGAAGTAATAGAAAATATTGATTTGGGCTTTTATCAATAAATTTATGTGTCAAACTTAAAATGTATTTAATTTTTCCTTTCTCTTACACCTATTTTCAATCCTGTTCTCCTTATTCCTTCCGGTCCATGTTAAAGAGGCCAAATAGTTTGAGTCAATTTTTTCGCTCACCAGTGTAATGAATTCCTTACCTAGGCTAAGTTAATTAGGTCCCTGACGTCTTATCCAATTTGTATTTCTACGTTTTTTCTTAGTCAGTAATGTATAATAGTTAAATCATCTTAGCTGTCTATTGGCCAACAAATAAGTCTAGCTCAGTCTAGAATCTAGTAATAACAGTGTAAAACAAATCCTCCTTACCTACCCAAATATTTCTTTAATTATTAACAAATAATATAACATTTTATCTCGGTACAAGAGCGACTTGATACTCGGTTACAGTAATATACTTAAGAGTATATTACAAAAGCCCCCACCATACGTCAAGGAACAGGAAAGTTTTTTTTATATACCAGATAATTTATTAAACGTAATGCACTCGTGATAATTTTCGCTCAATCTACACGTTATTAAGACTATTCCAGAAATTTTACATTTTTTGATAAGTACTTTTTGAGATAAATAAGTGGGACATTGATTTTTGGCAATTTTTTTAAAATAGTACAAAAAAAGTGTATACAAGTATTACATCATGTATATTTTTGATTTTGTACTTTCACAAGCTCTCAATTTTCAATTTTGATGACCTGGTAAAAAAAAAATTCACTTTCGATATCTCTCCCCAAAACTAATCCCTTAAGTCAAAATTTAACTTTCCATATGAAATATTTTCGGTGTGACAGACAGACGGATACCGAAGTCCCATAAGTGTTCCGTACGGAACACTAAAAAGCCAGATAAATATTGACTAGTACATCATACTCCATATTTATCAATAACATCATTTGATTCAACGAGAAGCTCACTACTCTTAGCTATTTAAATATTTTTATTTACTTAAATTCAAAAGCTTATTAAATATATATATTATTAGAATTTAAAATAAAGAGTAAATTGTTATTTTATTGCGTTAGAACACAAAATTATATTTGTGGCCAAACATACATATAATATTGTTTTATTTACACAAAACATTCTACTTCATATCCCCGTCCTTCTGCATTCCTCTAATATCACCTCCCTCGAGGGGTGGTGGTATGGCCGAGGGTAATGGGAAGATAAAAATGGATCCCTCCAATTAGGCAACTAAAAAGGATAACGTTATCCTCGTTTTTCTTGTACGGCCAGAGCAAAAATCCGTTGCTCAGGCATGATTCGTAGATATCAACTAGGTACAAGGTATTTTACGTGAGTGGAATACTTGAGTCTATTCAGTTATTAGGGAAGATACTTAAAAACTAGACGTTGGGAATTTTTAACTCACTGTCCTGGAAAGCCACGAAATTTATCTTTTTCAATCACGGTCTCGTTAAAATCGTAACGAATTTATAAAAACTTCAAAAATTATTAATATATATTAATGCAAAATAATATTTTCTGGCTTTAAAAATTTAATACATATTCAAATAATGATAAAAAACAAAAATTAAAATAACAATTTTTGTACTCGTGTCTTGTTGTACAACTGCCTTTTATAGGGGTTTCTCGATCTGACGGCTAAAATTTAAAGCTTATTTCAGGAATTTTTTTCGTAACAAAATAAAGTACAATCTTTTCAATTTTCTTGTATGTTATTTTTGGCATCTTAAATTATACATTTTTTTTAGTTTATTTAATCTTATTTTGTTCATGTCGTTGCGGTCAGAGTGAAAAAGGTGGGTGGGTGTTGGGAAACACATCTCCATTTGTAATGATCTGTAACAAAATATCCAAATTAATTATTACTTAATAAATATATCTCTATCGGGTTACTTAGAATTAGATATTTATGTAAACAAAAAATGGCAGATTTGTAAAAAAAAAAACATTTCAAAAATCGTGCTTATTTTCGTTGAAAATTAAGAAATAAATTAAGAAATTATTAATAGAAATAATTGATTCTACGTGATCCGATAAATAATTATAGTAGAACAACGTGTAAAAATGTGAGCCCGATCGGATAGCTAAAATTTTGTCTCTGCTTTCAACGAACCGAAAAGAAGTGGTTTCAAGAAAAACGAGTAAAGTTTTTGTTATTGATTTTCTGTCGAAAACTTTTACTTACACTCATCAGCTATGCCTGCTGCATACAGTACACCTTCCATTTCTTCAAAGTTAGCTGATTTCTCTGCCTTTAGATTCTTTCTTGCCTGAAAGCATCAGATGTCCGTTTCTCCACCCTCGATGCTCCCAGTTTGTCTTGTAATTGAAAGAGTAGGAAATCCTTCATTAAAGGTGCATGTTGCTGTCAAGGTAGCAACTTCTAATGTCTTCTTTCCAGTAAAAACACGGATGAATTAAAACTTTCGTTGTTGTTCTGAGTATTCTCTCCTAATCATCTTTTTAAGAGATCATCATTGAACAAGTCTTCATAAATTGGTTTTAAAATCTTCTGAGTATCCTCGTTAAACGTCAAAGGACGTGTAAAAGTTTTTCTTCTTCTTTTAAATACTAGGTGAGTGTTTTTTTTTCTGATCGTAAATGCCTATACAAAGTTTTTTAACATGCAACACACACTCTTTTTTTTCAGCCGCAGGTTCGCCGTTGTAAGGATTATCATCTATCAAAGATTTGTAAAGTTTCACCATCGCCAATATACTTTGTGTACTTCAAACCAAACTATTGTATAGATTATTTGAACATTTCAGGTACACCATCCACTCCAACGTCGACAAGCTTTGCACACCCTTGATTTGATTATCACATCAATAATTTTATTTAAGCATTTTCCTATTAAGGAAACAATACCCATAAGTGAGGAAAATCATCGCTTTGCCCATGATCCATCGCATGAAATTGAGAGTTCGTTCCTCGGGAGACCACGTTCAACATTTTTTTATTTTTCTTCAGCTACTGCTTTTTTACAAACAACACTAGAAACTGCTTTTACGGCGATGTATATTTGATTAAGCACACTGTAATAAGCAGAACTACTTGAACCATTATTCAAATCCACCACTGAACAAAAAGGATTAATGTCACTTAAACCAACACCAAGTAATCGCATAACAAAAGCAAAACGTCTGTTAACTTCATACGCATTTTTAATTATCGGGCAAGAGTCAATTAAATATTCATTGCAAGAGCACTTAACACACAGTTTAAATTCTAGTCCCCTCGATGACTTTTTCAAAAATTTTACATCACTATCACACGATTTACACTTTATTATCGTTTGCAAAGTTGTAAACACTAAACTAAAATTTAATAAAGAGTAAGTAAAACTGTCATCGACATTTGTTTCAAAATGGCTCTGATTTTTAAGTTTTTCAGCAGAGGTACTAACAAATTCAGTGTCACTTTCTTGAGTATATCGATTTTTAGTAAAGTTTTCTTTCTACCACCTTTTGACGGATGTCTATTAAATTTTGTCGATCCTTTTCGACGTTAAAGTGTCGAGTACAAACGTTTACTGCCGATTTGCTCCTAAAATCAAGCTATACAACTAAAATTCTTTTATATCTATCTCTGTAATTCATACAGGTATACATTTTAACGTAGACAAAGATGAAAAATAGCATATATACAATAAGCACAGGTATAAGGCTACCGACAAAACAATAAAGCAGGTCAGATCGTTGCAGCTGCCGTGGGCCGAATGGCAGACTATTACGACGCGCTCTTTTCTACATTTACTTCGTAAATATTTAGAGTTTCGGCTTGAAATTTTTAAAGTATACTCTCAGTATATTTTACTTTAGAAATGTGCAAGAAAAAAAATCGATTTTTTGAAGCCGTCACACCGAGAAACCCCCTTATTGAAGTTTTCTAATGTTTAAGCCTCTTTACAACGATTATTTTTGGAAACAAGTTAAGGAAGAAAGGAAAATATTGACCGCTGGATCTTGAAAGTGACAGTATAAAGGGATAGCGGTCTGTGTTTTCAATACTCATTTGTTGTTGAAAGTCGGTATTTTCCCTTTCCCTTTTCTCCCTTCTTCCAGAGGAATACTACAATCAAAAGAGCCTTTATTAAGAACATATTGCCACTGAATTAAAATAATCTCCTTTTTTTTATGGATATGGTATATGTGCTGCAGGAAAATCCTCAAAGAACTACTGGGGCGACTCGTGTACGGAAAAAGCTATTCACGTGAGATTTAAATCGCTGTAAATTCTACTCTGCAACAAAAACAGTCTTGGGCAAAACATTACAAAGAAATGAGGTTCATATCATAGACTACCGGAAAAGGATTGTACGAGGAGTGACCAGCTGAACTTCATACGGATGTGAAGTATTAGCGCGACGTGTATTCCTAGTATGCACCGCTTTGAAGAGAATTAAGCGGGCTACATCCATCGAACACTTTCCATGATTCAATACTAATAAAATACTTCAATCAGGCGAACAGTTCTCTCCCGAATAGAATCCAACAAATGAGCAGAGTCCCAAACATGATTGCAGTATTTCATCGTTGATCGAAAATGAGTTTTGTACAGAATTAGCAGTTGTTGTGAAGTGTAAAACTTCCAAGTTCGAAAAAATATTCCCAGCTTTTGAGAAGCTCTCTTTGCTATGCTTGCAACATGTTCATGCCAAGACATATTTGCTCCAAAATTAACTCCCAACAAATTGAGTGACGATGCTAGAGAAATGGAGGGCCCCAACATAACCATGTCGGGTTCAGCAGTGTTAATTTTTTTAGAAAAAACTGCCGTCTGGGATTTTGTAGCGTTAAATTCCACTTAGTTACTGTCGCATCAAGATATAATTTCTTCCAGATCTTTGTTAAGCTGAACGACCTCTCGCTGTCTGCAGACATTTACAGGAGAAGCCGATGTTTGAGCGTTCAAAGCGAATGATCAGACAAGCGTACTGTCATCTGCAAAGCTGTCGACTGGATTCCTGGTCTTTTCTAGCAGTTCGTTAATGTAAATGAGAAAGAGAGTAAGAGACAGTATTGGGGCACATAGGCGTTGATACTAAAGGTGTTAGAAAGAAACTCTTTGATTGCCACTCGTAAAGTGAGGAAACTTGAGAGCCATAAACATAACTTTTCAAATATACAAGAAGAGCGTAGCTTAGCCAACAATCCATCGTGCCAAACATGGTCAATGCCTTAGATACATCAAAAGCAACCGCTTTTGATATATTTAAGGCTGCGTTGTTCCAAACATGTGTTACATAAGTTGGAAGATCTATGATTACGAAAGACATATTGATGGTCTCACTAATATTGGTTCCTTCAAGATATTTTAGAAGATGCTGATTGATAGCCTTTTCCATGATTTTTGATATTAATGAAAGCAGTGCGACTGGTGGGCAGTTCTTTGGCAAGATCTTAACTATGTTGGGAATGTAGAATCTTTGGCACAATGGCACTACTCAGTATATATCACCACCACACCAAACACTTCATTTTTGCACTCGACGTACGTTTCGCTAACCATGTTAGCTTCATCAGGAGCGATGATTGACTGAAGCTAAACTACGAACCTACCCTATTTATATTAAGCTTAACACCTGAATTACTCAGGTAGAATTAATGGCATAGGCGAGGCTATCAATTCCGGTCAAGTAACCAGTAGAGGGGACTATAAGGAATAGGCGCTCTGTCTTTATTTAAACTACTTTTACATTTTATAATTTCCATACTTTCGTATGCCTTCAACAATCTCCTATCTGATACATTTTTGATTAATCTTAAATTAACTAATGTTACGGTATAAGCAGCTTCAAGGGCACGGCAATTCTAAACGTTTCATTTCTACTGTGTTTTAAATGTACTAAATGTTCTTTCAATCGTGTCTTAATTGACCTTTAGTTTGCCCAAATTAGCCACATTACATTTTTTAGTTCATCGTTTGGTCACTTTTCCTCTGAATAGAGTAAACTTCAATAATGAAAGGAATCGTATCAGGAATATTACTAGAGTTAATGGTTATGACGATGACTTAGTAAACAAGTTAATAAATAGACATAAGTTCAGGTTAAATATTCAGAATTCCACCTTTTTTACACGAGAAGAAAATAAGACCAAGTATGTCTCCATAGCATATAATCCGAAATATAACAAGGGACTCAATAAGGTATTTAATTATGTAGGCCCCACCTTAGTCTATAAGTCATTAGACAATCTGAGAAATATCTTAGGAAATCCCAAAGACAAGATTCCTAATTGTGAGAAAAGTGGAATTTATGAAATTAGTAGTAATGATTGCGAAAAAAAGTATGTTGGGCAAACTAAAAGGTCAATTAAAACACGATTTAAAGAACATTTAGCACATTTAAAATACAGTAGAACAGAAAAGTCTAGCATTGCCGAACATGCCCTTGAAACTGATCATACTGTAAAATTAGATAATTTAAGATTAATCAAAAATGTTTTTGATAGGAGATTGCTGTACGCATACGAACAGTTTAAATAAAGACAGAGGGCCTATTCCTTTGAAGATTTGTAGTTTAGCTATTCAATCATCTCTCCTGATGAAGCTAACATGGCTAGCAAAATACGCGTCGAGTGCAAAAATATTTGGTATAGTAGTGATATATACTGAGTAAGCTCTTCTTGCTCTTTTTGAATATCGGCTGAACTGTGGCGCATTGCTAGCAGGAAGGAAATATTCTCTTTCTGTAAGGGAGGTTGAAAAGTCTACAGAAAACTGGTGTTTGTTCTCTCGCGCAGTTTTTGAGTACTACGGCAAGTATTCCGTCGGCACCAGAAGCTTTTTAGTATCTAGCTTCATTAAAATACGTTTTATGATACGCTCTCTGAAGACAATTTCGGGCATTCTTAACTGCACTATGGGAATAGTATGTGGTGTTTTTCCTTAGAAATCAACAGTAGAATGTGAGGCAAAGAGTTTCAGCCAATATGTCCGCTTTCTCAACAGATGGTGTTGTAATAGAATTATCTGGCCATGTGGATGGCGGTATATTGGATTCGGTGGTGCCTTAGTGTCTGACCCAGAACTATCGGAAATTGTTGGGGCCAGCAAGAAGTTTATTCTAATTCGTTAATTCTGTGCCTCCTTGATTTCGTCGATAATTTCTTTGTATCTGTTCCGGACACGAATAAAAATGTTACGATTTACGATGTTAGGATTTTTTTTGCCATTATCGGTAGGCAAAATGTTGAGAAGATCGAAATAATATTCTCAGCTTTTGAGACACTCTTTTTACTATGAATGCAACATGTTTATGTCAAGACTTATTTGCTCCCAAGTTAACGCCCAGCAGATTGAGTGACGATGCTAGAGGGATGAAGTGTCCTGACATAACTACGTCGGGTTTCTCAATGTTAACCATTTTAGAAAAAAAAACACCGCCTGGATTTTCGTAGTGAAAAATTCTACTTGGTTGCTATCACCCCAAGTCCAAGTTTTTGTTAAGTCGAACGAATTTTTGCCGTCTGCAAATATTTGCAATAGTGGTAGACGATGTTCGAATGTTCAAACTAAATGAAGAAATAAGTGTACCATCATCTGTAGAGCTGTAGATTGGATTTCTTGTTCTGCCCAGCAGATCGTTAGTGTAAAGGAGAAAAGGAGCAGGAGATAGTATTGAACCTTGGACGACACTGGTGTTGTTAGTGAAGGCACACTGGTGTTTTTAGTGAAAAAAACAGTTTGCTGCCACTCGTAAAGAGGAAAGATGAGAGCTACAAACAAAACCATTTAGACATACCATTAGAGCATAGCTTAGCCAACAATCCATCATGCTGAACACAGTCGAATGCCTATCAACATGTCAAGTGTAATCGCCCGAGATTCTCGAAAATGTTCTGTTGAGTTATTCCGAATATGTGTGACATAAATTAGAAGATATTCTGCTGATCTTTGCTTACGAAAGCCATATTGATGGTCGCTAATACTATTTTAGAAGATGCTGACTGATTACATAACTTTCTATAATATTTAAAGCAGTTCGACTATCTGGTAGTTGTTTAGCAAGATTTTCTTGTCTTTTTAGAGTATTGACTGAACTGTTGCGCGTTTCCAGTAGAAAGCACATATTCTCTTTTTGTAGGATAAGTTGACAAGTCTACAAAAAAACTGGTTTTAGTTTGCTCACGCAATAATCTGGCAGGTATTCCATCAGCGCGAGTAAAGCAAAGAGTTCAGCTAGTAAGTTGACTTTCTTAACACGTATTGTTGCAATAGAATTATCTGGCCGGGTAAGTAATGGTATAGTGGATTTAGTACAGTTTTAACGAAGGGCCTTAGCAACTGACCAAAAGGAACCCGGAATTGCTGGGACAGGCAAAAAGTTGGTTTTTAATTCTTTGATTATGAGCATTCTATGCCGGGTACAAACGAAGATATTACGATTGGTGGCGTTAAAGTTTTCACTCTATTGTCCGTAGGCAAGATGTTGAGAAGCAGTAGCTTTTTTGGATTTTAAATCGAACCAAGGCTTACCGTTCGGAGGACAAGGATATATGCGTCCATTCCAGCCAAAATTACATCAAAAACCTCCTTAGCGCAGTCAGAATGGAGTATGCCGACATAACTTGGTCGGGTTCAACAACGGTAACTTTTTTAGAAAAAACTGCTATCTGAGCTTTTGTAGCGGTTAATTTTACTTGGTTACTGTCACCTCAAAATACAATTTCTTCCAGGTCTTCGTTAAGTTAAACGACTTCCTGCTGTCTGCGGCTATTTACATGAGTAGACGATGTTCGAGGGTTTAAACTGAATTAAGAGATAGGCTGTCATCTGCAAAGCTATAAATTGGATTCCTGGTCATTTCAGCAGATCATTAATGTAGTTGAGAACGAAAGTAGAAGACAGTATGGAGTCTTGGAGCATTTTTTTTATGGGTCTAGCACACGTGCCGCAGGGAAGTCCCTAAAGCGCTCCAGGAGCGGAAAAAGCGATTCATGTTGTTTTTGAATCGTTGTAAATTGTACTCGGTGGGAAACACAGTCCTGGGCAAATTATTCCAAACGGATGATGTTCTCCATATAAAAGACTGAACCTCATACAGATGTGAAGTATTAGCGCGACGCGTATTTCTAACATGCACCGCTCTGGGAGAAATTAAGCTACATTCTTCGAACACTTTCCATGAAAATACTTGTAGAACAGACACAAGTCGCCAACCGTTCTTCGATGTTCCAACGAATCAAGGCCGCCGGTCAGTTCCGGGCCTCCAATCAGACGAACAGCTCTTCTCTGAACAGAATCCAACAAATGCAATGTGTGTTTGGGGGCGGAGCCCCGAACAGGGGAGCAGTATTCCATATTTGGTCGAATTTGGGCTTTGTAAAGAAATAGCAGTTGTTGTGGAATGTAAATGAGAAAGAGTGTAGGAGACTGTATGGAACCTTGAGGCACACTGGCGTTAGTAGTGAAGGTGTCCGTCTCTCTGAGGAAGCATGAAAGCCACAAACAGAACTCTTCAGACATACCATAAGAGCGTAGCATAGCCAACAGTCCATCGTGCCAAACACGGTCGAATGCAGGTATTCCGTCAGCGCCAGAACTTTTTTTGATGTCTAGCTTCATTAAAATACGTTTTATGATACGCTGTCTGAAGACAATATCGGTCATCCTT
The DNA here is from genome assembly GCA_019049505.1 of Pachyrhynchus sulphureomaculatus. Lineage (NCBI taxonomy): Eukaryota > Metazoa > Arthropoda > Insecta > Coleoptera > Curculionidae > Pachyrhynchus > Pachyrhynchus sulphureomaculatus. The sequence goes on from CM032448.1 coordinate 47,276,020, forward strand.
GACTGCAATATGGGAATAGTAGGTCGTGTTTTTCCTTGGAATCTGACAGTAGAATGTGAAACAAAGAGTTCAGCCAACAAGTTCGCTTTCTCAATAGGGTCGTTGCAATAGAATTATCTGGCTGTGTGAGTGGTGGTATGGTGGATTTGTTGAAATTTTGACTAACTGCCTTAGCGACTGTCCAAAAGGACCTGGAATTGTTGGGACAAGCGAGAAGTTTGTTTCTAATTCATTGATTGTGTACCTCCTTGATTTCGTCGATAATTCCTTTGCATCTGTTCCGTCTGTTCCACCAAACCGGCCTTTGTGGCGGAGGTATTAGAAAGAAATCCGTCGACTACCACTCATAAAGAACGCTATCTGAAGAAATACGTGAGCTACAAACAAAACTTTTCAGACACAAACATATGAGCGTAGCTTAGCCAATAATTCGTCATGACAAACACGGTCGAATGCTTTAGTTATATCAAGTGCAACAGCTCAAGATTCTCCAACGTATTTAATTGCGTTGTTGATCTCCTGTTAAGCTTCGCTTACTAAAGCCATATTGTTGATCACTAGTAATATTGAACACTTCGAGATATATTAAAAGATTAATTGGCTTTTCCCCAACCTTCGATGTTATTGAAAGCAATGCGGTTGATCGGTAGTTGCCTAGCAAGGTCATCTTGCCTTCTCGGCTAGACTGTATGGCATTTCCAGTAGGAAGAAAATATCCCCTTTCTGTAGGATAGGCTGACAAGTCTATAGAAAACTAGTGTTAGTTCAGTTGTATCATTTTTTGAGAATTCTATCAGCGCCAAAAGCTTCTTTGGTGTCTAGCTTCATCAAAATATGTTTTATAAAACGTCTGAAGACATTATCGGACATCCTTGACTGCACTATAGGAAGAATTGGTGATGTTTTTCGACAGTAGAATGTGAAGCAGAGTTCAGCCAACAAGTTGGCTTTCTCAACTGCTGTTGATGCAATAGTATTATCGGGCCGTGTGAGTAGTGGTATAGTAGATTTGGTAAAATTTTGACTAACGGCCTTAACGACTGGGCAAAAAGACCTGGAATTGTTGGGGCAGGCAAGAAGTTTATTTTCAATTCTTTGATTGTGTGCTTCCTGGTTTCATAGATAATTTCTTTGGATCTGTTCCGGGTACGAAAAAAGATGTTACGATTTATGACGTTAGGATTTTCAGGCCATTATCAGTAGGCAAGATGTTTAAAAGTAACCGTTTCTTTGCATTTTCGATAGAACCAAGGCTTGCCGTTGGAATGGCATTTCTTTGACAAAAAGGATGAGTGCTCCCATACCAGCTAAAATTACATTGGAAGTCTCCCTAGTGGAGATGGGTCTTCAGATCTAAAACAAACGTCTAGATAGAGGCAGCCGATAAACCTTGTAGTTTGTTGAGTCGTTATTTTTAACCACATGAGATCAAAATTTCAGGGCCCCAGAGTCTACTCTCGTTGACGAGAGAGTATACTGCCTAAGCCGATGCGATGGTATCACACCGATCGGTGCTTGGTGGGATCTAGGCACCTACCATTTGGTTTGTTCTTTTAGTCGACTTCTGCGACCGGTTGAAAATACAGCTGGTGTTGCACACCGCTAAGGAATGCCCGTTATCAACTAGAGTAAAAAAACAGGTTATCAGGGAAGAATTAATATAAAAGAATAAGTTAGGGAGAAACAAGCAAAGAAAACAAACTCAACATAAACTATCGTAAATAGATAACTACTGGTTTGCAAGCATAGTCTTATTTGTTTAAGTTATAGTTTCTACGGTAGTCTGGTGCTGCAAATATTCGATGTTATACTTAATAATAGGTAAATAATCAGCTGTAGATGTTGTTTTAGTTCAGAATTAATAATTATTTTGCAGAAGGTCAAGAGTTCTGATAGTAATCAATTGTTAAAATATTACAATTAACGAGAAACGCAGTAAGCGACTTTTATATTTGCTTTCATTTTAGGATTTTTGAAATCAAACAGCACAATATTTTTTTCCGATTGGGCAACCACTTTTATGTTGGGTTTCTCTTTGCTTTAACAATTCTAATGTTTATCCAAAATAATTGGACGGACAGTGCGAATAGAATATTTTATAAATTATTTTATTTTTATGCATGATGGGAATCCTTTGTTTACTATAATAGAATAAGTTAGAATTGCTAAAATTATTATATTTCGCAAAAATTATTTCAAAATAGAAACAATTTTGTGCGTTAAATCCCGAATAAACGGCAGCTACAAAAACTAGAATTTATTTTTTTAATATCTGGATATCAATAGAAAATCCCATTTAGATTGATCTGTAAGAAATTGTCATAACTAATGTGGATTATTTCGTTTTTCATTCCTATTACAGTATTAAATATTTGATTTGTGGGATGATTGAAAAAATAGTTCGACTCTATTTCAAGAATCTAGTTAATTCTTGTAACAGATGATGTTGCTTGCTCATGAGCAAGCAACATCGTCTGTAAAAGTACGGAAGCACAGCCGAGTTTCCAACTAGTAGAGAAATAGATCATGGAAACACACTATCACCAAAGCTATTCACAATGGCCCTGAAGGAACTATTTAAAGAACTGAACTGGTAGGACAAAGGAATTAACTTATGCGGAGAACGTCTAAACTACCTGAGATTTGCCGATGATATGTTAACAGAACTAGAAAACAAATTAAGAGCAAGTCTAAAAATGAACCTAAGTAAAACAAAAACAATGTACCCAGAAAACCCACAAATAATATTGAGAGAAGCAGCAATAGAGAACGTTAATACTTATACGTATCTTGGACAAATAATAACACTGGGTAAGGAAAACAACGAAATAAAACTCTGAAGACGACTGGCGGGTTTTAGAAAATCATCACATGTATTAAAAAAAAAGAAAATTCTTACGGGGCTAAAGTGTTCAATCAATGTATTATTCCCATTATGACATACGAGCATAGACACGAAAATTAGCCACATAACGAGCAATGGAGAGATCAATGTTGGAAATTACATTAAAAGATGGGAAGCGAAATGAGTGGATACGAAAAAAAAAAAACAAAAACTAATGATGTAATAGAAACGGTAACACAGCTTAAATGGAACTACGCAAAACACGTTGCCAGATCCAAAGAAGATAAGTGGAATGCCAAAATGACACAGGACAGGAAAGCATGGTCGGTTAGAAGAAGTTAAGGAAGACCACAAACAGGATGGTACGATGACATTAAGAAGACTGCAGGACTACCGTAGCTGAGGATAGCTCAAAGAGAGACCGATGGAGACAATTAAAGGAGGCCTATACCCAACAATGGGTCCAAGAAGGCTAGAGAGAGAGAGAGAATTCTTGTAACTGGTCAAGATTGATTTCATTATCAGTATTTCTTACAGCTATGCTATCTTATCATGTAATGTTGCCATTGTTTTTAATATCTATTGTGGATTGTATTTTTTTAATAAATAAATTGAATTACTCCAAAGTTAGTAAAGTTGTTGTTATATACTGTTAGCCCTATCTTATGTATCCTACCGTGGATCCACCCTTATCTGCTCGTGAAATATAGACGTCGAGTAGTTCTACGTTCGTTATCATAGCTCTTAATATATTTATTACTATATCAAGAACTTTAAGAGTTAGATTATCTAATGTTACAGTATGATCAGCTTCAAGGGCATGTTCGGCATATATATATATATATATATATATATATATATATATATATATATATATATATATATATATATATATATATATATATATATATATATATATATATATATATATATATATATATATATATATATATATATATATATATATATTGTGACGTCTTTTTATGACATGCTAAACTGTCCTCAGTTTGAGGCATCTTTTTCCGTACCCTGTGAGAAGTTGTTTGTCCCACGCTTGAGCGCAATTTTGTAAGGTGTGCTAATTTTGCTTTATTTTTCGCCCCATGTAGACTGCGTCATTTTGTAACATTTTTAAATACTGGACGCCCCAAGCTTGAGCACAATTTTCTTGCAGCCCCGCTTTAATTTCTGATAATGAATTGAGTGAAACCTGATTTTAAAAGAACTAAAGAAATTAAAGAAATACTAGCTCAGTTTTCCTTGGTGGAGAGATATGGGTAAGAGATAATTTTTGTACGTCTTTTTGGAATTTAATTCTATTTTTAAAGAAACCTCAGTTGTACGACTTTTTTTTGGGCACCACTCATTTTAAAAATAGAAAGGATTTAACTTCAGCTAAGAAAAATGAGAAAAAACTGAAGTGTTTTATGGATATTACTAAAAAGAAATTAGTCTAGCACAACTGATCCTGAAAAGAAAAATAACTATTCAGTGAGACACTAGCTTTAATCAACAAAAAAAGAATTTATTCATATTTTTAAAATGAAAATAAAAAGTTCTAACCTTTACAGTTATACCAAAAAATTCTAGCCTAAATAGTAGTTGTTACATTTAAACTTTAAACTTTTACAACCCCCCGAAGGCGAGACATCGTGTTTTACACTTCACTTTTTTGTCTGTTATTCATTGCTGTTAATGCACTGCTCTTAAATAAGTCTATTGGAGGGAGTTTTGTTGACTTACTGTTTTTCAGTCCTGCTGTGATGGACTACGCCCGATTTCACACTTTTTCTTAACACTTAGAAAGCTCACTACAGCTTTTATTGTCGAAACTGGTACTTTTACTTGGCGGCTTCTGAAGAAAATTAGCCTACTTCGGCTAGATGGAAAATAGCCTCTCGGCTAGACGGTACTGCCTGGTCTGCGGCTCGATCGAAAAAAGCCTCGCTGGTAATTTCTCAGGCCCTTAAATAATCGTGCGATTTTTACCGGTAATATCCGGACGCTCCAATCAAAACTCCGGGTCAAACATTTCGCCAATCGCGGCCTGGCGGTAGGTTCGATCAGCAACCCGCACCACACAGTATATACTGAATGTCCTGAAACTTTTGTTTAATATACCGGTCGATATTTTAAAATAAAAATAAATACAATTTGAAGTGAAGAATCAGTAACATTGCATGGTCTTAAAATCCAGGAAAAAATGAATGTTACATTTACCCCCTTCCAAAAAGAAATAGACTACACTAGTCTATTAAACTAAGGCTACTGATGAAAAGGTACAAAGTGGTACACTATCACTTAATACTAAGGTCAGAACTTAAAACAAAATTACAAACTTCGGTCCTTACTACTAGACTTAATTCTATTAAGCACTAATATTAAGTACAATGACAACCAAATGAAAATTTTTGCATGTACACAAGAATCTTATAACTAGACTTAACTTAATTAAGCACTAAGGTTAAGTACATCAAAAAGCAAATAAAAATCCTTGCATGAACATAAGAAATACCTGTTCAAAGTAACAATCGCGGTCTTCTTATATAAAAGAATCAGCTCTGTTATTGTTACCAAAACAAAAAAATAACTGTCTAGACTTGTCTAAATCAAAAAAAAAGTGAACTGAAATAAAATATGAACACCCCCCCTTAAAATCTTTTAAGGATTGTCTGAAAATTTTTTATTTCAGCAAAAGAAATTTATAAAATTCTTAAATAAAGAAAAAAAAAAAAAAATGATTCTAGTGCAAACACTTACACTAAAAAGAAAAAGTCTTGTCAGACCATTTAGCACTAGGCCAAAAAAAAAAAAATATCTGGATAAATATCCAGACAAACGCTCGGGAAAAATCGCCATCCATGCTCTAGCTCATCGCTAAGAGAACATTCTAAATCTAGTATCACTACTAGTCGCACTCGGAAAATAATCACACTCTACGTCGCAATGTCGACGTCCTAAGACATCTAGACATGCTAAAATCGCCAGGGAAAACGCTCTGGTTGATCGCCAGAAAACACCTCGGCTCCTCGCCAAGAAAACATTCTGGTACATCGCCAGATCTGGTACATCGCCAGAAAAAAGCCTCGGCTCCTCGCCAAGAAAACACTCTGTAAATAGTCCTCGACTACACAAAGTCTGCGTTCATAAAGAACAATCTCGCCTTTAACATAGTGAGCAGCTATAAAAGCTAACAATATCACTATAGGCACAGTGAATAGCTATAAAAGCTAAAATTCACCCTAAACACAGTGAATAGCTATAAAAGCTAAAATTCACTAAACTGAATGATCCTGCTTCAAAAAGCAATGTTCACTAAGAACAGAATGATTAGTCCGCGCGCAACTAACATTCAAGGAAACATTCCCAACATAACTATATGAGACAGCAAGTCTCGAAATAGGACCTCCCTAAAGTCATAATCCTATATAGGAGTCCATAAGCAAAACGACTCAAAATCAAGCATTTTGAGCACATGCCCTCAGGCAACCAACATACACCGAAATATATACAGAAATATATACAGAAATATATACAGAAATACATACAGGAGTTCAAATCCCAAACTCTTGGTTATGATAACTCCATACTGAGCTTGGTGAAAGCTCTTAGCAAAAGCTAATCAAATCTTCGGCACATCGCACCAAAGCGACAAATCTGCCTAGAAACATGAGCCAGAAGAAACGCCCTCTGTCATTCTTCAGGGTGGCTACACTGAGATATAAAACTTAACCAGCATTGCGCTTCTCCAAGTTGCATGAAGAACCCTCGTGTACTGGTCTCGCCCTAGAACAACAACGAAAAACATTCAATCCATCCCACACAACAGGAGACAAACACCTCACCACGATATACTGAATGGTGGAGACAATAAAATACAGAATTGGTGACCCTGGAGTCCACCAACAAAAGGGAGTAGATTATAGCATCCACTAAACTAAAACGGTGTCTACCACACACCACCATAAGTCAAAAAAAATTTAATCAATAGGGTGTTCCGAAACACACTACTGCCAACAGCCTGTCACCACTAATAGGCTAATTGGAGCTGAGGTCGACTACAGTAGCTAGGCTTTCCTTTGGTTCAAATAGAAATAACCATTGGGTAACAAAACCTTTAAAGGTCCCAAAGGTCAAACGTTCACCCCCCATAGACTACCCTTCCAATCAGTCTGTTCCTCAGGAAGACTAACTCCCTGCCAAACGTCGTAACGGCATCTGTTAGCACCCGGTGCATCACAGCCTGTAAAAACAGATAACTCATGGGATACAACCTAAAAGGTTTACAAGGTTGACTTAACCAAGCTTCTAACAAAATTTTAAAAAACGAAAATGAGCTTAAAAAGGCTACATGAAACAAAAATTGCTCAATTTTCCGGTGGCAACGCAACAAAACTTTTGAAGACGACAAGAGCTTTCCCAGCTTAATCAGAAACAAGAAGAAAACATCGTTGACAGCTAAAATATTCGATCATGGTGTTAATCGTCTCCCTAAACAATAGCCTCTAGAAGAAACTGCTACAGGTATCAGGCATAACCGTTTTCTGTCAGCCCAAACTTCTAGATTACCTCTTGGAAATCTAAAAATTCGGTTAGGAATCTTCCTTCACTGCGCTTAGCCTCTCTTGACAAGGTTCTCATCTCGGTATCAGATTTTGATCATTTCTTTGTGAAACTACTGTCTTACTCTGCTCTCATCTCCTGTAAATGATCAGCCTTTAGTTCTCCTGCAGAACTTCAATTTTCTATCAATCTGATAGTAAACCGAAAAAACTCATCAGACGCCTATGAGCCTATGCAAAAAAAAAAATTTTAAAAAAATTTGTGACTCAAAGGTAACGTTTAAACGGCTCTGAAAAAAAAAAAAATACCCTTAGTTTGTCAATTCAGAAGAAGATCTAAATCAAAATAATCCAAGTCTTAGACTTACTGGATAAACCAAAATCAATTTACTCTTAATTGCACCCAAAATATACCACTAAGGTAATAAAAATACACCCTCTCGGGTAGCAAACTTTGAAATTGCTCTTATTACATTTTGACTCCTACATCATACAACACGAGCTTCATCCTGCGCTTGTCCTAACTCAAGATCACCTTGGACTGCCTCTAATCAAAATTTCGCTTCCAAGTGTCAAGAACTGGATATTATTTGGGGTCATAAGCAAATCAAATCCCGCGACCACCGACATACCAGTCTTATGATATATCCTGAGTGTGACTCTTTCGCAAGCTCGCAACAGCTGAGTCGATGCTAAACATCAACTACAATCAACCTAGGTTTGGGATATGGCCAATACCCAAAACCTTAGCAAAAACTATAAAAGTAAGCTATCCTCAGCTCAACTTTTATAACAGTCAAAAAAGACGAGGTCGTCACCTCTACAGAGCAACATCAAAAAAAAATAAACTAAAGCAATTAAGATAGTGTAAATATAAATTATTCTTCTTCTGACAAACTTTCATTAGGGTTAGGTTCATTGAATGGTTTTAAGTCTTTAATATGCCATCGTCCTATTTTAGTCCCATCTAAATTAACTAAACCATAAACTAAATCTGAAATCTTTTCTCTAATCACGCAATGCACATACTTAGGTACCAACTTAGATGTGAATTTATCTGCTGCACTGGAAAGAATTTTATTTTTTCGCCAAACGTGATCACCTATATTAAAGGCAAAATCCCTTTTCCTAAGGTTGTAAGACTTACTGTTCCGTTCATAAGCCTTATGTATCCTACTACGCACGTCAGTGAAAATATCTTTTAAACCCTTTAAATTTTCGGCGTACGCGCCCCTGTTACCCGGAATTATTTCGCTGTCAACATTGACATCCAAATCCAAATTTTTATAATATGATCCAGATAGAGGTATATGTCTGCCGTAAACTAAGAAAGACGGTGTGAACCCTGTTACTTCGTGTCTCGCGGTATTTATCGCTTGTTGGATTTTGGAAATATTGCTATCCCAAGTGTCATGTGAATCCACGTAACTTCTTAAAGCGGTCCCGACTGTTCGGTTATTACGTTCCACAAAATTACATTGGGGAGAGTACACGGGATTAAAACGGATGTTAAAACCATAAGTTTCACTTAAGCTCTTAAAACTCTTAGAGGTAAACTGAGTACCGTTATCGCATATTAAGAGCGATGGAACACCGTGGATTAGAAAGACATTATTTTCCAAAATTCTCTCTATATATCCAGCTTTAGAGCTTTTCAAAGGAAATAGCATGGTATACTTTGTAAACCAGCAAGAAACCACGAGAAGCCATTTATTTCCCTTTTTTGAACGTGGGAATGGGCCTACTAGATCAGCTGCTATGACTTGAAAAGGGTAATTAACCGTTTTCTCTTTTCCCATCAGTCCCATAGGTAGTGTATTTGGAGATTTCTGCGCTCCACATACTTCACAAGTCCTCACAAACTTTACGATGTCAAAACGCATTTTTGGCCAATAATACTGTTCCTGAACCCTGTGAAGAGTTTTATAAAAGCCAAAATGACCAGAAGTAGGAGGAGTGTGACACATGTCTATAACTTCCTCTCTCTGTGGTTTAGGAACTAGTATTTTCCACTCGGGTACATTAATTTTTAAAGGCAACTGGTTTGGGATAAATTTGTACACGAAATCATTTTCCACCTTCCACTGTGGAAAATTTTGAGGAGATTCTTTAATTTGCTGCCGTAAATTGTCGTACCATGGGTCAATGCGATCTACATCTACTGTATCAATTCTTACGCCAAACTGTGCATTAAGACTGCTTTCGTCCGCTGTATGATCTGGGATTCTTGACAAAGCGTCAGGAATAACATTGTGGACTCCTTTTCTATGAATTAAAGTAAACGTGTGTTGTCTCAGCCTAATCGCCCAACGCGCTAGTTTGCCACTAGGGTTTTTAATAGAATTAAGCCACAATAAGCTATAATGATCTGTTATGACCGTGAAAGGAACACCTTCTATGTAAGGTCGAAACTTTTCGATGTTAAAGAGTACTGCTAAACATTCTTTTTCAACAACCGAATAGTTACGTTCAGCCTTTGATAAAGTTCTACTGGCATACGCTATCACTCTTTCCTCACCATTGATTTTCTGTGTTAGGACGCCCCCCTAAACCGGTATTAGAAGCATCGCTAGAAATATAAAACTGTTGGGAAAAATCTGGTTGGGATAAAATTGGAGCTGAAACCAATAGCTCTTTAATCTTTATAAAAGATTCTTCGGCTGCCTTTGTCCAATCTATCGATTGTCCTTTTTTTCGTCCTTTCAAAAGATCATTAATAGGCGACAACAAGGTAGAAAAATTCTCGATAAAACGTCTATACCATGAACACATTCCTACGAAGCGCTTAACTTCCGTAGTATTAGTAGGTCTCGCATAATTAACCATGCTTGCTACTTTATCCGGATCGGTACGCAAGGAATTTGAGCCTACAATATAGCCTAAAAACTTTAGAGAAGTTTTGAAAAAATCACATTTGCTCAAATTTATCGTCAGTCCGGCCTCTTTCAATTTATCTTTTACTTCCTTAAGTAAGCGAATATGCGATTCGAAGTCTTCCGATGTTACTAAAATATCATCGAGATAGGTAAAAATATGTGGCTCATATTTCGGACCAAATATAGCGTCCACTAAACGTTGCTGAGTTTGAGCAGCGTTCTTTAGACCAAACGGCATAGTGACGAACTGAAATAGACCTCGGCCTACTACTGCAAAAGCGGTCTTTTCTTTGGAGGATTTGTCTAAAGGAATTTGCCAGAAAGCCTTTCTAAGGTCTATCGAAGATACATACTTAGCATTCCTGAGTGATGTCAAAATTCTGTCGATGTTCGGTAATGGGTAGTTATCAAATTTGCTGACCTCGTTGAGCTTTCTTCCGTCAAAGCACAGACGATACTGTCCATCGGCCTTTTTCACCAATAAGATTGGAGAACACCAAGGACTGTTTGATTCTTCAATCACTCCGAGTTTCAACATTTCGTCTAACTCTTTATTTAATACTTTTGACATATAAGGAGACATGGCGAAGGGCCTTGTCTTTACAGGACTGGCATCAGCCGTATCTATAGACATGGTGATTTTATTCGTTCGGCCTAACCTATCTTTACTACTTATTTCTTTGAAAGAGCTTATTACTTTTTCTGCTTTTAAGCGTTCCGTCCGCGAGAGATCGTCTAGGGTACATAGACGCGAGAAAAAGGTTTTCTAAAGAACTTTCTGAATAACAATCTTTAAAACTTGTTTGAGAGTTGACTTCTAGGGACTGTGGATACCACGAATTATTTTTAAAATTTACTAAAATTCCGAATTTTTGTGCAAAATCACATCCTAAAACCAAAGTATGTGATAGAGAAGGTATTACTAGAGCAGAGATTACTAAACAATGACCATTGCAGACTAGCGGCAACTCAACCGTACCTAAAACTTTTAGACGGCTGCCATCTGCAGTGGTAACACTTCTATTTTTGACGTGGCATATTTTTATACTTAAACGACTTAAAATTTTAATACCATTCTGACCTATAACGGAGGCATTTGCACCAGAGTCAAATAAAGCCGAAAAATGGACACCTAATAGATTTATCTTGATATGCGGTCTGTTATCTAAATATTTATGCACGAATAGAGGAGACATGTGACCATTTGGAGAAGCAGGAGTTTTAACTTGAGAAGGAGAATTTTTATTAGACTTAAAAAAATCAGAAACTTTTTGTAACCATTTAGTCCAATCTGATCTACTGGAATATTTTTGTTCGTCCGTGTTTCTAGAACGTTTTGGATTAGGGGCTTTACTGCGAACGTGAGCTTGTGACTTAGCCGAATGATTAGAGGCTTTTTTGTTGGACTTAGTATATCCGCCTCGGTAATATACCGTCCTTACTCGTTTTTTGTACATTTGGGGCATGATGCTAGTCTCACACCAGTTGTTCCACATTTGAAACAAAATACCCTCTTAGGTGCTGTACAACTTTGGTAAGTGTGATTCGGACCTTCGCAGTTCCAACACGTGGAAATTGCCTTAGGTAAAACCGACTTGTCATTCACTTTAGCTGCAGTGTCGCTAATTTTAGAATCACTATCTTTTCTTTTACCCGTTTTCCGGTTACTCCTAGAGTTCCGATTTAAATTCCCATCTTTATTTGTCGAGACTCCACTTCGGCCATTTGGATTATACTTTACTTGATGTACATTAGTTTCGCCCTTTGGTCTGCTCTTTTCCAACAAATAATCGGACTCTTCAAGTTTTCTACGTAACCCGGCGAGTTCGGCTACCGAATTAATATCTAGTAGAGCTAACCGATTGACGAAGCTAGGCAGAACATTCCTACGTATAAATTTAACTTTGGTACTTTCCAGAGGCTTGGTGGATAACCTGCCAAATAAAGATTCCATGTGGGCAATAAAAATCACAGTGGACTCATTCTTCTTTTGTAGCCTCCTCTTTATTTCCGACCACAATTCTTCATCATCATCCCAGTGCAAGAAGTCCTTCTTTAGCCTATCTACCAAGGAATGCCAGTCGTTGACACTTGATTTTATGCTTCTAAACCAAATGAAAGCATCGCCAGTGAAAAATTCAACAGCAGAGCTGAAAAGTTCATCTTCCGATACTTTCCTAGCTTGTGCTATTTCAGTCAGCCTCTCCAAAAAAGGATAGAGTCTCTTTGAGTCTCCATTAAATTTCAATTGCCATTCGCTGACAGGAATATTTCTGGCTGCGCAATTCACGATTGGAGCTGGTACGTTTATGACTGGGGTTGTAATAGGCAGCTGTGGTAACTCATGACCAGGAGCTATCTTTTCTGCAAGATTTGCTTCCATGAGTACACACGTAGCTATTGTTTCTTGAACATATTTGGAAAACTTCGACGCTTCCTCTTCGTCATCCGGCATGGGAATTCTTTGTACGCGACCCGCTACATGCGATAAACGTGATTTAACCCGGTGTACAAGTGAATCATTTGGATCGCCGTCATAACTATCGATTAAGTTTTGGATAGAATTTAAACTCTTTTCGATACCAGCCGTTTCTTCTGTATTATCCAGAGTGTCATCCCCTATTTTTATCATTTTTCCCGGCTCATTAATTTCTTTACTTAAGATCCTCGTTAGAATCTTTCTTTTATCCGCGACCGGACGTTCTGAGAAAGTACGACGGATTTTCAGTTCATAGTCTAATTCATATTCCAGTAGGTGATTGACTTTAAAATTGAAGGCTTCCATGATAAATGAATACTATTTAAAAGAACTGTTTAAAAAGTCGTGAAAATATTTCTCCTGTGCTCCCAATAGTCTAAATAAAATCAAAATATGTAAAGGCACTTAAAATATGTAAACTTCTTTACCAAACATTTAAAAAAATCTTCGACAATTTCAAAAAAAATTTCTAAGTATCGCCTTGTATTAACATTCCTTTACCAATTTATCTTAAGAATTTCCTATAAAAAATCTCTAAATACCGTTTCGTATCAGCAAAGTATTTTTAATATTCATGCAAAATATAGGTGAGAAAAAAGAACAGTTTTTTTGTTCGGTTAACCGCAAAATAAATCACAATGCAAAATTAAAGTCGACCAACACATCTGCTAATCTGAATTATAAAGTCAGCTTTTAAGAAAAAAGTAGGAATCTCTTATCTTAGAGTCAACAACTAAATTCAAATATCTATATCAGATAAATTGAAATAAAAAAATTCTAGAAATTTCCTGCTTTTGTCTTACTGCTATAGTGTAGTTTCGTTTAATAAATATTATGAAATAAAATTATCTGCAAAGTTAGAGCTTTTATTTTGTTCGAAAGCTAGTACACTGAACCCTTTTTTTAAAAAATAAAATTCCAAAAGCCCCGCGTTGACAGCGCTATTTTTGTGTGCCGTCTTTTTATGACATGCTAAACTGTCCTCAGTTTGAGGCATCTTTTTCCGTACCCTGTGAGAAGTTGTTTGTCCCACGCTTGAGCGCAATTTTGTAAGGTGTGCTAATTTTGCTTTATTTTTCGCCCCATGTAGACTGCGTCATTTTGTAACATTTTTAAATACTGGACGCCCCAAGCTTGAGCACAATTTTCTTGCAGCCCCGCTTTAATTTCTGATAATGAATTGAGTGAAACCTGATTTTAAAAGAACTAAAGAAATTAAAGAAATACTAGCTCAGTTTTCCTTGGTGGAGAGATATGGGTAAGAGATAATTTTTGTACGTCTTTTTGGAATTTAATTCTATTTTTAAAGAAACCTCAGTTGTACGACTTTTTTTTTGGGCACCACTCATTTTAAAATAGAAAGGATTTAACTTCAGCTAAGAAAAATGAGAGAAAAAACTGAAGTGTTTTATGGATATTACTAAAAAGAAATTAGTCTAGCACAACTGATCCTGAAAAGAAAAATAACTATTCAGTGAGACACTAGCTTTAATCAACAAAAAAAGAATTTATTCATATTTTTAAAATGAAAATAAAAAGTTCTAACCTTTACAGTTATACCAAAAAATTCTAGCCTAAATAGTAGTTGTTACATTTAAACTTTAAACTTTTACAACCCCCGAAGGCGAGACATCGTGTTTTACACTTCACTTTTTTGTCTGTTATTCATTGCTGTTAATGCACTGCTCTTAAATAAGTCTATTGGAGGGAGTTTTGTTGACTTACTGTTTTTCAGTCCTGCTGTGATGGACTACGCCCGATTTCACACTTTTTCTTAACACTTAGAAAGCTCACTACAGCTTTTATTGTCGAAACTGGTACTTTTACTTGGCGGCTTCTGAAGAAAATTAGCCTACTTCGGCTAGATGGAAAATAGCCTCTCGGCTAGACGGTACTGCCTGGTCTGCGGCTCGATCGAAAAAAGCCTCGCTGGTAATTTCTCAGGCCCTTAAATAATCGTGCGATTTTTACCGGTAATATCCGGACGCTCCAATCAAAACTCCGGGTCAAACATTTCGCCAATCGCGGCCTGGCGGTAGGTTCGATCAGCAACCCGCACCACACAGTATATACTGAATGTCCTGAAACTTTTGTTTAATATACCGGTCGATATTTTAAAATAAAAATAAATACAATTTGAAGTGAAGAATCAGTAACATTGCATGGTCTTAAAATCCAGGAAAAAATGAATGTTACAATATATGTATATATATATATATATATATATATATATATATATATATATATATATATATATATATATATATATATATATATATATATATATATCATCAGCTACGCAGTCCATCGTCGGACACAAGCCTCCCCTAACTACGTCCATCTTCTTCGATTTTGGGCTTTGTTTATCCAATTGTATCCCACTTGTCTTTTGATGTCAAACCATAGGGTTTACGGGCGTCCTCTTCATTTTTTCTTATTCCAGGTCCTCCAGTTGATTACTTTATGGCATCGATTATCAGAGAGTCTTGTGATATGACCCGCCCATCTCAACTTCAGCCTACTTGCCCTCTCAGCTACATTAATTATCTTGGACTTGGAATTTCTTCATTAGTCAGCTTATTCCTCAGCGATGTTCCCAACATCCTCCTTTCTATTGCTCTTTAGCTACTTGTAGGCGATTTATAATTTTTTGATTCAATGCATACGTTTCCGTTCCGGATGTCAATACTGTCAACACACATTGATCAAATGTGTTCGCTTTTAGTGTATTTGGGAGATTGGAAAGGAAGATGTGCCGCAATCTGCCAAAAGCCGATAAAGCCAATGATAGCTCCTTGATAAATCCGCTTCCAAGTTTTCTTTGGATGTTACTATTTTTTGTCCAATATATACGTATGAATCTGTTCTTGTGATTTTCGCGTTTTCAGTGTTCAGTATTGCTTCTTTCTCACAGTCGTCATTTGTCATGAACATCGTTTTGGCGATGTTTATCTTCAGGTCAATTTCTCTGGATTTGTTAAGTTCGTTCAGTATTTCTTCCAATTTTTCTTTGTTAGATATAAGCACAATATCATCCGCGAATCGCGAATGATTGAGTTACTCTCCTCCTATATTTATACCCTTATTTGTCCATGGAAGTTATTTGAAAAGGTCTTCTAGCGCCAACATAAACAAATTCGGCGAGATGGTGTCCCCTTAATGTATCCCTCTTTTCATTTCTATCTTATTGGTGTTTTCTTTCAATACTATCCGAAATTATGCATTTTTATATATATTTCTATCTTATTGGTGTTTTCTTTCAATACTATCCGAAATAGTGCATTTTTATATATATTTTGAATAATCTGCGAGTATTTGCTATGAATTCTATAATTACTTAGACTATTTAATGTTGCCCAGATTTCAAGGGAGTCAAACGCATTCTCGTAATCCAAAAAGGTCACCCAAGTCTTAAAATTATAATGATTTGTCTTTTCTATTAAGGCTTTTAATACTTAAGAGTGGTCCAGTGTACTACATCCTTTTCTAAATCCGGCTTGTTCTCTAGGTTGGTAAGCGTCCAATTTCTTTGTGAGTCTCGCAGTTATTATTTTCATAAATAACTTGTACATTACGGATAGTGGTCTAATTGGTCTATAGTTGATTAATTTAGACCTATCTCCTTTTTTGGAGAGCAGGACCAGCAGAGTATTAGCCCAGTTTCGAGGTACATCGCACTTATCGAAACACTTATTATACAATATATCTAGCATTCGTAATATGGGCTCTCCGCCCTGCTGTAACATTTCGATAAGTATGCCGTCATCACCTGCTGCTCTTCCTCTTGCCATTTTATTTAAGGAATCTTGTATTTCGTAGTTTGTGATATTGGGGATATTTATTCAGATCCTTCATTCATTACTCGTATTCGAACTGATTCGCTTTTGTCTGGTGGTGGGTCTATTTTACTCTCATAAAGGTCCTTGTAGAATCTCTCTATATTCATTCTTAGTTTATTCATTTTAAATAAGTTTTTAACTTATTTTCACATGCCACCGTCTCTTCTTTCATGGATTTTCGTTTATGTATTAGTTTGACCGTTTCTTTCGAGAGCATTTCCTCACTGATATTTCTCGTGAGAGCTACTTCTTTCTCAGATTCTACGATTCGGTAAACGATTGTTCTATTAATTTCGTTGAGGGATGAAGTGTCCTCTTTGATTTCATGTTCTTTGAGTTTATGTATATACTTAATTTTCTTGTGTTTAATTTGTGTTCTATCTATCATGTTCATCTTTTGATTTATTATTTTTCTTCGTTCCATTCTCGTGTTAAAATTTATTTTTGCCTCCGAACCATTTGGTAATCACACCCATTTTGACCCTATTGATAACTTGCGTATCTAATATTATGTTTATATATATATATATATATATATATATATATATATATATATATATATATATATATATATATATATATATATATATATATATATATATATATATATATATATTATATATATATATATATATATATATATATATATATATATATATATATATATATATATATATACATGTAACATATATATATATATATATATATATATATATATATATATATATATATATATATATATATATATATATATATATATATATATATATATATATATATATATATATATATATATATATATATATATATGTTAGTTTTCACTAAATTTTCTTCTCCAAAATTAGCTATCGCATTTTTCTATCAAACAACATCGAAATATAATTTAAACCGAAGCCTTTAGAAGATGCATTCTGCGTAAGTCAACGGAAACAAGGTAATTTTCTGACTGCTCACAACCTCATTAATTTTACCAAGTTTAATGTATATTGATCTAGCTTTGTATTGAATTTTAAAACGTGGGTGAGACCATTTTCATTATTAATTTGAGTGTGGGCGTGTTTTAATCAGATGAAGATTAATATGTATGGATTTCCTGGAAATAGTTTTTTTATACTAAAATGACTAATCCTTGGGTCAACTAAAGATACATTCGCCCCTTTTTCTTTGTCAGTTGTGACATTTTTCAAAATGTCTAAACTTTAAGATGACTGTAATTTATTTTTTTAGTAATGTTGACAATTATTTTTTGAAATAATATGGTAAGATGAAAAATGAAATAAAGCCGCACGAATAAGAACAGAGATAAGAACAAAAATAAATATGGTGAATATTAAATAATAAAAGTATATTAGAAATGAAACACTTTTTACTTTTTCAAGCGAGTCACTATATATAGTGATTTGTTTAACAAAGTTAATCATTTCTGATGATAACGTATAGTAGTAACGAACTCTGCATTAAAACATATGAAAATATATATTAGATTATACAAACAGTACTATTTTAACCAAAAATTCGCAAGAATCATTTAAAAATGAAATAAAGCCGAACGAATTTTCAAAGATAAGAACAAAAAGAAATGTGGTGAGTAATAAATAATAAAAGTATATTAGAAATGAAAAACATATTTACTTTTTTAAGAGAGTCATTGTCTATAATGATTTGTTTAACAAAGTAAATATGTTCTTCATTTTTGATGATAACGTACAGTCACAAAGTAACGGACTCTTCATTAAAATATATACAAATATATATTAGATTAAACAAATAGTACTATTTCAACCAAAGATTCGCATAAATCATTCAAAAATGAAAAATGAAATAAAGCCGGACGAATTTTCAAAGATAACAACAAAAAAAAATATGGTAAATATTAAATAATATAAGTATATTAGAAATGAAAAACGTATTTACTTTTTTAAGCGAGTCACTGTATATAGTGGCTTGTTTAACAAAGTAAATATGTTCTCCATTTCTTATGATAACTTACAAAGTCATAGACTTTTCATTAAAACATATAAAAATATATGTTAGATTAAACAAACAGTATTATTTCAACTAAAAATTCGCAAGAATCATTTAAAAATGAAATGAAGCCGAACGAATTTTCAAAGATAACAACAAAAAAAATATGGCAAACATTAAAGAATAAAAGTATATCAGAAATGAAAAACGTATTTACTTTTTTAAGCGAGTCACTGTATATAGTGACTTGTTTAACAAAGTAAATATGTTTTCCATTGCTGAGGATAACGTACAGTCACGAAGTAATGAACTCTTCATTAAAATATATAAAAAATATATATTGGATTGAACAAGCAGTACTATTTCAATCAAAAATTCGCAAGAATTATTTAAAAATGAAAAATGAAATAAAGCCGAACGAATTTTCAAAGATAACACCAAAACAATATGGTGAATATGAAATAATAAAAGTATATCAGAAATGAAAACGTATTTACTTTTTTAAGCGAGTCACTGTATATTGTGACTTGTTTAATAAAGTAAATATGTTTTCCATTGCTGAGGATAACGTACAGTCACGAAGTAATGAACTCTTCATTAACATATATAAAAATATATATTGGATTGAACAAACAGTACTATTTCAACCAAAAATTCGCAAAAATTATTTAAAAATGAAATAAAGCCGAACGAATTTTAAAGGATAACAACAAAAAAAAAATATGGTGAACATTAAATAATAAAAGTGTACTAGAATTGAAAAACGTATTTACTTTTTAAGCGAGTCAGTAACTTGTTTAACAAAGTAAATATGTTCTCCATTTCTGATAATAACGTACAGTCATCAAGTAACGAACTCCATTAAAATATATAAAAATATATATTGGATTGAACAAACAGTACTATTTTAACCAAAAATTCGCATGAATCATTTAAAATGTTTAAAATTATAGGAACCTGATTTTTATTAAATTTGGGCCTTAATACTCGTGATGAGTAGTAACTATAGACATTTTTGGTTTTCTGAGAGTTCATTTGACGCATGTTAATTTTATAAATTTTTAGGCAAAACACAAATTTTTCTTTAGAAATTTAAACCTTATACGAACATTTACTTAAATAGATTTATGTTTTCCTATTAGGTATTTAAAAATAGACTTTGAAAAATCTAGTTTGCGTGGTTAGATTTTTTTTTTCGTTTTCTAAATTTTAAATCCTATTTGTTTGTTATGCCGAATATTTTTTCAAAATTACCGTTTGACCATTATTTTGAGACACTAAAGATATTGAAATTTATAAAGGCATTGTAGTTTTCAATTTAAAAAACGATATTTGAGATCCTGTTGTGTTAGAACGCACCAGAGAGACTTAACAAAAACTTTTAGAACTTTTAGCATTCTAAATCAATGTAAAAAACTTTGAAAATTTTTTCTACAAAAATAGAGAAATTAGTGACGGAAATATATGAAGGTTTTATTATGTCAGAGATATGTTTTCGATACTACTCAGTGACTGTTGAAGAAACCGAAGCTTAAGATGATCATTATCATATTTTGAGCTAATAGATCTTATTTTACTCTGTCAAAAAGCAGCATGAGAATGTAAAGACTATTTAAAAACGAAAAAAAACTTATGAAAATGATTGGTACCGTTTGAATTTTTAGGATTAGATGAAAACATTTCATATAGTTCAAGATCGTTGTAGGGGTATCTTTTAGAATTTAAAAATATATTTATATATCTTAGCTCACAATAATACTCATATCAGTTTTCGCATTACTACCATACATCTCTTGTTTTGGAGTATCAACTTTTGTAGAAGTTACAAGCCAATTGTGACTTGTGGTTTCTAATAATTTTGAATATTTAACTAATTCCCAACTTTGGAAAGTGATAAGAATGTCACTAATGCTATAAAAAAGTTTAATAAGAGCTAGTTCCTGACGGATGGCTGGAGTTATTTAAAATTATTTTTTACTGCCCAGGTCAAAACTGATTAATCCAAAAGAACATTTTCTTTACAATTCAAATATTTGATTGTTATTTTTAAAACCCAAAATAAGGAGAAACTGTCAAATTCCAGGTGTTAGCCTATGTGATTTTAATTTATTACCAACTAAATTTTATATACTACAGTTTACTGATGACAGTGTAAGAGATACAGAACATATATTTGATCATCATTATGGAATAGTTATGAAATGAAAAGGTTCTACCTACGACTACCACAAAAACCTGTTGAAATTATTGGAAAAGAAGTAAAAGTTGGTGGTACAAGATATCCTGGTACAGCAGGTTTATATGAGCTGTTGTTTAAAAAGAACAGGTTGGCTGTAAACAAAACGATTTTGATAACTATATCGATATTTTTAAAAGAAATAACGAGTATCGCAAGAATCACAATCACAACGAACAAGTTCAAAGAAATGGTTCATACCTTATTTGCAAAAAGGTCACTAACATCAAAACGATTAATTCTGTTCAGAATTTGTTTCAAGGTGTAATGTTAATTAATCAAAGGCAAACCAGAGCTAATAAAGCATCTTCAACTACAAAGGGTGGGAGTAGTTTAACTTTAAAAATAATAAACAGAATACAGACTATGTGTACTGACACGATATTAATGAACTAGAGGGTAGACTGCGTTTATTAACGGCGTCCACAGGCCACACCGACCATAACAATGAAATCATTTCTCTTATAGAAGAACTCAAAGAAGCCAATGATATTATATAAAAAATTGTAACAATAAATATGATTTAATACATTAATAGAGTAACACTTGATAAGTTTGGCCATCATATTTCAAAACGCTAAGGAGATACTGTAGATGTGGCCTCTTTGAAATATTTCATATTTTCAAATATTGAGACTAAAATTATAAAGAAATTGAAAAGTAAGTAAAAGTGTAAATAAGTTGAAAACCAAATAATGTAAAATTTTGAATCCAATTTCAAAACAAACAATGACAAAATATTAAATATAAAAAATGTTGTACAAGAAAAAAATTAGTAATTATATCGCATTTCTCAAAAAATATTAAAATGTGAAGATCATGTTCAAACAACAAAACAGAAATATGAGAAGTTAAACAGTTTGGGAAAAGACATGAAAAACGTAATATCTGAGGTAAGAATGATAACTAAGGATACAACAAAACTCGATTAAGTGAAAGATGATGTTTCTAGGGATATAGTGTTAAAGTTTTAAATTTTTACAGATAAGGTTAACAATAGAGTTGCAGAAGAAGTTAAAAATTTTAAAAAAGTTCGTGATGATAGGAATAAAAATAATGAGACTATTCACAGGTCTACGAAACATGATTTTCTAGTGCACAAAATTTACAGTATAAAAGTTGATAACTTAGAAAAAAAAAATTAAGGAAGTTAGTGACAAAGGTGATGTTGGTTTTATTAAAGATATAGAGTTATCAACAGAAAAATCGAAACTAGCAGAAATTTCAAACAATAATTTATTTGTCAATATCCTAGAAAACAGTGAATAAATTTCAGAAGTTTTGGCACAATTACATAATCTAGAATTAAAATATGAAACTAATGTAAATTATAACTACTGAAAGAGATATGATTTTAAAATAAAAAAGTAAGATCTATAGTAGAAACACACACAAAGGAAACTTTAGCTACTAAAATCACAACAAATACTAAAAAGATCGATAACATTTCACCCAGGTGGAACGTTGTAAAAGTGATTTTAAAGCGAGTATAGATGATAAATTACTCAAAGAAAAAGATATTCTATTGGAAACGATTAAAGGTCAGATTGAAGCTCTTAAAAAAGAATTAACAAATAAAATCGAAAGAAATGAAGTAAGAATTAAAAATATAAATGACGATATAAATACTTTGAATTTCTTTATCAAAAGGTCACTGTCAAAAATTATAAAAATATATTAAAATTAAAAACTGTGAGAGATGAGTTACTTAGGAAAATAAAATTTTTAAAAGAGATGGTGTACGGCTAAGATGTCTAGAAAAGAATGATACAATTGAAATTTAATTATTCTAAATAAACTACAGTTGTTCAGATATCGTCATCTTAACAGTTAGTTATCTTTAATTCAAAATGTTATGACAAATAAGTTTTTCTACCTTTTATTATGATATGCATACTTTAATTAGATAATTCATTACAAAATTTATTTTCAGTAGTTACCGATATACAGAGCATTCAAGTTTCTGAAGTGAATTTTAACTTTTAAGTGAATCACTTAATTTTCTCTTTTCCTATTTGGGTTATCAAAAAAATTATTTTGTCAATAAACCTATTTTTTCTGAGGAAGCGAAATATCATAACAAAAAATTTGTCCCTTGTCAAATTACAAAACCAACTAGGTTTTGTGTAACTGGTACTCTCTACATATGAGCACACCATTAAACACCATTTTACAGTCGGTTTATAAAAATATATAATACTTGATAGTTATTTCTAGTTGTTAGCAATATATAGGGCGTTTAAGTTATTGAACGGAATTTTAACTTTTGGCTCACCAGACGTACTATTTTCCTATTTGGGATATCAAAAAAAATATTTTACTAATAATTTTATATTTTTATGAGCCAAATATGATAATACAAGATCTTCAACTTGTCAAATTAGACAGTTTACAAAGCCAATCTGATTTTTTTAAATGGTACCCTCTATATATGAGCACACCATTAAAGAGCAGTTTTCAATCTGTTTA
This sequence comes from Pachyrhynchus sulphureomaculatus, assembly GCA_019049505.1. NCBI lineage: Eukaryota > Metazoa > Arthropoda > Insecta > Coleoptera > Curculionidae > Pachyrhynchus > Pachyrhynchus sulphureomaculatus. The sequence goes on from CM032448.1 coordinate 47,299,291, forward strand.
TGAAAATATATAACACTTGATAATTACTTTCATTCGTTATCGATATACGGGGTATTCAAATTATTGAACTGAATTTTGTCTTTTACTGCGGCATCAAATGCTCCATTCAAAAACATACATCTCCCCGGGTGTCTTCGAAGACTAGAAATCAAGAAGCTCAGCCTCTTAGGTTTGTAATTTTTTCATATATTAAGAATGTCACAGATCGCCTTCCGAAAACTCTACCGAAACATAAAGTATTAACACGTTTTTGTACTTGCCCTAAACTTTCATAATATCCAAGATCTGTCAAAGATAAGATTCTCTTTATAAATCTAGGAGTCTAGAGTGTTCCATGGTAAAACCTATAATGGTGAAATGAGCAGAAAAAGATGCATTGTAATATTTCTACTCCAGCACTTGCAGAACACTAGCATCAGATAAGACAACAGATTCTCTTTGATCAAAGATCCTTGTTTCCTTTTCTACCCTTTGAAATAACTAAACATCCCATTGTGACACTGATTGTTACTTATAACCGATTTGGAAGCATTTTTTTTTTACTATTTTAACATATAGTTTAGTTATTCTTAGTAGACATAAACCACAGTTTATTCATCCAAATCATATAAAACACGGCGACAGAAAACTGATTCAATAACTGATAAATCTAATCGATGAAATCGTTACACAAAATCAAATGCCAAATGAATGGAAAACTAGCGGTAAAATCTTCAATTAAAGAAAGGAAAGAAAAAATAACCAGTAAGCTCCATAAGAATAAATTTGTTAGCTACAACTGTAAAGCTGACAAAAACAATACCAACTACAATAACACTGGTAGCAGCCCGTGGCTCAGTGGTGTTGTACCTTGCTTACTGTACAGAAGGTTGAGGGTTCAATCCCGCAAGTCGGTACACTTATTTATTAAATTATTTAAGTATATTTGGCCTGGCCATACATAAGTAGTAGTTGTTCGCAGAAACGCAATAACGTCCGAGGCAGCACTACCGCATTGTCTAAAAAATGCTCCGAAATACAGAAATGTATGTTTCGGCATTTGGACAATGTTGACGAGTATTAGGACATTCTCGCCGATATCCTTAGGATATAAAAAGGGTAAAATCCCTACTCAGGCGATGAGGTGACCGATAAAAAAAAATCAACGTGCACATTTCACTGCCAAAGGAACAACAGGAAGGTTTTGAACGGATGTCATTTTCACCATGAGGCAAATTACCCAAAAATTTCTAAAATACAAAGCACAGTATTTTTATGTTTCATCGACTAAGAGAAAACCTTCGACCGAGTACAACTGGAAAAACCAGTGCATCTTCTTTACGAAGGACACTCACCGAACGTTATTAAAATCATCAAAAATATTTGCTCAAAAACGCGATGTCGCTGTCAAAATTAATGGCGAACCGATAGAGCAAATACTGATAGAAAAAGCAATTCTTCAAGGGAACTCCTTACGTCTACTACTTTTTAGTGTAATAATGGTTGAAATAATTAGACAAGTTCATCAAGTGAGGTTGTAGAAAGAAAAATGAAAAATAAAAATATTATGCCATGCTGACAACTTCGACTCTCCAGTGAATGATGACCATCTTCAGAGGTTGCTTCACCAAGTCAATAAATGAGTAGAATTTTGAATTACAATACGGGTATTCAAAATAAAGCGCATGATATCCAAAACACCATTTAGACGTAAGCTAACGTTTACGAGATATCATACAACAAAAAATGTAGTTTAAGTATCTCGGCATATATATACCCCGAGTTTAAGTAATATCAACCCAAATGTAAGAAACTAAACCATAAAGATGGCAAAATCAGTAACATGCTTAAATGATGCAATACGGTGTACTGAGGTACACAGAGATACAAGATTAAGAACAAAACCACTACTCAAAACGAGAAATTTAAAAATATTACGAAAAAAAAGCAGAAAATACCCGATTAAATACAGAGAAAAGTAACATTAGATAAATATTCACAATAGATATAAATGAGTGTTAATCACAAAAATATAGATCGAATAACAGAAAAAAGTATAGTTAGAATCACGAGACAGAGATCAGTAGTGAGAAGCAAGAGTCAACTTCACAAAGTTTGGAGCGATCATAGTTTTAATATAAGATAGGGAACGGTGAACAACAGGTAATTGTGCCGATATCAAGGAGGAAGCAGAATGGGAAGAAATTGTGTATAAAATATGCATATTACATGTCAATATTTTCTAATAAATTGCTTTAAGCAATACTTTCACAAAAAAATATACAGTAAAATTTAAATTAATTTAATTTAAAGTTATGTCAGTATAGGCAAAAGCCAAAATGTTAATTTCTAAAATATTTATATTTTACAAAATTTAGTAAGATTCTCAAGTAGTTTTTATGTTACTAAGTTACACTTTCTCACAATTATTACCTAATATACATATAATAACTTTGTCTTCTTTTATAACCATGGAATTGATATTAATTTGATAATTTTACTAAAATTTTTTATACATCCTTTTAAAACGAAAATTTGTTTAGAGAGGAAAAAGCTAAGATCGAAGAAGTAACCTTCAGAAGTTAAAGCCCGCTATAATCTAGAAAAATTAAACTTTATATCATTTTCAATACAAGCTCCTCAGTTTTTAAAAAGAAATTTAAATATTTATAGACAAAGAGGACACTTTATTTAAAGTAACAAAGCTGGCATCGCTTAGCATGGTAACTAGAAAATTAAAAAACGGTAATATTAAATTTTTATTCAGCATTCAGCAAACTATATACCTCAGTCGCAGAATCAGGGTCTAGGCGCAAAGGAATGATTGGAAACAAATAGCATTTTTTAGGGGGAAACGAAAGAAATAGTAAAAGCCTACTATATAAGGGGTGAAACGCATGCTTCTGAACCCATATGAGCAGGGGGCGTATGCTCCCCACCCCTACGGGCTGTATATTCCACAATAGTAACTGTTTGAAACACCTGTACCATACAAAGTTGCTGGTGTAAATATATAGAGTGTTTCTAAATTGAAACATTTCATAAATTATAACGAGCACTAAAAATTTTATTTCGTCAAAAATAATAAGTATAAAATTTTTATATTTTTAAATTCATTTATGTAAAATTACCCTATGTCTATCCTTTCAAGGACTCTGATAAGTATTTAATTTTATTTATCTGTCGCCTGTTTATTTTTAACAAGGCTGTGGTAATAAAATCTAATTTAAATACAGTGTGGTTAATGCAATAAATTTTTTTGTTTTAAATTACATTTTTTTTTTTTTTTTTTTTTTTTTTTTTTTTTTTTTTTGATTGAAATCCTCTGATTTGTTCTAAACGAAGATAATCTCGTCGAGTTTCCAGATTAATTATTGGATATCTCGGAAAACAGTGTTTGTAATAAATATTTGGTTCAATTTTATATAGCTAGTATTAGCTTCTGTGAAATTTGTATTTTAACTTTTTAGAGACTATATTGGGTGAAGTTTTACTTTAACAATTAGCAAAAGTAGGTAATAACGAAAGTCCAGCTTAAAATACTCCTATACAACATAACTTATACTCACGGTATTTCAATTATATAAATTAAATACAGGCATTAGGAAATGTAGCAAAAGGGTAAATCTAGTTCTGAGTAAACCTTCTATGGAATTAGATATATAAAACCTTTAATCCATATAATGTAGAATTTACAGAGTGTAGTACAAATACAATTGCGGAATTGTGCTAATTTGGTTGAAATTGCAACTTTAAGTTGAGATAATTAGTGAAATTTTTATGATTTTTGGAAATTTTTGGGTAAAGCTTGGAAATCGATTGAACTCTTTTGAAACAGTGCCAACATACTGTAAATCAGTTTTTCTCGGCCTCATTTTGACTGCAAGGCTACTTCTTCTCTATTTTAGAGCATTTTGTCACATTTTAACGCTTTCGGTTCACTATTTCTTAAATATCTCAGCTTCTGTTCCTTATTATACGACAGAAAAAAATTATTTTAATCGTCATAAAATTGCATAAAAACTGCGTAGATTGCATTAAAAAATATAAGTATATAAACTAAAAGAAGTATTTACTACGACAAATTGGAAAATGATTTTTTATGAATAACTTTTGTTCAATTCGATATTACTGCTTCAAATTTTAGGAAAATATAGTTTTTATATTAACAAAAAAGTGTGCCAAATTTTAGTAAAAAACATTAAGGGGTTACATCACCTTGGCGCTCGGAAAAATAGGTATAAAAATAAAAAAAAAATTGACGCTGGTATTAAATATATAAAATAATTTTTCTTTTACACATATACGTAGTAGTTTTACGAATAATTTGAAATAATAACGAAAAAAAAAAAAGTTAAAAATACGGAGATCTGAGCCATCAAGTTCAAGAAGACCTTGCCTAATAACTACCGACCAGTCGCACTGCTTTCAATAATATCGAAAGTCATGGAAAAGGTTGTCAATCAGCATCTTCTAAAATATCTTGAAGGATTCAACTTTATTAGATCACCAATATGGCTTCCGTAAACATAGATCAACAGGAGATCTTCGGACTTATGTAACACATGTTTGGAACAACGCAACTGAACACTTTGGAGAATCTCGAGCAGTTGCTCTTGACATATCCAAGGCCTTCGACCGTGCTTGGCACGATGGACTGTTGGCTAAGCTACGCTCTTCTGGTATGTCTGAAAAGTTGTGTTTATGGCTCTCATGTTTCTTCAGAGAGCGTTCTACCTTTACTAGTGGCGGTCGACCGATTTCTTTCTAACACCTTCACTATCAACGCCGGTGTCCCCCTAGGCTCCATACTTTCTCCTACTCTCTTTCTCATTTACATTAACAATCTACTGGAAAAGACCGTTAATCCAATCTACAGCTTTGCAGATGACAGTACGCTTATCTCTTCATTCACTTTGAACGCTCGGACACCGGCTACTCAGGCGAATATCCGCAGAGAGCAGGAGGTCGTTCAACTTAATAAAGATCTGGAAGAAATTCTATCTTGGGGTGACAGTAACCAAGAGAAATTTAACGCTACAAAAACCCAGGCGGCAGTTTTTTCTAAAAAAGATAACGTTGCTGAACCCGACGTAGTTATGTCGGGGCACTCCATTCCCCTAGCATCGTCGCTCAATTTGATGGGCGTTAATTTGGGAGCAAATATGTCCTGACATGAACATGTTGCAGGCATAGCAGGGAGAGCTTCTCAAAAGTTGGGAACATTATTTCGAACCAGAAAGCTTTACACTCCGCAACAACTGTTAATTCTTTACAAAGCTCAAATTCGACCAACTATGGAATTCTGCTCACATGTTTGGAGCTCCGCTCGTAAACACACACTGCATTTATTGGATTCTGTTCAGAGAAGAGTTGTTCGTCTGACTGAAGACCCGGAACTGACCGGCGGCCTTGATTTGCTGGAATATCGAAGAACGGTTGGCGACTTGACTCTGTTCTACAAATATTTTAATGGAAAGTGTTCGAAGGATGTAGCCCGCTTAATTCCTCCCAGAGCGGTATATGTTAGAAATACACGTCGCGCTAATACTTCACATCCGTATGAGGTTCATGTTGTTACTCCGCGTACAACTTTTTTCAAGCAGTCTTTTATATGGAGAACATCATCCCTTTGGAATAATTTGCCCAGCGCTGTGTTTCCCACCGAGTAAAATTTACAGTGATTCAAGAACAATGTGAATCGCTTTTTCCGCACACATGCCGCTCCTGGAGCGCTTTAGGGACTTCCCTGTAGCACGTGTGCTAAACCCATAAAAAAACCCTCTTTTGAAAATCCTTGTTGATGGTGTTCTTATTTTCTCTGTCAGGCAACTTCTGAAAAGAAAAAAATATTTTTTTCTTGTTTAGAAAGGTAATAGTTAAGGTGTAGCATAGGAAATTTTTTTTAAAATTTTTTTGTAAAAATGATAACTGTTTAAAAAAGTTATAACTTAATGAACGTGGCACCCAATCAAAAAAATCCTTTGCTACATCTTAGATAATATTATAAAGAATATGTGTTGTAAATTTTAACGAAATCGGTTAAGTAGATCTTAAGATATCCTCTACACCAGTTTGAAAAAAGTAATTTCGAAAAAAACGCAAAAGAAAAATAGTACGGCATCGGCGTTTTAAAAGCAAATATTTTTTTAAATTACCTTCAATCTGCGATTCCTGGACCGTACATGAGGTCTTCCGTTGTTGCCGCAATATCCTCCGACTCCTTTTGAACAGCTCTTTTCAATTTCCTGGCCTCTTTAGTCTCCTATTGGGCTCTCACGTTGGCTATAGATATTCGTTGAGAATCCAAGTTCTCGGTAAATCGCAGCGCGCTTGGGTCAATTACAAGGTTTAACAATTGCATCGTTTGTAGTACACTAGTATATCCATCATTAAATATACTAGCTGCAATATAAAATGCAATCTCAACATTTTTTGTGCCACTGTGATGCACTTTTGGAGCCATAGACCAAATCACAGCGTTTAGACGTTCGTTATTATTCTGAGTATATTCTTCTAAACAGCGTTCTTATAAAGGACTGACTAAAAGAACAATACTCTTTGTCAAGGCTTTGACCGCTGGTGTCGGTCCGATCGCTACCTAAGTTTCGGGCCGACTCTGCCGCACTCACTTCTAATTGCTATAACTATTTTGAAATGGTTTAAGCGTTTAAAATATTCTTAAACGTCTAAACAATTTACCTAGCTAAAAAAAAAACAATTTTTTGAAAATCTCAAGGTGGTGTAACCCCTTAAGAGAATTGGTCAAAATTCGCATTTTAGTTCAAATCTTAATATGGATTTTTCTTCTGGGTAAAAGGTCGTAGGTAGCTTTTTTTTAAAATATGCGAAATTTTATGCTCGTCAAGATGGTTAGAAGGAAAAATAAAGAAAATACAAAAATAATTTTTTCGTTCCGAAAAATTCAGTTTTTGTCGCTTTTGCTCCAGAAAAGGTCTGGTTCATTCTCTTTATTTCTATTCAATATTTTATCTTAAATATAACATGAAAAAGTGATTTTAAAACAAATACTACCTGTCTTATAATAAAATTATGATTTAGATAACACAAACGTATGAATTATTACTATTTTAATGGTGAAAGAATAGTAATAGTAATATAATATAGCAGTTTAAAAATAAAGCAGATTATAAAAAAATTAGAACCTTTGGATTTAAAGGCATTAGCTACTTATACCTAATATAAGGTAATTAGGATTTTACCGCATAGTGCCTAGACGCTCCGCTTCGAAATAAGTTGCAATGCTAACAACCTTCGTAAGTATACAGATGTCACCTGTATCGTATGCATCAAACACTTTAACATAGTTAGTCTTATCGTAGTGTACTGGAGTTCATGGACCGCATTTATTTTCAGAGATATGCTAACATCGCTCTGTTAATTTTACCTATGTGTGGTTTATTCCTTAACTTATTAAACATTTCAGAATTTTTTTTTATAGGTCTAGCACACGTGTTACAGAGAAGTCCCTAAAGCGCTCCAGGAGTGGCACGTGTGCAGAAAAAGCGATTCACGTAATTCTTGAATCGCTCTAAATTGTACTCGGTGGGAAACACAGCCCTGGGCCAATTATTCCAAAGGGATGATGTTCTCCATATAAAAGACTGTTTTAAAAGCGTTGTACGCGGAGTAACAAGCTGAACCTCATACGGATGTGAAGTATTAGCGCGACGTGTATTTCTAACATGCACCGCTCTGGGAGGAATTAAACAGGCTTCATCCTTCGAACACTTTCCATGAAAATACTTGTAGAACAGACTCAAGTCGCCAACCGTTCTTCGATATTCCAGTGAACCAAGGCCGCCGGTCAGTTCCGGGTCTCCAATCAGACGAACAGCTCTTCTCTGGACAGAATCCAACAAAGGCCGTGTGTGTGTGGGAGCGGAGCCCCAAACATGGGAGCAGTATTCCATAGTTGGTCGAATTTGACCTTTGAGAATTAACAGTTGTTGTAGAGTGTAAAGCTTTCTGGTTCGAAATAATATTCCCAACTTTTGAGAAGCTCTCCTTGCTATGCCTGCAACATGTTCATGCCAGGGCATATTTGCTCACAAATTAACGCCAAACAAATTGAGTGACGATGCTAGGAGAATGGAGTGCTACGACATGACTATGTCGGGTTCAGCAACGTTAACTTTTTTAGAAAAAAATGCCGCCTGGGTTTTTGTAGCGTTAAATTCCACTTGGTTACTGTCACCCCAAAATAGAATTTCTTCCAGGTCTTTAGTAAGTTGAACGACCTCCTGCTGTCTGTGGATATTCGCCGGAGTAGCCGATGTCCGAGCGTTCAAAATGAATGAAGAGCAAAGCTGTAGATTGGATTCCCGATCTTTTCCAGCAGATCATTAATGTAAACGAGAAAGAGAGTAGGAGAGAGTATGGACCCTTGGGGCACACCGGCGTTGATAGTGAAGGTGTTAGAAAGAAATCCGTCGACCACCACTCGTAAAGAACGCTCTCTGAGGAAACATGAGAGCCACAAACAGAACTTTTCAGATATACCATAAGAGCGTAGCTTAGCCAACAGTCCATTGTGCCAAACACAGTCGAATGCCTTGGTTATGTCAAGAGCAACTGCTCGAGATTCTCCAAAGTGTTCAATTGTGTTGTTCCAAACATGTGTTACATAAGTCAGAAGATCTCCTGTAGATCTATGTTTACAAAAACCATATTGGTGATCGCTAATAATGTTGAATCCTTCAAGATATTTTAGAAGATGCTGATTGATAACCTTTTCCATGACTTTCGATATTATTGAAAGCAGTGCGACTGGTTGGTAGTTATTTGGCAAGGTCTTCTTTCCTTTTTTGCTGAAGTGTGGTATATTTCCAGCAGGAAGGACATATTCGCTTTCTGTAGGATAGGTTGAAAAGTCTACAGAAAACTGGTGTTAGTTCTCTCGCACAGTTTTTGAGAACTATGGCAGGTATTCCGTCAGCGCCAGAAGCTTTTTTGGTGTCTAGCTTCATTAAAATACGCTTTATGATACGCTGTCTGAAGACAACATCGGGCATCCTTGACTGCAATATAGGAATAATAGGTGGTGTTTTTCCTTGGAAATCGACAGTAGAATGTGAAGCAAAGAGTTCAGCCAACAAGTTCGCTTTCTCAGCAGGTGTCGTTGCAATAGAATGGTGGTATGGTCGATTTGATGAAATTTTGACTTAGCGACTGACCAAAAGGACCTGGAATTGTCGGGACAAGCGAGAGGTTTGTTTCTAATTCGTTGATTGTGTGCCTCCTTGGTTTCGTCGATAATTCCTCTGCATCTATTCCGGGCACGAACAAAGATGTTTACGATTTATGGTGTTAGGATTTTCACGCCATTGTCGGTAGGCAAGATGTTTAGAAGCAACAGCTTCTTTGCATTTTCAGTCAAACCAAGGCTTGTCGTTGGAGGGACATTTCTTAGAAAAAGGGATGTAAGCTTCCGTACCAGCCAAAATAACATCGGATACCTCCCTGGCGCAGTCAGATGGGTTGTCGGATCGAAAACAAACGTCCATCCAAGAGAAAGTTCGAACATATTCCATGAGATCTTCCCATTTAGCATCACGGCCTAGGCGTCTCTCTGTCACTGATTGGTAGGATACTCGATGTCGAAAGAAGCTTAAGGTCGGAAGGACCTAACGGCGGATTTACGGTGACCTTGTAGATCTCCGGATTGGTGGTTAAAAACAGATCAAGAATACTGGCGAACTCCCCGTCTCGATCAGGGATCCTTGTTGGTTCGTCAGTAAGCTGAGTTAAGCCACAACTGATTGAGAACAATTCAGCTTCACGACCTTGTTCGTCGGTAGTATTTCAATATTTAAGCCAGTTGATATTGTGGACATTAACGTTGCCCAGGATGGCAATTTCGGCACTTGGATAGTTAATTTGTAAATGATCGATGATGTTTGCAAGAGAATCGAATATTACAGTTTGGTAATTTTTTGTTAATAAAATTTTAATATTATCATGTTTAAGAATTGTATATAGTCTATATTAAACTAACCTAGTGATTTTGTGACTGAATTAAAAACACATCTTTATGAAAAATTTTTGACTTCAACAGTTTCCTTGTTAGTATATAATAAGAATAAACCCGACCTTTTCTAGAGCAAAAGCGAAAAAAATTGAATTTTTCGTAACGAAATTTTTTTTGTATATTCTTTATTTTTCCTTCTAACCATCTTAAAGAGTATAAAGTTTCGCATATTTTTAAAAAAAATGCATACGATCTGTGGCCCACAAGAAAAATCCATAATAAAATTTAGACTAAAATGCGAATTTTGATCAATCCTCTTTAATAAAATTTAGCACACTATTTTGTTAATATAAAAGTTATATTTTCCTATAATTTGAAGCCGTAATATCGAATTGAACGGAAGTTACCCGTAAAAAAATATTTTTCAATTTGCCGTAGTAAATACTCTTTTTAGGTTATGTACTTAATATTTTTTATTGTGATCTACACAGTTTTTTAGGCAATTTTATTACAAGTAAAAAGATTTTTTTTCTGTCGCATAACAACGAACAGGAGTTGAGATATTTAAGAAATAGTGAGTGGAAAGCATTAAAATATGAAAACATGCACTAAAATAGAAGAAAAGCGGCCTTGCGGTCAAAATTAGGCTGAGAAAACGCGTTTACAATATGTTGGCACTGCTTCAAAGTAGTTAAATCGATTTCCAAGCTGTACCCAAAAATTTCCAAAAATTTTGAAAATTTTACGGCATTTGTCTACACGAAATAAGGTAGTTTGTCATTTTAATTCTTATACACCCAAGTTTTGAATACTTCTGGATTAGGCATAATTAATATAAAAAAGAAACAAATAAGTATATAGAAATTCTTGTAGGCCTTTTTAGTAAAAACTTTCGGTCAAATTGTTCATTCTAATAACAAAATATTTGCATTAAAGTGTTGCTTGAGTTGTTTTTAGCATCGTTCTTTACGCTTCATTAACAGACAATAATAATATTTAAAAAATAACAAAATTCCTACTAAAAAATACTTTTTTATTTTTTAAAATTAAAAGAAACATTTTGTATAGCGAAATGTCAGGAGCTTTTCCTAAAGTAACTATAATTTAAAATTTCAACTTGTAGTACTTGGACTGTTTGCAGGGAAAGTATCGACTAAATCAATTTTCCAATTTGTGTTTCCTTAGAGAAGAAATATATTAGAAAAAAATTAGTCTCAGAGGTTTTAGCTTCTCTCCCCGTATTAGGATTCTTAGATAACGAAAAACCTAGTTTCACATTTCTTTTAGTCTGCCTATCGCTCAGCCAGTCCGTTGGCAAAATAATTCTCCAACGAAATGACATATCAATTTTAAATTAAGTACGCATATAATCCTGAAGTAGGGATGAAACTTATAATTTATGTCCTATGTCACTGCAAGGGATGGAGTAAAATGGGTGGATGTCAACAAGTTTTGTATGATTTCAACAGTACTATACTATGGTAATTTTTCCCGTTTTCTGGAGATACTAATATTGAACAGGAAATTTTATATATTTTATATAGTGTTTAGTCTTGAAAAAAAATATCCGTTTACTATTTAGGACCAAAATGCAGTCTAATGTATATCCCTTGACAGTTTTAGAAGTCAATTTTGTGGATATATTGATTGAGTGAATATGGGGGAATGTGAGTGGGTGTGTGAGGTAGTGAGTGAGCGAGTGAAGTAGTGAGTGATTGAGTGAATGAGCGAGTTTTAATAAAAATTAAAAACATTTTTTTAATTTAGTGACTGAACAAATTTATTTTAAACAGCATTTTGCTACGTAACTTGGTTTAAAGATATATATATATATATATATATATATATATATATATATATATATATATATATATATATATACATATATATATATATATATATATATATATATATATATATATATATATATATATATACGTATATATATATATATATATATATATATATATATATATATATATATATATATATATATATATGTATATATATATATATATATATATATATATATATATATATACATATATATATATATATATATATATATATATATATATATACATATATATATATATATATATATATATATATATATATATATATATATATATATAACATATATATATATATATATATATATATATATATATATATATATATATATATATATATATATATATATATGACAAAATAGGTGCTTATACATTTTGCTACGTAACTTGGTTTAAAGATATATATATATATATATATATATATATATATATATATATATATATATATATATATATCTATATATATATATATATATATACATATATATATATATATATATATATATATATATATATATATATATATATATATATACATATATATATATATATATATATATATATATATATATATATATATATATATATGACAAAATAGGTGCTTATACTGCACTCTGTCGGTGACTTATTTAAAGTCTATTCGGACAGAGCGGCCAGATCATAACTGACACTGAATTGCAGAAGCGGACCCACTCAAGCTTCCCGCTTGAATGCATAGATGGCGCATTGGTGAAGCAACTAAGGCAGATCGAAAATCCTCACCTGGTAGTTCCCAAAAGTGTTCTCTGTATTTGTTAGACCATCCCAAGACCCGTTTCGCCGTATCACGACTCATCAGCTGGGCTAGGTTCAGCAAACCCACAGAACACCGTTCCAGACCTTATCCGGGTACGAACGGAAATCTATGACAAAATAGGTGCTTATACTGCACTCTGTCGGTGACTTACTTAAAGTCTATCCGAACAGAGCGGCCAAATCGCAACTGACACTGAATTGTAGAAGTGCACCCGCTCAAGCTTCCCGCTTGAAGGCATAGATGGTGCATTGGTGAAGCAACTAAGGCAGACCGAAAATCCGCACCTGGTAGTTCCCAAAAGTGTTCTCTGTATTTCCTAGACCATCCCAAGACGCGTTTCATCATATCACGGCTCATCAGCTGGACTAGGTTCAGCAAACCCACAGAACACCGCTTCAGACCTTATCCGGGTACGGACGTAAAACTATGACAAAATAGGTGCTTATACTGCACTCTGTCGGTGACTTACTTAAAGTCTATTCGAACAAAGCGGCCAAATCACAACTAACACTAAATTGTAGAAGCGCACCCGCTCAAGCTTCCCGCTTGAAGACATAGATGGCGCATTGGTAAAGCAACCAAGGGTTTGGTTGCTTCACCAATGCGCCATATATATATATATATATATATATATATATATATATATATATATATATATATATATATGTATATATATATATATATATATATATGTATATATATATATATATATATATATATATATATATATATATATATGTATATATATATATATATATATATATATATATATATATATGTATATATATATATATATATATATATATATATATATATATATATATATATATATATGTATATATATATATATATATATATATATATATATATATATATATATATATATATATATATATATATATATATATTGGTCACGTCTTATATTTTCCATCTCATGTGCGCCTTTAAAAAAAAATAATTGAAATCAGTAAATCGGCTAAAGTGGGTATTCCAGTATATTTTTTGATTAATTATTAAATTTAAGTCGAAAGGTAAAAAAGTTTTTTAGTTACATTTGTTCTATGACTTATACAATATATTGTTCACACCCAAATCATTTTAAATATTTTTTCTTTTTTTACAAAATCATAAAAAACAAGTTCCTTCGATTTAATAGTTTATTATTTTTTTATCTAGTAGAGTTTCGTCTATTTTAAAAAATTTCAAAGAGTAAAAAAGGTCTAGAATTAACTTCGAATTACGTAGGAATTTTTTCAGACAAACGATGACATCACAAAATCAAGAAATGTCCCAAAAAAATCTGAAAAAATTCTACATAATTTTAAGTTAATTCTAAGCCTTTTTTATTCTTTGAAATTTTTTAAATATACGAAACTTTACTAGATAAAAAATAATAAACTTTTAAAATCGAAAGAACTTGCTTTTTATGATTTTGTAAAAAAATGAAAATTATTTAAAATGATTTGAGTGTAGATAATATATTGTATAAGTCATAGAACACATGTAGGTAAAAAGATTTTTTTTATTATTTTTGGCTTAAATTTATTAATCAACAAGCCGTGCCCGCGGCCCTGCTCGCATGGACTTGAGTAACTATTATCCTCACTGCTTATTCCTTAGGTTACCTAACGTAATAAATTATATCCTATAACCTGGCGAGAGGATATATGTATTTTATAAAAAAAACACGTAAATCTGATAAGTGGTTCTTGAGTGCTAAGCACACTAAAGGACAGACAGACGGACAGAGAGAAAGTCGTTGCGTTTTATATATATTATAGATTTTTTTTGATAAATAATAAATTAAACATTAAAAAAAATGTAAACGGACAGATAGAGAGATAGAGAGACGTTGCGTTTTATTTATATGATATAGATTATTATTATATAACCCGGCCAGAGACCATATGTATGAATCAAAAAAAAAACACGTAAATCGGATAAGTGGTTCTCGAGTGATAAGCGCACTAACGGACAGACAGACAGACAGAGAGACGTTGCATTTTATATATATTGTATTTTTTGTTACATTAAATTGTTCCATATTTAACGGTCTAGGCAGCGTTTTGCAAGAGAGTGCGCTATCGGCTTTCAGACTTGGTCCACTAATATCGTCACTGCATATTTCTTATATTACCTAACGTAATAAAATATGTTCTATATTCTGGCCAGAGAACATCTATATAAATCTAAAAAAAACACGTAAATCGGATAAGTGGTTTTCGAGTGATAAGCGCACTAACGGACAGACAGACAGAGAGACGTTTTATATATATTATAGATTATAGATTATTATTATTATTATATAACCTGGAAAGAGAACATATGTATGAATGAAAAAAAAACACGTAAAGCGAACTAACGAATAGACAGACAGAGAGACGTTGCATTATATATATATTATATTCCTTGCTACATGATATTGTTCCATATTTAATGGTTTAGGCAGTGTTTTGTAAGAGAACGCGCTAGCAGCAAACTTTTTTTCCGACTTAATTCACTATTATCGTCATTGCTTATTCCTTATATTACCTAACGTAATAAAATATATCCTATAATCTGACCAGGGAACATATGTATGTTTTAAAAAAAACACGTAAATACGATAAGCGGTTCTCGAGTTATAAGCGCACTCACGGACAAACAGACAGACAGACAGAGAGACTTTGTATTTTATATATATTATAGAAGATTATAGATAATCGGGCCAGAGAAGAAATGTATCAATTAAAAAAAAAAAAACCGTAAATCGTGTAAGTCGTTCTCGCGTGAGAAGCGCACTAACGGATAGACAGACAGACAGACAGAGAGACGTTGGATTTTATATATATTATATGCTTTGCTACATGATATTGTTTCATATTTAATGGTTTAGGCCGTGTATTTCAAGAGAACGCGCTAGCGGCAAACTTTTTTCCGACTTGATTCACTATTATCGTCACTGCTTATTCCTTATGTTACCTAACGTAATAAAATATATCCTATAACCTGGCCAGAGAACATATGTACATTTAAAAAAAGCACATAAATCGGATAAGTGGTTCTCGAGTGATAAGCGCACTAACGGGCAGACAGACAGAGAGACGTGGCATTTTATATATATTATTAATTAAAAAAACAATATACTAAATTAGCCATTTTTGGCGATTTACTGATTACAGTTAATTTTTTTAAACATGCGCTTGTATAATCTACAGTTTGAATGCAAAAAAAAAAAATATCAGAAATGAAGTATAAGTCATTTTTACGCATGACGTCACCTGTCAAAAAAGACATTTGCGTAAAATTTTTTGAAAAAAAACGTATAATTTTAAAAAAAGTTATTATTCTAGATCTGATTATCAAATTTCAACGGCCTACTACAATTTTGAATTTTTGGCAGTTTTTTGACATTTCGGCAATTGTTTTTCGTCTTGATTTATTGCAACCTTATTTAAATCAAATTAGCCACTTTTGCCGATTTACTGATTACAGTTTATTTTTTTTTAAAACATGCGCTCATGGGATGAAAAATATAAGCCATAATCTACAGTTTGAATGCAAAAAAAAAACTGTTTGGTTGTTCTAAGGGAGTGGCTCGTTGGACAGAAAATGTCCCATATATATATATATATATATATATATATATATATATATATATATATATATATATATATATATATATATATATTTATATATATATATATATATATATATATATGTATATATATATATATATATATATATATATATATATATATATATATATATATATATATATATATATATATATATATATATTGGAGGTGAGAGAGTTGAGTTGGGGACCATTAAATAATTAAATATGGGTTTGATTCAATAACATTATAAAATATTGTTCTGGTTTTTGGTAGAATGTTGTACATAATCTTAACATAATTATTAATAATAAAAAATAAGTAATAGTAAAGGGAATAGGGAGACGGTTTTAGGGGTGGTTAAGTAACTATCGTAATATACGTCTATTTTAGGGTTCTTAAAATCAAGAAATCTGAAAATTAAATTATGTTTCATTATTTTCGACGTCGTTAGAAGATCTGCCTTTGCTTACCTGCTTTTTTTTTCTGAAAAAACAATTATTGAAACAATTCCCAACCATTATGAATATTTTTTTTTACCACTGAAAATTTCCATTTAGAATAAAAAAAATGATCACAATGATGTATACGTCAAAAATGACGTAAAGTTTATTTATACTTTGCCGTAGATTTCCTAACTTACTCATATTTTTTCTTGCAGGTAAGGGTCCTACGAAATGATCTTCAAGATTATAAAATGTAAGTTCTATAATATTAGGATAATAGAAAATTGGATTAAGTATACACTTTAAATATTTTGATGGCAGTAAATATTTACAACTTATTACTACAGTAGAGGTAGCCATAGCATAGTGGTTAATGTGTCTGCCTTCTACGCCGGCGACCCGAGTTCGATTCTCGGCTTGGGAAACAATAAATTAAAAGAAAGCATTACAAAATGACGGTCGCCTCTCTTGAGAAGGCAATGGTAAACCACCTGTAGTATTATGCCTAGGAAAGCCCTCTGACTGGCCGTACAGAACTGGCATTAAACTGTAACTCTCCTTTGTCTGTGGAACACTTAAAACAAAAACACGAACTACGGCAAAGGCGAGAGGGTTGACTACGTCCGTATGGGATATGGCACTTCAAGAAAAAGAAGATTGCTAAAGTAGTTAGCGTCTCGACCTTATACTTATAAACAGTAGCAGATTCTCGTTTTTGTTACCAAAGGCAGTTGCAACTATGCTTAACTATATCAAAGTACTCTTTGCAAGGTAGATTTCATAACATTCAACACTACATTTTTATTGCTTAACTAACTAACTAAAGTTTAAAACGGCAAGCTAAAACCGACGAGAACCTCATGGCAAGATTTGAATAACTCTGGAAAGTCTCTTAGTTGCGGATCAAGAACTTTTTCTAAAAACTTTACGTCACAGAGTAATAAAAAGGCAGTTCGATATTAAATCACTGTTTAAAATTGGAGCAGGACTGGAGAAACAATAATGTATAAAATAAAAAAATATTATTACTAATACATAATAAAGCAAACAGAAGTAAAAACCAATTATTCTCACGATTAAAAATTTTTCACGAATAATCGCTTTTTTAGCTCGTTTCACGAAGTAAAAAAAAGTATAGTCGATCGACTTATAACTGATGCGACCTGTGCGTTGCCTCTGTACCTTTCGGCGTTAAAAATCAAAATGGACGTTATAAACATTACTATGTTGACTTTATTAAGCATCAGTATGAAATATTTTTCAATGGCGGGATGACTTTATAAAAAATTCACTTATGTTCGAATTGATTAAAAATGCTATAAGCATTATTTTATTTATATGTAAATACGTTTACAGAACATCTCCCTGTGATTAAATGAGTCCTTCAATTCAATATATTAAACCCTTTTTCATAACGCACTGTACACTGTAAAAACAATTACAGTGAAATTCCCCTTCGCGAACACGCCTCTTACACAGACACCTCCCTTGCACAGACAGTTTCTCATGGTTTCGACCTACTCTCATATAATTGGCCTCTTGGACGGACATTCCCTTGAACGGACATGGACACAAAAAAATGTTCTCTTAACCACACAAAAAACAATAAAAAATAAACGCCTTGTCCCATTTGTCTGTGGCCAGTATGGCTGTTGCGTTTTGCGCCGCGCGCCAACGTTGTTGCCTGCCTTCACTGAGGGACTTCCCCGAGTAAACCGGGGATTTACCCAGCTCAATTTTTCGGTACACGCGGAGATTTAATATTAGTCTGACGCCTATGCGAAAAAGAGACACAGTGGACGACACATTCATTGCAGAAATGGCTCCAAACAGAAAAATTCTCACGCTTAAACAAAAAACTGAGATTGTTGAAGTTCACAATAAGGAAAAGTTAAGTGTAAGGGATTTATACAAGCGTTTTAATAACGGAAAAACAACAGCTGCTGATATAAATAAAAATAAAGAAATCCTTTTAAACAAGTGGATGTCGAACAGCAATTTGAATGAAAAAAGAAGCTTTTTGATTGGTGATGGTACCAAAATTGACAAGTTGTGTTATAGCTATAAAACATAAGGAGATTCCTTTGACAGGTATGCACATGAATAATTTTTTTTAGATAAGGTTTTCTGGAATTAGTGCGGTTATCTTATTTTCATATCAATTCAAAGAATGAATAAAAGGGGTGAGAGTATCAGTAGGCTTGTTGTGACAAAAATGCAAAAAACTTATTGTTAATGTTTTTTTCAGGTCCGCTAATATGATGCAACGCAAAAGAAATAATCGAGTCTCTGGGACATTCTACATTCAGTGCTTCTTCTGGTTGGCTTAATAAATTTATAAATCCGCCACAACATAAGTTTTAAAGCGATTTCAGGAGAAGCAGCTTCGGTTATTGCTGAAGATGTTTTATCATTCTGGGAAAAATGCCCTTCTTTAATTAAAGGATATTCACCGAGAGACATCTATTATGCCGATAAGACAAGCCTGTATTTTATTAAAAAAAGAAAAATGTATTGGTGGTAAATATCCCAAAGAGAGGTTTACAATTTTGCATTACGCAAATATGGCGGAAAAATGAAAACTCTTAGTCATTGCTATGGCAGCTAAACCAAGAGTATTTAAAAATACTAACATAAACAACCTGTCTATAACTTGGAAATATAATAAGAAAGCTTGCATGACAGGAGAAATTATGACAGAGTGGTTGCAAGTCTTGAGTGGAAAATGACAAAAGAAAAAAGAAACATTTTATTATTTTAGACAATGCAGGAGCTCATCCAAAAGACGTCCGCTTAAAAAATATAAAAATCTTGTTTCTGCCCCCCCCTAACTGTACATTAGCTTGTCAACCACTTGACCAGGGAATTATAAAAGATTTTAAAATTTATTACCGAAGTCTAATACTAAAACACCTGATAGTAAACATTGAAACTGCTGGTACAGCTTTTGAGTTAATTAAGAAAATTGGTTGGAGGTTACTTTGCAAAAACCGCTTGCGAACAAGTAACCAAGGAAACAGTTAAAAATTGCTTCCGTAAAGCAGGATTTAAGCATGAAAATATGCAAAGTGAAGACCTGTTAACTGAAGCTGTTACATCTGATTCAGAAGATCAAATAAGAATTTGTTGGAGTTGACTCATAATGAAAACCTTAATGATTTTTTGAACATAGATGAAAATTTGTATGTTGAAAATCCAGATTCAAAACAAGAAATTGAAAATCCAGTTGAAATACAAGGACTTTCCGAAGATTCTGATGACGATGAGGTTCCAGTACCAACAGATGCTATCCCAAATTATGGTGAAGCTATTACCCTAACCAAGCAGCTTAAAAGTTTTGCCGAAGATCACGTAGATGCAGAGTATTTAGAGCGTCTTTCCAAATTAGAAAAACGATTCGTGGACACCATTTTAAAGAAAAAGAAGAGAGAAATAACAATATATAAATTTTTGCATCATTAAAGTGACCTTTCATTTCATATGTATAACTTTATCTTATTATATTTTATATGTATATAAAGATAACAAAAGTTTTAAGTTTTTTATTTATTTTAAAAATATGTACATACATAAGTATACATTTTAAATGTCCCAAATTCTTTAATTACAGTTTTCATTAAAAAAACGATATTTTTTTGTGTTTCCGTTAAGTGAACAACCCTCTTGAACGGACACTTTCGGTCGGTTCCGTTGGTGTCCACCCAAGGGAGATTTCACTGTATCTAGTTTATGTATTATACACAAATTGTGAACTCTTCCACACCTTTAGGTTAATTTCTATAAAAATATGTATGTAAAATTTTAAAAGTTGTTTGATTAGTCCTTTACTTTCTGACAGTACATTTTAACAGTAAAACTACTTATATAGTTTGTTAACTGACACTAAATATATTTTTTGTAAAGATTCACAAATGTGTTATTGCGATTTCGTAGTACAACTACATTTTCAAACGCTTAACTAAGACTAAAACAGATTTTTTGTCTTTATTTTTAAATAATGAAAAGATGTGGGCATCTTAGGTGCTATAAAAGTTTTTAAAGGATAGAATTTCCGATATCTACTTGACTATTAAGTAAATTTATATTATGGTTCATTGAATGTCTGTGAATTTTTATTGATTCTAAGAAATTAAGTTTTGACCCTTTAGGTGCCGTATGGATTATTGAGAAACAATTAATATTAGGTAAACTATGGTCAGTTTCTAAAAAATGATTAGCAATTTTTAGTGTTCCGTACGGAACACTTATAAGATGACTTCG
Organism: Pachyrhynchus sulphureomaculatus; assembly: GCA_019049505.1. NCBI lineage: Eukaryota > Metazoa > Arthropoda > Insecta > Coleoptera > Curculionidae > Pachyrhynchus > Pachyrhynchus sulphureomaculatus. Next base: position 47,320,212 of record CM032448.1, read on the forward strand.
GTGTCTGTCCGCCTGTCCGTCTCTCTGTCCGTTTGTCACACCCGATTTTCTCCGAAACTATTTGTCATAGAAAGCTGAAATTTGGTAATAATATAGGAATTGATAGCCTCATCACAGCTGTGTAGTTTTGAAAGGTAAATTTTGACTTAAGGGGTTGGTTGGGAGGGTGAAATCGGAAGTGCAATAAAAATTTTTTTTCTAGGTCATCGAGTGTGGTATCAAATGAAAGCTTGCGAAAACACTAGTAATATATATATATATATATATATATATATATATATATATATATATATATATATATATATACTGTCCCCCCACCTTATCTCGAAAAGTACTGATCAAAAAATTTTCAAAAAATTCTGGAATATTCTCCACGGGGTGTAGATTGAACGAAAATTATCACGAGTGCATTACCTTTAATAATTTATCTGGTATACAAAAAAAAACAAAAATTTCAAGGTCCAGTAAAGATTGGAAACAAACTTTGTTGAAAACTCATTTAGGGTGTGTTTTGTGAAGTCACTGATCACTATGTACCACCGTAATAAAATTTTTTATTTTAAAAGCAATCAACGTACAGAACATTAATTGTGCAAGTTCAACTTGCACTTGACCGGTTGTTAACCTATAAGATGCATTATGTTCTGCCAATCTCGTTTTAAAATTCCGTCCTGTTGGGCCTACGTAACAGCTATTGCATTTTTTACACTTAAATTTATAAAGTCCTAATTTATTATGTTTATTAGTTTTATCTTTGACATTAAAAACTATATTGGATAATTTTTGAGCGGGTTTCAAAGCTAATCTTGTTTTTTCGTCTGTGAGAACTTGAGATATTTTATCCGATATGTGAGAGGTATGAATGTTTTTCTTCCTTGGTATTCTTTTATGCGATAAATTTAGCTGAAGGTGATTTGCTTTTGTTTGCAACTTATTAGGGTATTAGTTATTTTGTGTTAGAAGCCGTTATTGAGTGCTATATTTTTGATTATGTTGAGTTCTTCTTTTAAATTATTTTTACTAAGAAGGATAATGAAGGCTCTATGGATCATAAACCTATAAGCTGCCAGTTTATGGGAGTTAGGTTGTATTGAAACTGCAGGGATGGTGACATCTGAAAAGGTTAGTTTTCGGAAAATATCGAACTCTAATCTATTTCCATTCTTTGAAATTGTAATATCTAAGAAATTTATTTTATTATCTGTTTCCTTTTCCAATGTGATTTTTATGTTGGGGTATATACGAGAATGGACTGAAAAGTTCACAGCCTAGTTAAGAAAACAAAATAAAATACGTACAAGAATATTTTTATTGTTCGATGTAATCTCCACCTAGCTCTATACACTTCTTCCAACTGCTTTCCAAAATTTCCACACCTGTTTAAAAAAAGATTCCTCAAGGTCTTCAAAATACTGGTTAATTGCAGCTTCAACTTCTGCATTTGATGACCACCAAAGTGCTTTTTTAGGTTTGGAAACGGCGGTAAGTCCGAAGATGCCAAATCAGGAGAATTAGCCGAGTGCGGCAGCAATTCGAAACCACAATTACGAATTTGAGCCATAGACTCAACAGTAAACGACGCAAAAGGGTGCACTAGTAAGTCGAGTTTATTGTTTCAGCCTTCGAAAGGTAGTCTACCATAGTAATACCTTTAGCATTCCAAAAAACTGACGCCATCACTTTTCCAGCCGACAGAATTGCCTTCGCTTTCCTTGGGGTCGGTTCACCAGATTTTTTCCACTGCTTGGATTGTTGTTTTATCTCTGGAGTATAGTGGTGAACTCAGGTTTTGTCCACTGTCACAAACCAGTTAAGAAAATCTTGCGGATCAGCAGAAATCGTGAGTCAAATTCGTTTTTGCTCAACTGAAAGCAATCTGGGAACACACCTAGCGGAAACCTTAGAATATCCGAGTTCATTGACAATAATTAAGTTGGGAATGTGGAATCTTTGGCACAACGATACTACTCAGTATATATCACCACTACACCAAACACTTTATTTTTGCACTCGACGCGCGTTTCGCTAACCATGTTAGCTTCATCAGGAGCGATGATTGACTAAAGCTAAACTACCAAATCTACCCTATTTATACTTAGCCTAACCCTTGAATTACTCAAGCGGAACTAATGACATAGGCAAGGCTATCAGTTCCGGTCAAGTAACCAGTAGAGGGGACTATAAGGAATAGGCCCTCTGTCTTTGTTTAAACTACTTTTACATTTTATGATTTCCATACTTTCGTATGCGTTCAACAATCTTCTATCAGATACATTTTTTATTAATCTTAGATTATCTAATGTTACAGTATGATCAGCTTCAAGAGCATGTTCGGCAATGCTAGACTTTTCTGTTCTGTTGTATTTTAAGTGTGCTAAATGTTCTTTAAATCGTGTTCTAATTGACCTTTTAGTTTGCCCAACATACTTTTTGTCACAATCATTGCAACTAATTTCATAAATTCCACTTTTCTCACAATTAGGAATCTTATCTTTGGGATTTCCTAAGATATTCCTCAGATTATCTGATGACTTATAGACTAAGGTGAGGCCTACCTTATTAAATACCTTATTGAGTCCCTTGCTATATTTCGGATTATATGGTATGGAGACATACTTGGTGTTATTTTCTTCGCGTGTAAAAAAGGTGGAATTCTGAATATTAAACCTAAACTTATGCCTATTTATTAGCTTATTTACTAAGTCATCGTCATAACCATTAACTCTAGTTATATTTCTAATACGATTCCTTTCTTTATTAAAGTTTACTCTATTCAGAGGGAAAGTGACCAAACGATGAACTAAAAAATTAATGAGGCTAATTTATGTTGTTTGCAATGAAATGAATCTTTAGGAATATATCTATCTGTTACTGTGTCCTTCCTATAGATATCAAATTCTAATCTATTATTATTTTTAATAATTAAAATATCTAGAAAAGGCAATTGTCCTTTGTTCTCAACTTCGTAAGTGAATTTAATGGAATCATACCGGCTATTTAATTTGGAAACAAAATCATCAATATTTGCTTTCTTTGTATCAAAAATCGCGAAAATATCATCCACATACCTATACCATACCCTTGGGCAATATTCGAATCCTTGACTGGCTTCGATTTCACACTTACTCATGAATAAATTGGCTATGAAAGGTGACAAGCAATTACCCATAGCTGTTCCTTCTTTCTGAACATAAAATTGATTGTTATATTGGAAATAATTTTGTTCCATACAGAGTTTAGATAATATCAAGTATTCACGAATAATTTCGTCTTCAAAGTCATTCATTCTAAGTAATTCTTCGAGATATTGTAAAGTTTGTGGAATTGGCACACTTGGGAACAAAGAACTAACATCAAAAGAAATTAAGACTTCACCTTCATTAAGAACTAGATTTTTTGTTTTATTAATGAATTCTAACGAATTCTTCACTGTGAAAGTATTTAATGGTAACTTCTCAAGTTCTTTTGATAACCATTTGGATATTAAATATGTGGGTCGCATTGCTTTTCCAGGTTTGTGAATTTTGGGTAAGCAATACAATTTTGGTATGGTCGGATTACTCACATTTAATTTAAATTTTAGCGAATCGGAGACAAGGTTCTTACATTTTTTTAAAGAATTTTTAACCTCTGATATCATTCTCGGTAATGGATTTCTTATTACTTTTTCATAAGGGCCAGATTCGATAAGATTATCTACGCGTTCAAAGTAATCTTTCTTATCCAATATAACAACCTTATTTCCTTTATCCGCTTTTAAGTAGAAGACATCTTTCTTTTTCAATCCTTTAACTACTTTTATGTTTTTTCGTGAATTAGATTTTGTGTTGTTAACTATGTTTTTCGATATTTGATTGCGACATGCTTCCCTAACAAATGATTTACTATTTTCTGGAAGTGTACTAATGGAACTTTCAATGTGAACTTAACTTTGCAGTACCCCCTCCTAGAGATAATTTATCAGAAATAGTCATGGGCCAGCCGGAGCGAGAGACATCTTCGATGCTCTCTCGTTCCCGCTTAAATTCTGCAACCCCTTTTTTACAGTGGTATATGACGGAGCAAATTCCCCTAGTGATGTTTTCATATCATCATGGATCTCTTTTGGTGTTAATCTTATTTAAACAGGTACTTGATGAGCGCACGTTGTACAATTTTTTCCATTTTTCCAAAAACGCTGCATTTGGTCTCACTAAACGCGTTCTAACCTAAAAACCACAAATTCTACAGCAATAACATTTTACACGGTGACAACCAAAGAAAGTATGAACTTATTGAGGGTACTATAATAAAAATGTTATAATTATTTTTTGGTGAGGCCGCGAACTTTGCAATCCATCCTCGTATGTTATGAAATTCATCTATTTCTGTATAATTTCATTACTTATAGGAATATTATACATTTACCTACCTAGCGAAACTTAAAATGGAAATGAAGGTGAGCTCCTTTATTAATTTGAAAATTCCACATAAAATAAACAGACGCATACAGGCTTACGTGGAACGTATCTATTTCAGTAAGACATGGCGCTCAACATAATTTTTTCACACTTTCCGAACTGTACCTACTAAGAATTTTTTTAAAATAATATCATTAATGCAGGGGCATGACAACTAATCTGATTCGAATAAAGGGAAACATTTTCTTTGAAATACAGTCCCACTATTTGTATGGCAGACATAATTACATATAGCACAGCTAATAACTAAATCAAATTAAAACGAGTAAGAAATAAAAAAGTTGCAAATGGATAGATGTGCGTTAGTAGACCATAATATACTTACTAACAGCACGACCAAAACTAAACGCTTATAGACCAAGAGCTACAGGAAAAAAAGTGGCGTGGGCAGTAGTAACTTGCCTCTTTGACAGGTTGATCTGGCACAGAAACTGTTCACCTTCCAGATATTTTGAGCTGTCGCTACTGGCCCATTATCCAATAAGGCCCAATTCGAATATGCCACCGTAGGCGTGATACAGTATCATTAGCTAGTTCAGTAGGACCCTTGACCCCTTGGGTCCCCGGCCCAACATCGCAAATCATTGAGCACAAGTCCTACTGAACTGGCTAATGATACTGTACCACGCCTACAGTGTTACCGTTCACGCCAAAAATAGTATATTCGAATTGGGCCATATTGGATAATGGGCCAGTAGCGATTGTCCAAAATATCTGAAGGGTGATCAGTTTCTGTGCCAGATGAACCTGTCAAAGGAGCAAGTTGCTACTGCCCATGCCACTTTTATTCCCGTAGCTCCTGGTCTATTAGGCTAAGCACATACTAGAGCAGCGAGCAAAGCAGTGATGATTGCGGAACACAGTGTGGTAAAGAGCAAACGCGACGATGAATGGGTTAACCACACATAGGGAGGAGTTCATTGTGGAGTTTTCGGCATCAGGGTGGATGGATTTATTGTTACGAAAGAGTTCTTGTTTAAAAATTTGGTATTTATTTCACAAAATCAAAGCTACAATTTGGACACATTCATGGAGAATTTCATCACTTTTACGGCGAGTTACGAAAACACCCTCGAAAATTTAGTTGATATTTTCGAATGATGTACATTTGATTACATTTTGAAGAAAATAAAACATAAGCTGTTAAAATAATGGATAAATTGTAATCATAATCCTATCGATCCTACTGAGCGTCTTCCAGTTACGTTACGGTAAGGTAATAACACGTAGGTTGAAAAGTTTTTGGTCTGACACATAGATGTCGCCCTTTTCACAAAATTGATATAATTTTTAGGAAGTACCAACCTTCAAACAATACGTTGCAAATTTTCATGATATTTCGACGATTAGTTTACAAGTTACAGTGGTATTAGTGGCGCTACTTTTGATATTTTCAAACCAATGGATAAAGTGGAATTTCGTGTGTTCATTAAACACTATTTCTTGATGGCAGAGATACCGTTCAAGCAAAGCAATGGCTTGATAAGTATTACGGGGACTTTGCTCCTGGAAAATCACTAATCATTTTCTGGTATGCTGAATTTAAACGCGGTCGTACAGATACAAATGATGCTGAACGCTCTGGACGCCCAAATGAGGTGGTTACACTGGAAAACATACACAAAATTGTTTTGGATGACCGTAAAGTGAAATTGCATAAGATAGCTGACATCCTAAATACAGCAAAAGAACGTGTTGGTCATATTTTGCATGAACATATGGGCATGAGAAAGGTCTGTTCGAAATGAGTACCGCATTTGCTCACAGTGGATCAAAAACAACAACGTGTTGATGATTCTGAGCGCTGTTTGGACATGTTTAAGTGCAATAAAAAGGATTTTTTAGGCGATATGTGACAACGGATGAAACATGGATCCACCAGTATACACCGGAATCAAATCGGCAGTCAGCTGAGTGAACCGGTGATAGCCGCCCGAAGCGACCAAAGACACAACAGTCGGCTGGGAAGGTTTTTGGCCTCTGTATTTTGGGATGCGCATGGAATAATTTTCATCGACTATGCTGAGAAGGAAAGAATCATCAATAGCGAATATTATATAAAGTTATTGGTGCGTTTGAAGGTAGGAATCGCAAAGAAATGGCCCAAAATGAACAAGAAAAAGTACTCTTTCATCAAGCCATTGCACCGTGTTACATGACAATGGATTCGATGGCAAAATTGCATGAATTGAAGTTCGAATTGCTTCCCCATCCACCGTATTCTCCAGATTCGCCCCCCCGCGACTAATATCTATTAGCAAACTTTAAAAAAATGCTCGCGGGAAAGAGATTTGGTTCCAATGAAGAATTTATCGCCGAAACCGAGACCTATTTTGAAGGCAAGGACAAATCACTCTGCAAGAAAGGTATAGAAATATTAGAAAAGTGTTGGACTGATTGTATCGGTCTTGAAGGAGATTAAATTGATGAATAAAGTCGAATTTTGCAAAAAAAATGTGTTTTAAATAGCTAGGCCAAAAACTTTTCAGCGTTTTCTGCCATTCATTTGTAACTTATGACAGCTCATAAACGTTATATGTTTAGTGAAAACTTTCCTCAGAAAAGGTGCTTGTATAAGATGCAACTGATGTGGGATTTGAATATTCCTGTGTCATAGGCTGCAAGTCCATGAATTGTGAATTATTTTCATAACTTTTTGAATATGTTTGTGTCGAAGTTGTAATTTTCCGAATATGGGAAACGTTCAGAATGTTTTGGCATTCATTTTCGTAAACAGAATAGTACATCAGTTCCTGAATTTTCATCCTTAATTACATTTTTTGTCCTGGTGGAAGTTTCCTCACATGGGGTAGTAAACTATCAAAAAAGCTCGAATCTTCGTCGGTGATTTTTGTCTGCTGGCTTTGTAATACCTTTATTTTACTTTCTTCTATTCGGACTATTGCCGTGCTAATATCGTTATCATTTTGTTGTTTTGGTTTCATCTCTCTCTTAATGTGGGTTGCAGTGGGAGCCATGGTGGGTGTGTTCAAGGGTGCAGGAATAATTTCTGCATCTAAAAATACTTGGGTATCACAGACGGAATCATTAGCATCTTGTTAATTTATTTCGGGTACTTCTGAATCTACAGTGACTTTTTGTAAAACATTATTTTCCCCTGTAATATCTGGTAAATTTTCCCCACCTGATCTTCCAGAAAAGAAAGGGTATTAAAATATTGCCAAGAAGACTTTATTAGTCGAGATGCCCTATCCCCAGAACGTTTAACTGGTACTTTGCTCAACTCCTTACGATATGTATCACGCAATGTTTTCCATTTGGCCCTCACAGTACTTCCTGTGAAAAAAAAAAATTAACTGCCGTAAGGTGCACAATAAGAATGAGTGCATTAATCTGAAATATATATTTTGTATGTATTTATTTCTGGGCTCTAGCTGCGGGATCATCCTTTAAAAGTCTAACCTTCACCTTACGAATAGGCGCTACAACAGTTTCGTAAACTGTATGAGAAAGCATGGAAGTAATTTGGCTAATATTTCAAATGATCCATATGAGGGTTCCTACAGAAGATATGTTCAAACCGATTGTAAAAGAATTCTATGATAAATGGTACTTCCATTACTTAGGAGCAATCGATGGCAAACACATTTGGATAAAATGCCCTAATCACTTTGGAAGTATGCATTACAATTTCAAATTTTTCTTTTCTATAGTGCTTCAAGCAGTGATAGACGCCAGTTATAAATTTATTATCATTGATGTTAGTGGATATTGGAAGCAGAGTGACAGTGGTACTTTTCACTATTCTTCATTATTTCATTTGCTCGAAAGTGGGCGTTTAGATATCCCTCCTGGTAATGTTTTGCCATCAACTACAATGTTGCGGAAATGAGGCATATCCACCACTAAAAAACCTACTGAAACCTTTCCATACAGTAGGATATATATAGTATATTGCGTTTACATAGCTTGTCGACTGATTTATACATTTTACAAAACAAATATTATATGCTCTTATGAAAAGTTATAATACGTTGATTAATGTAACTTCATCACTAAATCCAGGTTTTACTCAGTCAAAACAAAGTATTTATATTAAACTCCATGGAAAATTAGGAAAATTTATTGTAGATCTACATTTCCATAGTGTATATTTAAATCAGCGTTTCTCAACTTTTCAGTATTTGCGACCCAATTTTCAAACATAATTTTCAACGCACCTCCCCCCCCCCCCCTCTTATGCAATAACAATGCATGCAATAATAATGTATTTTCAGTATTTTGATGCTAAAGCTACACTATGACCTTAATTACAAACCTTACAAATTATCAAGAATAAGTAAATTTATTCATATTTGGCAACACATATCTGCTGCGTTGACAAAACTAGAATCGATACCTCTCTATTGTTCTCTATCACGTCCACCATATCGGCAACGGTTTCGCGAGAAGTTCCGAGTTGTCTCGAACTTTCGGAAAGTCTGCCCAAAATGTATAAATGCTGCACCTCGTTCAACTACAGCCCGTCTCAGTCGAGTTGATCCTTCTACTGCTATCGGATTTGTGTGTATGTTGTAATTTACGTGTTAATTGAAATTCAAGGTATTAAGTATTCACGGCAGTAAATTTATGCAGAATCATGGATAAATTTTTAGGTGGGCGTAAGCGAGTATTAGAAGATAGTGAAGCATCAACAAGTGCACAGACGAGCGTGGTTCCGAAAATAATCAAGAAAATATTCTAAATACTTAAATTTAGGGTTTACCAGTACTGAAGTAAATGAAGAAGAAAGGCCCCTGTGTGTTATTTGCTCAAAAGTCTTGGTAGCAGACAGCATGAAACCAAATAAACTTAAACGCCATTTAGAAACGCTTCATATTGGGTACCTTAACAAACCCCGAGAATTCTTCGAATTAAAATTAAAATCATATGTAAAGCAGAAATCATTTTTTAAAAAAACTTTGTCTGTGAATGAAAAGGCTTTACTTGCCTTCTACAAAGTTTTATATAAAATAGCCAGATGTAAAAAGCCTCACACCATTGGTGAAGAGCTTGTTTTGCCAGCAGCAATTGAGATTGTAGAAACTATGTTTGGAGATAATTTTGCCAAACAATTGCTATCCATACCTATATCAAATTATACCCGTCGAATTGGGGATATAGCAGCATCAGCTTTTCAGGAAGTTGCGTGACAAATTGTTTTCAGTTCAGCTTAATGAGGCAACAGATAGCAATAAAGATGCTCATTTCATTGCTTATGTTCGATTTTGTGATGGTATGTCAGCAGTAGAAGAATTATTTTTCTGCAAACCCATAGAACTCAAAGCAACATCACTCGCATTATTTGCTATCTTAAATGATTTTATAAACGAGGCAAATATGGATGGTGCTCATTTAATGTCTGGAAGATTTCAAAGTGTACAAGCACTTGTGAAACAAAAAGCTCCACTGTGTGTGTGGACACATTGTATGATCCACAGAGAAGCTTTGGCTTCCAAAGAAATGAATCCTGTTCTGAATATTGGGCTCACTACAGTTGTGATAGTAGTAAATTATATTAAAATGTAGAATTTTTTCTGCACTTTGTAAAGACATGGGTGTCGAACATTCAACGTTACTATTTTATTGCGAGGCAAGATGGTTATCACGTGGGAAATGTTTGCAACGTGTTTATGAATTAAGAAATGAAATCACCATTTTTCTAGAAGAAGAAAACCGACCGGAAGCCGAGAAGTTTCGAGATAGTTTATTTGTGATGAAATTGGGCTACTTGGTCGATATATTTGAGGAACTAAATACCTTAAATCTGCAACTCTAAGGAACAAATACACATATATTCGACAAAAGTGATAAAATTAATGCTTTTTGTAGAAAATTGGAATTGTGGAGTAGTGTAAAGCAAAAAAACCTAGAACTGTTTGCAAATGTGGGTGAATCTGTTAAAACATACAAGGCTGTAGAACAACATGTGGAAGTTGTTTTAGTAACCATTGAAAATCATCTAGCCATGTTAACAAAGAATTTTAAAAGAGGCGAAATCAAAACACAATTTAATAATAAATGACTCTTTGAATTTTGGGCAGGGGTGAATGATGAGTCTTCTGCACTGAAAACAAGAGCATTTCGTATACTATTACCATTTTCAACATCCTAGCTTTGCGAAACCGGATTTTCTGCAGTGGCTGCTTTGAAAAGAAAAATAGATCTCAACTAAATATAGAAAAAGAACTCATAGTGTCTATTTCTAATATTAAACCATCCTTCGAAAATCTTTGCTCTGCAAAACAGGCCCAAGGGAGTCACTAATAATTATTAAACTTGTTTTTAATTTAGCATTGATATGTTAATTATTAGGTAAATACATTGTGTAGGTTGAGAAACGCTGATTTAAATACAAGTCTGGCATCATAACAAAAGCTCGGAACTGACTAATAAGTAAACCAATGTATCAAAGAGATGATATTTACTACACATATTTAAAATGTGTAAAGTGTATTTATTTGGAGTTGATAGTAGAATTCTCTCATTGTAGAGAGATATTTCTTATGTATTTTACTGTATTTTGCTACCTGTTTTGAAATATTTTTAAGGGTTCACCCTATTTTAGGCAGAAAATCTCTGCTATACAATAGAGTCATAAAATTTAAATGAGGGTTCATCGGTAGCATAGCCGTCCGAGTGTAGCCTGCTTTTAGGGTTTAATAAATAAAATTATCTTAAAAATAAAGTTATAGAAATACAAGATTTATTACCAAAAATTTTTTAATCTATAGATCTATGTATATATACAAATTCACAATTCACGTTATATAGGTACCTTAATTAATATTAAAAACAATCATCATCTTTAAAATCTGAAGGCTCAACTTCTCTTAAATTGATAATTAAGGGTTCTATTTCCACAGTTTCTCCGATGTATTCGTCAAGTATCCACATTTTATTTTCTTCTTCTATAACATGTCGAATGGCAAGTTCCGCTTTTAACATAACATCTTTATGTTTGAGATTTTTGTCTCTTATCCGTTGAAGAATATCCGCTTTCTTCCATGAAATTGTCGATAATCGAGAATCGTATAGGGCATTGTCTGATACTATAACTGATTCTGCTGGTATACATTCAAGCATTTGTTGGAAATATTCCTCAAAAACATCGGCCGTCATTTCCTCATGGTAATCTTTAGTTAACTTTGATTCAAATTCCAACAAGCCACCGTCGAGAAATCCGTTTTCACTACCAATATGTGTTATAAATAGTCTGCGACCTTTTACTGAAGGGGGTTGTAATCCAGTTGAGCGAATGGATTTTTTCACTGTGTGTCCCTCATTAACCCAAGTCGCATCTAAATAAAAAACATTTCTTTCATCGGCTCGAAATTTTCTGATTGCTCGTAGATATTCTCTTCTCCAACAAATTATTTTTGTTTTATCGATAAGAGCCGATTTTCTATTGTTTTTCCCAACGACAATTCAAGTTATGAAGGATTTTCCATAATTTCCATTTTTTTAAATCTGGTAAGTCCTGCTCTTCTCTGATTTCCTACAAAACTTTATGTAGTGCAGGTATTTCTTTCTTAATAAAAAAATAGTGTACTTATTGAGTTTTTAAAGTTTTCATCGACCTCTAAGGGCTCCTTTCCTTTATGATTCTGAGGTTCGTTACAAGGACCGCGTGTTCTTTCTTTTAGAAATCTATAAATAGTTGCTGATCCAACTCCCGTCATGTTGGCACAGGTTTCCACAATTTCACGGACTTGGTTTGTTGGCTGTCGATGCACTATGGCCACGTGGACCTTAAGTATCATTGTTTTTTTTCGCAGGAAAAATGCAGATTTACAGACTCTGCGAAGTTTGACTTATTGTAAAGTTTAGAACGCAGATAATAAAATATTTTTAGAAAAAGGTTACACTGTTGTATAGAGATAGAAAATAAAGGTGATTAAAACTAAAAATGCAAATAATTGGTAAAGAAATTTCGGACGCTTATGGTTTATGACATTTTAATTTTTATAACCCATGCTATGTGCTATCAATTCCAAACAAACGGACTTTAGTTGCAGAAAGCCTTTTAATTTTAAAAACCACGAGACCAAATTTCCATGTTTAAATTTTTACAAATAATACAGTTAATTTAAATTTAAATTTTAAAAACTACGTGTGTAGTTTCTCTGCTAAAATAACTTTTTTCAAACTTTTTGTAATAATTTAGCTGAAGCGACATAGTTTGCATAATCTTTGGTAATTGCTCTCTTCGAGATTTATCCCCATTTTAGCAGAAAATAACAGTGGTAATTATTTTCTCTTGAGCTAAATATTTTGCAAATAAACTGCTTTTTTAACGCCAAAGTTTTAAATAAATATTATTATCCTAATATTGTTGATCAAATTTAACCTGAACTTTAGTTATATTTCTTATGTCACTCCTTGCAGCTCCACCACCTTGATATAATAACATAGTAAGCACAATATATCAGGAAATTTGTTTGCACCTAAATATCTCAACTAAATGTTCGCAATACTATAGAGAATAAAACATAGAAGGAGTAGTGAAATACCCCATGGAAATTGATCGAGCAGTGCAGAATTATAGATATTGTAGACGCATGGAGACAATGCCAGGAATCTGGGGAAACTCTTAAATTTATAATTGTTAGTGTGTAACCATTTATCCGATGGTACCTATCTATCAGATTATAATCAAGAAGCAAAAACGACCTTTTTAAGATTATAGCCCAATACTACAAATATAATCCAGAACTTACAAAAAAGTAGATTACAGGAATAGATCCATAATAACAGACGAAATCATCTGATTCAATAGTCCAGACATTTTGTTGATAAATAGAATCCAAAAATTACTGTATTGTTGTTGCAGTGCCTCTAATTACAATTCGCGTAAGAACAGAGCTTCAGAAGATCGACATGTACCAGAACCTGGTCATGTTACTAAAGGAAAAGGGACAGTGCCTGTGGAGGAAGCAATTTCGAAAAGGTTTTTTTACATTGGGATAAAATAAATTCTTCTCCTACTTGTCATATTTTAAAAATAGTCAAACACAATTGATCTAATTAATCTTGTAGAGAGCAATGAAGAGAAAGAGAGAGATCTAAAGATTGGAATGAAAATATATTGATCGATATGTGTGTAATTGAGAATTATTTCTTATAAATATAATTCAGTCCATAGCTTAGGTCGGTTATTGTACAGCCTTCGTTATATTACAGGAATTAATCCTCTTTTTATGGGAAAAAACAAAGTAGCACCTCCCTTTTTTACCTGTATTCGCCACTTGATGTCTCTCTGTAAAACTAAATTTACCATAGCTTCAAGACGATTCCCTGAGCCAACTCTTATTCTGCAACCCGTGGTTACAAGAGTTTACACTTGGGCTAATCGGGTACATAGATTTGGCCGACTATCACTAACTAAATAGATATAAAGATTAATTATCCATAATTTTTTGGACCCTAATGAATGAAGGTCTGCATTGTTCAAAATCGCATTTGAAATATTTCTTCCTAATCAGTAATATTAATTTAGATATAGAGAAATGTACAAGGCATTACTATTTTGTAACAAGAATTCTTTGGACTGTAAAATATTGCAACTCGGCGATTTAATTACATAACATATAGGTAAAAGTTTAAGCCCTAACCATCAACAGATTTAAAACCACATGGACAGTTAATATAAGTAACAGACAGCTTAACCTTACATTGGTCTTTTACCTGATTAAACAAACTTTTATATAAATTAACAAATCAACATATACACATTCTAAAATACAGAAAAGTGTGGTAGAGCTGAAATTTTGAAGTTCTTGAAAATACTTATACGAAAAAGCGTCTGACATATTCGATAAAACAAAAGAGTCGTTTTGTTATATAGTTATTTTATAGAAGACGTATTGGCAGTGACGATTTAAACATTCCAGATGCAGATTTTCTCAGTTCTGTAGAGCCATTGATGATTTTGTGGAGGAACGTAGAGCCATTGATGATTTTGTTTAGGAAAATTAAAAGATAAAGATAAAATTGTTACTTTCTCCTGTAAACAATTCTGTAAATCTCTATTTATTTCGTGGCAATTTTACCGCTTGCATGACCTGGGAATATAAAAATTACATTTCTTAGAATATTTCGTAAGCAAAAAAAAAATCAAAATTTGGATCGTATCTGTTAAGTCAAAGTTAAATGTTAAAACTATAAATACTAATTTTTTTTTTTTGGAAAATTGCTAGAAATGTATGGGAGTTTCTTTTTAATTTTCTATAGATTCATTTTTCATTCATAGTTTTTAGCGAAAACAAAATAATTTCTTCTTTAGTACACTGTAAGCTCTACAAATTGATGGGTGCGAAATTTTGAATTTTCATTATGTTTAGACAATATTTTAAAAAATATAATTTTTATTCCCTCAGGGCCTGCAAGTGGTAAAGTCTACTTAACATGATTATTTTTGACTTTTTATTATTTACTTTTAATTGTTATGTAAATAAGTACTTACACTTGTTTATGCAATGACAAATAACTTTTTATGATTTATTTTGTCTTTTCCATCGTAAGCAACTATTATTCGTGTTTATAAATAATCCTTTTGAAATAATAATCACAAATAACCATTTAAAAAAGGTAACAAGTATTTTAGCACATAATAAACAATTTTAAGCCGTTTGTTCTTAAAATTTTGCTCATAACGTTGCCAAATTGCTTAGATGTTATTTATGGAAAGAAAGTTTGCAAATAATGGTTTTTAAATTATCAACTGTATACTAAAATTATATATCCTAAAGTGCTTAATTTATGTATGGCCAGTGTGCTATTTGCATAGTTTCTTTTTGAATTTTGCATTAACGGAAATATTTCCCTGTTTTTGAATTGCCGTATTTTAAGCTACATACTATAAATAGAGCCCTCTGCACGATAAGAGTTTATCCTTCGCAAAAGGATAAACGTATCCAAAACTGTTATCAGGCTCGAGACAAAAGTAAAATTGGAATGTTTTTTTTCTCTCTCATACTCTTGCTTGACAAACGTGTGGCAGAGAAAGATTTCTGTCATGTATCACAATAGAGAGATTTTGCAACGCTTATTTTCGTAAGCCACTGTCTTTATCTTTATTTAAAGCATGCGCCCACCGTATGGAGTGTGGACAGTAGTAAAGAGAAGAAATTCAATATTAGGACTCAGCTGTTATCGTTATTTGAAGCATGCGGCCACCATTTGAAGCTTGCGCAGTATTGAAACAAAATGAAATAAATCTGTATTAAGGATAATGATTTCCTTATTTAGGAACTTATAAGAGTGGTTGAAGTACGTTATTCTTATCGATATTATATTAGGGCTTGTTTTTTTTCCTACTTAGATATACAAACCACCAAGAAAATACAATAAAATTGAAATGATAATCTTTTATTGCAAATAACACTGACAGCAGTTAATTAGTGTTCAGATTATGTTGTGACTTTGTAATCTTTGTGATAATGGCATTATAGAGTGTGTAGTGATAGTTTCAAATGAAATTTTATTTATCGTACATTCGTGTTACCTTGAAAGTATTGAAGGAAGTAATAGAAACTTGGTAGACACAGCTTTAATTTAAAAATTTGTGTTGACCCATTTAATGCTAATAACCGGTGTGCTTAACCATGAAATTAATGAAAAAAATCCCCTAAGTTTATAGAAGATGAATACTAAACTAACACTGCAATTTCTTCAAGTTAATATTGCGCATGCTTGAGATAACGATAGGGACAAATGCATGTGAAAAATAAGCATTGCAAAATCTCCCTAATGATCAATAATTAAATCTCTTAAAATTAATCACTCACAGAATGTGAGCCCTGCCTCGGAATAGGACAGATTTAACGATGACGACACATGCCAGGAGAAGGTTAAGAAATTGGAAAGGAGGGGATGTAATGAGACTCGGAACTTGGAATATAAAATCTTTAAATGGAAAAGACCAGGAAGTGGAAAAGGAAATCAGAGAACACAAAATGGACATATGCGCCTTACAAGAAACAAAATAGAAGAGAAAAGGATAAATGGTAATAGAAGAATATATCCTGATTTACAGTGGTGTGGCGAAAGACCAGCGGGCAAAGGAAGGAGTAGCCCTGATGATTAAGAAAAAATACATAAACTACATAATGATGTGTCAGTGCACATCAGAGATAATAGTAATGAAAGTTAAACTAAGAATAAAACAACAAAAATACAAATGTAGTGTGAATTTATGCACCTGAAAATTGTAAACTAAGAAAAGACAGGGAACAATTCTATGAAGAACTCCAGAAAATGATAGATGAGATACCAATCAACGAAACAATAAAAATAATGGGTGACTATTATGCAAGAGTTGAAAATGAGGTAATATTAGGAGTTAAAACAGAGATTTAATGAAAACATAAAAAATGACAACGGGAAGCTTATGATAAATTTTTGTGTTACAAATGATTTGAGAATAAATAATACATACTTTGACCATAAGGAGCAATATATATATATATATATATATATATATATATATATATATATATATATATATATATATGTATATACATATATACATTCGAGAACACTAGAGGTAACAGATCAATGATAGATTATGTCATAACAAACAGAGAAATACATCCACGCCATATATTTTCTACATTTGACATCATCAAACGTAGGAAGTGATCATAATTTAGTTATGTGTAAACTAAGGTGGAACATAAGAAACACAAAGCATCACCAAAATAAGGAGCTGGAAATAAAGATAAGAATAGAAAATCTACAAGCAGAATCAACGAGAGACCTATACCAGAGAAGACTGAACGAAAAAATCAGAATAAATCAAATAAATGACCATGATAACATAAATGATGGTTGGTTAAAAATAAAAACAAATGTATTGGATGCTGCATATGTGGCATTAGGGACTAAAACTGTCGATAAAAATAAAAATGGAGAACAAAAATACCATGGTTCAGTATGGAAATCAAAAAGAAATGCTGTGAAAAGAAAGAAAGCTACCTAAAGTACAGGTTAATCAGGACAGATGAAGCCTACTAAACATATAAAAGAATACGAACGAAACCCACCAATTAGTAAAAAGAACAAAAACGGAATAATGGGAGAGATACACAAGAAAATTAGAATTAGGCTTCTATGGTTAACAAAAACAAATTTGGAGATTCATAAGACAGCAGACAACTGAGTTGAAAGAACTAATAGAGTATACACACGTGAAGAAAGGAACATGGGTAACGTATCTTACACAATTATATAAAAGAGAACAGCATCACACTACCACAAACACCAGAGATAACGATAAACGAAGAAACATATATAACAGAAGCAGACATAATAGAAGCACGGGAAAGATTAAAAAACTGTAAATCTCCCGCGAAGACCAAATAGGTAATGAACTACTAAAATATGGTGAACACTCTCTGGTTAAGCGACTCCAGACAGTTATACAGAGGATTATAAGGTCGAACAGAATCCCAGATAAATGGAGAACAGCGACAGTTATATTAATGCACAAGAAGGGAGAAAAAGAAGATAAAATAACTATAGAGGGATAAAATCTACTAAACTGTAGACTGAAATTAACAACAACGACTATTACAACAAAAATAAACGCGAGAATACAACTGGAAGAAGAACAGCAAGGATTCAGAAGTGGGCGCTCATGTACCGATGCCGTATTCATTGTGAGAGAGGTAAAAGAAAAATCCATAGAATACAACATTCCAGCATACTAGCGCCTGATAAAGCTTTCGACAATGTGTAAATAGAAGACGTTATTCATCTATTATATAACAGGAACATCCCGTTAGACCTAATTAAAACTATCGAGAATATATATAAAGACAATAAAGTAGTCGCAAGATTAGCAGAAGGAATGACAGAACCAATCAACTATGAACCTGGAATCAGGCAGGAAGACTCTTTAAGTCCTCTTCTATTTAATATTGTCATGGATGAAATTCTAAAGAATGTCGAAAGATAGAAGGGATATAGAATGATTAGCAGAAAACTTAAAATTATATGTTATGCAGAAAACGCGATAATAATAGCTGAGAACGAGAACGATCTGCAAAGGCTGCTATATGAATTCTACATAGCAGCAAAATAATATAATATGTGTCTGAACTGAAAAAAAAAACCAAGACAATAGTAATAGCAAAAGAGCCGATTAGGTGCAAGCTGGTGGTGGAAGATAAACCAATAGAAGAGGTGATGGAGATCGATTACCTGGGCATCAAAATATTTAGTATCGGAAAAATCAAGGAAGAAGTAAAACATCAAGTTAACAAGGCTAACAGGATAGCGAGATGCCTCAATAATACCATATTTAGAAATAAGTTCCTCTCTGTGGAGACCAAAACAAGAAAATATAAGAGCGTAGTACGACCAGTAATGATTTACACATTTGAAATAAGACCCAATACAAGTGTAACACAGAGGATGCTGGAATCAACCGAAATGAGAATATTTAGGAGATGTACAAACAAGAAATTGGAGATAGAGAAAGGAGTGAAGATATAAGAGGCACATGTAATATAGAAAATATCAACCAGTGCATAAGAGGGAAACAAGTGGAATGGGTTCAACACATAGGAAGAATGGCAAACAACAGGATAGTACGGATAGCAAGAGACAAAGTCACCGTATGGAAGAAGATCGGTGGGACATCCAAGAAAGAGATGGAGCGACGATCTATAGAGCAGGGAACAAAGAAAACAAACCATAGTGCCTAGCTGTAAGTCGGAAGAAGAAGAAGAAAATCGATCACATTTAGTAGTAAATTTAAAAAAAAATTGGAAAATCATTTATAATACAACGAGTAGTAACATTCATTTTCTGAGAACTGAATATTGTAATAAAATTGTAAAAAAAAATTATGAAACCAAAATTAAAGATTCCTACTTACCATTTGACATGAACATTTCAAAATTCAATAGCAATATAATTTTAATATTTTTGTTAATTTAAGGTTTAAAATTCTCAATCATAGATGTATATGGTGACACCTGATGAAAATAAATTTCAGATAAACCTAGACAAATTTTTAAATATAACTGTCAAAAAATAACCAAAGTAGCCGATACCAAAACGGGGGGTGACAAAAAGATGAGAAATTTATCACAACAGCGATTTTATATAGTCAATTTGAAGACAATTTTCTGTTTTAAATGTACACAATCTAGCTATCATTTGCGTCAATTGCATGGTACGAGGGTATATGCAAACCGGTGATAAAACTACAGGTGTGATTCCATCATTTTTAAATCGCTAACGAGTGGGGAAAGTTATTGTAATTTCAACGGTAATCAAAGTAGAGAACAGCGTACTAGATGTTTTTGCCCCTTATCAAAAGGTTCGTTCTTTACAAGGAACAAAGACATTCAGGATATTTTCATAGATCACGATAAGGCCTTATTCGCTGTTTCCTAACAAAATAAGTTATCGAACACTCTGTATCATAACGACAGAGTTCTCCAAGAAAAAAGTGGTGTTGCATGAAATTCTCGTATAGGGTGAGTCAACGATAGAGTAAAGTTCATTATCTCATTTGTTTCGGGAATGACGAAAAAATGTTAAATACGATAGTTTTAGGAAATGTTCAGGTGCACAGTTTCAAAATTATTTTTGAGTGTACAGGATACTTCAAAAAAGTGTGACCGATATAACGTTTTTTTAAATGGACATCCTATTTACTAATTTATTTTTATTAATAGTGTTATATACCTAAACCTAGTAATTTTTTTTAATATGTCAATTTTACTACTCAGTATATATCACCACTACACCAAACACTTTATTTTTGCACTCGATGCGCGTTTCGCTAACCATGTTAGCTTCATCAGGAGCGATGATTGACTAAAGCTAAACTACAAATCTACGCTATTTATACCTAGCCTAACCCATGAATTACTCAAGCGGAACTAATGACATAGGCAAGGCCATCAGTTCCGGTCAAGTAACCAGTAGAGAGGACTATAAGGAATAGGCCCTCTGTCTTTATTTAAACTACTTTTACATTTTATGATTTTCATACTTTCGTATGCGTTCAACAATCTCCTATCAGATACATTTTTTTAATCTTAGATTATCTAATATTAGAGTATGATCAGCTTCAAGGGCATGTTCGGCAATGCTAGACTTTTCTCTTCTATTGTACTTTAAGTGTGCTAAGTGTTCTTTAAATCTTGTTTTAATTGACCTTTTAGTTTGCCCAACATACTTTTTTTCACAATCATTACAACTAATTTCATAAATTCCACTTTTCTCACAATTAGGAATTTTATCTTTTGGATTTCCTAAGATATTCCTCAGATTGTCTGATGACTTATAGACTAAGGTGAGGCCTACCTTATTAAATACCCTTGCTATATTTCGGATTATATGGTATGGAGACATACTTGGTGTTATTTTCTTCGCGTGTAAAAAAAAGGTGGAATTCTGAATATTAAACCTAAACTTATGTCTATTTATTAGCTTATTTACCAAGTCATCGTCATAACCATTAACTCTAGTTATATTTCTAATACGATTCCTTTCTTTATTAAAGTTTACTTTATTCAGAGGAAAAGTGACCAAACGATGAACTAAAAAATGTAATGAGGCTAATTTATGTTGTTTGCAATGAAATGAATCATTAGGAATATATCTGTTACTGTGTCCTTCCTATAGATATCAAATTCTAATCTATTATTATTTTTAATAATTACAATATCTAGAAAAGGCAATTGTCCTTTGTTCTCAACTTCGTAAGTGAATTTAATGGAATTATACCGGCTATTTAATTTAGAAACAAAATCATCAATATTTGCTTTCTTTGTATCAAAAATCGCGAAAATATCATCCACATACCTATACCATACCCTTGGGAAAATATTCGAATTCTTGACTGGCTTCGATTTCAAACTTACTCATGAATAAATTGGCTATGAAAGGTGATAAGCAATTACCCATAGCTCTTCCTTCTTTCTGAACATAAAATTGATTGTTATATGGGAAATAATTTTGTTCCATACAAATTTTAGATAATGTTAAGTATTCACGAATAATTTCGTCTTCAAAGTCATTCATTCTAAGTAATTCTTCGAGATATTGTAAAGTTTGTGGAATTGGCACACTTGGGAACAAAGAACTAACATCAAAAGAAATTACGACTTCACCTTCATTAAGAACTAGATTTTTTTGTTTTATTAATGAATTCTAACGAATTCTTCATTGCGAAAGTATTTAATGGTAACTTCTCAAGTTCTTTTGATAACCATTTGGATATTAAATATGTAGGTGATCCGACCGATGAAACAATGGGTCGCATTGCTTTTCCAGGTTTGTGAATTTTGGGTAAGCAATACAATTTTGGTATGGTCGGATTACTCACATTTAATTTAAATTTTAGCGAATCGGAGACAAGGTTCTTACATTTTTTTAAAGAATTTTTAACCTCTGATATCATTTTCGGTAATGGATTTCTTATTACCTTTTCATAAGGGTCAGATTCGATAAGATTATCTACGCGTTCAAAGTAATCTTTCTTATCCAATATAACAACCTTATTTCCTTTATCCGCTTTTAAATAGAAGACATCTTTCTTTTTCAATCCTTTAACTACTTTTATGTCTTTTCGTGAATTAGAATTTGTGTTGTTAACCATGTTTTTCGATATTTGATTACGACATGCTTCCCTAACAAATGATTTACTATTTTCTGGAAGTGTACTAATGGAACTTTCTGATAAATAAATGATAAAATAGTCGAAATGTATAAATTTATTTTGAACACCCTGTAGCATCTCAAATTATACACACAAATTTCTTTATATATATATTTTTTTCATCTGTATAGAACGCTCGTACCAATTATGAGTATTCTATCTTCAGAAACAATGGCGCTACGGGCAATTTTTTACAAAACTGAAAACTAGTATTTTTTTAAAAAAATTGAAATGTTAGAAAAACTACTAGGTTTAGATATGTAACATTATTAATAAAATTTTATGCAGATTTTAAAAAAAAAATTAGAAAATAGGATGTTCCACTTAGAAAAATATTTGTTATATCGGCCATACTTTTTTGAAGTATCCTGTATACTCAAAAATAATTTTAAACTGTGCATCTTAATATTCCCTAAAACTATTTGATTTAACATTTTTTCGTCATTCCCGAAACAAATGAGATAATGAACTTTACTCTATCGTTGACTCACCCTGTACAATATAGATAAACATAAGATTTATGAACCAGGATAGGATAATACTACTCTGATTAAAAAGCAATATATTCCGTCATTTATTAAAGCTAAATACTGGCCTTCCGGTAACCTGGAACTCATTTGGCTACAAATTACAACATAGGTTTGTCAAACGACATACCGAAATTTTTAGTCTCTAAAAGAAGTAGTGTCGTCCTCGCAATTGCCAAAATTTCTGATTCAAAAGACGAACGCAACTTTTGAATTCGAATCATTACTGTTTAAAGTTTTGTTACGAGAATGGCAGATTACTGCCATTTTGAATATTCGCATATGTTTTTAAAACATTTTTAAATATGGCTTTTTAAATAAATAATTTCCTATTCTGTTGCATTCAGTCTTAGTTTCAATATTTGGATTAGAATTATTAAATAATCTGTAATATTTTCATTATTTAGTAAAATTATTGATTTGGAAATCTAGGTCATATTAACGAACACATTATTAAATAGTTACAAAAAAATAATATTGTTTCCTCATGTGCCGTTTAAAACTGAACAGCTAAACCTTACTAGTAAAACTGGGCATTAAAATTAGTTTAAACGAAAATTCTACATCACACCCTATTCTGTTATTGATAAACTGGAAGCCATTGGATTGGAGAAATTTAATACACTCAATATGGTGCAAAGCATGACTAATTGGTCGGGTAGGAATATTGGCAGCTGAAGTCTAATTTTGCCTAATTTTAACTAAGATATATTGCTTGTTGGTATAGTGTTAATACAAATGAGCTATTTATTCGACAGGCGGTAAACAATTTATTGTAATATTGGTATTTTAGTTAGTAATTGAAGTAAGATGCATTGCATATTTAACATTTTTTAGGTGCAAGAATCTAAAATGCTGAATATTTTTAAATGAAAAAGATATTTATATTTTGATTATTATTTAATCATGTTTCTACTAAAGTTTTTGTTTATTGTCGTTTCGCTGTTTTATGGATGGCAGCTATCTTAAATATTTGGGCTCTAAAATCAACAAAGGTGCAGAGTATTTAAAACATTACACTTTTTCTTTTTTTTTTAATGGGCACCCTGTATTTATTTCAATAAATATATGGGTCATTTCCATTTCAAAAATATATGGTTTGTCAACGTTAGCCAAATTTATAAAAATTCATTCATAATGTCGTAAAAAATGGCTAGAACACCCAGAGAGGCAGTAAAAAGAAACGAGTTTAGTCCCTAGATACTTCAATATTTTTGAAATAGAATATTTCATTAATTTTCACAAATTTTCATCGTTACTTTCGATGATATACAAATGATATATTTCCCGAATCAAAAATAATTTGAATGAAAAATCTACGTCTCATTTTTTTACAAAAAAAAAATCGTGTATATTTAGTGGACATTTTGGTCCTCTTTTTATTTTCTTAACTAATTATTTCGTCGTGCTTTTAGGTTACTAAAACATAATTTCTAGTTTTCCTGGGTCCATTTGTTGATCTGTTGTTATAATCACTTCCTATGGGATGTTAGATTTTTAGCACAATATACAACTATCACTCATTTCATTAACAACGCTGTCATAATCCGGAGCGATAATTGAGCAAAGTCCTGGAGACGCTAATATGGGCCAAGAAATGCATTCCAAATGCAAAAATAAAATGTTTGATATACTGGTGGCAATAGTTATGTAGTAACTACAGGACGAAATCAGGTATTTAACATATATGTTATATATATATATATATATATATATATATATATATATATATATATATATATATATATACATATATATATATATATATACATGTATATACATATATATATATATATATATATATATATATATATATATATATATATATATATATATATATATATATAGGGTCGATGCTCCATTTGTGGCCACTTTAAGAATTTTCGACGAAATAAACACGTTTTCATTACATCCTTTTCGTTATCTAATGCTTTTAACTACTTTAATATTTTCTTCAGAATATTTGGGTAATACATTTAAGACCAGCAAGCAAAAGAAGTTAAATAAATATTTCAAAAATAAGAATTATGTCATAATCTCCGATTTCACCGTTTTTGGCCACCATAACACCAGTTTTCGCCACAATAAGTACCAGTTCTGGCCACATAATAAAATTGAGATTAATTTATAATTGAACAATTAATAAAAAGGTATATGCAATAAAAATCATGATTTAATGTTTTAATATCTAAATATTAACATTTATTTTCAATAAGATATATATAACATATAACGCAGTAACTTCTATCAACTATTGATAATTTTGAAAATTTATACATCTTTATGCAGATTCATACAGTAGTAACTTAATTTTAATTGTAAATAAAATAAAGAAAAATAAAGAACTGTAAAATAAATATTAAAAAATTAAAACTTTCTTGTTTTATTAGCAATTCGCAATGTTTTAGCTTCCTTCTTTTTTTCCTTTTCTTGTTGTTTTTTCTTTTCTCTTTTTTTCTACTTTGACTATTAAATTTTCTTCTCGTTTTCTCAATAATTCTGCTTTCTTTATCTGTTTTTGCTCTAATAATAATCGCTTTTTATCAATTGCTTGTTTTCTTAACTTTAACCAGCGATCACTTGTAATCACTGAAGGTAAATGTATTTTATTTTTATTATTCTTTTTTGATGACTTTACTTCAGGATAAACTAAAATGTTTTTCAAAGTTTCTTCTTTGCTACTTGAGGGTACTGATATTTGAGGTATACAAATTTCCTTAATATTATTAGTTAAATCATTGCTTAAACTATTCTCATGCGGTTCATTTAAAGTAGAAAGTTTATCTAAATTTTGTTTAGTACTAGAGAAATTTTCATTGACTTCGATTATTTGATTTATTGATAAATCTGAATTAATAGTTACGAACATCATTCTGTAAACCATTATTGCTTAAGGTATTTGCAGCAAAAAGTGAATTTATATTAATATTTGAAGACCTGTTATTGCTTTTGCTTAAAGTCTGGTCTTCTAAATTTAAATTTATATTCGACAAGGGACCTTCACAATCAATAATTTCTTTTGGAGTATTATAATCAATCTCTCCGGTGAATTGAACAGAGTCCTTCATCCATTCAGACTTCTGATTGGGTTTGCCTATATTGAAGTAATATTAAAAAATAAGTCTATTATTATTTACAAACATTAATTATAATTAAAAAATCCATATCTATAAATCGTGTAAATTATAAATGAATCGCAATCTAATAATAACACAGGTCTACAAAAATTAACACTTTCTCATAACCAAGCATCAAAATAGGTGATCCGAAAAGTTTTTGTCGCGTTGAATCCAAAGTCGCAAGCAGAAATGCTCTATCACGTTAGGTTTACGAGAAAAAATGCGGTTGAATCTCTTAAAAAAAACTCGTTTTAAGGAATTTTTGAAGATTCGTTGCTGACGAAGCCGATGTGTGAAAGACTTCGAAAAGGATTCAAATTAAAGCTTGAATATTGTACTTTTAAATGAAAATATCGAGTCTTTTACAGACGGTATCATTGAACTTGTAGCGAGCTAACCTCCTACCTACTAGCTTTGTACACCTACTTCTACAAACAAAGCTCACTGCAGATTCGATGATGCCGACTGTAAAAAATTCGATATTTTCGTTTAAAAGTACAATGTTCAAGCTTTAATTTGAACCTTTTCCGAAGTCTCTCACACATCGGGTTCGTCAGCTACGAATTTTCAAAAATGCCCTAAAATGCGTCTTTAAGAGATTCAACCGCATTTTTCTCGTAAACCTGACGTGATACAACATTTCTGCTCGCGAATTTGGATTCAACGCGACAAAAACCTTCAGGATCACCTATTCCGATCTTTGGTTATGAAACGTTATCGACCTGTGCAACATACATTAATTTATCTAATAATCATACATATTGGAATATTGGAATTAAACTTGATGAAATAGTTAATCATAATCTATTATTTATATGAACTATATTAATTTATACCATCCAAAACATTATCATCAAGGATAGGAAGGTCGGAATTTTCAGGTAAGGATTGCTCAGTACGTATTGTTACAATTTTACCATCTATTTCATCCACTATCTTGTTCCATGTATCGAACAAACCTTGATATTTCACATCTCCAGTCCAGACATTTCCATTAGTCTTTAGATTTTTAAAACTGCTGTAAAATGCTTATTTCGATATTTTTTTCTAGCATTTCTAGGAATTTTCTATCTGATTCAGAAGTATGATTCTCATGATCTATATTTGTAGTGCTCGCCGTTCTATGTTGTTGAAGACATTTCCTATAATTAAAACTATTATCGTCAAAAATCCACAGCATTTGAAGCCAGATTGAATATCCTTTACAAAATTTCCTGTTCTAATAATGTCTGATAGTACAGATGGAATGTCAAATTTATGCAGATCAATTCCTTCATGATGAATACGCCATGTTTGAATAATTTTATTCTACATTTTCTTCAGAGGAGCAAAGAAAGCAACGTCCAGAGGCTGCATTATGTGTGTTGTGTTGGGCGGAAGACAGACTAGAATAATATCTTTCGCTTTGCAAAATTCACTTAAATGATAAGACATGTGAGACTTACGTCCATCTAAAAAGACAATCACTGGAAATGCTATTTGCTTTTCTAATAGATATGGATGAAATACGTTGGCTAAATATTCAAAAAAAGAAGCCCTTGTCGTCCAACCGTTCTCACTTTTTCCAATTCCCCAACCTTTAGGAGCTTTATCTATACAATTTTTCGGCAGTCCCTCATATGTGAATATTGTAGGAGGTGGTGCTAATTCTCCTGCAGCATTGACTGTGAACAGTGTAGTGATACTCTCTTTGTCACTACTTGCTGAAACATTATACGCTGGTTTTCCTCGTTCAGCAATTACAACTGCTCTAGTAGTTGTTGGACACATTCCAGTCTCATCCATGTTATAAATTCTTTAAGGATCGTTAAGCACTTCTTTATAATCATTTAATAATATTTCCACCTCAGAAAACCAACGACGAATAAATTCTTCTTTGACACATGCTCTTGACTTACTCAAATACTCTGCTTTCTTTTTAGAAAGTTGAGGATGGCGTTTCATGAAAACTGTCGAACCATTTTCGACCAGGAATATTGTCCTTAAATGGAGTTCTAATATTTTCAGCTTCCACCAGCTGTTTCACTGAAGACAATAAGCCTTCTTTATTAATTGGAAAACCCATTCTACATGTGTCAAGGAGCCAATTAACCAGAATTTCTTCTAATCGAGAACCTAAAATTGACTCTGGACCAAGTCGACCAGAGGTTATTGGTGAATTTCCTTTGAGTTTATGTCGCAGCGTCGTTCTTGGAACATTAAAAGTTTTGCTTGCGTTTAATATGGATGATCCATTTTGTATTGCAATGATAGCATCTTTTAGGTTTGATAGTGAATAAGTAAAAAGTTTTCTTCTGTGTTTGTTCATCTCTGAAGTTCTCTTTTTAGAACGATTATTTTTATTATCCATCTAAAAAAACATAACAAAAATTAGTGTATTTACAATGTGTAATTATGTATATAAAGTTTGTCTCCAGACAAATAACTGTACTCACTTTTATAATTTTACACAAGAGACGTTCGTTATTTTTGTTGGCCATAAGTGGAACAACTCAACAACCAGTTCTGGCCACCCTATAGCCAAAAATAGAACATTATATTAATATATGATCTAGTTTTCGACACTCATTATTTTTTTCTTAATAGAACTCAAATACGTGGTTACGCATTTTGAGGTTAACCTTTAGACTTTCCGTAACCCGATTATACAAACATTGTACTCACAATCATGTCTCTTATATAATTATTCTAACGTTTAACTTACCTCGTATTCTTAACGTTTTGCACAAGAAAATGCAGCAGTTCGCACACCTTCGGTTATAAGTATTTATAGTTAAAGAGGAAAGAAAATTCTACATTCGTTAGCGAGCAGCGTGACCAACAGAAAACGTTGTAAAAAAACAAAATACTGAATACATGAATCATAAACTAAATAATTCGAAAGATTCATTGAAGTGGCCAGAAATGGAGCAGTGGCCACAAATGGAGCACCGACCCTATATATATATATATATATATATTATATATATATATATATATATATATATATATATATATATATATTGCCACCAGTACATCAAACATTTTATTTTTTACATTTGTAAATTTAAAAAAGTAATGCGCGCCATTAGCATCAGCTTAGAGTAGTTTGCTCTATGAGAATGAGAGAAAGAGAGAGAGGCAAACTAACTGAAGAGAGATCTCATATGGCTCAGTCAAACTGTCAGAGACAATACGATTTGAAACGTGCTGCAAAAATAAGCGTTTTTTCATGAACCATTGCAACTTGATAAAGCAAAAAGTATCTTAAAGGTTTTTTTTTTTAATATTATTTACGATTACTTACTGAGGTTTTCTTAAAAAATATATATTAGCGTTTTTTGTTGTGTTTGATCTGGAATTTTTAATATGTATGACACTAATGAATGTCCGAGTAAAACATTTATAATTGTTGAAAAGAATTGACTACTTATTTGGAAGCTACAAATTTTAAAATAGTCAGCTTACTGCAGTAAAATAATTAATGGTAAGTTTAAATAGCCAGTTTACGATCAGTCCA
Organism: Pachyrhynchus sulphureomaculatus; assembly: GCA_019049505.1. NCBI lineage: Eukaryota > Metazoa > Arthropoda > Insecta > Coleoptera > Curculionidae > Pachyrhynchus > Pachyrhynchus sulphureomaculatus. Next base: position 47,349,500 of record CM032448.1, read on the forward strand.
ATAGAAGCAGTGACGATTAAAAGCTTCTCTTTCTTTAAATTAGTTTTACGTGTTACTGTCAAGTCGCGCTATTTATCAATCTTTTTCTACAATTGTTACCACAGAGATATATGCGTTTTGATATGTTCATCGATTCTCATAACACGCTGTATATATATATATATATTATATATATATATATATATATATATATATATATATATATATATAATATATATATATTGACGAATGTTCTCACGGGTGTGAAGTGTAGTAGTGGTCCCTTAATGGATGGTTTCGCGGCAGCGAAACAGTCCATTAAAGGACTTTAAGCTAATACGGGATACCGCAAAACCACTACTACATATATATATATATATATATATATATATATATATATATATGCATATATATATATATATATATATATATATATATATATATATATATATATATATATATATATATATATATATATATAGAGGAGAAGGGTAATCTTGACCGACTAGTTAAACAGCAGTATTGTATTCTTGGGGTAAGCAGTCTTTGGAAAAAGAACTAAAAGTCTATCACAATGAATAATAACAATAAAAACATAATTAGAGCTAAGTTTACTAATATTTTAACTAATTACCATCACAAACCCATAAATCAAAGTTATTTAGATTTAATATAAATAAAACTAAAAAATTTCTTAAAGATAATGGAGAGCTGATTGTCAGTAGAGCTGATAAAGGCAACATCACAGTTATATTAAAAAAATACACGTATCTCGAAAAATGCAACACCATCTTACAAGATCGGAATTACTACACTCAGCTTACCAGAGATCCTACTTCTACCTTTCAACAAAAAGCTAATCAGTTAGTTACCAAACTTAAGAATCAAGGGAGATTGACAGAGGAGACAGCGAAATCTCTTATGGTATATAATCACACATCACCAAAATTCTATGGGCTTCCTAAAATCCACAAACCACAGCTAGCAATGAGACCCATTATTTCCTCTCTCAATGCCCCTAACAACAAGTTATCAACGTTTCTGTCTGAAATTTTAGCCAATGCTTATGTAAAAGAAAATGACTACTATGTAACGGACTCATTTCACTTTAGTAATTTTATAACAGGCATGAAGCTCCCTCCTGGCTTCGTACTGATAAGCTTGGATGCTGTCTCTTTATACAGTAATATCCCTTTGCAATTAGTCATCAAAAGCATCAGAGAGCATTGGACTGATATTCGCAAATACACGAAACTATCATTCACCAACTTTCTTGAAACTTTAAACTTAATTTTTCAGTCCACATATTGTAAATTCCATCAACTTTTCTATAAACAAATAATGGGTACTCCAATGTGCGCTACTCTTTCTCCTATCATATCACAATATCTGATGGACGATCTCTCAAAGAATCCATCCCTAAACTCTCCTTCAACTTACCATTCATAAAAAAATTCGCGGATGATTTCATTACCTCAATACCTCACAATAAAATGGATGAGATTCTCAGAATCTTTAATGACTTTCATCCCAAACTACAGTTCACCATTGAAGAGGAAAACAGACAACAGTGTTCCCTTTTTAGAGACTCTTCTAATCAGAAAAGAAGGTAACTCCGTCATAGTAGATGGGTATACCAAACTAACCTACTCAGGAAGATACATTAACTTCCATTCCTCTGATACCACTAGAATAAAAATAAACATGACACTGGGCTTGAAGTCAAGAATAGAGAGAATCTCTCATCCCTCCTCAGACTGAAAACTCTAAATAAACTACGAGACACTCTACGCACCAACTCCTATTCAATCCAATTAATAAATAAATTATTATTCAACTCAACCACACCCCCTGTACAACAAAACAACAATCTTACACCGGATATTAGTGCTTTCCTCTCTGAAAATCGCATCAAATCTTACATTTTATTTCCATACATAAAAGAAATTTCCACAAAAACAAACTAAACTATTTAACAATTACCTAATTTAAAAATTGCTTTTAAAACACACAAAAAAACTATCAACAATATTTTTACTTGTCTAGAAGACAAAATGAAATCACAAAAAGTTGCAGAAAGTAGTTTACAGCATCCCTTGCTTTCAGTAAGAAAAAATCTATATAGGACAAACATCTAGAGTCCTAAAGGACAGAATCACTTCCCACAAAAGTGATTGCAGATTAAAGAAAAACTTTTGTGCGCTTGCCCAACATAGTAGCCAATTTTCACATGAATTTAATTTTGCTGAAACCAAAATCCTATGTAAAGAGAGAAATCTCGACAGGAGAATCTTTAGGGAGATGGTTGAAATCCACCTTCAACCGAACTCGATCAATAAAAAAATGACATTGAGGATCTGAGTTTAATTTTCTCCAATTTATTACAAATAGGCAGTCAGAGCGAAAATTCTTACAATATATCCTTTGATAATAATCCACGAATTTTCACTAACTTTTCAACTTTAAAACGATCAAACAAAATGTCAACGTCACTCGATTTTCAAATATAAATTAACCACAACTTAACTAAGAGATAGAAACACACTGCCCTTAGCAAAATGACAAGATAACACAACAAAAAAATCCTCTAAAAATTAAAATTATTTGGCGACCACATATTCTCTGTACTCTTCCAACAAAAATGAAGTAAAATTTTATTTTATTTCCCAGAGATGATTATGTCGAGTTTTCTTGTGTTTTTTTTTCTGTTTTTTTCTGATGAATAAGTGCAATAAAGTGCCCCCACAAACAACAATTTTTGAAACACACCACTTAGCAGTAAGTACTTTAATGTTACATATAAAATAAAAGGGTTGCTCTTTACTTTTAATCTCAAAAATACTGATATTCTACTGTAATTGTAGCCCTGATGAAGAAAAATGAAAATATTTTCGAAAGCTTGGCGTAGCTAAAAAGGTGTCCAAAACTTTTTAGTTCTTTTCCAAAGACCGCTTACCCCAAGAACACACACATATATATATATATATATATATATATATATATATATATATATATATATATATATATATATATATGTATATATATATATATATATATATATATATATATATATATATATATATATATATATATATAATATATATATATATATATATATATATATATATATATATATATATATATATATATATATATATATATATATATATATACATATATACATATATACATATATATACATATATACATATATACATATATTGGGTTTTGGGTATCATTTAAAACAAAAGCTTACTATTGGTTACAACAAAGTTTCGCACATTTAGTTGTGCTTTATCAAGTTTTTTTTTATCAGAAAAATTTTTTTGACATTAAAACTAGTTTTCTAAAAAATACTAAACACTTTCACATTATACGTTAAACTTTAAAATTGTCTAAAAATATTTACAAAAATAATAATTTAATCAGTGACATACCTTGGACTTTCTTTTTATGTGAACTGATATCAACTGATTTTTATTTTAACAGTCAAGGTGGCATATATTTTTTTATTATTTTTTATTTTGAGGTAAGATTCTATTTTTTGTTAGTTCGTATCTGTATATATTCCATAGAAGGCCCTTCAAATCTTAGGTTTTGTTTATAGTTAGTATTTAAGATTTTTTTTTATATATGCTTTTTTAATTAGATTATGCTAGGTTTGACTAAAGCCTTTGAGAAAAAGAAACAATAAATAATAAAAATAATATCAAGGGCTTAAATTAAATCTAACATATATTATATCTGCCGGTTTTTCGCGTTAAAATTGAAAAATAAAAATCAAGGAGGGATACAATTTTAAAAATGGCATACCAGAGAATATTGATCAATTTCTAGCCTAGCATCGAAAGAACTAATAAATCTTAAAGCAAAAGTTGTTTATTTAAAGTAATCAGCCAATTTTTTACAGTCAGTCTAACGGTCACAAAGTAGTTATAGACTTTTCTAAAAAAAATCTTTGTCTTAGTTTGAAAACCAGTCTTCGACAGCATTTATTATTTCATAATTTAAATTAAATGTGTATCCTTTCAAATGTTTTTTTTAGTTTTGGGAATAAGTGTACTTCAAGGGAGCAAAGTCAAGGGAACACGGGGGATGATTAATCAGTTCAAAGCCTAATTTATTTATTTTTGGCAGTGGAAGCAGAATATTCTTCAGTTGCTATTTTGCGGTGTTCCAAGCAATAGGCAATCCCTGGTTCTAAAAAAGGGAAGCAAGAACTTTCCTGCTAATTTTTGTCAGCTAAATACATCAAATTGATGTTTCATTTATATTTACTATTTGATCCCAAACATTTATATGAATCGGTTTGGAAATATTAGATTTCAGTGTTGATGTTGAACAAAAAAACACGTATACACCACCCTTAACTAAGCTACGTAGCAAAATGCTGTTTAAAATAACATCAGCTAAATTAAAAAATTGTTTTGAATTCTTATTAATATAGAACAAAACTATTATTTCCAGTATTTTATAAAGTTTTTAATCCTGACTTGACATCACAAAATAAAGTTTTATGTTTAGTTTCAACAAAAAACTGGCTTTTAACACTTAAAAGAGTGCTGTATGGTTGCTAAAACGCTTTTTTTAAGTAAATTGTAAAAAAAAAACAGCAACTTTTTTTCATCATTTCTAGTAGTTGTTTAAGTTTGAAATTCGAATTTGATATTAAAACATGAGGAATAGTGTTTAGTGTTGAAAAAAATATCCATTTACTATTTAGGTAGAAGAGGTTGCAAAATGGAGGCTAATGTATGTATTGACATTTTTAGAACTGAATTTTGTGGATAGATTGATTGAGTGAATATGGGGGAATCTGAGTGGGTGAGTTAGGTAGTGGGCGAATGAGTGAGTGAGTGAGCAAGTGAGTGTAGAAGTGAGTAAGTGAATGAGTATGAGGGTATGTGAAAGAGTGAGTATGTGAATGAGTGAGTGACTGAGCGAGCGAGTGAGTAAGTATTTTGTTCAAAGTTACTTGTACCTTGTGGTAACTAATACGATCTATGAACATAAGGAAATACATAAAGATAACAAGACATTAAAAATCAATAATAGATTATGTGGTAGTACCACGTAGTTATATACCCCAAAGTAAATGATGTTAGAGTTAAAAGAAGTTACGAGATGAGAAGTGGCCATTATTTATTAGAACAAAAAGCAAAACCTAAACAGTAGCAAAACAGAAGAATGATAAAAGGATGAATTATAAAGGTAGAATACGAAGCTATAAACTAAGAGAACTACTAAGTAGATCAAAGTATACTGAATTAATAGAAAAACAGGATTGGGGGAAAATAATATAAATAAGCAAGAAATCGAAATAGAAAGGAAATGGCACAATTTCAAAGAAGTACTACTAAAAGCTGCAGGAGATATCTGCGGATTCACAAAACGAAATGTCCACAGAAAACAAACTAGCTGGCAGAACGAGGAAATAAAAAGTGAAATAAGGGAAACGGTATTTGCAAGATAAAAATCAACGTAAGTATGCAAAGTACAAAGTACAGAGGAACAGGGTAAAAGTAATGTTTGGAGAAGCGAAGCAAAAAGTGTGAGAGGAATTTAGAAGAAGAATTAAAGATAATATTGTACAAAATAAAAAATTATTTTACAGACTATTAAAAAATATGAGAAATAAAACAGATGTAAGAATTGCGCAAGTGAAGGATCGAAATGGAGATATTATCACGGATGAGGACAAAATCATAGAACGAAGCAGACAATATTTTATGGAATTTCTAAACAATGAAAACAGAGCGGAAAGCGAGAGTGTACAATCAGTGAGAAATGATAATGTAAGAAGAGAGTTGAGGGGAAGGGAAAAAAAATAGAACTACAGGAAGCAGAGAAGGCGCTGGAGAAACTAGACAGATATATATATATATATATATATATTATATATATATATATATATATATATATATATATATATATATATATATATATATCTATCTATCTATCTATCTATATATATTATATATATATATATATATATATATATATATATATATATATATATATATATATATATATATATATATATATATATATATATATATATATATATATATATATATATATATACATATATATATATATATATATATATATATATATATTATATATATATATATTTATATATATATATATATATATATATATATATATATATATATATATATATATATATATATATATATATATTATATATATATATGTATATATATATATATATACATATATATATATATATATATATATATATATATATATATATATATATACATATATATATATATATATATATATATATATATATATATATATAACAATCCTAGGTTTAACTGCTGGGAAACGCCCTTATAAGGAGAAGAGATGAGCAATCAAAGATCTAAAGGCTCTAGTATCTGCTTTTTTATTTTTATTATCGAGCTTTCGCTGCTACTGGTAGCTTCCTCTGGATTCTAAAAATGCAAACCAGGTACAGAAAATAAAGCAAAACGTTCGTTTTTTTTTTAAAATGTGATTAAATGAATTGTACGACTGTATGTGAATTTACTTACAAAAATGTCAGCAGTTAGTTCATCTCTGGTGAAGACAATGAAATTTGCATTTTTGTTGGCCAGGTAGTATGAATGATTACACAAACATGATTAAAAGACACTTAGAGAGTTACACAAATATTAAAAATAAAACTTTGTCAATAAACATTAGTTAAAAACACTTTTTTGAAGACAGAAACATAACTGCAAGAAACACCATGATGTTGAAATGGTACTCCATTTTAAATTTTTGACGTCGAGTTTAGTAAGTAACTATTTAGTGATATTTAAGTCCGAAACGGATATTGTTGGTAGTCTATGTCGTCATCAGGTCGACAAAAAACCATAAAAAGCATTGAAGTTAGGGATGTGGTAAATTTTTTAGGTGGATGCTAATTTTAGATAAATTATTTATTATTAATGATTTTTATTTTTTAGTTTTAATTTTATAAAAAAAAGGTGGACTTAAATTTAATGAATGTTACTCTTCGACGAGTTATTTATTATTAATTATATTAATTCTTTAATTTTATAATCAAGAGATTCATAGACTAATTTAAAAATTTAAAAATTTGAAAGAGAAAATTAATACTGGACATTATTTATTATTTGTCATGTTTAATTTTTTAATTATTTAATTTTAACAAGAAGACATAGAAAAGTATTTCTATGTGTTCTATGTAAAAAAATTTGATGAATTTAATATAGGAAAAGACAAGTGGATAAAAAATATTTCTGATGTAGAAATACCACCTAATGTAAAAGGGTTTCTAGCCCTTGGTCCCAAGTTTAGTCTCACTATATCTAACAATGATATTAACATGTTTAGTCTACTGTCTGAGGTAGAAGAATTAATTCACTACGTCCCCCCACAAAAACAAGACTACATTGGTGCAAGGGCTGTAAACCTAATTACTAACTATGTAATATCACATAAAGACAAAACTTCTATCACTCATAAAATTAGAGAAGGAAACAAAAATTTTCTTAAAAAAACCATCCCGATTTACTGATTACTAGGTCTGATAAAGGCAATGTTACTGTTGCTATGTCAAAAACTTCCTATTTTGAGAAATCACACTCTCTACTTCAAGATGAGAGTACTTATGAAATAAAACTACATCCACGATCCCACTTCAAAAATAGAAATTAAATGCAATAAATTAATTAAATCATTAAAAGATGGTATGTTTTTAGATGAAGCAACTGCTCGCACATTGACAACTTATAATGGGATTTGTCCCAAATATTATGGTCTACCAAAAATACATAAACCAGATATACCCTCTAAGACCAATACTTTCCTGTGTAGGAGCATCTACGCAACCACTTGCTAAATATATTGCCTCTATTTAGAAACAGCTTTTTCAAACTTTTAATAAATTCAGAATTAAAAATACCTTCGAATTTGCAGAGAAGGTTAATGGCTTTATTTTGCCAGAGGGTTTTGTACTTGCTTCTTTCGATGTAGTTTCACTGTTTACTAACATTTCTCTAGACCTTATTATATCAATATTAAATGAACATTTTACATCAATAGAAGAAATATGTAATATTCCTAAAGAACAGTTTCTACTAATCATTACTTTTTTATATGAAAAATACATTTTTCTCCTTCAATAGTACATTCTACAGACAAAAAATTGGCGTCCCAATGGGAAGTGCTCTTTCACCAATCCTGGCCGAAATTGTTATGAATAAACTTCTTTATTTTGTTATTTCAAGGGTTGAATTTGAATTTCCCCTCCTTTTTCAATATGTAGATGACTTGTTAGTCGCTTTACCTGCCGGAAGTGTACAGAACACTTTTAACATTTACAATTCTTTCAATCATAAATTAGTATTTACTGTTGAGGAGGAGACTGACTGTGCTGTTCCGTTTCTGGATACTAGGGTTGTACGCTCAGAAAATAATACAGTCAAAACATGGATCACAAAGGACTGGTATATAGGAAAAAATCAAGTTCTGGTAGATATATCCCTATTCCATTCTTATCACCCTATGAAACAGAAACTGAACATCATCAGAGGACTAAAGAACAGAATAGATAAGATTTGCCAACCCTCATTTAAAGAAAAAAATGTAAAACTGTAAGAAAACATTTTGTTGGACAATTACTATCCTAAAGCTCTAATTAAAAATAATTTTTAAAGACCCCCCCTTCAAATTAATCCAACTGTCACCACTAATGTCGATATTAAAGTAGGAAAGTTACAATACATTGAAGGCCTTTCCCAGTCCTTGTCTTCTCTTTTTAAAAATACAAACATTAAAATTGCCAATTACAACATAAAAAGAATGAATTGTTTTTATAGCAAATTTAAAAGATAAAACCGATACTTTACAAAGATCTAATATAATCTATGGCATTCCATGTCAATGTGGTTTGGTCTACGTTGGACAAACTTCACAAAAGCTCTCTAAAAGATTAGCGTTACACAAAAGTGATAGTAAACACAAACCTAACGCAACTAGCTTGAGCTTACACGTAAATAATACAGATCACAGAGTACAATATAACAACAGCTTCATTCTGGATGTTGAGACTAATTATTTCAGAAGAAGTTTCTTGGAAATGTGTTACATAAAAATCTGTAAAAATTAATCTCAATCACAAAAAAAGACATAGAAGGATTGAGCTCCATGTATAGTTATTTACTAACACAAAACTATACCAAACCAATAAAAAAGAACGATCTTTATGAAAAAATTAGTTTCTAGTAAAGTTGTCGTTTCTTCTCTCTTTCTGTCGTTTTTGCTATTTATTGCCAGTTACTTTTCTATGTCTTCTTGTTAAAATTAAATAATTAAAAAATTAAACATGACAAATAATAAATAATGTCCAGTATTAATTTTCTCTTTCAAATTTTTAAATTAGTCTATGAATCTCTTGATTATAAAATTAAAGAATTAATATAATTAATAATAAATAACTCGTCGAAGAGTAATATTCATCAAATTTAAGTCCCCCCTTTTTTATAAAAATAAAAACTAAAAAATAAATATCATTAATAATAAATAATTTATCTAAAATTAGCATCCACCTCAAAAATTTACCACATCCCTAACTTACATGCTTTTTTATGGTTTTTGTCGACTTGATGACGACATAGACTACCATCAATATCCGTTTCGGACTTAAATATCACTAAATAGTTACTAAACTCGACGTCAAAAATTTTTAAAATGGAG
>CM032448.1:47359313-47381818 GCA_019049505.1 Pachyrhynchus sulphureomaculatus
ATTTTACGAATGTTAACCATACTTTCGGATCTTGATTGCCAAGATCTTTGTATACATTTAAAAAAATTCTCTTCTAGTTAGCTGACAAAGATTAGTTAGATTTTTTTAGTGTTCCGTACGGAACACTTATAAGATCACTTCGGTGTCTGTCCGTCTGTCTGTCCGTCTGTCCGTCTGTCCGTCTGTCCGTCTGTCACACCCGATTTTCTCCGAAACTACTTGTCATAGAAAGTTGAAATTTGGTAGCAATATAGGAATTGATGGCCTCATCAGAGCCATGTAGTTTTGAAAATTAAATTTTGACTTAAGGGGTTAGTTTTGGGGGGTGAAATCGGAAATGAAAAAAAAATTTTTTTACTAGGTAATCGAGTGTGGTGTCAAATGAAAGCTTGTGAATACACGAGTAAAAAATATATATATAATGTAATACTTGCGCTCACTTTTCTTTGTATTATTTTTAAAAAATCGCGAAAAATCGCTGTCCACCCGCCTTATCTCGGAAAGTACTTATCAAAAAATTTTGAAAAAGTTCTGGAATATTCTCCACGGGGTGTAGATTGAACGAAAATTATCACGAGTGCATTACCTGTAATAATTTATCTGTTATATAAAAAAACAGAAATTTCAAGGTCATCAATTTTCAGTAAAGATTGGAATAAACTTTGTTGAAAACTTATTTGGGTGTGTTTTGTGAAGTCACTGATCATTTTATATCACCGTAACATAAATTTTGACTTAAGGGATTCGTTTTGAGGGGTGAAATCCGAAGAGGAAAAAAATTTTTTTACTAGGTCATCGAGTGTGGTGTCAAATGAAAGCTTGTGAAAACACGAGTAAAAAATATATATATAATGTAATACTTGCGCACACTTTTCTTCGTATTACTTTTAAAAAATCGTGAAAAATCGCTGTCCCCTACCTTATCTCTAAAAGTACTGATCAAAAAAATTTGAAAAAATCCTGGAATATTCTCCACGGGGTATAGATTGAATGAAAATTATCATTACCTTTAATAATCTATCTGGTATATAAAAAAACAAAATTTCAAGGTCACCAGTTTTCAGTAAAGATTGGAAACTAACTTTGTTTGAAAAGTCATTTGGGGTGTGTTTTGTGAAGTCACTGATCATTTTATACCACCCTAACAAAACTTTTTATTTCAAAAACAATCAACGTACGGAACACTAATTGTGCAAGTTCAACTTGTACTTGACCGGTTATTTTTTTCCTACAAAGGCAAAAGAGTTTCTTTGTAAAAGTTGCAATTTAAGGTCTGGATTATATATTTTTATGCGTGCCAAATAAGATATATATCAAGTCATAATATTAATAAATTTACACAAAATTTATTGACTTTTACTCCCTTCCCTTGAAACAACATAACTCAAAAACTAAAGGTTTCATTTCTACTTCAAGCGTTATATGTATACCAAATTTCAAATCGTTATTTCGTTTCATTTGAGAATTATCGTGCCACTAGTTAGACCGACAGACAGACCGAGGAAAATTGGACCTAGTTTTCATGATTTCGAGGCTCTTAAAACATGAAGAAATGCAAAAATCTATGATTGTGATTTATCGCAAAAATAATATTTTTTTTTCGCAAAGAAAATAAAACTGAGAAAAAGAGTTCCAAAAATAAGTTATTTATTAGTTGTTTGATACAACTAATATAAATTAAAATTGGTCTAATTTAATAATTAGGGGCTTAAGTTGAAAATAGGGCGCGCCCCACTAGGGGGGCGTGATTACACTATTGGTGGGGCGCGAGCGTATCGAAAAAGAAATTATTATTAAAAATATTCATTAAAAACATTTAATATAATTTATTGAAAGGAAAGGAAAACAAAAATACATTCCGACATAATATAAAATAAAATACATCTATAAATAGGATTGTATTAGTACTGCACAATAATTAACATACCAATACTAAATTAAAAATAACCGGTCAAGTGCAAGTTGAACTTGCACAATTAGTGTTCCGTACGTTGATTGTTTTTGAAATAAAAAAGTTTTGTTAGGGTGGTATAAAATGATCAGTGACTTCACAAAACACACCCCAAATGACTTTTCAACAAAGTTAGTTTCCAATCTTTACTGAAAACTGGTGACCTTGAAATTTTGTTTTTTTTATATACCAGATAGATTATTAAAGGTAATGATAATTTTCATTCAATCTATACCCCGTGGAGAATATTCCAGGATTTTTTCAAAATTTTTTGATCAGTACTTTTAGAGATAAGGTAGGGGACAGCGATTTTTCACGATTTTTTAAAAGTAATACGAAGAAAAGTGTGCGCAAGTATTACATTATATATATATTTTTTACTCGTGTTTTCACAAGCTTTCATTTGACACCACACTCGATGACCTAGTAAAAAAATTTTTTTTCCTCTTCGGATTTCACCCCTCAAACGAATCCTTAAGTCAAAATTTATGTTACGGTGATATAAAATGATCAGTGACTTAACAAAACACACCCCAAATAAGTTTTCAACAAAGTTTATTCCAATCTTTACTGAAAATTGATGACCTTGAAATTTCTGTTTTTTTATATAACAGATAAATTATTACAGGTAATGCACTCGTGATAATTTTCGTTCAATCTACACCCCGTGGAGAATATTCCAGAACTTTTTCAAAATTTTTTGATAAGTACTTTCCGAGATAAGGCGGGTGGACAGCGATTTTTCGCGATTTTTTAAAAATAATACAAAGAAAAGTGAGCGCAAGTATTACATTATATATATATATTTTTTACTCGTGTATTCACAAGCTTTCATTTGACACCACACTCGATTACCTAGTAAAAAAATTTTTTTTTTTCATTTCCGATTTCACCCCCCAAAACTAACCCCTTAAGTCAAAATTTAATTTTCAAAACTACATGGCTCTGATGAGGCCATCAATTCCTATATTGCTACCAAATTTCAACTTTCTATGACAAGTAGTTTCGGAGAAATCGGGTGTGACAGACGGACAGACGGACAGACAGACGGACAGACACCGAAGTGATCTTATAAGTGTTCCGTACGGAACACTAACAAGTTTAATGATTATTAGTGACTCCCTTGGGCCTGTTTTGCAGAGCAAAAATTTTCGAAAGATGGTTTGATATTAGAAATAGATACTCTGAGTTCTTTTTCTATATTTAGTTGAGGTCTATATTTTGTTTTCAAAGCAGCCACTGCAGAAAGTCCTGTTTTGCAAAGGTAGGATGTTGAAAATGGTAATAGTATACGAAATGCTCCTGTTTTCAGTGCAGAAAACTCATCATTTACCCCTGCTCAAAATTCAAAGAGTGTTTTATTATTAAATTGTCTATGAAGATTTCTTCTTCGGAAGTTGAGAGCCCTTCGGGAGTATTTTGAAATGGATCCCTAACTCAATGTAATTTGCTACCAAGTTGTCGTCAGTAAGAAAATACTTTTTAAAATTCTTTGTCAACATGGCTAGATCATTTTCAATGGTTACTAAAACAACTTTCACATGTTGTTCTTCAGCCTTGTATGTTTTAACACATTCACCCACATTTGCAAACATTTCTAAGGTTTTTTGCTTTACATTTCTGCTCTACAATTCCAATTTCCTACAAAAAGCATTAATCTTATGACTTGTATCGAAACATAGTTTCTACAATCTTATTTGCTGCTGGCAAAACAAGCTCTTCACCAGCAATGGTGTGAGGCTTTTTATATCTGGCTATTTTATATGAAACTTTGTAAGAGGCAAATAAAGCTTTTTTATTCACAGACAAAGTTTTTTTAAAAAATGATTTCTGCTTTACATATGATTGGGAGCGGAGCCCCAAACATGGGAGCAGTATTCCATATTTGGTCGAATCTAAGCTTTGCAAAGAATTAACAGTTGTTGTGGAGTGTAAAGCTTTCTGGTTCGAAATAATATTTCCAACTTTTGAGAAGCTTTCCTTGCTATGCATGCAACATGTTCATGCCAGGACATATTTGCTCCCAAATTAACGCCCAACAAATTGGGTGACGATGTTAGGGGAATGGAGCGCCCCGACATGACTATGTAAGGTTCAGCAAGGTTAACTTTTTTTAGAAAAAAACTGCCACCTGGGTTTTTGTAGCGTTAAATTCCACCACTGTCACCCCAAGATAGAATTTTTTTTCAGGTCTTTGTTAAGTTGAACGACCTCCTGCTGTCTGCGGATATTCGCCTGAGTAGCCGATGTCCGAGCGTTCAAAGTGAATGAAGAGATAAGCGTAATGTCATCTGCAAGGCTGTAAATTGGATTCCCGGTCTTTTCCAGCAGATCGTTAATGTAAATGTGAAAGAGAGTAGAAGACACTATGGAGCCTTAGGGCACACCGGCGTTGATAGTAAAGGTGCTAGACAGAAATCCGTCGACCGCCACTCGTAAAGAACGCTCTCTGTGGAAACATAGGAGCCACAAACAGAATTTTTCAACCATACCATAAGAGCATAGCTTCGCCAACAGTCCATCGTACCAAACACGGTCGAATGCCTTGGATATGTCAAGAGCAACCGCTCGAAATTTTCCAAAGGGTTCAATTGCGTTGTTCCAAAGATGTGTTACATAAGTCAGAAGATCTCCTGTTGATCTATGTTTACAAAAACCATATTCGTGATCGCTAATAATGTTGAATCATTCAAGATATTTCAGAAAATGTTGATCGATAACCTTTTTCACGACTTTCGATATTATTGAAAGCAGTGCGACTGGTCGGTAGTTATTTGGCAAGGTCTTCTTGCCTTTTTTAGGTATCGGCTGAACCGTGGCACATTTCCAGCGGGAAGGAAATATTCCCTTTCTGTAGGATAGGTTGAAAAGTCTACAGAAAACTAGTGTTAGTTCCCTCGCACAGTTTTTAAGAACTATGGCAGGTATTCCGTCCGCGATGAAAATTATGTTTGAAAATTGGGTCGCAAATACTGAAAGGTTGAGAAACGCTGCAATAGGCCATTTATAATTATGATCTTGTGTAGTACAAGGTCAGAACATTCATTTGTATTTATAATTAAACTGATAAAAATGGAGAGCTATTTTAAAATTCTACAAACTTTAACATTTTTATCTATTCCAGGGTTTTATTTCTCGATATTGGTTTTACATTTTCTTAAGAAAACGTTTCTTGGATCATATTTATCACATAGAATATGACAGTGTCAACAGTTAAAGTCAACTGGATAATTAGATGTCCAAAATCCATGGCAACTAGATCAGATCTAAATTTACGGCACTTTTAAAGAATTTAGATGTCAATTTTAATGTCTCCAAGCAGCATATTTTGAATCATACCTAGTTACTGGTCAGAAATTTTGGAAATATAATATTACATAAATAATAGGAGCGAATTTGGAAGGTTTACACATTTTACTTTCCAAAAATAACCATCATAGAATTTCCAGGAGGGTATGATAATACAATCTCAATGGTGTCAAGGTACAGGTGTGTGATAATTCCATGACTTCTGAAATGAGTATACAATGTACAGAATAAGTAATTGTCGGTTTAAAAGGTTTTATATACATTAGAAGATGCAACAATCAATTTTTACAAAATTTCATGTAAAAACCAGACAAAATAAATATAGGACACGAAGGCAGGATACAACGAATTGTACTAAGTCTGCACACCTAATACTCCATCGAAAGCTGACACAGCAGCTTCCATGCCGACAGAGTGGTTGGCACAGTCAACACTTAAAAGCAGGTAGTGCTTTTGGAGGGCTCCTCCTCAGATATATGTGATTAACGTGTGTTAATGCTGAAAAATGAACCTTGTCCGTTTTTAATTATTTTACATTACCCATATATGCCTGAGGTGGATCCCTCCAAAAGCGCTGCCTGCTTTTAAATGTTGACCATGTCAATCACTCTGTCGACTTGAAAACTGCTGTGTCAACTTTCGATGAAGTATTAGGTATGAGTACTTAGTACAATTCGTTGTATCCTACCTTCATTTTTCGTAACTTCTTGGATAAGTACCCGTAAATTCTGTTCCCTTTTTTGTCAGTCCTACTCCGACTGACGAGCTGCGATATGGCGAAACGCATCTGAAGATGGATTTGACGAATAAGAGAACAGTGGGTACACTGCTGAAAAATGGCCCTTGTCCGTTTTCAGTTATTTTACATTAACCAAAATAAATATAGATCAAAGAAATTTTAGAACACTTTGTGCGAAATATTTGTGACTAGACTCAAGTCACCAATCGTTCTTCGATGCTCCAAGGAATCAAGGTTGCTAGTGAGTTCTGGATCTTTAATCAGGAGAACAGCTCTCTTCTGAATACAATCCAATAATGCAGTGTATCTTTGGGAGCAGAGCCCCAAAGATGGAGCAGTATTCGATCGTTGGTCGAATCTGAGCTTTAACAGAATTCGCAGTTGTTGTGGAGTATAAAGCTTTCTAATTCGAAATAATACTCCCAGTACTTAAAAAGCTCTCTTTGCTATCCAGGCAACATGTTTATTCCAAGACATATTTGCTCTCAAATTAACGCCCAACCCATTGAGTGACGATGCTAGTGTTCCGACATAACCATATGTGGTTCAGTAACATTAACTTTTTCAGAAAAAACTGCCGCCTGGGTTTTTGTAGCATTAAATTCTACTTGGTTACTGTCACTCCAAGATAGAATTTCTTCTAGGTCTGTGTTAAATTGAGCGACTTCCTGCTGTCTGTGGATATTTACATAAGTAGCCGATATTCGAGCTTTCAGAGTGAATGAAGAAATAAGCATACTGTCATCTGTAAAGCTGTAGATTGGATTATTGGTCCTTTTCAGTAGATCGTTAATGTAAATGAGAAAGAAAATAAGAGACAGTAGAGGTATTGGAAGGAAATTCGTCGACTACTATGTGTAAAAAAACGCTCTCTGAGGAAATATTAGAGCCATTAACCATAAAAGCGTAGCTTAGCCAACAATGCCTTGAATGTATCAAGTGTGATAGTTCAAGATTCTTCAAAATGTTCAGTTGCGTTATTTCAAATATGTCATACATAAGTTAGAAGATCTCCTGTTGATCTTTGATTACGAAAGACTTATTGATAGGCGCTAATAATATTAAATCTTCTAGATATTTTAGAAATGCCAGTGCTGAACTAACCTGATCAAGGGCCTGAAACTGTTAGGGAAGGCAAGAAGTTTGCCTTTAATTCTTAGATTTTGTGCCTCTTTGGTTTCTTCAATAATTTCTTTGCATCTGTACCAGGTACACATAAAGATGTTACAATTTATGACGTTAGGAGTTTCACGCCATTGTCGGTAGGCGAAATGTGCAGAAATAGCAGCTTCTTTTCATTTTCAGTCGAACCAAAGTTTGTCGTTGGAAGGAAATTTCTTCGAACAAGAGATGTAGGCTTCCATACCAGATAAAATAATATCGGAAATCTTAGCGTACTTAGATGAGTCGTCGAATTTAAAACAAACATCTAACCTAGAAGAAGTTTGAAAATATTCTATTAGTTCTTCCCATTTAGCTAATTTGTAGTGCCAAATCTTGCGCAGTTGACATTGATCTTTAGGATACTCGGTGTCGAAAGCAATCTATGGTCGGAAGAAACCTAACGGCAGAGTTACGGGGACAGTGTAAATTTCTTTACTGGTGATTACAAATAGGTCATGAAGACTGGCATCTCGATCAGAGATCCGTGTTCATCGACAAGCTGAGTAAAGCCACAACTGATAAGGAATTATTCAGCTTCACAGCTGTCTACAGAAAAAGTGAAAAGTGTTCTAAAGTTAGTATTACTTGGTGGTCGATAGAGGAAGGTGATAATCCTTGTGTTTTGTTCAGTCGTTAATTTTAATCACTTAACGTTAAAGTTTATATACATATATATATATATATATTATATATATATATATATATATATATATATATAATATATATATATATATATATGTATATATATATATATATATATATATATATATATATGTATATAAATATATATATATATATATATATATATATTATATATATATATATATATATATACATATATATATATAAGAAAGAGGAAGGACAGTAACAGGGCACTGGCAACAAACAATCCTAAGTTTAACTGCTGGGAAACGCCCTTATAAGGAGAAGAGATGAGCAATCAAAGATCTAAAGGCTCTAGTATCTGCTTTTTATTTTATTATCGAGCTTTCGCTGCCTAATGGTAGCTTCTTCTGGATTCTAAAAATGCAAACCAGGTACAGAAAATAAACTAAAACGTTCGTTTTTTAAAACGTGATTAAATGAATTGTACGACTGAATGTGAAATTACTTACAAAAATTTAGCAGTTAGTTCATCTCTGGTGAAGACAATGAAATTTGCATTTTTGTTGGCCAGGTAGTATGCATGATTACACAAAACATGATTAAAAGACACTTAGAGAGTTACACAAATATTGAAAATAAAACTTTGTCAATAAACATTAGTTAAAACACTTTTTAAAGACAGAAACACAACTGCAAGAAACCATGATGTTGAAATGGTACTCCATTTTAAAATTTTGTGACGTCGAGTTTAGTAACTATTTAGTGATATTTGAGTCCGAACCGGATATTGTTGGTAGTCTATGTCGTCATCAGGTCGACAAAAAAAAAGCATTAAAGTTAGGGATGTGGTAAATTTTTTTAGGTAGATGCTAATTTTAGATAAATTATTTATTATTAATGATATTTTTTAGTTTTAATTTTATAAAAAAAAGGGGGACTTAAATTTGATGAATGTTACTCTTCGACGAGTTATTTATTATTAATTATATTAATTCTTTAATTTTATAATCAAGAGATTCATAGGCTAATTTAAAAATTTTAAAATTTGAAATCGAAAATTAATACTGGACGTTATTTATTATTAGTCATATTTAATTTTTTATTATGTAATTTTAACAAGAAAATATAGAAAAGTAACTGGTAATAAATAGCAAAAAATGACAGAAAGAGATCAGAAACGTCAACTTTACTAGAAACTAATTTTTTCATAAAGATCGTTCTTTTTTATTGGTTTGGTATAGTTTTGTGTTAGCAAATAAGTATACATGGAGCTCAATCCTTCTATGTCTTTTTTGTGGTTGAGATTATTTTTACAGGTTTTTATGTAACACATTTCCAAGAAACTTCTTCTGAAAATAATTAGTCTCAACATCCAGAATGAAGCTGTTGTTATATTGTACTCTGTGATCTGTATTATTTACGTGTAAGCTCAAGCTAGTTGCGTTAGGTTTGTGTTTACTATCACTTTTGTGCAACGCTAATCTCTTAGAGAGCTTTTGTGAAGTTTGTCCAACGTAGACCAAACCACATTGGCAGGGAATGCCATAGATTATATTAGATCTTTGTAAAGTATCGGTTTTATCTTTTAAATTGGTATAAAAACAATTCATTCTTTTTATGTTGTAGTTGGCAATTTTAATGTTTGTATCTTTACAAAGAGAAGACAAGGACTGGGAAAGGCCTTCAATGTATTGCAACTTTCCTACCTTAATATCGACATTAGTGGTGACAGTTGGATTAATTGGAAGGAGGGGTCTTTGAAAATTCTTTCTAATTAGAGCTTTAGGATAGTAATTGTCCAACAAAATGTCTTCCAACAGTTTTACATTTTTTTCTTTAAATGAGGGGTGGCAAATCTTATCTATTCTGTTCTTTAGTCCTCTGATGATGTTCAGTTTCTGTTTCATAGAGTGATAAGAATGGAAGGGGATATATCTACCAGAACTTGATTTTTTCCTATACCAGTCCAGTTTGACTGTATTATTTTCTGAGCGTACAACCCTAGTATCCAGAAACGGAACAGCACAGTCAGTCTCCTCCTCAACAGTAAATACTAACTTATGATTGAAAGAATTGTAAATGTTAAGAGTGTTCTGTACACTTCCAGCAGGTAAAGCGACTAATAAGTCATCAACATATTGAAACAGAAGGGGAAATAAAATTCAACCCTTGAAATAACAAAATAAAGAAGTTTATTCATAACAATTTCGGCCAGGATTGGTGAAATAGCACTTCCATTGGGACGCCAATTTTTTGTCTGTAGAATGTACTATTGAAGGAGAAAAATGTATTTTCATATAAAAAAGTAATGATTAGTAGGAACTGTTCTTTAGGAATATTACATATTTCTTCTATTGATGTGAAATGTTCATTTAATATTAATATAATAAGGTCTAGAGAAATGTTAGTAAATAGTGAAACTACATCGAAAGAAGCAAGTACAAAACCCTCTGGCAAAATAAAGCCATTAACCTTCTCTGCAAATTCGAAGGTATTTTTAATTCTGAATTTATTAAAAGTTGAAAAGCTGTTTCTAAAATAGAGGCTATATATTTGGCAAGTGGTTGTGTAGATGCTCCTACACAGGAAACTATTGGTCTTAGAGGTATATCTGGTTTATGTATTTTTGGTAGACCATAATATTTGGGACAAATCCCATTATAAGTTGTCAATGTGCGAGCAGTTGCTTCATCTAAAAACTTACTATCTTTTAATGATTTAATTAATTTATTGCATTTAATTTCTATTTTTGATGTGGGATCGTGATGTATTATTTCATAAGTACTCTCATCTTGAAGTAGGAGTGTGATTTCTCAAGATAGGAAGCTTTTGACATAGCAACAGTAACATTGCCTTTATCAGACCTAGTGATCAGTAAATCGGGATGGTTTTTTAAGAAAATTTTTGTTTCCTTCTCTAATTTATGAGTGATAGAAGTTTTGTCTTTATGTGATATTACATAGTTAGTAATTAGGTTTACAGCCCCTGCAGGTTTACAGTCTTGTTTTTGTGGGGGGACATAGTGAATTAATTCTTCTACCTCAGACAGTAGACTAAACATGTTAATATCTTTGTTAGATATAGTGAGACTGAACTTGGGACCAAGGGCTAGAAACCCTTTTACATTAGGTGGTATTTCTACATCAGAAATATTTTTTATCCACTTATCTTTTCCTACATTAAATTCATGAAATTTCTTTTTTAAAAATTCTATTTTTTTAATGTTGTTTTTTTTTAATTTTATTGAATAAAAATTTATATTTATTATGTTGAATAAAAATAAAATCATCAAAAATATGAAATGGTAATTGAGTCCTAAGGTCCTGTAATAGCTCATCCAATGATCTCTCGAGTCTTTCTATGTACCGATTAGTGTCAGAAATACATAACTTATGGAAATTGGTTGTTACCTGTTGTGTTATGTTTTCCAGTCTGGTTATATTATTGTTTTGATATAGTTTGTGGAATTCTCCAGAGTCTCTTTATATTGTTTTCAAGGAAACGGGGTGTTACTTTTGAACGACGACATTCTAATAGAAATATTCGTCTGTTTCTTTGAGATGCCAATTTTCTATTGATATTATCATACAATTTCATACTTTTTACCACATTTGGCCCAAACGTCTCAGATATGCTGCTAAATTTTTGTAAGTAATTTCACATTCAGTCGTACAATTCATTTAATCACGTTTTAAAAAACGAACGTTTTTAGTTTATTTTCTGTACCTGGTTTGCATTTTTAGAATCCAGAAGAAGCTACCATTAGGCAGCGAAAGCTCGATAATAAAAATAAAAAGCAGATACTAGAGCCTTTAGATCTTTGATTGCTCATCTCTTCTCCTTATAAGGGCGTTTCCAGCAGTTAAACTTAGGATCATATATATATATATATATATATATATATATATATATATATATATATATATATATATATATATATATATATATATATTCTTAATTCGCCGTCTCCTGACGAAGTTTGACGATCCAAATGACGAACATAGTCCTGGAAACTGTAGCTCTAAAAATATCTATTGATGGGCAATTAAGCTATCTTTGGATGTCCTTTAACCAGGAATTTTGACGTCTTCCAACCGATCTTCTTCCTTGTATTTTGCCTTCGATGACCAGTCTCAGCAAGTTATACTTTGCTCCCCTCATTAAATGACCGATATAACTAGTTTTTCTTTCCTTTATAGTCAGTAGCAGTTCTGTGATTTTGCTCATTCGCCTAAGTACTTCTGCATTTGTTACTCTATCTGCCCATGATATCTGTAGAATCCTTCTATAAATATACATTTCGAAAGCTTCGAGTCGTTTCTCTGTGCTGTCCAGCCTTCACATCTATATGGGAGTACCGAAAAAACCTAGCATCTAATTAGTTCTAGATTAAGGTCAGATCTAGTGAAAAGGTTTTTCAGTTTATGAAGTTCTAGGGGCATACCAATCGGAAATGGCGCCTGAGCATCGAAGTTGTGCTCCTTCGTAAATTGTTTAAATATAAAATAAACAGATACACTAAATAAGACAGTCATAAATCTTACAAAACATTTTTATTTTCTGTTTTAGAACAAAAATAGTCCGTAAAAGTGCACTTTTAATAGTCTTAAACTTAAAATTGCACCTTCCTTGCCTTCTGCGACGCAAATAGATTTATAACATTTTCGAAATCCGTTTCTTCAGTTTTCATCTCGCTCCACACCAAGCAAAGATAAGTCGCATAACCTTTTTTTGACTCATTATAGCCCTCAAATACGAAAGTATTAGTTTTAGCTTACTGAACGATCCCTTGCAATTTGCGATGGATATTGCAATCGATAGCCGAGCGAGTGAAAGCATTAAGCAATCTACCCACGCCGCCCGGCACGGCGGCCATCATCACACCACTCATTCCCTCTCGCTCTTTCGCGAGAGCTCACCACGCGCAGGAATCGCGGGATGGTGCCCAGGGCACGTGCCCTACTTGCCCCACCCTAGGTACGCCACTGTGAAGGTCCTATATGCCTGCTCGCTTCTCGATCAAATCTCTATTTTTAGATTGGATAGCTATTAATTAATGTTCCCAGACAAAACCTGCTAAATTCTCTGTCGATTAAATAAGATTCCCATCAACGTGTGATTTGAAAACACAACCAGCTCGGTCTTTGTTATATTTATATGTATCCAAATTGCTCACTCCGACTATGAGATTCATCATACTCTGCAGATCGGTAAATTATCAGCCACAATAACGGTGTCGTCTGTATATCTTAGGTTGTTAATCATGATGCCATTCACTTTAATTTCCGTCGTAATCTGGGCTGGGCAGGGATTGATTCAATATCTCTGATAGGACTAATCGAAGTGTATACCCCTTCATCCTCATTTGCTCATAGGTTTTTTGTGACATGATTCCCAATCACATATGCATAGGTGGTCACTTACCCGGCAACATTTCTACAGGTGCACTTCCTAGTTTTGCAATTTGCTCTGGTAGTACACCTATCTTTGTTTTTTTTCCAGAGTTTCCTGGTCGGTAATGTTTTCTTAGTTTCTGCGGTGTTGTCAACTTGCTTCTGACTAGGACTAAAATTTCCTGTATTGCTTTTTTCAGTTTCTTTTTCAACTACAACTATTTCTAGCTCCTGACTCGGCTCTTTTGTTCTAGATACTGACGGGTCTTCTTCATTTTCTTTATTGTTTTTTTTTCAATTTCTTCTTCAACTACAACTATTTCCAGCTCCTGATTCGGCTATTTTGTTTTTTTCGTCTCTCTATATATTTATATATATATATATATATATATATATATATATATATATATATATATATAATATATATATATATATATATATATATATATATATATATATATATATATATATATATATATATATATATATATATATATATATATATATATATATATATATATATATATATATGTATATATATAATATATATATATATATATATATATATATATATATATATATATATATATATATATATATATATATATATATATATATATATATATATATATATATATAATATATATATATATATTTATATATATATATATATATATATATATATATATATATATATATATATATATATATATATATAATATATATATATATATATATATATATATATATGCAGCACTGACAGACATACTGGCACACTGAAACCGACCTATATAAAAACCAAAAATGATTTTGATTTTTAAGTCATAATAAGTATAGCACAATGCCAGCAATACATTTTGAAAGAAAATTTGATAACTTTTGATTAATATTTAAATTTCGATGAACATAAAAGAAACGTATATAAAATGCATATTTTGAATTAAGAATATAGTCTAATTTTGAGGATTAGTTAAAAACTAGACAATACATTAACATTTTAGAATTTATTATTTTAAGTGGACTATATTACTGTGATATTTTTTGCTATAAAACCATTTACAACTACTTTTAATGAGAAACAAAAACATGCTTGAAATTGCATTGCATAAAATAATTGTGTCACATTTACCACCGGTCTCAAGAAATACGACCATATATATTTTTTTTTCGGTCACCTCTCCGCCTGAAATGGGATTACTCTTTTTAGATCGATATCAGCGAGGTTGTAATTCCTAACAATAAGTCACATAACTTGTTAAACTTATTAAAACCGCACAAGAGGCGCGAAATCCACCTAATTTATTTTATACAAAAGCCTAACTACCTATTAAATATAAATCAATTTAGAAATAATATTCATAACCTTACCACAAGAAATTAAAACACGTAATTGAGTATTACATACGCATCAGACCTATTTTTATTATATCCAATAATTATTATAGTTAAATAACAGTACTCATACCCTATCTTGACTAGAAAACTGAAGCAATACTATTTGCAAAAATATATTTGAATGAATATAAATGGGTTTGGATTGGAAGGATATTTAATTTTTATTCTAGATTCCTTTTATTTATGCTGACCAATATATTACTATTATTTGTCTGACTTACCACCGTTTCAAAGTAATAGGTACATTTCATTTACTTTAATACTATTATCAAAATAGAAATCTGATCTTTGGATATACCGTATTAAATAAGGTTTACAAAAATTAATTTAACGATCAGTACAAAAACATTTAATTTATTGTTAAAATTCATGAATTTTATTATAAACTTTATTATAACTTCTTTGAAAAAATTTTTTCAAGTAGTTTTTTGAAACTATTAATGCTAAGATTCTTGTAAATACTCACAAAGCAGTATCGGGCTTTATATTTTCTGTGTAGCGACTTTAAAGGCTAAACCACTAGTTCTAAAACACTGTGGTTTTCTTTCTCGTCAAGAAAAGGTTAACACAATCTAGCTAAATGTTGTTAAAGGCAAATTTCCTTCTCATTAGCAGTACCGAAACAACCTCAACCTAAAGAATCTACTCATTAAAAATGGCTTCTATTCCTAAAGTGACTATATACGACATCATTATTGGTAAATATCATTATTTATTTATTTATTAAATTATTTAATTAATATTATTTTTTACCACTCTGGGTTATATGTGTATTTCCTTTTTTTAAACAACTTAGCTTAATGTTTTCTAAATATTATACACTGCATTGTTAGTTTCGTGAAATTATATATAATGGTTTTCTCGTACTCAATATATATATGTAGTGATTAAAAGAATTTTAAACTTAAGCTAATCACTCACATTACCTTCAGTCCACAAGAATGTTTTTCACAATTTCAATTTTCAATGTTCATCTTGACGTTCATGCTGGGTGAGAATTCGTGAAACTTACATGAAAAAAATGACTATCCTCATTTTTTATCGAAATGTTGAACATACGGTTCTATTTGGCCATAATAATGTCTCGACCAAAAGTTTTTGCAAAATTTTCGGTAACTTTTTAAACAATACGTTCTTGCTCTTAAACACATCAACCGATTTGAATGAAACATCAGCATATAAAAGGGGATAAAATGAACTTTAGTTAATCCTTCGGAAATTTCCAAACCACCTTACGCGTTTTCTATAAGTGCTTCTAGTGGAACTTTTTTTGATTGTTGATAATGATTATTCAGTCAATGAGGTGGTGTATTATAGATATATATTCAATTGTTCATTAAATTAAAAGCATGTGTGGATTTGTTCATCGATTTTTAAAGCAATACCCAATACAATAATTCATTTACAATAAATTTAATTACAATAATTTTTGTATTAAAAAAAATTATCCGATTTTGAGATTTCTTTACATGCCATATCTTCAGAGTCAATAGGTACAAAAGAATGATACAGGCGCGTTCCTGTAATTGTTTTAGCTTTTTGAAAATGTTTTCACAGATGGTAAGCATTAAAAGAAATTTTAATTAGCACGGGAAAGGAAGTATGTGCATACAGGATAATAAATACCGGAAGGAAAAAAACAAGTGGTGGGCAAAAGAACTTAAACTGGCAGTACAAGACAAAAAACAAGCATGGAAAAAATATATACTTACCAAGAGCTAAAAGACAAAGAAATATACGACAAGAAATGAAGAGAAGCAAAAAATTGGTGAAGAAGGCCAAACAGCAAACATGGGAGGATTTTGGAAAGGAATTAAATAAAAGATATAAGGATAACAATCGAAAATTCTGGAGCACAATCAAAGGTCTAATAGGGAAAAGTAAGAAAGTAGATTCTGGCGTAAGGGATAAAAATAACATAATTAAAACAAATCTTCTGGAAAAATGGAAGTCTGGAGGAGACATTATAAACAAAAATTTGATTTAGATGAAAAAGACAGAATATAGCCCATAGAAGTAAACATGGCTGGTGGACAACAAGAAGGTGAAATGCACCAAAATAAAATTGATATCGAAGAGCTGGAAGAGGCAATAAATGACATCAAAATTGCTAAAGGAAGTGGCGAAGATGAAGTAGACCCAGAAATGATCAAATATAGGAAGAAAGGAATATATTGGCTATATAAAATATTATCGGAGGCGTGGGAAACGAATAAGATACCTGAGGAGTGGAAAAACAACATAATAATGCCATACTCAAAAAAGGGGACAAAACCAGGTGCGATAACTATAGACCAATTTGCCTATCACCGGTATTATACAAAGTCTATACAAAAATAATACAAAACAAACAAAAAAAAAAAACGTAGAAAACAAACCAGAAGATGAGCAAACAGCATTCAGGGAGAAGAGGCAAAGCTCAGATAATATAATATATATTAAGATAACTTATAGAAAAGAAAATAGGGCGGCTTTTAACTCAGTACAAAGACAAGCGGTAGAAAACTGTTTGAAATTAATAGATACGCCTAAGAAAACTAATACAAAGCATAAAGTCAACACAAGAAGGCACACGAGCGAAAGTGCAAGTAAATGGAAATAGATCAGAAACATTTAAAATCAAAAAGGGAATAAAGCAAGGAGACACTTTGAGTCTGTACATTTTTATAATAGAACTGGATAAACTACTCAAAAATACGAAACAAAGAACGTCCAAACTACAGACTACAGTGGGATCCTGATATAGAAATATGATGCCTGTATGACCTAATCAGAAGTGAGAAACAAAATAAAACATATTACATGAACAAAATATTATATGCCCTTGCTTGTACGATAGCGGAAGACACCAAAATGCAAAATAATGTATATAAAAAAGTGAAGTGCAGAAACAAAATAATATTACATATAAGAACAAAGCCCTTGGAGAAGTGACCACCATGGAATATCTAGGAAGTATAATAGAAAATGATGGAAGAATAGAGCTTGAAATAGCAAATAAAATTAAAAAAAGCAAACAATATCTATTATTGGCTAAACAAGACAATTTTTTGGAAAAGAAAATATGCGAAAAAATAAAATAAAAAATATATAATGTAATAGTGAACCCAATGATGAATGATGGAAATGACTAGACAAAACTACGGCAGATATGAAATATCATAGCAGGACAGACTAAACTGATTGCAGCAACGAAGAAATTAGAGGGAAACTAGTGCAAGAGTCTATAATACAAAAAATTGAGAAAATCAATTGCAATGGTATGGGCACATACTTAGACTGGACAGCGACATAATAGAAAAAAGAATACTGGAAATGAAAACAGCAAAGAAGCGAAAGAAGGAAGACCAAGAATAATTTGGATGAAGGGCATTGAAGAGATAGAAAAAGCAGGGGGGGGAACGATGGAAAATATGAACAAAATGCTGATAGACAGGGAAAAATGGAAGGACTGGATAAAAAAGTTGGAACCTACACTTGCAGATATATAGACAAATTAATATCCGACACCCGGCAGGTAAAAGGATATAAGAGAAAGAGAGAGAAAGAAAGAAAATGTTTTCGTAATGCTAGCTCTTCCCTTTTGTGTTCGGTTTTAGAACAGAATTCAGGCATTATATTTTCAAAAGATTATTCCGCCCTTTGAAATAATTGATCCCAATCAGTTGGCACCAAGGTTAATAACTGCATTTTTTTTTTAGTTCATTTCCTTCGATAAAATAATTTTTATCTCAGCTGCTGTGGCAATATCTTTGTCGGAGAGGGATGAAATTGATTTTTCATTTTTGATTGTGTCATCTTTACTCATGACCAATTCCTCTAAAAAACAAACTTATTCTATTTCATTGCCGTATTTAGAACAATTGAAATAAAATATAATTAATTTGACGTTTAACGTTGGAATCATCTGAGACACTGCCGCCGATCATTTTCTCATCTGGTCCATATAAAGAAACAGAAACTGATTTTTCCATAGGCTTTGCCAACGAAACTGCAGCAATTTGTTTTTTGATTTTTATTCTGCATGTATTGCATAAGTATTTTCCAGTCAAAATTAAATAGGGAATGCGATTATGTTTTTCTAATTCAAAATTATTGCAACATGCATTTGAAGGTGATATTTTGATAGATATTACACTTGTAGGACTCTGTAATACACTACCTCATTGACTGAATGTTCGCTATTAACAATCAAAAAAGGTCCCACTAGAAGCATTTATAGCAAGAGGGTGCAGTGTAAGGTGCAGAGCGCGCCGGTGCATCACTCCGCGCTACATTATTTTCATCATTTCGGAATTTTTCTCGACTGATTTAGAATCCTTAGAGTTTTCGTGTATGGTAAAATTTTTTCAGATTTTTAAAAGGCGCAGTACACGAAAAAAAAATCAATTGTTTATAAACAAACAAAAATGGCTTATAAGCAAAACCAAGTTAAATAATAATATAAATATTTTTTTTTTGGAAATTTCCGAACAATTAACTAAAATCCATTTCATCCCCTTTATATGCTGAGATTCATTCAAATCGGTTGATTTGTTTAAGAGCAAAAAGGTATTTAAAAAGTTACCGAAAATTTCATTTTGCAATAATTTTAGTAAAAAAGAAAAATCTCATTTGTTCGAGACATTATTATGGCGAAATAGAACCGTATTTTCAACAGTTCGATCAAAAATACGAGGCTGGTTTGAAAAGTCCGTGCAAAAATAAAAACTACTTATGTGTTTGGAGTAAACCTTTTTTATTTTTCGACATAGTCTCTTTTAGACTTATACACTTCGTCCAACGATGTTCTAGTTTGTTGATCCCTTCCGAATAATAGGATTTGTCCAAGTCTGCAAAATATCCATTAGTGTCTGCAATCACCTCCTCGTTTGATAAAATCTTTGTCCCGCCAGCCATTTCTTCAAATTGGGGAACAAATAGTAGTCCGAGGGAGCCAAGTCTGGAGAATAGAGGGAATGTGAAAGGAGTTGGAATCCTATTTCTATTAATTTTGCGACCACAACTGCTGAGGTGTGTGGTGTGCGTTGTCGTGATGGAAAAGGACTTTCTTGTGGGCCAATCGCGGGCGTTTTTTTCTTGCAGCTCGGTTTTCTAACGGTCCAATAACGATGAATAATATTCACCTGTAATAGTTTTACCCTTTTCCAGATAGTCGATGAGGATTATCCCTTGCGAATCCCAAAAGACAGTCGCCATAACCTTCCGGCCGAAGGAACGGTCTTCGCCTTTTTTGTGCAGATTCCCCCTTGGTAACCCATTGTTTAGATTGTTGTTTGGTCTCAGGAGTATAGTAATGTATCCAGGCTTCATCCACAGTGACGAAACGACGCTTAAAGTCCTCCGGATTCTTCTGGAACAGCTGCCAACCATCCTTGCAACACTTCACACGATTACGTTTTTGGTCAAGCGTGAGCAATCGCGGCACCCATCTTGCGGATAGCTTTCTCATGTCCAAATGTTTATGCAAAATATTATGTACCCGTTTAGTCGAGATGCCCACAGCACTAGCAATCTCACGCACCTTAACTCTTCTGTCATCCATCACCATATCATGGATTTGATCAATGATTTCTGGAGTCGTAACCTCCACAGGCCGTCCAGAACGTTCAGCGTCACTTGTGCCCATATGGCCAGTCCGAAAATTTTGAAACCACTTATAAACTGTTCTAATCGAAGGTGCAGAGTCACCATAATGTTTATCAAGCTTCTCTTTAGTCTCCTGAGGCGTTTTGCCTTTCATAAAGTAATGTTTAATCACCACACGAAATTCTTTTCGTCCATTTCTTGAAAATCACTCGACTTCCCTTGATTCACACGAATGCCAAACACAAAGAAATAGACCAATATGGCTGAAACTTGGTATGCGTTCATTCAAGAGATGCTACTAACTAAACATGACCTCGGTACGCGCCGGTAGTGCCATCTCTCGGACTTTGCACGGACTTTTCAAACCAGCCTCGTAAAGATAGTCATTTTTTCGTATAAATTTCACGAATTATGACCCTGCTGTAAAAGTTGTTCAATGTGAATTCATCTTAACGAAAGTCTGGCTGATTTCCTGTTAATGTACAGTGATAACATTTTGGAAAAATACCACTTTGCGATGGCTCTTTCTAAATAGTCCTTTTTTCTTTAAACGATGTTGGTTTATTCTCCATTGATTATATATATTGAGAGAAATGATATTTTTTATTGCCAATAAATAAAATATATATCAAAACACTATCTATTTTTTAAATTAATAATATGACAGCCCGATCCTGGCATATCTCCAAAATTGTCGGCGTCTAGACAAAATTTTACGACCGCACATCTCAAATCTACTGTCTGTTATTTTTTATTTCCTGTTCGCTCTAAATGGATGTTACCTCCAGTGTATAATCAATTATATTTGAACTGTTACAAAGACGTTTGAAACTTCGTAATTTGCTGCTGGTAAAAGTTTTTAGAAGTTGAAAACTTGTAGCTAGGTAAAAGGAAACTCGATAAAACTTCATGTACTTAAAAATCTTCATAAATCTTTTTAAATGCAAGTAAACTTGGATAATTTAGACCTATCTTCTAGAAAGAATGATTACACCTTATTTAAATGTAAAGAGAAAACTAGCTATTATTTTAAGCTTAGGAAAAATATTCTTATTACACATCCTAAGATTTCAACAACTAACCTGTACTAAAAAATTTACATTGGCTAAAAATTTGTTACGTACATATATATATATATATATATATATATATATATATATATATATATATATGTATATATATATATAAATATATATGACAAAATAGATGCCTATACTGCACTCTGTCTGTGACTTATTTAAAATCTTTCCAAACAAAGTAGCCTCCTGAACTCCTGAAGTGTGTATCTCTCGATTCATCTTTAGTTGCTTCACCAATACCATCTATGACTACGAGCGGGAAGCTCGAGAAGGTACCTTTCTGCAATTAAGTGCCAGCCGTGGTCTGGCCACTTTGTTTGGAAAGACTTTAAATAAGTCACAGACAGAGTGTAGTATAGGCATCTATTTTGTCATGGTTTGGGATAGTCTGGCAAATACAAAGAACACTTTGGGAACTCCTGAAGTGCGGATCTTTCAATTCGCCTTCAATTGCTTCACCAATGCCACACACACACACACACATATATATATATATATATATATTTATATATATATATATATATATATATATATAACACATGGGCTGAAAAGTCCCGGGCCTAACAAAGAAAACACGGTTTTTTTTTGGTTCAAAAATTAGCTTTATTCATCAACGTAATCTCCATCAAGAGCAACGCAATCATTCCAGCGCCGCTCTAACAATGGCCAAACACTGCTCAGAATCATCAACACGTTCTTGTTTTTGATAAACAGTGAGCAAACGCGGCACCCACTTTGAACAGAGCTTTCTCATAGTCAAATGCTCATGCAATATAAAGCAACACGTTCTTTTGATATCTTTACGATGTCAGCTAACTCACGCAACTTCACTTTTCGATCATTCAAAACGATTTTATGGATTTTTTTGATGTTTTTCTGGTGTTTACCGCCTCATTTGGACGTCCACTGCGTTCTGCATCATCGGTGTCTCTACGACCACGTTTGAAGTCAGCAAACCAACGTTTTAATTGTTGTTT
The DNA here is from genome assembly GCA_019049505.1 of Pachyrhynchus sulphureomaculatus. Taxonomy (NCBI): domain Eukaryota; kingdom Metazoa; phylum Arthropoda; class Insecta; order Coleoptera; family Curculionidae; genus Pachyrhynchus; species Pachyrhynchus sulphureomaculatus. The sequence continues at coordinate 47,381,516 of CM032448.1, forward strand.
CTGATGGAGCGGAGTCCCCATAACACTTTTCAAGCCATTGCTTCGCTTGAACGGTATTTTTTTTCCCATCAAGAAGCAGTGTAAAATTAAAACACGAAATTGTTTTTGATCCATTGTTTGAAAATAACAAAAGTAGCGTCACTCTTAGCACAATAACTCACAAACTAATTGAATAGAATATCATGAAATTTTAAAGCTGTCTTTTGATGGTTAGTATTAACTGAAAAAAAGGTGACTGCAATAAAACTAGCGCCATCTATGTGTTAGGCCCGGGACTTTTCAGCCCATGTGTTATATATATAT
>CM032448.1:47381918-47428909 GCA_019049505.1 Pachyrhynchus sulphureomaculatus
TTAAGCCTTGATCCCCTTAGACACTCTTGGATTATCTCATCACTGGTACTTCGTTCGAGTTCTTAACAAACTTAGTGTCTACCAAGTTCGTGCTCGTTGCACCACCAATATTTTACAGGTTTTAAAAAAAGGTTCAAGTCTTGTAGGTATTATTGGGTCTGCTCTATTTAGCTAGTATATCAACCATCATATTCCTGTAGACACCTCCATGTCCAGGTGATTCAAACAAGACGCAGGTTGATTCTACCTGCAAACTTGTCGTACAAGCACATACCTCAATTATTTAGATGTTACGTCGCTGTGATATGTGTATTAAAATTGTAAGGGCTTCTTGAATTTTTTTAAAAATATATTCTTAATAATTTTAACATTCTGTATGAAAATTCAAATCTAGCTCCTGTTAAAAAATATAAGGTAGTATTAGGGTATGGGAAACAGATGGTGCTAAAAACGCCGCAATCAATGCCTTATCTCCCCCTATTTATATCTTTAAATAAGAATTTAGAAAAAAATATACAACTCATAAAAATTAAAAAGCATATAAACTTAAAAGTTTCCGAGTACACATTTGGCCGAATATTATATATTCATAAAGTTATATTAAATATACAGGGTGAGTCAACGATAGAGTAAAGTTCATTATCTCATTTGTTTCGGGAATGACGAACAAATGTTAAATCCGATAGTTTTAGGGAATGTTAAGTTTGCACAGTTTAAAATTATTTTTGAATATACAGGGTACTTCAAAAAAAGTGTCGAAAATATAACATGTTTTTTTAAATAGAATATTTTATTTTCCTATTTATTTTTAAATTCTGCGTAAAAATTTTATAACTTTTTTATTAATAATGTTATATACCTAAACCTAGTAGTTCTCCTAATATTTCAATTAAAAAAAAAATACTAGTTTTCAGTTTTGTAAAACAATTGCCAGGAGCGCCATTGTTTCTTAAGGTGGAATACTCATAATTGGTACAAGCGTTCTATAGAGATGAAAAAAAGTATATATGTAAAGAAATTTGAGTTAGATGGTACAAGGTGTTCAAAATAAATTTATACATTTCGACTATTTTAAATGAAAAATCTCAAATTTTTTAAATGGCACACCCTGTATATTATTATTTTTTCTGACAGATTTCACAAAACCCTCCAATTTTTATTAAGTGTGTCATATACCTATTTCTAATAGTTTTCGATTTATTTTGAATTTTTCAATTTTTATCCTTGTTTTTTTAACACAGGCTATTGTGAAAACATAAACAAATAGTTAATAATAATTTTAATATAGTTTATTATGACGTAATAAATGTTCAAAAATATGTCCGTCTACTTGAATACACATGTTTAGTAATTTTACTATATTTTCCTTCACTTTCCTTAGCATAAAGGGCGTTATTGTCCTGCACGCATCCCGTATCCTATTTTCCATATCTACTGGTTGGGGATGTAGGGGATTCACAAAAACACGATCTTTAATGTAGCCCCACAAAAAGAAGTTTAAAGGTGTGAAGTCACATGATCGAGGAGGGCACCGAATGAATCCATCCCTACCGATCCATTTTTGTAGGTAGCAATCGTTTAAAAATTCCCGAACTTCCCGGTGGTAATGAGCAGGAGCTCCATCATGTTGAGTCCACATTTGTTCCTTTTCAAAGTTATTAACTTCTTCAAGAAGCTGGGATAATTTTTTTTGCAAAAAATTTAGATATTTAGGCCCGTTAAGCGGTTCACGGAAAAAAAATATGGCCCAATAATTCGAAAATTTAATTTTCCACATTATAGATTAAGCGACCAATGCTTTTGATTTGAACTTGATACGAGACAATGACTTGAAAACGTTTTGATTTCTTAATAAAAAACACGTTTTCAAGTCATTGTCTCGTATACTACAGAAAAATTAGAGAAAATGAGAACATTTACCATATATTTCTAAGACATATCCGTTGTTCCTGCCATAGATGTAGAAAAGCTTCAAGGTGTATTTTACCTTTTATAGGACTAAAAGAATAATAAAAGACTACAGAAAAGAAGATAATGATTTTTTTCAAACACACTTTCCATTCTCTTAATATAAGGCTTGTGCATCAAGTATTATGTAAATTTGATTAATTCTAGAATAAGCCACTAATTTTTCTGTAAAATAAAAATATTTCGAACTTAGTACGTATGACGACACCTAGTTTTTAAATAAGGAGACTTTAAGAAATACGAGGGAACAACCAAGCAAAACGCCTGACTATAAAAATTGGCTGAAGGGTAGTTCTGTATACGGTTAACCACTAAGAAAGTGGAAAATGGGTAGTACCTTAAGGTCTAGTCAACAAGCTTTAGCCATTTTAAAACCCTAAGAATGCAGTCTCGTTTTAGATCTGATTCAGTTCAATCAATTTTCGTTTAATGTTTCTAAAGTGTTTTAAAATGATTTGCTAATTATTTTCTATTGTTAACCTTTTTAAAATTTCATTCGGAGATTATCCTAAACTAGTGAAATTCTCCTCTATAAAATTTTAGGGGATTTTAAATTTTAATTTCCTTTCTTTTTATTCTAAATTTCTTTCCGATTATATTGCTTCTTCCAAATTACGTTATATAATTTGGACGTAGTTTTAGTTCTTAAATTTTAAATATTGAGTCAATTTTTCTTTTTGTTCGTTCGTAATTTGTTAAAACGTTTATTTTATTAGTTTTTGTAATATATAATTAAGTGCTATTTAAAAATTGCTTTTATTATTTCTCTACTAAAACATTGACAAAAACACTTTGACGAGTTCTCGCGTCTATATATCGCCTTTTTCGGTAGAATCTACAAACTAGTTCAGCCTGCAAAGATCCAATACTTTCAATAAAGTACGGTGTGCTAGAGAAGACTGTAAAATAAAAGCTACCTACCCATTTTCAGGTTCAACAGTGATCCTCAACGTGTGCTCTCTGTAAGAACATGTTATTTAATTCTCATAGATATCAACGTAAAAGATTAGGATATTTAGGAACATCGCTTTGAACTGTAGGTGTATTCTGTTAAAAGAATTATGTTACTCTAGGCGACATCGGTTTTATGCAAGTAACTAACTACTCCCCTAAGTAAGTATTGTCGTATGTTTCTATTTATCTGTGTGAATTGTCTTGAACCTTTTTCACTCGATAATCGACTTTAAGGTGGGACTAAATTATCCTATATTTCCACATATATAAAAATTGGTTTTAAAATCAATAACCGGTCAAGTGCAAGTTGAACTTGCACAATTGGTCCATACGTTGATTGCTTTGAAAATAAAACGTTGTTGTGGTGGTATAAAGTGATCAGTGACTTCACAAAACTCACCCCAAATGAGTTTTCAACAGAGTTTGTTTCCAATCTTTACTGAAAACTGATGCCCTTGAATTTTTTTTTTTTTTTTATATACCAGATAAATTATTAAAGGTAATGCAGTCGTGATAATTTTCGTTCAATCTACACTCCGTGGAGAATATTCCAGGATTTTTTAAAAATTTTTTGATCAGTACTTTTCGAGATAAGGTGGGGGGACAGCGATTTCTCGCGATTTTTAAAAAATAATACAGAGAAAAGTGTGCGCAAGTATTACATTATATATATTTTTTACTCCTGTTTTCACAGGCTTTCATTTGACATCACACTCGATGACCTAGTAAAAAAAAAATTTTCACTTCCAATTTCACCTCCCAAAACTAACCCCTTAAGTCAAAATTTAACTTTCAAAACTACACGGCTCTGATAAGGCCATCAATTCCTATATTATTACCAAATTTCAACTTTCTATGACAAATAGTTTCGGAGAAAATCGGGTGTGACAGACAGACAGACAGACAGACACCGTAGTCATCTTATAAGTGTTCCGTACGGAACACTAAAAAGAAGCCCGAAGTGCAGGTTAAAGATTCTTAAGTTGAATATAACAACAAAATTTGCAAAACAACTGTCTGAAATTTATTTGGTAAAAATCGAAATTAGAGTGGCATTTGTAGAAATCATTTATCGATTATAATTATCACATGTATGTACAGTATTATTGATTATAAACCGGCTATCCCTATATCCCGCTTATTTGCACACAAATGAAAATATAAAATTTATATCATTTTTTTACAGAGTGGCGACACAAAATTTTTAATTCTTAAACTAAATATCTTAAATGTTATTTTTCAGTTTTGTCGGATTCTTAATTCTGGGACCGCCAATATATATTTTTTATGGTGTGTCCTCTTCTTCTTCTCCTCATGCCTTTTCCTAATGGAGGTTGGCGACCATTTCTCTAAATTTTCTCTGACCCTCGCAACATGAAATAATTCCCTACTTTCATGCCGGTCCATTCTATGATGTTTCTCACCCAAGATTTTTTTCTTTCTTCCGGCACCCTTTCTACCGCCAACTTTTCCCTGCATAATAGTTTGCAATAGTGAATATTTGTCATTTCTGAGTACACGACAGTAGGATGTTTTTCGTACTATTGTGATTGTCAAGAGTTTTCTGCCTTGGTCTATCCTTCGTAGAACTTCCTTATTAGTGATCTTGGCTGTCCATAGGATTTTTTATATTGTTCGATAGAGCTACATTTCAAATGCCCTTAGCTTCTTAGTAGTGTATTGCATCAACATCCATATCTCGACTCCATACAAAAGTTGGGACCACACGTAACATTCCAGGAAACGCAATCTTAGAGCACGGGATAAGTTTCTGTTGTAGAACATTGTCCGGAATTTTAAACATGCTTGCAACCTCTATTCTGGTTTTAGTTTCAGTGTCTTTTCGTCATTGTCGGATGTAATATAGTTGCCTAAATATTTGTACTTTTCTACACGTTCTATTTGTTTTCCTTCAAGGAGTAATTGGCAATTGTTCGTTTGATGTAGAAATAAATTTTGTTTTTCCGTGTTTATCGTCAGACCCATGTTGACACTTTCTCTATTTACGTTGCAATGCTTGCAGGTTCTCTAATGTTTCTTCTAAAATCATGGTATCGTCGGCAAAGCGAATGGTGTTTATCACTTCACCCCCTATTTTTTTTTATCGCTCACCTCCTCGACTCAGTAGGGATTTTACCCTTTTTCCGTATCCCAAGGATATCAGCGAGGATGTCATAATACCCATCAACGTTGTGCAAGAGCCGAAACATACATTTTTGTATTTCACAGCACCTTTTAAACAACGCGGTAGTGCTGCCACAACTACTACCTACGAATCCTGATTTCTTTACTTCGTTCCTATAATGCTTTCTTAAAGATGACTTGGGCATATAAGTTAACTAATACAGGTGACTATACGCAGCCTTGTCTGATTCCTTGTTGAATCGGTTGCTCTAAAACAACACAATTTGATAATATTATTTGTTTATATAAGTAATATTGATAGTGATCAGTTGGGCCCAATGTACATATTTTTTTTCTATGAACGTGAAACGAGATATATACGAAATATTTATTTAAAACAGTTATGCAAAAAGATAAGCACAACGGGAATACACACGACGCAAAGAAAAATTCCTGGCTCGAATATAATTCCAAGAATATATAACCAAATCTTAACTGAAGATATGTTAAAACAAGAGGAGATAACAATATAGGGCTGAAATTTACGAAAAGCTGAAAACAAAAAATATAAAAAAGAAATTTATCCCGAATATTGTATTATTACTTCTTAAAAATAATAAAAATAACTTTGTTAATATTTATCATGTTCCCCATTCTGTTAAATGCATTTCCTATAAATTCATTTTTGCCTACCTATGGTCCTTCTTTTGTAATTACATTCCTTAGACAATTCTCAAGTTTCTTTCATTTTTTAATAGACCTTTTAAATAGCCTCATGAAAACGTGTCCAACCATTTTTCAGTTAAAAATTCGGTTACTGCGAAAGTGTTATGTTGCAGAGCGCGTCACGCTGCCAGAATATTTTCCCATTATTACATGCTACCCAATTTTCGTTATAATTTTCAAATATGCCGCCTTATTTTAAATTTCTGTTTTAAATTATTGGCCATATCCTTCTATTATTTAATATACCACACTAAAATCAAACTAACGGTAATCATTTGTTTTCTTGACTTAATTGCTACATCATTAAAACTTTATATAGATGATAACCCTATTTTTAATGTTATAAAATCGATCACTTTGGTGTCTGTCCGTCGGTCCGTTCGCCCGTTCGTCCGTCCGTCTGTCTGTCACACCCGACTTTCTCGGAAACTGTTTGACATAAAAAGTTGAAATTTGGTACTAATATAGGAATTGATGGCCTCATCAGAGAATTTTGCAAGTTAAAGTCTGAATTAAGGGGTTAGTTTTGGGGGGTGAAATCAGAAGTGAAAAAAAAAATTACCAGGTCATCGAGTGGGGTGTCAAATGAAAGCTTGTAAAATGTAATACTTGAGCACACTTTTCTTTGTACTATATCTAAAAATTGCGAAAAATCCTCCCCTTATCTCGAAAAGTACTATCAAAAATTTTTGAAAAAATACATTCACACAGGGTGTAGATTGAACGAAAATTATCACTAGTGTATTACCTTTAATAATTTACCTGGTATATTAAAAAAAAAACAGAAATTTCAAGGTCATCAGTTTTCAGTAAAGATCGAGAAAAAACTTTGTTGAAAACTCATTTGGGGTGGGTTTTGTGAAGTCACTGATCATTTTATACCTCCATAACAAAAATTTTTATTTTAAAAGGAATCGGCGTACGGAACACTAATTCGCAAGTCCAACTTGCACTTGACCGGTTATTTGTATTTTAAATCCAGCAATATATTTTAGCAAGATCTTTAACATCATCTTTTATAGGACCTTCTGGATTTTCGGAACTCCAAAAAATAGTAAATATTAGTTTTCATAATAATAAGGTACAATAAAACGCAAAAGAATTCTTTGTTTTGTAGTTTTCTCCTCTTTGTTGCGTCCTTTTCTTTCGTTTAATCCTCAGTTATGTGTTTTTATATATATTTGGAAATATATTTAAGCGAGCTTCTTTGTAATTCAAAAAGCCTTGTATATTCTGTATTGTGCTTGCCTGTTCGCATAATCATTTTTAATAAATATTTCGTATATATCCAGTTTTCACTCTTTGATAAGAACAATTTTATACTAGCCTGATTAAAAAATAAAGTTTATCTCATTCCCGATCCGCGATTGTTTATATATTAAATTCTTAAAAAATATACTTTCAAAACGTATCCTTCTGTATTTAACATTTTTACATAACTCCTATTAAGCGAGTTAGAGAGATTGCTCATTTACAACCATAGTAAGCCTGTATATTAGTTTAATATTCCTTAAATTTACTATTAACTTTTCAGTTACTTCATGAAATGTTTACCTCACTTAAGTAAGACATTATTTCAGCAAAAGGAATGAAAATTATCAATTAAACTCCTCTAACAACAAACACAAAAAATTCCATCAAAAAGACGCAGCTTTTAAACTACCGTGCTAACAATATTCTTCTAACATACGTATTAAAACACTATAGACCTTTAGGAGTCAAAATAAGGTAACACCTTACTAAAACACAAACCTCCATTTTTGACATCACACAAACTCAGCGTTTCCCAACCTGTGGGGCGCGCCTCACTAGGGGGGCACGAGCGTATCGAAAAGAAATTATTATTAAAAATATTCATTATAAACATTTAATATAAGTTATTGAAAGGAAAGCAAAACAAAATACATTCTGACATAATAAAAAATAAAACGCACATTTACACTGATATAATACATCTATAAATAGGATTGTACTAGTACTGCACAATTATTTACCTAATAATTAACATCTCAATACTAAATTAAAAATAAGTTTAATAACTATTAGTGACTCCCTTGGGCCTGTTTTGCAGAGCAAAGATTTTCGAAGGATGGTTTAATATTACACTCTGAGTTCTTTTTCTATATTTAGTTGAGATCTATATTTTGTTTTCAAAGCAGCCACCGCAGAAAATTCGGTTTCGTAAAGGTAGGATGTTGAAACTGGTAATAGTATACGAAATGCTCTTGTTTTCAGTGCAGAAAAACTCATCATTCATCCCTGCTCAAAATTCAAAGAGTGATTTATTATTAAATTTTTCTTTTGATTTCGCCACTTGCCGTGAAGACTATGAAGATTTCTTCTTCGGAAGTTGAGAGCCATTCGGGAGTATTTTGAAATGGATCCCTAACCCACTCGTAAGAAAATACTTTTTAAAATTCTTTGTCAACATGGCTAGATGATTTTCAATGGTTACTAAAACAACTTTCACATGTTATTCTTCAGCCTTGTATATTTTAACACATTCACCCACATTTGCAAACATTTCTAGGTTTTTTTGCTTTACATTTCTGCTCCACAATTCCAATTTTCTACAAAAAGTATTAATTTTATCACTTGTATCGAATATATGTGTATTTGTTCCTTGGAGTTGAAAATTTAAGGTATTTAGTTTCTCGAATATATCGACTAAGTAGCTCAATTTCATCACAAGTAAACTATCTCGAAACTTCTCGGCTTCCGGTCGGTTTTCCTCTTCTAGAAAAATGGAGATTTCATTTCTTAATTCATAAACACGTTGCAAACATTTTCCACGTGAGTTATCATCTTGCCTCGCAATAAAATAGTAACGCTGAATGTTCGGCACCCATGTTTTTACAAAGTGTAGAAAAATTTCTAGATTTCAGGGGTCTCATTTTAATATAATTTACTACGGTTACAACTGCAGTGAGCACAATATTCAGAGCAAGACTCATTTCTTTGGAAGCCAGAGCTTCTCTGTCGATCATACAATGTGTCCAGACACATACAGTAGGGATTTTTGTTTCACAAGTGCTTGTACACTTTGAAATCTTCCAGACATTGAATGAACACCATCGATACATATTCCGACCCAATTTTTCCACTCCATATTTGCCTCGTTTATAAAATCATTTAAGATAGCAAATAATGCGAGTGATGTTGCTTTAAGTTCTATTGGTTTGCTACTGCTGACATACCATCACAAAATCGAACATAGACAATAAAATGAGCATCTTTATTGCTATCTGTTGCCTCATCAAGCTCAATTGAAAACAATTTGTCGCTCAACTTCCCGAAAAGCTGATGCTGTACATCTTAAGCCATATCACCAATTCTACGGGCAACAGCATCATTTGATATAGGTATGGATAGCAATTCTTTGGCAAAATTATCGCCAAACATAGTTTCTACAATCTCAATTGCTGCTGGCAAAATAAGCTCTTTACCAATGGTGTGAGGCTTTTTACATCTGGCTATTTTATATGAAACTGCCTAAGAGGCAAGCTTTCTCATTCACAACAAAGTTTTTTTAAAAAATGATTTCTGCTTTACATATGATTTTAATTTTAATTCAAAGAATTCTCGGGGTTTGTTAAGGTACTCACTATGAAGCGTTTCCAAATGTCGTTTAAGTTTATTTGGTTTCATGCTGTCTGCTGCCAAGATTTTTGAGCAAATTACACACAGAGGCCTTGCTTCTTCATTCACGTCGGTACTGGTAAACCCTAAATTTAAGTATTCTTGAGAATATTTCCTTGATTTTATTTTCGGAATCACACTCGTCTGTGCACTTGTTGATGCTTCACTATCGTCTAATGCTCGCTTACGCCCACTTAAAAATTTATCCATGATTCTGTGTAAATTTACAGCATACCTTGAATTTCAGTTAACACGTAAATTACAACATAGACATTCACGATAAATCCGATAGCAGTAGAAGGATCAACTCGACTGAGACGGGCTGTAAGTGAACGAAGTACAGCATTTATACAATTTTGGGCAGACTTTTCGAATATTCGAGACAACTCGGAACTTCTCGCGAATCCGCTACCGATATGGTGGACGTGACAGAGAGCAATAAAGAGGCATCGATTCTAGTTTTGTCAACGCAGCAGATATGTGTTGCCAAATAGGAATAAAGTTACGTATTCTTGGTAGTTTTTAAGGTTTGTAATTAAGGTCATAGTGTAGCTTTAGCATCAAAATGCTGAAAATACATTATTATTGCATGCATTGTTATTGTATGAGAGGGGGGAGAGGCGCGATGAAAATTATGTTTGAAAATTGTGTCGCAATTACTGAAAGGTTGAGAAACGCTGCATTAACTTCACAAAACACGATTTTATGTCCCAAAATAATGGTTAAATTTTATATCATTTCAAAGGTAACAGTTTCACAATATTAGAATAATCAGTGTTTGTACAAGTATATTAAAAGTAATATTACCAACAGGCGAAATGTCAGTTTTAAATTTTTTTCCAATAGTTCATTCCTTCATCAATAAATTAATTTCACATTATTTGTTCTAATAAAGTTAGAAATAAAAACTATAAATTGATTTGAACTAAATTATCGATCGAAACTTACTTTAGCTACTAGACTGCTGTTAATAAATTAATTTTATTAAGTTATTAGAGTTATTCCATGCCGCAGTTGGACGAAATTTACTGTTTATTCTGCATCACAAAATACAAACATATGTATGTTTAGTGGCGACAATGTACTGAAAGGATGTAACTCCTTTTGATGAGTAAGTTTGGTTTGCGAGTGGTACAGTTCGCGCTATTTACTAACTTTGTTCTCTCGCTTGTAGAGTCTGAGCGCTGAATATGGCACTTCTGTAAGACCGAAACCACTTAGCTGATATGGAAACGAACCATAGATCAAAATAGGAAGTTTCGCTTTATTTTCTTTTAATACTCCTTGGAGCTAAACTTGGAATTGATCTAATCCTTATTACAAACTAAAAGAAAAGTCCATTGTAGTATGTTAGTTGTTCGAATATTTAAACGCTGTAAAAATATCAATTTTCATTTGTAAATAATTCTGTGTCTATTAACTCAGCATAATTATTTTTAGTATTTAAACCATCGACTTGTAAAACTTGAATTAAGTTATCGTTAGTTTGACTTTGACTTGTCTTAAGAATAAAAGCTCACTAAAAAAAATATAATAACATATGCATCCCATCCTAAAAGCAATCCCATTTTTTGCCGTAGTTTTAATCCCCTGAGGACTTTTCCTCCTGTTTTTGGAAAGTTATTTGGAGACGCAAAAAATTCTTTCATCAAGTTCTCTCTAAATAAATGTTTCGTAACTTTTTCCGGGAATAAAAATTTATATCAACTTTTGCTTTACTGAAACCTTTTATCCTCTACTTAATTAATCTTATTTTGTTGTTCTTCTTTCTTCTTAATACTATCTGTAAATAAGCCAAAAATAAAAATAGCAGCTACTTTTATTAAAGAGGGTAGTATTACATGGAGAATAAGAACAAAAGTAATAGTTGAAATCACAATCAACCTAGATAACTTAAAAATGTCATGAGATTTATCAATAAAATTTTTATAGACGTTATAATTATTAATACTGCAATCATGAACTAAAGAATTATGTGTAACTCGAAGTAAATTTTAAACAACCAAAATAGTGGGCTGCAGAAGCAACAATAGCAACGCCGGGTGAACAAACATAGGGTGCGCGAACATGATATAATATATAGTATGTAGAATCTACAAGAAGATATGCTAATTAAATAGGCGTCTTTAAGGTTCTTATGTTTTCTAGGGCTTGTGAGTGTGATGCTGAGATCTAACTTAGCGAAGGCGCATTATACGAATAGAAACAATGCGCCTGAAACTAAGCTAGTTCGTACAGCCTTGCGTAAAATCCAGTCTATTTTTTAATTTCTCAAAAATTTGAAAAAAAAAAATGAAATGTATATAACCCCTCGAATCATTCGTTTCCATATATGCAGTGATTTCTTTAATACTCTCTCTCTCTCTCTCTCTCTCTCTCTCTCTCTCTCTCTATATATATATATATATATATATATATATATATATATATATATATATAATCCTAAGTTTAACTACTGGGAAACGCCCTTATAAGGAGAAGAGATGAGCAATCAAAGATCTAAAGGCTCTAGTATCTGCTTTTTATTTTTATTATCGAGCTTTCGCTGCCTAATGGTAGCTTCTTCTGGATTCTAAAAATGCAAACCCGGTACAGAAAAAAACCAAAACGTTCGTTTTCTTAAAAATGTGATTCAAAGAATTGTAAGACTGTATGTGAAATTACTTACAAAAAATTTAGTAGTTAATTCATCTCTGGTGAAGACAATGAAATTTGCATTTTTTGTTGGCCAGGTAGTATGTATGATTACACAAACATGATTAAGAGATACTTAGAGAGTTACACAAATATTAATAATAAAACTTTGTCAATAAACACTAGTTAAAAACACTTTTTGAAGACCGAAACATAACTGTAAGAAAACACCATGATGTTGAAATAGTACTCCATTTTAAAAAAATTTTGACGTCGAGTTTAGTAACTATTTAGTAATATTTGAGTCCGAACCGGATATTGTTGGTAGTCTATGTCTGTCATCAGGTCGACAAAAAACCATAAAAGCATTAAAGTTAGGGATGTGGTAAATTTTTTGGGTGAATGCTACTCTTAGATAAATTATTTATTATTAATGATATCTATTTTTCAGTTTTAATTTTTATAACTAAGGGTCTTAAATTTGATGAATGTTACTCTTCGACCAGTTATTTATTATTAATTATATTAACTCTTTAATTTTATAACCAAGAGATTCATAGGCTAATTTAAAAATTTGAAAGAGAATAGTAATTCTGGACGTTATTTATTATTTGTCATATTTAATTTTTTAATTATTAAATTTTAACAAGAAGACATAGAAAAGTAACTGGCAATAAACAGCAAAAATAACAGAAAAGAAACGTCAACTTTACTAGAAACTAATTTTTTCATAATAATCGTTCTTTTTTGTTGGTTTGGTATAGTTTTGTGTTAGTAAATAAACATACATTTAGCTCAATCCTTCTATGTCTTTTTTCCAAGAAACTTCTTCTGAAGTAATTAGTATCAACATCCAGAATGAAGCTGTTGTTACTCGTATATTGTACTCTGTGATCTGTATTATTTCCGTGTAAGCTCAAGCTAGTTGCGTTAGGTTTGTGTTTACTATCACTTTTGTGTAACGCTAATCTCGTAAAGAGCTTTTGTGACGTTTGTCCAACGTAGACCAAACCACATTGACAGGGAATGCCGTAGATTATATTAGATCAACTACATCGAAAGAAGCAAGTACAAAACCCTTTGGTAAAATAAAGCCATTCACCTTCTCTGCAAATTCGAAGGTATTTTTAATTCTAAATTTATTAAAAGTAGAAAAAGCTGTTTCTAAAATAGAGGCCATATATTTTAGAAACAGATTTTTCTACTTTTAATAAATTCAGAATTAAAAATACCTTCGAATTTGCAGAGAAGATGAATGGCTTTATTTTACCACAGGGTTTTGTACTTGCTTCTTTCGATGTAGTTTCACTGTTTACTAACAATTCTCTAGACCTTATTATATCAATATTAAATGAACATTTCGCATCAATAGAAGAAATATGTAGTACTCCTAAAGAACAGTTTCTACTAATCATTACTTTTTTATATGAACATATATTTTTCTCCTTCAATAGTACATTCTACAGACAAAAAATTGGCGTCCCAATGGGAAGTGCTATTTCACCAATTCTTGCCGAAATTGTTATGCATAAACTTCTTTATTTTTGTTATTTCAAAGGTGGAATTTAAATTTCCCCTTCTGTTTCAATATGTAGATGACTTACTAGTCGCTTTACCTGCCGGAAGTGTACAGAACACTCTTAACATTTACAATTATTTCAATCATAAATTAGTATTTACTTTTGAAGAGCAGACTGACTGTGCTGTTCCGTTTCTGGATACTAGGGTTGTACGCTCTGAAAATAATACAGTCAAACTTGACTGGTATCAGAAAAAATCAAGTTCTGGTAGATATATTCCATTCCATTCTTATCACCCTATGAAATAGAAACTGAGCATCATCAGAGGATTAAAGAACAGAATAGATAAGATTTGCCACCCCTCATTTAAAGAAAAAAAATGTAAAACTATTGGAAAACATCTTGTTGGACAATTACTATCCTAAAGCTCTAATTAGGAAGAATTTTCAAAGACCCCCCCCTTCAAATCAATCCAACTGTCACCACTAATGCCGACATTAAAGTAGGAAAGTTACAATACATTGAAGGCCTTTCCCAGTCTTTGTATTCTCTTTTTAAAAATACAAACATTAAAATTGCTAATTATAACATAAAAGGAATGAATTGTTTTTTATACCAATTTAAAAGATAAAACCGATACTTTACAAAGATCTAATATAATCTACGGCATTCCCTGTCAATGTGGTTTGGTCTACGTTGGACAAACTTCACAAAAGCTCCTTAAGAGATTAGCGTTACACAAATGTGATAGTAAACACAAACCTAACCCAACTAGCTTGAGCTTACACAATATAACAACAGCTTCATTCTGGATGTTGAGACTAATTACTTCAGAAGAAGTTTCTTGGAAATGTGTTACATAAAAACCTGTAAAAATAATCTCAATCACAAAAAAGACATAGAAGGATTGAGCTCCATGTATACTTATTTACTAACACAAAACTATACCAAACTAACAAAAAAGAACGATTTTTATGAAAAAATTAGTTTCTAGTAAAGTTGACGTTTCTTTTCTCTCCTTCTGTTATTTTTGCTGTTTATTGCCAGTTACTTTTCTATGTCTTCTTGTTAAAATTTAATAATTAAAAAATAAAATATGACAAATAATAAATAACGTCCAGTATTAATATTCTCTTTCAAATTAGCCTATGAATCTCCTGGTTATAAAAATAAAAAATTAATATAATTAATATAATTAATAATAAATAACTCATCGAAGAGTAACATTCATCAAATTTAAGCCCCTTTGTTATAAAATTAAAACTGAAAAATAGATATCATTAATAATAAATAATTTATATTAACAGTAGCATCCACCTAAAAAATTTACCACATCCCTAACTTTAATGCTTTTATGGTTTTTTGTCGACCTGATGACGACATAGACTACCAACAATATCCGGTTCGGACTCAAATATCACTAAATAGTTACTAAACTCGACGTCAAAAATTTTTTAAAATGGAGTACCATTTCAACATCATAGTGTTTTCTTACAGTTATGTTTCGGTCTTCAAAAAGTGTTTTTAACTAGTGTTTATTGACAAAGTTTTATTTTTAATATTTGTGTAATTCTCCAAGTGTCTTTTAATCATATTTGTGTAATCATACATACTACCTGGCCAACAAAAATGCAAATTTCATTGTCTTCACCAGACATGAATTAACTGTTAAATTTTTGTAAGTAATTTCACACACAGTCTTACAATTCTTTGAATCACATTTTTCAAAAAGACGAACGTTTTGGTTTTCTGTACCTGGTTTGCATTTTTAGAATCCAGAAGAAGCTACCATTAGGCAGCGAAAGCTCGATAATAAAAATAAAAAGCAGATACTAGAGCCTTTAGATCTTTGATGGCTCATCTCTTCTCCTTATAAGGGCGTTTCCCAGTAGTTAAACTTAGGATTGTTTGTTGCCAGTGCCCTGTTATTGTCATTCCTCTTTCGATATATATATATATATATATATATATATATATATATATATATATATATATATATACATGTATATATATATATATATATATATATATATATATATATATATATATATATACATGTATATATATATATATATATATATATATATATATATATATATATATATATATATATATATATATATGTATATATATATATATATACATGTATATATATATATATATATATATATATATATATATATATATACATATATATATTTATACAGGGTTACAGGGAAAGTCGTCCTAGATAATTAAGGACGTTATAGTTTAGGTCGTTTCTGACCGATTTGACTCTATGACATGATGTCCTAAACTTAACCGTTTTCGAGATATTGAAGTTTAAAGATTTTCTAAAAAAAAACATGTTTTTTTTGCTTTTATATCGATTTTTTTTTTTAGAGGTTGTCGAGTGCGATTTTTTGGTTATTTTTAGTTAGTCTGTATGTCAAGTATCAAAAATCATCAAAAAAATTTGAACTAGTTACTAAGTTTCAAATGGCGGCTTGTTAATATTTCTAAATTACGAATTTTTACCAAAGTGTTTCCTACTTTAAATCAATAAAGAGAAAAAAAAAAATGTATGGAAGTTATTCTGCAAATTATTTTAAAAACTTTTACGTCTTTGTAGCTATCTAAAACGGTATAATATCTACTGGATCTATTGAAAATTCTAAGAAAATGAGATTTCAATAGGCCCAAATGTAGAGTAACATAATAATAGAATTTAGATACTACCAATTACCGGTTTACTACCTGCACCTTTAAACAATAAAAAGGGTTGGGTAAGCATTTTTTTCCGGTCGAGGTACTCTCTGTGCGAGTGACATTTTCTGTTCACTAAACGTTATTGAATGATTTTTAATCTGCTCATGCGATTCGTCCGTGGTAGATGTGCTATACCGTGCTTTTCAAAAATATCTGTGTTTCATCTTCTAACTGTGTGAATTGGCTCGTGGAAGGTATGGTTTGTAATGCATACTGTTGGGCAACACCCTTACCACTATACGCCTGTGCAAGTCATTGAAGAAGGGGATCCGTTGCGACGATTAGAATTCTGCAGATTTATGCTCAATACCGATGTAGAAGATGCATCTTTTTTTAAGAAAATACTATGGACTGACGAGTCGAAATTCGACAAAGATGGTCTTACAAACTACCACAATGCCCACTATTGGGCTTCTAAAGAGGAAGGCAACCCAAACAAAAAAAGAACGAAAGGATACACAAACAAGATTCAGCTTAAATGTGTGAATGGGTATAATTTCAAATTATTTGGTTGGGCCATTCTTCCTGCCAGATAATTTGAATGGCGAGGAATACGACGATGATTTACCTAATTTGATGGAAGACCTACCTATTGGTTTAAGACAAAACATGTACTTTCAACACGATGGCTGCCCAGCTCACTACAGAGGAAGTGTTCGTGCATGGCTCAATGACAATTATCCCAACAAATGGATTGGAAGAGGCAGACCCACACCTTGGCCGGCGAGAAGCCCAGACTTAACACCGATGGATTTTTATGTGTGGGGTCACATGAAAAGTCTCGTATACGACCAGATGACTCCTATCGAAAACGTGGATGTCCTAAGACAAAAAATAATTGATGCGGCTGACGAAATGAGGCGGCACCTCACAACCAGCGTTGTGAAAAGTCATTTAAGAAAAGGAATGTGTAAGAAATAGGGGCGACCATATAGAACATGAATTATAATTAATAAAAAATATTAAATTGCAAGGTTTTTTGTTTTATTTGTGTATTTTTCGTATTTTCACCTAGAACTAAAAATTTACCTTTTGCTACCCGAGCTCGCTTTAGGTGTCATTCTGTGTACAGTTTTCATATTAAACTCGTAGTATTATACCTTTTTTGATAGCTAAAAAGACGTAAAAGTTTTTAAAATAATTTGCAGAATAACTTCCATATATTTTTTTTTCTCTTTATTGATTTAAAGTAGGAAACACGTGGTAAAAATTCGTAATTTAGAAATATTAACAAGACGCCATTTGAAACTGTTAGTAACTAGTTCAAATTTTTTTTGATGATTTTTGATACTTGACATACAGACTGACTAAAAATAATCAAAAAATCGCACTCGAGAACCTCTAATAAAAAAAATCGATATAAAAGCAAAAAAAAAAACATGTTTTTTTTTTAGAAAATTTTTAAACTTCAATATCTCGAAAACGGTTAAGTTTAGGACATCATGTCATAGAATCAAATCGGTCAGAAACGACCCAAACTGCCCTTAATTATATATATATATATATATATATATATATATATATATATATATATATATATATATATATTTATATATATATATATACATATATATATATATATATATATATATATATATATATATATATATATATATATATATATATATATATATACATATATATATATATACTAGCCGGGCCCGCGGCTCCGCTCGAGTGGACTTGATTCACCACTATCGTCACTGCTTATTCCTTAATTTACCCAACGTAATAAAATATCTCCCATTATTTCCCTTTATCTCTCAATATTTCTCCTTATCTCCCATTATCTCTACATAATTTCGATTATCTAGGCTTAACTCTGCTCATCTCCCATTATTTCTCCTTATCTCCCATTATTTCTCCTTATCTCCCATTATTTCTCCTTATCTCCCATGATTTCTCCTTATCTCCCATTATCTCACCTTATCTCTCATTATCTAGGCTTATCTCGACTTATCTCTCATTATCTCACCTTATCTCTCATTATCTAGGCTTATCTCGACTTATCTCTCAATATTTCTCCTTATCTCCCATTATTTCTCCTAATCTCCCATTATCTCACCATAACTCCCATTATCTAGACTTATCTTTGCTTATCTCCCATTATTTCTCCTTATCTCCCATTATTTATATTTATCTCCCATTATCTCACCTTATCTCCCATTATCGAGCCTTATCTCGACTTATCTCCCATTATTTCTCCTTATCTTCCATTATTTCTCCTTATCTCCCATTATCTAGGCTTATATCGAATTATATAGAACATATGTTTAAATTTATAAAAATACGTAAATCGGATAAGTGGTTCTCAAGTAGTAAGCGCACTACCAGACAGACAGACAGACAGAAAGACGTTGCATTTTATATATATGCTAGATAGAAGATTATTGATAACCTGGCCAGAGAACATATGTATGAATTAAAAAAAACACGTAAATCGGATAAAGGGTTCTCGAGTGATAAGCGCACTAACGGACAGACACACAGACAGAGAGACGTTGCATTTTATATATATTATACAGTAATACCCCGCTTTACGCGAGGGATACGTTCCGAAAAAAATCGCGTTAACTGAAATTCGCGTATATCGAGGTTTATGATTAAACATAGTCAAAATTTAATACAAAAAAATACAAATCATTATAATCAATCACTTTAATTCTAAGAACACTTTATGCAATACATACTCTTATTTTTTACGGAAAAATACATCTATTGTCTTTTGGGTAACGTTTTGTTTACGTTCTTGTAAAATACGTTCATAACACCCAACACTGTTTTTAATTGTTTGACACACGGTCAAGACACGGTCATCATTATTGTCTATACTCTGCAATATGTCCAAACCTGAATAAATTTTTGAAAGTGCATTTTGTATTTCCCCTGAAGATAAAACTTTCTCTTCTACTTGTTCTTCCTCATCGTAGATAGGATTATTCTGTAACTCGATCAGATCTTCATTGCTAATAGGATCGTCGTGCGTTGCTACAAGTTCTACGAGATCTTCTACCGTGACATCTTCAAGTTCAGACCCCTCAATCATTGCAGCAATGTCTTCAAGCACTTGTCTCTGCATCTGGACAATTCTTCTAGGTGCTTCCACTACATCTGGCCAAAGATTACGCCACACCCCATTCATACAACTCATTTTAACTTCCTTCCAAGCCTCTTCTATGTTGTGAATAGACTTCATAATGTTGTATGACTTCCACCACTCTCGCATAGACTGTCTTCCTTCCCCGTCAGTTTCATGAATTAGTTGGCTAAAAGTGCGGCGATGGTAATAAGCTTTGAAGTTTGCTATTGCTCCCTGGTCCATAGGTTGTAATATTGACGTAGTGTTTGGTGGAAGGAACTTTACGTACACTTTTAAGTCTCTGGGCGTATCAAGTGAGGTTGGATGTCCTGGGGCATTGTCTAAGAGTAATATAACTTTAGGTTCAAGCCCATTTCTGTCACAGTATGATTTGACTGATGGGCAAAAACTATTAGAATACCATTCTTGAAAAATTTCCCGTGTAACCCACGCCTTTCTGTTTGATCGCCACACAACTGGTAGACTTGTCTTGTCTGTGCCTCGCATTGCACGGGGTGTTTCTGAATGGTACACTAGTAAAGGTTTCAGTTTGAAATCACCAGTGGCATTACCACCCAGCAGAAGTGTTAGTCGATCTTTCGCAGCTTTGAAACCACTGGCTTGACGTTCTTCCTTAGAAATGAATGTTCGAGATGGCATTTTTTTCCAGTAAAGTGCGGTCTCATCAACATTGAAGATGAGACAAGCAGGAATTTTCTCTCGTCTAACGAAGTCTTGAAACTTGTCTGGAAACTCAGCTGCAGCTTGAATGTCCGCGCTGGCCGCCTCGCCTGTTATGTGGATATTGTGAAGATTAGAACGCTGCTTGAACCGATGGAACCAGCCTCTGCTGGCAGCAAAAGTCGGAGTGGCACTCCCTTCTCCTTCTTTTGTTTTCAGCATCTCATACAAAGATTTTGCTTTTGTGCATATGAGATCTTGACTTAGTGGTGTGTTCTTCTTATTCAAATCTTCGATCCAGACTGACAGTAATTTCTCCATTCTTTCTAAGATAGATGATCTCGAACGAGAAAGTTTTGTTGCACTTATAGGTGTTGAACCTTCGCTGGAGATTTTAATTTTTTCCCGATTTTTATAAATCGTTCTCACAGTCGATTCTGAGAGTCCAAAATCTCTCCCAACAATTGTTGCTTTGCCTCCATTTTCCATTCTTCTTAACACTTTCATCTTCAATTCCAAAGTGACGCTTTTACGCTCTTTTTTCTTTACAGGCGGCATTTTTAACGTAGGGTTAAATTATGTATGTATGTATCTCCAATAAATATTAAAACAAAACTGCCAGCCGACCGAACTAACATTACGGAACAAATGAACACACGAAACGAACGAGGAAATCCCCATAGAACAAAGTCGAAGGACAGGGAATTCCCAATTCTTCAAAGAGAATATTCAGAGAAAGCGGGATCCCCCCGCGACCATAGAGAAGTTAATGACTACATGAGCGCGAAATTTGAAATTCGCGTTATAGTGAAACCGCGCGTAACGGGGTCGCGCTAAGCGGGGTATTACTGTGTTCTTTGCTACATGATATTGTTCCATATTTAATGCTTTAGGCAGTGTATTGCAAGAGAATGCGCTAGCGGCAAACTTTCTCCGACTTGATTCGCTATTATCGTCACTGCTTATTCCTTATGTCACCTAACGTAATAAAATATATCCTATAACCTGGCCAGAGAACATATGTATGTTTAACAAAAAAAGCACGTAAATCGGATAAGTGGTTCTCCAGTGATAAGCGCACATACGGACAAACAGACAGATATACGTTACATTTTATATATATTATAGATGTAATAAAATATATATATATATATATATATATATATATATATATATATATATATATATATATATATATATATATAACCTGGTCAGAGAACATATGTATGAATTTAAAAAATCACGTAAATCGGATAAGTCGATCTCGAGGGATAAGCGCACTAATTGACAGACAGACAGACAGGCAGACAGAGAGACGTTGCATTTTATATATATTATAGATATAGATTATTATTATTATTATGTAACCTGGCCAAAGAATATATGTATGAATTTAAAAAAAAGACACATAAATCAGATAAGTGGTTTTCGCGTGATAAACGCACTAATGGACAGACAGACAGACAGAGAGACATTGCATTTTATATATACTATAGATTATAAATTATGGGTATTCTCTGCTACATAATAGTGTTCCATATTTAATGGTTTAGGCGGTGTATTGCAAGGCAACGTGCTAGCGGCAAACTTTTTTCCGACATCATTCACTATTTTACGTCACTACTCATTTCTTATGCTACCTATCGTAATAAAATGTAGCGTATAACCTGGCCAGAGAACATATGTATGTTTAAAAAAAAAAGTACGTAAATCGGACAAGTGGTTCTCCAGTGATAAGCGCACTAACGGACAGACAGACAGACAGAGAGACGTTGCATTTTATATATATTATAGATACATATACATACATATAATGATTAAAATTCCGTTCAGTAAGTTGAATGCCCTGTTTATCAGTAACGACTGAAAATGAGTATTAAATGTTCTATATTTCTATAAACGGACTGTAAAAATGCTATTTGATAGTGTACTTATATATAGCGGGTGTTATTTTAAAAAACGGTTAAATGTGACAAGTGACAAATCTTTTGTTATCATATTTGGCTTCATTTTTTTTGTCACCTTAATAGGAAAAGAGTAAATTGAGTGAACCACTTAAAGGTTGAAATTAAGTTCAATAGCTTTAATGTCCTGTATATTGGTAACGACTGAAAATAAACATCAAGCGCTATATATTTTTATACACGGACTGAAAAATGCTATTTAATAGCGTGCTTATATGTAGGGGGTGCCATTCAAAAAAATTCTATTTGGCTTTGTAAACTATCAAATTTTGACAAGTGAAAAATTTTGTTTTATCATATTTGGCCTTTTCACAAAAAACTAAGTTTGCTAGTGGAAGAATTTTTATGATAAGCCAAATAAGAAAAGAGTAAATTGACTGAGCCACTTAAAAGTTAAAATTTAGTTTAATAACTTGAATGTATATCGGTAATGACTGAAAATAAATAGCAAGTGTTATATATTTTTGTAAACAAACTGAAAAATGCTATTTAATGGTGTACTCATATGTAAAGGGTGTCATTTAAAAAAAATCCCACTAGTCTTTGTAATCTGTCAAATTTGACAAGTGATAAATTTTGTGGTCTCATATTTGGATTTTTCACAGAAAAAAACTAAGTGAATTAGTAAAAAAATTTTTTGGACTCCAAATAGGAAAATACTTTCCTTGTAAACATGCAGTTCTAAAATAAATACTAAATTTGACTATCTCTCACTAAAGAATAACTTAATACAATAAAGTGGATAGTGATATTATTAATTAGAAGTTTACCTTATAATTTTTTTTTAATAATTTACCTTAATAATCAGGAAAAGTATCTAATGATTAAAAAACTGCACTGTTCTCTTTAAAATCACCTCGAACAACAATGTTCTCTTCAACGATATAGTATGTACGTTAAAGGATAGAATTAAAATGTCGAAGATGTAAATCAAAAAAATTGTCAGGCATGTTGAGGACGACTGAGGCATCTCTTTTTCAAGATTTTTGTAGTCGGGAAATTCAAAAATTAGGTTATTTTTTAATTATTTTCAAGCGTACGCCAAGAAAAGGGTTGAAAAGGATGGGGATCATTAAATATTTTATATTTTTAATATTATTTTTTTAATTTTTGCAGGGTTTTTTAGTTAATATAATTGACATATTTTAAGTATATTATTTATAGTAAAATATGTAAGGGGTTAATTGGATGGGGTAGGGGTTAGAGAGATTGCTTCATATATATCGTGCTATAGCCCTTTTCAGAATTCTTGGACTGTAGATATATATATTAAATCATTTTTAATAGAGGAAGGGGAAAAAGGAAATGACAGAATCTGGTTTAGTTTTGATAGTGTTATGTGAATTTTTTGGGTTTTTTTGGATGGGAGATTAGGCAAATTTTAAGCATACTTCTTTATAATAAAACATATGTGTCGCAAAAGGGGGTGGAGAGGGAAGGTAGTAGGTAGTAAGTTCGTATATGTCTTATTATAGGTCTTTATAGAGTATTTTCAGTCAAGGAATCGAAATATTACATTTTCTTATTATTGTTTTCATTGTTAAAAAAGAAGTCGGAGTCATTGTATCGCTTTAATTGTATTATGATAATTTGTCCTGATTTTTGATTGGAATATTTAAAATATAATCATTTTTCTATAGTAAGATATTGTAGCGTGTTAAAAAAATTGCCTCTCGTTTGGGCGCAATTTTATGGAGGGTTAAAAAAATATGCCCTCCCGTTTGGGCGCCCGCACGTTGAAGTGCAATTTTGAAACGTCTTAACTTTTTTTGCTTTTAATAAATATTATATTTATTAAAGAGAAGTCACTATTTGCACTTATGTATATCATAATTTCTGAGAATGGATTGAGTGGATATTAATACTGCAAGAACTAAAGAAATTAGACATAAACTAGCTCAGTTTTTTGGTAGAGAAATATGGATAAGAAATAATTTTTGTACGTCTTTTGAAAATAGTCTCTATAGTTGTTTAAACTTTTGGTTGTACAGATTTTGGGCACCATTCATTTTAAAATAAAAGGAATCTAACTTCAGCTCAAAAAAATGAAAAAATACTGAAGGGTTATGTAGTTGTTGAAAAAAATTAATATGGTACAACCGTTGTGTCCTGAAAGATATAGTAAAACGGGTGATTCAGTGAAACGCTAGATTTAAATAAAGAGAAAGGTTTATTAATGACAACATTAAAAGTTCTAACTTCGCTACACTTTAAAATTACTATTACTAAATAAAACCCCTTAATCTAGTAGATGGTACGAATATATAGAGTCTTTAAATTAGGATTTTAATTAAAGGCTTAGCTAAACACGATGTTAAAAGTTCGTGGAATTAACTTCACAAGTTACACGAGCTGAATAGACGATGTAAACGCACTTGTCAGCAGGAAGCAAGATCTATGGATCGATGTGCTTATGACTTACGGTTTTTCTATGCGTTTTTGGCCTGTCCTGGTGAGATATTCATAACATTGATGTCTCCACCTTGGCTACCCCAGTTCCTTTTGGGCTGCTAAACATTTCTTGACCCCTAAAGGTCTGGGAATAAGTAGAATATTTCAAGGAAAAGACCTTGAACTTGAAAACTAAAACTGTTTCTGCACTACTACATCACTAATAAAAACGAGTACGGCAACGTGATAAAAAAGCCTACTGGGCGGCTTACTGAAGGAAAAGCCTGTACTACATCTCGGCTGGAAAAAAGCCGTTACTGCATCTCGGCTGGAAAAAGCCTTCTACATCTCGGCTCTATGATGGAAAAAAAAGCCTAGATCCATGCCATCCGGACCCTTAAATATTTTTCTCCCTTCCTTAAAATCACATCTTCAAGATGGCTACTTCCCGGATACAAATCTCTAGCCACTGCTACACTGCTTAAAAGTTAGTAATCACTGCAATAAATATAAAAATGGAAAAAATATAAATTATAGGGAGAAAAACGGTGACGTAACATGATCTTAAAATCTAGGAAATAATGGATGTTACAATATATACGGGGCGAAAGCGAGGAGGCGGGAGCTAAAAAAGAATTGCTGTATATATATATATATATATATATATATATATATATATATATATATATATATATATATATATATATCGTAATATACTTCTGTTTCAGTGTTCTTGTTGAATATAGAAAAGTTTTAGAAAGTGGGTAAATTGGCGAGAATGTACTTGTGGAATGGCAGGTAATTTATTGTATTTACTTCATCTGTTAACGAAAAGTATTGTTTTCTTGAATAAATTACCCTCCGAATTTTTTTTTTTTTCGGATCTTAGAGTTTTGAGGTAACAAAAACATATTTATACCTTTCAACTTTATAATAAATTAAATTAAATATCGCCAAAAAAATCTTGCTTACGTATCAATTTTACAGCAACATTTATTGTTTTTCTCAACAATTTTTTTCATTTGCATCTTCCACATTTTAATTTTATTCTTTGACGTACACCCTATTTCGTTGAAGAGAGCATCTATTTTGTTCGATGTGATTTTAAAAGAGAGGAATGCAGTTTTTTAATCATTAAATACTTTTCTTGATTATTTAAACAGGGTAAACTTCTATTTTTTTTTTAAGTAATATGTCACTATCCACTATATTGTATTAAGTTACTCTTTAGTGAGAGATAGTCAAATTTAGTATTTATTTTAGAACTGCACCTTTACAAGAAAAGTATTTTCCTATTTGGTGTCCAAAAAAATTATTTTATTAATACACTTAGTTTTTTTTTGTGATAAAATAAAATTTGTTACTTGTCAAATTTGGTAGATTATAATGCCTACTGGGATTTTTTTAAATGACATCCTCTACATGTTAGTACACCATTAAATAGCATTTTTCAGTTTGTATACAAAAAAAGATAACACTTGCTATTTATTTTCAGTAGTTAACGATATACAGGATATTCAAGTTATTGAACTAAATTTTAACCTTTAGGTGGCTCAGTCACTTTACTCTTTTCTTATTTGGGTTATCACAATAGTTCTTCTACTAACAAACTTAGTTTTTTGTGAGAAGGCCAAATATGATAATAAAAAATTTGTCACTTGTCAAATTTAAAAATTTTTTTTTGAATGGCAGCCTCTACATATAAGCACGCAAGTAAATAGCATTTTTCAGTCCATGTACAAAAATATATAACTCTTGATGTTTATTTTTAGTCGTTACGAATATACAGGACATTCAAGCTATTAAACTTAATTTCAACTTTTAACTGGAGCCCTTAATTTACCATTTTCCTATTTAGGTGTCAAAAAAATTTTTAAGGAAGCCAAATATGATAACGAAAGATTTGTCACGTTTGACAATTTTTTAAAATAACACCCGCTATATATAAGTACATTATTAAATAACATTTTTCAGTCCGTTTATAGAAATATACACAGGGCCTTCAAGTTACTGAAGGGAATTTTAACCATTAAGATGCTTACTCGATTTACTATTTTCTTATTTGAGGTATAAAAAAAATGGTTTCACTAATAAACTTAGTTTTTTTTTTATGAGGAAATCAAATATGATAACACAAAAGTTGGTACTTGTTAAATTTGACATATTACAAAGCCTACTAGAATTTTTTAAACGGCACCCTCTACATATGAGCCCATCATTAAATAGCATTTTTCAGTCCGTTTACAAAAATATATACATTTGACTGAATTTTAACTTTTAAGTATCTTACGCAATTTACTCTTTTCCTATTTGGTTTATCAAAAAAATTCTTCCACTAGTAAACTTAGTGCTTTGTGAAGAGGCCAAATATAATAACACGAAATTGGTCATTTGTCAAATTTGACAGTTTACAAAGCCAACTAGATTTTTTTTTAATGATACTCTCTGCATAAAAGCACATTATTAAATAGCGTTTTTCAATCCATTTACAAGAAAATATAATTGCTGACATTAATTTTCAGTCTTTGCTGATATACAGGACATTCAAGTTTTGGAATATAATTATAATTTTCAAGTGCCTTTTCTATTTTTCTTTTGGGTATCAAAAAAAAAATTAACCAATAAACTCAGTTTCTTGTGAGAAAGCCAAATATGATAACAAAGGATTTATCGTTTGTCACATTTGACAATTTACAAAGGATTTTTTTTAACTAATACCTTCTACATATGAGCACACTATTAAATAACATTTTTCAGTCCGTTCATAAAAATATATAATACTTGATATTTATTTTTAATCGTTACCGATATTCAAGTTATTGAACGGAATTTTAATCATTAGGAGACTTACTCGATTTACTATCTTTCTATTTGGCACAACAAAAGATTCGTTTACTAGCACACTTAGTTTTTTATGAGGCCAAATACGATGGCAAAAAATTTATCACTTTTCAAATCATATGTGTATAATACCAGTCTAAAAAAATCTAGTTGACTTTCTAATCTGTCAAACATGACAAGTGAAAAAAATTTTAGTTATCATATTTGGCTTCCTCAAAAAAAATAGGATTAGTCGGGAATTTTTTTTTAATATACTAAACGGAAAATAGTAAGTTAAAATTCGGTTCAATAACTTGAATGCCTTATATACTGACAACGACTGAAAACAAATATAAAAAGTTATATATTTTTGTAAAGAGACTGAAAAATGCTATGGTGAGCGCATATGTAGAGGGTGCCATTTAAGAAAATCCCTTGTAATTTGTCAAATTTGACAAGTGAAAAATTATTTGTTATCATACTTGGCTCCCTCATAAATAACTAAATTTAATACAGGAAGTATTTACATGGTATGTAAAATAGAAAAGCAGTAAATTACGTAAGACCATTAAAAAAATGTCCCTATACAATGTACTTTGTTCTCCTTTTTGTCCCTTTATTTTTTTTAATTTTCATTTTGTTTCTTGTACCTTAAGCCCCTGTAATGCTCCTTGCTTTATCCTTTCTAACCCTTTTCTTGTAAATTAACATAGAATGAACCTTTTCGCAGCTCGTATAAAATTACAACTAGGAACTGGAGAGAATACTGTAAATATTGATTCATATAAAATTTTCAGTCATAGTCGCACAGTCAGGGATGATCGAGATGTTGGTTCATATCTTAAACAAAGTATAGCTTGGGCAGTATTAATTTCTGCATATTTTATTCAATGTTTATGGGTTAAAATTTGAAGTGCACAATATTACTGTTATTATCGGTATTTTGTATAAGGAGTTTGACAGTTTCAAATTCAAATACATGTTGGCAGCTGCAGGCTATTTTTGTCCTGTTAGTATCTCACAAATTATTAGAGAACCCAATGGAATATCTATGCATTTAGTATCTTTTATTAATTTAATTTTTACAAATATAAAAAATATTGTTGATACCGGTGTGGTTGATTTAAATATTTTAGATGACTTTCAAACTTATGTAAGAGCTGGATTTGAGAATACACTTCCTCAATTACCTTTTTTTATAGATATGTTAAAATAATGAATCTAAACCAGTTCCGAAATGGACTGAAACAAACTGACTAGCAAAAAATGCATTCTTTGCAGTAATTATGAAAAATTTTATTTTCTTGAATTGCTCTAGTTTAAATCTTTTTAAAAAATAAACACCATTTAAGCAATTTCGTAAAAACCAAAATATAGCTCCCTTTCTTGAATTACAAACAATATTGAATTAATGCAAACATTAAAAAACAAAGCTTTGAAGAAATTCAGAAAATATTTAATCCTTTAAAACAGACCCATTCTAAACTGTCTTTTTAACTTAAGCAATCCAAATAACATTAACAACATTTTTATTAATTCTGCAAATTCTCTAAGTCCAATGAACCCTTTCATTTCAGCCTGTCAAAAAAAAGGATGTTGGTTCTGATAAAATTAATAAAATTAAACTATAATTAGTAATTGTTGTTCGTCCAGTATTACATTCGTTACTGCCATTATTAATAAATGTATTCTTAACAATCTATCTGATTATGTACATTTATGTATCATAAGCATACTTTATATCTTGTCTAAAGGGTTTGAAAAGGTGCTAGAAGAGCAGATAAGATTTTTATTTGGGCAGCATGATATTCTACCAACAAAACAATCTTACTTCAGAGCCAACTTTTTTTGTAAAAACTGCTTTAACTTGCATAAATAATGATATTTTAAAAGCTGCTGTTGAAAATAAGCTAACTGCTTTATGGTAGTACTGCTAGATATTAACAAAGTATTTCGTTTATAAGGTTTAGTGACCGTATTCATTTTTTTTTTTTTCGTTTTACCAGATCGTACACAACAAGTTGTGTATGATACAGCTTTCAGATGCTTCAAATGTATATCTCAGAGTACCACAGAATGGTATTCTAGTGCTTGATTGGATACAATTAGTACATCCAAATGTAGCTCTATTGCATACATTCAAGCAGAGCGGCACTTTTGGTAACTTCTAAAAAAAAAACGATTCTTTTCGTTTCGTTTTTTTTGTTGTTATACCAATGCTGCCATCTATGCCTTCGAGCAGTAAGCTCAAGAAGGGTGCGTTTCTGCAATAATTGCCAGCCGTGCTGTGCCGCTCTGCTTGAATAGACTTAATAAGTCGCCGACAGAGTGCAGTATAAGCAACTATTTGTTATACTTTTCCGTTAGTTACTTGGATAAAGGACCAAAAATGTGTTCTAGTATTTGCTGAACCTAGCCCAGCTGATGAGCCGTGATACGGCGAAACGCGTCTTGGGATGGTTCAGCAAATACGAAGAACACTTTTGGTAACTTCTAAAAAAACGATTCCTTTCGTTTCGTTTTTAGTTGTTATACCAATGCTGCCATCTATGCCTTCGAGCACTAAGCTCAAGAAGGGTGCGTTTCTGCAATAATTGCCAGCCGTGCTGTGCCGCTCTGCTTGAATAGACTTAGTAAGTCGCCGACAGAGTGCAGTATAAGCAACTATTTGTTATACTTTTCCGTTAGTTACTTGGATAAAGGACCAAAAATGTGTTCTAGTATTTGCTGAACCTAGCCCAGCTGATGAGCCGTGATACGGCGAAACGCGTCTTGGGATGGTTCAGCAAATACGAAGAACACTTTTGGTAACTTCTAAAAAAAACGATTCTTTTCGTTTCGTTTTTAGTTGTTATACCAATGCTGCCAATATAATATATTACACTTTTTTAAAACTCTTTAAGCACTATCATCGCTCCAACTTAACATTCATAACATACGGCAACGAAACATTTTCGGCGTTTGCAGTGGGGCAAGTGGATTTACAATCCCATATTATATTTTACGTCTCTCGTTGTCACATTACTGTTCTTCCGCTTTCGTCTCCATATATATATATATATATATATATATATATATATATATATATATATATATATATATATATATATATATATATATATATACCCTGGTGAGCAAAAAAATCGACAAACGATTTTGCTTCATTTAACACCGATCCTTCAATTTAGTTTTCAAACAGTGGTATTATTTTTGGTATCATTAGAATGCTGATTTTTTTACTTTTTCCAATAATACCAAAAACAATTGGATTTCCAAAAAGTTTTACCGATTTAATAAAACGGTTTTACTCAATAGAACCGTTTTTGCTCGCTCAGCATCGTACTTTTGAGCACTATTCATCCTTATAAAAACACATGCAACTGCATTTTCCTATCATTCCTCGGAACTTGAACCGTCAACATCTCTGCTATACCTGTTCACTAATTACGTAATCGGAAAATGGATACCACTCCGGAAGAGATGGCACAAGTCATTGCCCCATTGCAAGAAGAGCATTGCCAGTGTGTAGTCGCTACGCAACTGCACCTGAGCCAGTCAACTGTCTCCAGAGTTTACAGACGTTACCAAGAGACTGGCGCCTTTACACGGAGATCAGGACCTTGACCAGCGTTGAGGTTCAGCAGGAGCTCCAACAAGCTCGTGGTCGGGCTGTCAGTCATCGGACAGTCAGAAGAAAGACTAAGCTAACTCTGAAGAGACCAGCTAACGGACTCAAATTGACAGCTGCCCATCGACAAGCGCGACTCAGATTAGACCAATAACATGTCGACTGGACCTTAGAGCAATAGCGCTCCGTTTTATTCTCCGATGAGTTCCGAATGTGCCCACATGTCAATGATGGAAGAAAACGAGTCTATAGGAGGCCTGGGGAGCGCTATGCGCAGCGCTGCATTACCGAAACAGTCGCCTACATAGGAGGTCCTATCATGGTGTGGAGAAGCATCTCACTGGATGCGAAAACCGACATGGTTTTCGTGACTGATGAGACTCGTAACGGTGGATTACTTGCTGACCGGTATATCGGGGAGCTCCTGCAGGAACACGTCCTTCCTTACGCTGGGTTTGTTGGCGATAGCTTCGTGCTAATGCACGACAATGCGAGGACACATGCTGCTGCATCGGTGAGGCAATACCTGGCGGAAGCGGTAATACCCACATTAAGTTGGCTTGTGTGGAGTCCTGACTTCATTCAATTGGAATGAGCTCAAAAGAAGAGTTTGAGCCAGAAATCCAGCCCCTGCATTGCTGAGGGACTAAAAGGTGGCGGAAAATTGGGGAAGAATCCCATACGCAGAGGCAAAAAAGCTCACTCGCTCCATAAAAAACCGGCTGGAAGCAATAATAAGGGCCAGAGTGGTAATACAAAATATTGATTTTGGTTTTATCAACAAATTTAATTGTTAAACTTAAAATTTGATTAATTTCTCTTTTCTCCTACCCTTATTTTAAATATTTGTTCTCCTTGTTTCCCGTTTCAATCATTTTAATCAGTAAAAAGCATGAGGTATGCTATGGAATTTGGCGTCATTAGAAAAATAATAGAATGGGCTTTCAAGCGATACTAAAATCCGTAAGATATATGAAAACTAACTTCTAGGATCCGTGTTTAAATGAAATCAAATAGTTTGAATAGATTTTTTGGCTCACCAGTATATATATATATATATATATATATATATATATATATATATATATATATATATATATATATATATATATATATATATATATATAATATATATATATATATATATATATATATATATATATATATATATATATATATATATATTGAATATTGATCTTATAAATTAAGGCCACATACCTCCTGACTAAAAGTCTGCATACACTTAGACCTATTGTTCTAACATTTGTTGTATAGTAATCGATGGAACATTTTGGTTTGCTGTGTATAATGATGAACAGTCAATGTATTATTATTATATTTGAATGAAGATTTGAATTTTTTAGTTATATGTGTGGTAATATCTTGATTAATTTGATTTTTTGGATTAAGATTATGAATATTTATATCTAAATTGAATTTTATTCAGTAAGTAGTCAGCTTCCTTTATCAAAAAATATGATCTATAAAACTGGCAGATGGATTTTGCGTGTATACTTTAGTTTTGTCAATTATATTTTTTATATTGATTAAATTTTTTAGTGTTATGTAATCATGTTATTTAAGTCAACTGATATTTTTATGTTACGTAATATAATCTATAATATATATAAAATGCAACGTCTCTCTGTCTGTATGACCGTTAGTGCGCTTATCACTGGAGAACCACTTATCCGATTTACGTTTTTTTTTTTTTTAAAACATACATTCTCTGGCCAGGTTATAGGCTATATTTTATTATGATAGGTAGCATAGGGAATGAGCAGTGACGACAATAGTGAATGAAGTCGGAAAAAAGTTTGCCGTTAGCGCGTTCCCTTGCAATACACAGCCTAAACCATTAAATTTGGAACAATATTAAGCAGCAGAGAATATCTATAATCTATAATATATATAAAATGCAATGTCTCTCTGTCTGTCTGTCTGTCCACTGGTGCGTTTATCACGCGAGAACCATTTATCCGATTTACGTGATTTTTTTTAAATTCTTAATTTAATATATGTCAAAAAAAATCTATAATATATGTTATATAAAATGTAACGTCTCTCTTCCTGTCTGTCTATCCATTACTGCGCTTAGCACTCAAGAACCACTTATCCGATTTACGTGTTTTTTTTTTTATAAAATACAAAGGGAATAAACAGAGACAAACTGCTAATATGTAGGAAAAAAAGATGGAATTTTAGCAGTAAGCTTCACAGAAAGACTGAATAGATGGGGGAAATACTTTAAAGAAACACTAAATGGAGATGAAAATGAGTTGAATGAGAAATAGGAAGCAAAATTAACTGAAGGGCAGGAGGCGACAGATAAACCCTGCAAAGAAGAAATAAGAGAAATACTGAGAACCCAAAAAAAATAAGGCCCGGGTGGAAATTGTAGAGCTGATAAAAGCTGGAGGAGTAGATCTGGAAAATGAAATATGCCGGTTGGTACAAGAAATATGGGAAACAAAAAAGATGCCAGTGAGCTAGAGAGAGTCGCTCATTTGTCCAATATACAAAAAAAGGAGAAAAAACTATATGTGCTAATTATAGACCAATAGCCTTACTGGATGTCGTATACAAGATAGTAGTGTTGACTATCAAAAACAGACTAGCAGAGAAAGCCGAGTCTATTCTGGGAGAGTACCAGTGTAGATTCAGGAAAAATAGATCGGTTACAGACCAGATATTTTCGATTAAGCAAATCCAAGATAACAGCTTAGAACAAAATTTGGCACTACACTTGGTCTTTGTGGATTTCAGAGAAGCATATGACTCTGTAAATAGAGAAGGACTCTACAAGATAATGGAGGAACTAAAAATTCCAAGTAAATTGATTCGCATGGTGAGAATCACCCTGGATGACACAGAAAATAGAGTGTTGGTTGAGGGCAAAGTATCAGACAAGTTTAAGGTGAAGAGAGGATTAAGACAGGGGGAACCAGTGTCGACATGTCTATTTAATTTGGTACTAGAGAAGATAATCCGTGAGTCAGAAATAAAAACAAATGGAACTATATACCAACAAACCTGCCAATACTTGGTCTATGCGGAAGATGTAGCAGTGATTGCAAGAGCAAAAGAGAACCTCAAAAAAGCCATAGGTAGGATAGAAGAAAGGGGAAGGATGAGAGAACTAAAGATAAATGAGGAAAAAACAAAAATACATGGAAATTACAAAGAAGAAGGATAATAAAAACAACAAAAGTTTAAATATAATAAACAACTTAAGAAAAAGATATATGTTTGAAAAAGTAGACAAATTTAATTATCTGGGAGTAACAATAACATAGAGTGGAGAAGAAAGGACGGAGATACAAGAAAGAATAGCGAAAGGACGGAGATGTTTGGGGGGCAATGAATCCAATATTGAAATTAAAGAATGTATCAAGAAGAGCAAAAGAAAGAATATATACGACAGTTGTCAAGCCCACGGTGACATATAGATGCGAAACGTGGAAAACTGAATGTAAGCGGAAAGGAGACGTTGGAGGTGTGGGAAAGGAAAGCTTTAAGAAGAATCTACGTAGGAAGAAAAGAAGAGGGACTATGGAGAAGAAGAACAAACTACGAATTAAAATGGCTATATACGAAACTCCTTATAAGCCAAATCATAATAAGCCAGCGATTAGGATGGTTGGGACACGTGGCAAGGATGAAGGAAGAAAGACAGGCAAAGCAAGCCCTAATAAGAGGAGTGGTTGGAAGAAGAGGCAAGGGTAGACCTCGATCTACATGGATTCAGGCAGTAAAGCAAGATCCGGAGTTGATGGGAATCCCGCACTGAGAAAAGCTAACAGGAGACAAAAAGAAGTGGAGATAAGTATGCAACCAAGCCATGGGCCTCTAACGCCTCTTGAGTTTTATAATAATATAAACATAACGAATAAGCAGTGACGATAAAGGTGAATCAAGTTCACGCGAGCGGAGCCGCGGGCACGGCTAGTTTAATATAAATCACATAAATTAATAGAATCTGCAGTTTGTGCTAATCAACATTTAAAAATTTATCATACTTTTACAAGATTTTTTCCTGGCTTTAATATTGGTATTTTTAAAATAATCAATAATAGTAATTATAAAATCTGCTTTTAATTTTTTTTTATTTATTTTTAAACTGCGACCATTTAATTTTAATATTTAAAGATCTTCATTATGTAAAAATACGTAATTTTTTTTGTAAATCAGTGTTATTCGCTGGATGGTAAATTTAAACATCGTCAACAAGGACTGGAATATTTCCATATTTATTTATATCTCAAAAGTATACAAATTAAATTATAACTGACCAAAAATAGATGCTCAATGGACTTGAGTTTGTAAAGGGTTTGAAATTTCTGTTTATTAGATAATTACTCGTAGCAAACTACTGTAACTTTTTCTTTTGCTATTCTTTTTTTTTTTTGTCCATGTCGACTGCGTCTCTTGTAACATTTTTAAATACTGGACGCCCCAAGCTTGAGCACAATTTTCTTGCAGCCCCGCTTTAATTTCTGATAATGAATTGAGTGAAACCTGATATTAAAAGAACTAAAGAAATTAAAGAAACACTAGCTCAGTTTTCCTTGGTAGAGAAATATGGGTAAGAGATAGTTTTTTTATACGTCTTTTTGGAAATTATTTTCTATTTTTTTTTTAAGAAACCTCAGTTGTACGACTTTTTGTTTTTTTAAGGGCACCACTCATTTTAAAAAATAGAAAGGATTTAACTTCAGCTAAGAAAATGAGAAAAAAACTGAAGTGTTTTATGGATATTACTAAAAGGAGTTAGTCTAGTACAACTGATCCTGAAAAGGAAAATAAATATTCAGTGATACACTTAGCTTTAATCAAAAAGAAAATTTATTCATGTTTTTTTAAAAATAATAAAAGTTCTAACCTTTGCAGTTTACCATAAAATTCTAGCCTAAACAGTAGTTGTTACATTAAAATTTTATATTCTTATAAAATCCCCGAAGGCGAGGTATCGTGCCTTACACTTCACTTTTTTGTCTGTGTTACATTGTAGTTAATGCACTCTCCGGGATAAGTCTATATAAGGGATTTGGTTGACTTACAGTGTTTCATTCCTGTCTGTGATGGACTTTGACCGATTTCACTTTTTTTTTTTTTTAACACTTAGAAAGCTCACTACAGCTTTTATTGTCGAAACTTAGCGACTCTGGTGAAGATTAGCCTACTTCGGCTAGACGGTACTGCCTGGTTGCGCTAGATGGAAACGACGACCGACATGGTCGGCAGCTAGATCAAAACCGCTCACTGGTCTGCGGCTCGATGGAACTCCCCTGCCTGGCGACTTCGATGGAAAAAGTCCTGCCGGCTGGTTCTCGGACGTTTAAATAATCGTGCGACCTTTGCCGGTCATATCACGTCGCTCCAATCTGAACTCCGGGTCAAACATTTGACCAATCGTGGCCTGGCGAAAGATTCGGTCCGAAAGCCCGCACAATAAACTATATAGTATATACCATATGTCCTAAAACTTCTGTTTAATATACCGGTCGATATTTTAAAAATAAAAATAAATACAATTTGAAATGGACAGTAACATTGCATAGTCTTAAAATCCAGGAAAAAATGAATGTTACATTTACCCCCTTCCAAAAAGAAATAGACTACACTAGTCTATTAAACTAAGGCTACTGATGAAAAGGTACAAAGTGGTACACTATCACTTAATACTAAGGTCAGAACTTAAAACAAAATTACAAACTTCGGTCCTTACTACTAGACTTAATTCTATTAAGCACTAATATTAAGTACAATGAAAACCAAATGAAAATTTTTTGCAAGTACACAAAAATCTTATAACTAGACTTAACTTAATCAAACACTAAGGTTAAGTACATCAAAAAGTAAATAAAAATCCTTGCATGAACATAGGAAATACCTTTCCAAAATAACAATCGCGGTCTTCTTATATAAAAGAATCAGCTCTGTTATTGTTACCAAAACAAAAAAAATATATAACTTTGTCTAGACTCTTGTCTAAATCAAAAAAGTGAACTGAAATAAAATATGAACACCCCCCTTAAAATCTTTTAAGGATTGTCTGAAAATTTTTTTATTTCAGCAAAAGAAATTTATAAAAAATTCTTAAATAAAGAAGAAAAAATAAAAAAATGATTCTAGTGCAAACACTTACACTAAAAAGAAAAAGTCTTGTCAGACCATTTGGCACAAGGCCAAAAAAAAATAATATCTGGATAAATATCCAGACAAACGCTCAGGAAAAATCGCTATCCATGCTCTAGCTCATCGCTAAGAAAACATTCTAAATCTAGTATCACTACTAGTCGCACTCGGAAAATAATCGCATTCTATAACGCAATGTCGACGTCCTAAGACATCCAGACATGCTAAAATCGCTAGGGAAAACGCTCTGGTTGATCGCCAGATAATCGCACTCTATAACGCAATGTCGACGTCCTAAGACATCCAGACATGCTAAAATCGCCAGGGAAAACGCTCTGGTTGATCGCCAGAAAAAGCTCGGCTCCTCGCCAAGAAAACACTCTGTAAATAGTCCTCGACTACACAAAGTCTGCGTTCTAAAAGAACAAACTCGCCATGATCATAGTGAGCAGCTATAAAAGCTAACTAAATCACTATAAGCGCAGTGAATAGCTACAAAAGCTAAAATTCACTCTTAACACAGTGAATAGCTATAAAAGCTAAAATTCACTCTAAACACCGTGAATAGCTATAAAAGCTAAAATTCACTAAACTGAATGATCCTGCTTCAAAAAGCAATGTTCACTAAGAAACAGAATGATTAGTCCGCGCGCAACTAACATTCTAGGAAACATTCCCAACATAACTATATGAGACGGCAAGTCTCGAAATAGGACCTCCCTAAAGTCATAATCCTATATAGGAATCCATAAGCAAAACGACTCAAAATCTTGCATTTTGAGCTCATGCCCTCAGGCAACCAACATACACCGAAATATATACAGAAATATGTACAGAAATATATACAGGAGTTCAAATCCCAAACTCTTGGTTATGATAACTCCATACTGAGCTTGGTGAAAGCTCTTAGCAAAAGCTAATCAAATTTTCGGCACATCGCACCAAAGTGACAAAATCTGCCTAGAAACATGAGCCAGAAAAAAAACGCTCTCCGTCATTCTTCAGGGTGGCTACACAGAGAAATAAAACTTAACCAGCATTGCGCCTCTTCAAGTTGCATGAAGAACCCTCGTGTACTGGTCTCGCCCTAGAACAACAACGAAAAACATTCAATCCATCCCACATAACAGGAGACAAACACTTCACCACGATATACTGAAAGGTGGAGACAAAAAAAAATACAGAATTGGTGACCCTGGAGTCCACCAACAAAAGGGAGTAGATTATAGCATCCACTAAACTAAAACGGTGTCTACCACACCACCATAAGTCAAAAAAATTAATCAATAGGGTGTTCCGAAATACACTACTGCCAACAGCCTGTCACCACTAATAGGCTAATTGGAGCTGAGGTCGACTACAGTAGTTAGGCTCTCCTTTGGTTCAAATAGAAATAACCATTGGGTAACAAAACCTTTAAAGGTCCCAAAGGTCAAACGTTCACCCCCCATAGACTACCCTTCCAATCAGTCTGTTCCTCAGGAAGACTAACTCCCTGCCAAACGTCGTAACGGCATCTGTTAGCACCCGGTGCATCACAGCCTGTAAAAACAGATAACTCATGGGATACAACCTAAAAGGTTTACAAGGTTGACTTAACCAAGCTTCTAACCAAATTTAAAAAAACGAAAATGAGCTTAAAAAGGCTACATGAAACAAAAATTGCTCAATTTTTCCGGTGGCAACGCAACAAAACTTTTGAAGACGACAAGAGCTTTTCCCAGCTTAATCAGAAACAAGAAAAAAAAAACATCGTTGACAGCTAAAATATTCGATCATGGTGTTAATCGTCTCCCCCTCTAAACAATAGCCTCTAGAAGAAACTGCTACAGGTATCAGGCATAACCGTTTTCTGTCAGCCCAAACTTCTAGATTACCTCTTGGAAATCTAAAAATTCGGTTAGGAATCTTCCTTCACTGCGCTTAGCCTCTCTTGACAAGGTTCTCATCTCGGTATCAGATTTTGATCATTTCTTTGTGAAACGACTGTCTTACTCTGCTCTCATCTCCTGTAAATGATCAGCCTTTAGTTCTCCTGCAGAACTTCAGTTTTCCATCAATCTGATAGTGAACCGAAAAAACTCATCAGACGCCTATGAGCCTATAAAAAAAAAATTTTTAAAAAAAATTTGTGACTCAAAGGTAACGTTTAAACGGCTCTGAAAAAAAAAAATACCCTTAGTTTGTCAATTCAGAAGAAGATCTAAATCAAAATAATCCAAGTCTTAGACTTACTGGATAAACCAAAATCAATTTACTCTTAATTGCACCCAAAATATACCTCTAAGGTAATAAAAAATACACCCACTCGGGTAACAAACTTTGAAATTGCTCATAAAAAATTTTGACTCTACATCACACTACACAAGCTACATCTTGCGCTTGTCCTAACTCAAGATCACCTTGGATTGCCTCTAATCAAAATTTCGCTTCCAAGTGTCAAGAACTGGATA
Organism: Pachyrhynchus sulphureomaculatus; assembly: GCA_019049505.1. NCBI lineage: Eukaryota > Metazoa > Arthropoda > Insecta > Coleoptera > Curculionidae > Pachyrhynchus > Pachyrhynchus sulphureomaculatus. The sequence continues at coordinate 47,421,386 of CM032448.1, forward strand.
TTATTTGGGGTCATAAGCAAATCAAATCCCGCGACCACCGACATACCAGTCTTATGATATATCCTGAGTGTGACTCCTTCGCAAGCTCGCAAAACTGAGTCGATGCTAAACATCAACTACAATCAACCTAAGTTTGGATATGATCAGTACCCAAAACCTTAGCAAAAACTATAAAAGTAAGCTACCCTCAGCTCAACTTTTATAACAGTCAAAAAAAACGAGGTCGTCACCTCTACAGAGCAACATCAAAAAAAATAAATTAAAGCAATTAAGATATTGTAAATATAAACTATTCTTCTTCTGACAAACTTTCATTAGGGTTAGGTTCATTGAATGGTTTTAAGTCTTTAATATGCCATCGTCCTACTTTAGTCCCATCTAAATTAACTAAACCATAATCTAAATCTGAAATTTTTTCTCTAATCACGCAATGCACATACTTAGGTACCAACTTAGATGTGAATTTATCTGCTGCACTGGAAAGAATTTTATTTTTTCGCCAAACGTGATCACCTATATTAAAGGCAAAATCCCTTTTCCTAAGATTGTAAGACTTACAGTTCCGTTCATAAGCCTTATGTATCCTACTACGCACGTCGGTGAAAATATCTTTTAAACCCTTTAAATTTTCGGCGTACTCACCCCTGTTACCCGGAATTATTTCGCTGTCAATATTGACATCCAAATCTAAATTTTTATAATACGATCCAGATAGAGGTATATGTCTGCCGTAAACTAAGAAAGACGGTGTGAACCCTGTTACTTCGTGTCTCGCGGTATTTATCGCTTGTTGGATTTGGAAATATTGCTATCCCAAGTGTCATGTGAATCCACGTAACTTCTTAAAGCGGTCCCGACCGTTCGGTTATTACGTTCCACAAAATTACATTGGGGAGAGTACACGGGATTAAAACGGATGTTAAAACCATATGTTTCACTTAAGCTCTTAAAACTCTTAGAGGTAAACTGAGTACCGTTATCGCATATCAAGAGCGATGGAACACCGTGGATTAGAAAGACATTATTTTCCAAAATTCTCTCTATATATATCCAGCCTTAGAGCTTTTCAAAGGAAATAGCATGGTATACTTTGTAAACCAGCAAGAAAACCACGAGAAGCCATTTATTTCCCTTTTTTGAAACGTGGGAATGGGCCTACTAGATCAGCTGCTATGACTTGAAAAGGGTAATTAACCGTTTTCTCTTTTCCCATCAGTCCCATAGGTAGTGCATTAGGAGATTTCTGCGCTCCACATACTTCACAAGTCCTCACAAACTTTACGATGTCAAAACGCATTTTTGGCCAATAATACTGTTCCTGAACCCTGTGGAGAGTTTTATAAAAGCCAAAATGACCAGAAGTAGGAGGAGTGTGACACATGTCTATAACTTCCTCTCTCTGTGGTTTAGGAACTAGTATTTTCCACTCGGGTACATTAACTTTTAAAGGCAACTGGTTTGGGATAAATTTGTACACGAAATCATTTTCCACCTTCCACTGCGGAAAATTTTGGGGAAATTCTTTAATTTGCTGCCGTAAATTGTCGTACCATGGATCAATGCGATCTACATCAACTGTATCAATTCTTACGCCAAACTGTGCATTAAGACTGTTTTCGTCCGCTGTATTATCTGGGATTCTTGACAAAGCGTCAGGAATAACATTGTGGACTCCTTTTCTATGAATTAAAGTAAACGTGTGTTGTCTCAGCCTAATCGCCCAACGCGCTAGTTTGCCACTAGGGTTTTTAATAGAATTAAGCCACAATAAGCTATAATGATCTGTTATGACCGTGAAAGGAACACCTTCTATGTAAGGTCGAAACTTTTCGATGTTAAAGAGTACTGCTAAACATTCTTTTTCAACAACCGAATAGTTACGTTCAGCCTTTGATAAAGTTCTACTGGCATACGCTATCACTCTTTCCTCACCATTGATTTTCTGTGTTAGGACGCCCCCTAAAACCAGTATTAGAAGCATCACTAGAAATATAAAACTGTTGGGAAAAGTCTGGTTGGGATAAAATGGGAGCTGAAACCAATAGTTCTTTAATCTTTATAAAAGATTCTTCGGCTGCCTTTGTCCAATCTATCGATTGTCCTTTTTTCCGTCCTTTCAAAAGATCATTAATAGGTGACAACAAGGTAGAAAAATTCTCGATAAAACGTCTATACCATGAACACATTCCTACGAAGCGCTTAACTTCCGTAGTATTAGTAGGCTCGCATAATTAACCATGCTTGCTACTTTATCCGGATCGGTACGCAAAGAATTTGAGCCTACAACATAGCCTAAAAACTTTAGAGAAGTTTTGAAAAAATCAGATTTGCTCAAATTTATCGTCAGTCCGGCCTCTTTCAATTTATCTTTTACTTCCTTAAGTAAGCGAATATGCGATTCGAAGTCTTCCGATGTTACTAAAATATCATCGAGATAGGTAAAAATATGTGGCTCATATTTCGGACCAAATATGGCGTCCACTAAACGTTGCTGAGTTTGAGCAGCGTTCTTAAGACCAAACGGCATAGTGACGAACTGAAATAGACCTCGGCCTACTACTGCAAAAGCGGTCTTTTCTTTAGAGGATTTGTCTAAAGGAATTTGCCAGAAAGCCTTTCTAAGGTCTATCGAAGATACATACTTAGCATTCCTGAGTGATGTCAAAATTCTGTCGATGTTCGGTAATGGGTAGTTATCAAATTTGCTGACCTCGTTGAGCTTTCTTCCGTCAAAGCATAGACGATACTGTCCATCGGCCTTTTTTACCAATAAGATTGGAGAACACCAAGGACTGTTTGATTCTTCAATCACTCCGAGTTTCAACATTTCGTCTAACTCTTTATTTAATACTTTTGACATATAAGGAGACATGGCGAAGGGCCTTGTCTTTACAGGACTGGCATCAGCCGTATCTATAGACATCTTGATTTTATTCGTTCGGCCTAACCTATCTTTACTACTTATTTCATTGAAAGAGTTTATTACTTTTTCTGCTTTTTAAGCGTTCGTCCGCGAGAGATCCTCTAGGGTACATAGACGCGAGAAAAGGTGTTTTCAAAAGAACTTTCCGAATAACAATTTTAAAGCTTGTTTGAGAATTGTCTTCTAGGGACTGGGGATACCACGAATTATCTTTAAAATTTACTAAAATTCCGAATTTTTGTGCAAAATCACATCCTAAAACCAAAGTATGTGATAGAGAAGGTACTACTAGAGCAGAGATTACTAAACAATGACCATTGCAGACTAGCGGCAACTCAACCGTACCTAAAACTTTTAGACGGCTGCCATCTGCAGTGGTAACACTTCTATTTTTGACGTGGCATATTTTTATACTTAAACGACTTAAAATTTTAATACCATTCTGACCTATAACGGAGGCATTTGCACCAGAGTCAAATAAAGCCGAAAAATGGACACCTAATAGATTTATCTTGATATGCGGTCTGTTATCTAAATATTTATGCACGAATAGAGGAGACATGTGACCATTTGGAGAAGCAGGAGTTTTAACTTGAGAAGGAGAATTTTTATTAGACTTAAAAAAATCAGAAACTTTTTGTAACCATTTAGTCCAATCTGATCTACTGGAATATTTTTGTTCGTCCGTGTTTCTAGAACGTTTTGGATTAGGGGCTTTACTGCGAACATGAGCTTGTGACTTAGCCGAATGATTAGAGGCTTTTTTGTTGGACTTAGGATATCCGCCTCGGTAATATACCGTCCTTACTCGTTTTTTGTACATTTGGGGCATGATGTTAGTCTCACACCTGTTGTTCCACATTTGAAACAAAATACCCTCTTTGGTGCTGTACAATTTTGGTAAGTGTGATTCGGGCCTGTGCAATTCCAACACGTGAAAATTGCCTTAGGTGAAACCGGCTTGTCGTTCACTTTGGCTGCAGTGTCGCTAATTTTAGAGTCATTATTTTTCCTTTACCCGTTTTCTGGTTACTCCTAGGGTTCCGATTTACATTCCCAACTTTATTTGTCGAGACTCCACTTCGGCCATTTGGATTATACCTTACTTGATGTATATTAGTTTCGCTTTTTGGTCTGCTCTTTTCTAACAAATAATCGGACTCTTCAAGTTTTTTTACATAACCCGGCGAGTTCGGCTACCGAATTTATATCTAGTAGAGCTAACCGATTGACGAAAACTAGGCAGAATATTCCTACGTATAAATTTAACTTTGGTACATTCCAAAGGCTTGATGGACAACCTACAAAATAAAGATTCCATGTGGGCAATAAAAATCCCAGTGGACTCATCCTTCTTTTGTCGCCTCTTCTTTATTTCTGACCACAATTCTTCATCATCATCACAGTGCAAGAAGTCCTTCTTTAGCCTATCTACCAAGGAATGCCAGTCGTTGACACTTGATTTTATGCTTCTATACCAAATGAAGGCATCGCCAGTGAAAAATTCAACAGCAGAGCTGAAAAGTTCATCTTCCGATACTTTCCTAGCTTGAGCTATTTCAGTTAGCCTCTCCAAAAAAGGATAGAGTCTCCTTGAGTCTCCATTAAAATTCAATTGCCATTCGCTGACAGGAATATTTCTGGCTGCGCAATTCACGATTGGAGCTGGTACGTTTATGACTGGGGTTGTAATAGGCAGCTGTGGTAACTCATGACCAGGAGCTATCTTTTCGGCAAGGTTTGCTTCCATGAGTACACACGTAGCTATTGTTTCTTGAACATATTTGGAAAATTTCGACGCTTCCTCTTCGTCATCCGGCATGGGAATTCTTTGTACGCGACCCGCTACATGCGATAAGCGTGATTTAGCCGGAGTACAAGTGAATCATTTGGATCGCCGTCATAACTATCGATTAAGTTTTGGATAGAATTTAAACTCTTTTCGATACCAGCCGTTTCTTCTTTAAAAGACAGGGTGTCATCCCCTATTTTTATCGTTTTTCCGGGCTCATTAATTTCTTTACTTAAGATCCTCGTTAGAATCTTTCTTTTATCCGCGACCGGACGTTCTGAGAAAGTACGACGGATTTTTCAGTTCATAGTCTAATTCATATTCTAGTAGGTGATTGACTTTAAAAATTGAAGGCTTCCATGATAAATGAATACTATAAAATTTAAAAGAATTGTTAAAAAATCGTAAAAATATTTCTCCTGTGCTCCCAATAGTCAAAAAAAATAACAAAATCTGTAAAGGCACTTAAAATATGTAAACTTCTTTACCAAACTTTAAAAAAATCTTCAACAATTTCAAAAAAATTTCTAAGTATTGCCTCGTATTAAAATCCTTTTATTAAGATATCTTAAGAATTTCCTATAAAAAAATCTCTAAATATCGTTTCGTATATCCGTAAAGTATTTTTAATATTCATGCAAAACCTCGGTGAGAAAAAACAATAGTTTTTTTGTTCGGTTATCCGTAAAATAAATCTATCACTAAAAATTAAAATAAACCAGCACATCTGCTAATCTGAAAGATAAAGTTAGCTTCTAAGAAAAAACAGGGATCTCTTATCTTAGAGTCAACAACAAAATTCAAATATCTATATCAGACAAATTGAAATAAAAAATTTCTACAAATTTCCTGCTTTTGTCTTATTGCTATAGTGTAGCTTCGTTTAATAAATATTGTGTAATAAAAATATCTGCAAAGTTAGAGCTTTTATTTTGTTCGAAAGCTAGTACACTGAACCTTTTTAAAAAATAAAATTCCAAAAGCCCCGCGTTGACAGCGCTATTTTGTAGCTTATGAAAAAATGTTCTTAGTTTGAGGCTCTTTTTCCGTACCCTGTGAGAAGTTGTTTGTCCCACGCTTGAGCGCAATTTTGTAACTTTTTCTTTTGCTATTCTTTTTTTTGTTTCCATGTCGACTGCGTCTCTTTTGTAACATTTTTAAATACTGGACGCCCCAAGCTTGAGCACAATTTTTCTTGCAGCCCCGCTTAAATTTCTGATAATGAATTGAGTGAAACCTGATATTAAAAGAACTAAAGAAATTAAAGAAACACTAGCTCAGTTTTCCTTGGTAGAGAAATATGGGTAAGAGATAGTTTTTTATACGTCTTTTTGGAAATTATTTTCTATTTTTTTTTAAGAAACCTCAGTTGTACGACTTTTGTTTTTTAAGGGCACCACTCATTTTAAAATAGAAAGGATTTAACTTCAGCTAAGAAAATGAGAAAAAACTGAAGTGTTTTATGGATATTACTAAAAGGAGTTAGTCTAGTACAACTGATCCTGAAAAGGAAAAATAAATATTCAGTGATACACTTAGCTTTAAATCAAAAAAGAAAAATTTATTCATGTTTTTTTAAAATAATAAAGTTCTAACCTTTGCAGTTTACACAAAAATTCTAGCCTAAACAGTAGTTGTTACATTAAAATTTTTATATTCTTATAAATCCCCGAAGGCGAGGTATCGTGCCTTACACTTCACTTTTTTGTCTGTGTTACATTGTAGTCAATGCACTCTCCGGGATAATCTATATAAGGGATTTGGTTGACTTACAGTGTTTCATTCCTGTCTGTGATGGACTTTGACCGATTTCACTTTTTTTTTTTTTAACACTTAGAAAGCTCACTACAGCTTTTATTGTCGAAACTTAGCGACTCTGGTGAAGATTAGCCTACTTCGGCTAGACGGTACTGCCTGGTTGCGCTAGATGGAAACGACGACCGACATGGTCGGCAGCTAGATCAAAACCGCTCACTGGTCTGCGGCTCGATGGAACTCCCCTGCCTGGCGACTTCGATGGGAAAAAGTCCTGCCGGCTGGTTCTCGGACGTTTAAATAATCGTGTGCGACCCCTTTGCCGGTCATATCACGTCGCTCCAATCTGAACTCCGGGTCAAACATTTGACCAATCGTGGCCTGGCGAAAGATTCGAGTCCGAAAGCCCGCACAATAAACTATATAGTATATACCATATGTCCTAAAACTTCTGTTTAATATACCGGTCGATATTTTAAAAATAAAAATAAATACAATTTGAAATGGTCAGTAACATTGCATAGTCTAAAATCCAGGAAAAAATGAATGTTACATATATATACATATATAATAATATATATTATATATATATATATTATATATATATATATTAATTATATAATATATATATATATATATATTTTATATATATATATATATATTTATATTATTTATATTTATATATATATTTATTATAATATATATATATATATATTTTTATATATATTTATATTATATATATTTATATATATATATTATATATATTTTACATATATATATTATATATATATATGAATATATATATATATATATATTATATATTATATATATATATATATTTATATATATATATTTTTATATATATATATATATATATATATATTAATATATATATAATATTTATATATATATATATATATATATATTATATATATTTTTATATATATATATATATATATATATTATTATATATTATATATTATATATATATATATATATATATTTAATATATATTATATATAATATATAATAATAATATATTATATTTATATAT
>CM032448.1:47429009-47470815 GCA_019049505.1 Pachyrhynchus sulphureomaculatus
TTAATAAATATTGTGTAATAAAAATATCTGCAAAGTTAGAGCTTTTATTTTGTTCGAAAGCTAGTACACTGAACCCTTTTAAAAAATAAAATTCCAAAAGCCCCGCGTTGACAGCGCTATTTTGTAGCTTATGAAAAAATTGTTCTTAGTTTGAGGCATCTTTTTCCGTACCCTGTGAGAAGTTGTTTGTCCCACGCTTGAGCGCAATTTTGTAACTTTTTTCTTTTGCTATTCTTTTTTTTTTTCCATGTCGACTGCGTCTCTTGTAACATTTTTTTAAATACTGGACGCCCCAAGCTTGAGCACAATTTTCTTGCAGCCCCGCTTTAATTTCTGATAATGAATTGAGTGAAACCTGATATTAAAAGAACTAAAGAAATTAAAGAAACAGACTAGCTCAGTTTTCCTTGGTAGAGAAATATGGGTAAGAGATAGTTTTTTTATACGTCTTTTTGGAAATTATTTTCTATTTTTTTTTAAGAAACCTCAGATGTACGACTTTTTGTTTTTTTAAGGGCACCACTCATTTTAAAAATAGAAAGGATTTAACTTCAGCTAAGAAAATGAGAAAAAACTGAAGTGTTTTATGGATATTACTACTAAAGGAGTTTAGTCTAGTACAACTGATCCTGAAAAGGAAAATAAATATTCAGTGATACACTTAGCTTTAATCAAAAAAGAAAATTTATTCATGTTTTTTTAAAAATAATAAAAGTTCTAACCTTTGCAGTTTACCATAAAATTCTAGCCTAAACAGTAGTTGTTACATTAAAATTTTATATTCTTATAAATCCCCGAAGGCGAGGTATCGTGCCTTACACTTCACTTTTTTGTCTGTGTTACATTGTAGTTAATGCACTCTCCGGGATAAGTCTATATAAGGGATTTGGTTGACTTACAGTGTTTCATTCCTGTCTGTGATGGACTTTGACCGATTTCACTTTTTTTTTTTTTTAACACTTAGAAAGCTCACTACAGCTTTTATTGTCGAAACTTTAGCGACTCTGGTGAAGATTAGCCTACTTCGGCTAGACGGTACTGCCTGGTTGCGCTAGATGGAAACGACGACCGACATGGTCGGCAGCTAGATCAAAACCGCTCACTGGTCTGGCGGCTCGATGGAACTCCCCTGCCTGCGACTTCGATGGAAAAAGTCCTGCCGGCTGGTTCTCGGACGTTTAAATAATCGTGCGACCTTTGCCGGTCATATCACGTCGCTCCAATCTGAACTCCGGGTCAAACATTTGACCAATCGTGGCCTGGCGAAAGATTCGGTCCGAAAGCCCGCACAATAAACTATATAGTATATACCATATGTCCTAAAACTTCTGTTTAATATACCGGTCGATATTTTAAAAATAAAAATAAATACAATTTGAAATGGACAGTAACATTGCATAGTCTTAAAATCCAGGAAAAAATGAATGTTACACTACTGACAAGTTTATCAATATATTTAATTTCAGCTAGGAACGTCTCATACATCAAAGAATCAAAACTCTTCGCTAAATTAAGGCAAACTATGTTAGTGTCAAAAACATGAATCACAATTATCCATTATATTCGCTTGAAAGGTTTTTCAACTAAAATTTGCCTTAAAATAAGCCGAAAGTCACTTATTTTTATGTTTCGGGCATTGGGGAACTTTTAGAACTTGTATAACAATATTGATTTTAAAAATATTTCGAAAAACGTTATTTATATTTCAATAATTTACCATATGTTTTTAGTCATTCATGCAACCACCTTTAAACTCAAATTTAACATTTGTGTCGTTATACCTACCGATGCCACAAGAACGTGTTTTAATGGTAGATTAAAAGATAAATATTTAGAATATCAACGTTTGAAATAGGTTTTCTGTTTATACAGGTGTTTTCATTGTTACTGAAATAAAATTAAAATCAATTTAGATATAGAACAATTATTTAAATCATACCTATTGAGATTCGTGTAAATTAGTAGAACTTTTAAAATATTCTAAAATAATTTAGGATCCTTTAATTTAATTTTGTCCTTAATTTTAATTGTTTTGGTAAATTATTTCTAATATTAAAGATATCATTCCAAAAAATCTAAATGTTAAAAATATTTTCAATGGCAAAAGAAATCCAAGGATTGCATTTTTAGTGTTCCGTAAGGAACACTTATAAGATCGCTTCGGTGTCTGTTTGTTCGTCTGTCCGTCTGTCACAACCTATTTTCTCCGAAACTATTTGACATAGAAAGTTGAAATTTGGACCTAATATAGAAATTGATGGCCCGTCAGAGCCGTGTAGTTTTGATAGTTAAATTTTGACTTAAGGGTTAGTTTTGGGGGGGAGAGAAAGTGGAAGTGAAACAAAAAAATACCAGATAATCGAGTGAGGTGTCAAATGAAAGATTGTAAAATGACGAGTTTGAAAATATATATAATGTAATACTTGCGCACAATTATCTTTGTATTATTTTTAAAAAAGGGCGAAAAATCACTGTCCCCCCATCCCCACATTATCTCAAAAAAGTACTGATCAAAAAATTTTGAAAAAATTTTGGAATATTCTTTATAGAGTGTAGATTGAAGGAAAATTATCAGGAGTGCGTTAATTTTTAATAATTTATCTGGTATATAAACAAAAAACAAAAATTTCAAGGTCATCAGTTTTCACTAAACTCATTTGGGATGTTTTTGTGAAGTCACTGATCATTTTATACTTCCCCGTAACAAAAATTATTATTTTAAAAGCAATCAACGCAACGTACGAAACACTAATTGCGCAAGTCCAACTTGCACCTGGGCCGGTTATTATTTTTAGATGTTTGAAGTGGTGCATGCTGAATTTACTCTATGTATTACTGTTGAATATTTCTACTTAATTTTTAAAAAAATTATTTGTGGTTTCGATCTCTTTCCGTAAAAAAAAATATACTCAGAAATTTTTACAGTTTTTCATGTTTCCAGGTCCGTGGCTACCGAAGAACATAGTTTTCGTTTTCGTCTATCCGTTTTTCTGTTAGTCTGTTTGTATAATACAACACCCAAACGAAACAATATATCGATTCCAGGTTTAGTGCATTATAATACTTGAAGCAGGATAGAAACCTATAGCTTCTCAGCTATCGTTTGGAAGAACAAAATAAAAGGGTTGAGGGCTCTTAAATGTTGTATCATTTCAGTAACCATACGATTATATAAAGGGTAAAGGTGGTTACTCCGTATATTTCGTATTATGGTATAAGTTAAATTTTGGGGATGAAATCGGAAGTGAAAAAATATTTTTTTTTGACTAGTTCATCGTCAAATGAAAGCTTGTAAAAACACGACTTTAAAAATATATATAATGTAATACTTGCACACACTTTTATTTGTATTATTTTTAAAAAATTTCGAAAAATCGCTGTCGTCCCTTATCTAGAAAAGTACTGAACAAAAAATTTTGAAAAAATTCTGAAATATTCTCCACAGGGTGTAGATTGAACGAAAATTATCACGAGTGCATTATCTTTAATAACACACGCCGACATGATTTTTATTGTCTAAAATGTTGGTAACTTTTTTACTAATTCGGTGACACTGATTGCGAATTTACCACTCGTTTTATCGTATGACATCAGGTTTTAAAGATAATCTATTTAGTGGTAATTTTCATGATGTACATGATCTTAAAATCTAGGAAATAATGGATGTTACAATATATACGGGGCGAAAGCGAGGAGGCGGGAGCTAAAAAAGAATTGCTGTATATATATAATATATATATATATAAATATATATATATATATATATAATATATATATATAAATATATATCGTAATATACTTCTGTTTCAGTGTTCTTGTTGAATATAGAAAAAGTTTTAGAAAGTGGGTAAATTGGCGAGAATGTACTTGTGGAATGGCAGGTAATTTATTGTATTTACTTCATCTGTTAACGAAAAGTATTGTTTTCTTGAATAAATTACCCTCCGAATTTTTTTTTTTTTTTTCGGATCTTAGAGTTTTTTGAGGTAACAAAAACATATTTATACCTTTCAACTTTATAATAAATTAAATTAAATATCGCCAAAAAAATCTTGCTTACGTATCAATTTTACAGCAACATTTATTGTTTTTTTCTCAACAATTTTTTTTCATTTGCATCTTCCACATTTTAATTTATTCTTTGACGTACACCCTATTTCGTTGAAGAGAGCATCTATTTTGTTCGATGTGATTTTAAAAGAGAGGAATGCAGTTTTTTAATCATTAAATACTTTTCTTGATTATTTAAACAGGGTAAACTTCTATTTTTTTTTAAGTAATATGTCACTATCCACTATATTGTATTAAGTTACTCTTTAGTGAGAGATAGTCAAATTTAGTATTTATTTTAGAACTGCACCTTTACAAGAAAAGTATTTTCCTATTTGGTGTCCAAAAAAATTATTTTATTAATACACTTAGTTTTTTTTTGTGATAAAATAAAATTTGTTACTTGTCAAATTTGGTAGATTATAATGCCTACTGGGATTTTTTTAAATGACATCCTCTACATGTTAGTACACCATTAAATAGCATTTTTCAGTTTGTATACAAAAAAAGATAACACTTGCTATTTATTTTCAGTAGTTAACGATATACAGGATATTCAAGTTATTGAACTAAATTTTAACCTTTAGGTGGCTCAGTCACTTTACTCTTTTCTTATTTGGGTTATCACAATAGTTCTTCTACTAACAAACTTAGTTTTTTTGTGAGAAGGCCAAATATGATAATAAAAAATTTGTCACTTGTCAAATTTAAAAATTTTTTTTTTGAATGGCAGCCTCTACATATAAGCACGCAAGTAAATAGCATTTTTCAGTCCATGTACAAAAATATATAACTCTTGATGTTTATTTTTAGTCGTTACGAATATACAGGACATTCAAGCTATTAAACTTAATTTCAACTTTTAACTGGAGCCCTTAATTTACCATTTTCCTATTTAGGTGTCAAAAAAATTTTTAAGGAAGCCAAATATGATAACGAAAGATTTGTCACGTTTGACAATTTTTTAAAATAACACCCGCTATATATAAGTACATTATTAAATAACATTTTTTCAGTCCGTTTATAGAAATATACACAGGGCCTTCAAGTTACTGAAGGGAATTTTAACCATTAAGATGCTTACTCGATTTACTATTTTCTTATTTGAGGTATAAAAAAATGGTTTTCACTAATAAACTTAGTTTTTTTTTGAGGAAATCAAATATGATAACACAAAAGTTGGTACTTGTTAAATTTGACATATTACAAAGCCTACTAGAATTTTTTAAACGGCACCCTCTACATATGAGCCCATCATTAAATAGCATTTTTCAGTCCGTTTACAAAAATATATACATTTGACTGAATTTTTAACTTTTAAGTATCTTACGCAATTTACTCTTTTCCTATTTGGTTTATCAAAAAAATTCTTCCACTAGTAAACTTAGTGCTTTGTGAAGAGGCCAAATATAATAACACGAAATTGGTCATTTGTCAAATTTGACAGTTTACAAAGCCAACTAGATTTTTTTTTAATGATACTCTCTGCATAAAAGCACATTATTAAATAGCGTTTTTTCAATCCATTTACAAGAAAATATAATTGCTGACATTAATTTTCAGTCTTTGCTGATATACAGGACATTCAAGTTTTGGAATATAATTATAATTTTCAAATGCCTTTTCTATTTTTCTTTTTGGGTATCAAAAAAAAAATTAACCAATAAACTCAGTTTCTTGTGAGAAAGCCAAATATGATAACAAAGGATTTATCGTTTGTCACATTTGACAATTTACAAAGGATTTTTTTTAACTAATACCTTCTACATATGAGCACACTATTAAATAACATTTTTCAGTCCGTTCATAAAAATATATAATACTTGATATTTATTTTTAATCGTTACCGATATTCAAGTTATTGAACGGAATTTTAATCATTAGGAGACTTACTCGATTTACTATCTTTCTATTTGGCACAACAAAAAGATTCGTTTACTAGCACACTTAGTTTTTTATGAGGCCAAATACGATGGCAAAAAATTTATCACTTTTCAAATCATATGTGTATAATACCAGTCTAAAAAAATCTAGTTGACTTTCTAATCTGTCAAACATGACAAGTGAAAAAATTTTAGTTATCATATTTGGCTTCCTCAAAAAAATAGGATTAGTCGGGAATTTTTTTTTTAATATACTAAACGGAAAATAGTAAGTTAAAATTCGGTTCAATAACTTGAATGCCTTATATACTGACAACGACTGAAAACAAATATAAAAAGTTATATATTTTTGTAAAGAGACTGAAAAATGCTATGGTGAGCGCATATGTAGAGGGTGCCATTTAAGAAAATCCCTTGTAATTTGTCAAATTTGACAAGTGAAAAATTATTTGTTATCATACTTGGCTCCCTCATAAATAACTAAATTTAATACAGGAAGTATTTACATGGTATGTAAAATAGAAAAGCAGTAAATTACGTAAGACCATTAAAAAAATGTCCCTATACAATGTACTTTGTTCTCCTTTTTGTCCCTTTATTTTTTTTAATTTTCATTTTGTTTCTTGTACCTTAAGCCCCTGTAATGCTCCTTGCTTTATCCTTTCTAACCCTTTTCTTGTAAATTAACATAGAATGAACCTTTTCGCAGCTCGTATAAAATTACAACTAGGAACTGGAGAGAATACTGTAAATATTGATTCATATAAAAATTTTCAGTCATAGTCGCACAGTCAGGGATGATCGAGATGTTGGTTCATATCTTAAACAAAGTATAGCTTGGGCAGTATTAATTTCTGCATATTTTATTCAATGTTTATGGGTTAAAATTGAAGTGCACAATATTACTGTTATTATCGGTATTTTGTATAAGGAGTTTGACAGTTTCAAATTCAAATACATGTTGGCAGCTGCAGGCTATTTTTTGTCCTGTTAGTATCTCACAAATTATTAGAGAACCCAATGGAATATCTATGCATTTAGTATCTTTTATTAATTTAATTTTTACAAATATAAAAAATATTGTTGATACCGGTGTGGTTGATTTAAATATTTTAGATGACTTTCAAACTTATGTAAGAGCTGGATTTGAGAATACACTTCCTCAATTACCTTTTTTTTATAGATATGTTAAAATAATGAATCTAAACCAGTTCCGAAATGGACTGAAACAAACTGACTAGCAAAAAATGCATTCTTTGCAGTAATTATGAAAAATTTTATTTTCTTGAATTGCTCTAGTTTAAATCTTTTTAAAAAATAAACACCATTTAAGCAATTTCGTAAAAACCAAAATATAGCTCCCTTTCTTGAATTACAAACAATATTGAATTAATGCAAACATTAAAAAACAAAGCTTTGAAGAAATTCAGAAAATATTTAATCCTTTAAAACAGACCCATTCTAAACTGTCTTTTAACTTAAGCAATCCAAATAACATTAACAACATTTTTATTAATTCTGCAAATTCTCTAAGTCCAATGAACCCTTTCATTTCAGCCTGTCAAAAAAAAGGATGTTGGTTCTGATAAAATTAATAAAATTAAACTATAATTAGTAATTGTTGTTCGTCCAGTATTACATTCGTTACTGCCATTATTAATAAATGTATTCTTAACAATCTATCTGATTATGTACATTTATGTATCATAAGCATACTTTATATCTTGTCTAAAGGGTTTGAAAAGGTGCTAGAAGAGCAGATAAGATTTTTATTTGGGCAGCATGATATTCTACCAACAAAACAATCTTACTTCAGAGCCAACTTTTTTTGTAAAACTGCTTTAACTTGCATAAATAATGATATTTTAAAAGCTGCTGTTGAAAATAAGCTAACTGCTTTATGGTAGTACTGCTAGATATTAACAAAGTATTTCGTTTATAAGGTTTAGTGACCGTACTCATTTTTTTTTTTTTCGTTTTACCAGATCGTACACAACAAGTTGTGTATGATACAGCTTTCAGATGCTTCAAATGTATATCTCAGAGTACCACAGAATGGTATTCTAGTGCTTGATTGGATACAATTAGTACATCCAAATGTAGCTCTATTGCATACATTCAAGCAGAGCGGCACTTTTGGTAACTTCTAAAAAAAAACGATTCTTTTCGTTTCGTTTTTAGTTGTTATACCAATGCTGCCATCTATGCCTTCGAGCAGTAAGCTCAAGAAGGGTGCGTTTCTGCAATAATTGCCAGCCGTGCTGTGCCGCTCTGCTTGAATAGACTTAATAAGTCGCCGACAGAGTGCAGTATAAGCAACTATTTGTTATACTTTTCCGTTAGTTACTTGGATAAAGGACCAAAAATGTGTTCTAGTATTTGCTGAACCTAGCACCAGCTGATGAGCCGTGATACGGCGAAACGCGTCTTGGGATGGTTCAGCAAATACGAAGAACACTTTTGGTAACTTCTAAAAAAAAAACGATTCCTTTCGTTTCGTTTTTAGTTGTTATACCAATGCTGCCATCTATGCCTTCGAGCACTAAGCTCAAGAAGGGTGCGTTTCTGCAATAATTGCCAGCCGTGCTGTGCCGCTCTGCTTGAATAGACTTAGTAAGTCGCCGACAGAGTGCAGTATAAGCAACTATTTGTTATACTTTTCCGTTAGTTACTTGGATAAAGGACCAAAAATGTGTTTCTAGTATTTGCTGAACCTAGCCCAGCTGATGAGCCGTGATACGGCGAAACGCGTCTTGGGATGGTTCAGCAAATACGAAGAACACTTTTGGTAACTTCTAAAAAAAAACGATTCTTTTCGTTTCGTTTTTAGTTGTTATAACCAATGCTGCCAATATAATATATTACACTTTTTTAAAACTCTTTAAGCACTATCATCGCTCCAACTTAACATTCATAACATACGGCAACGAAACATTTTCGGCGTTTGCAGTGGGGCAAGTGGATTTACAATCCCATATTATATTTTACGTCTCTCGTTGTCACATTACTGTTCTTCCGCTTTCGTCTCCATATATATATATATATATATATATTATATATATATATATATAATATATATATATATATATATATATATATATATATACCCTGGTGAGCAAAAAAATCGACAAACGATTTTGCTTCATTTAACACCGATCCTTCAATTTAGTTTTCAAACAGTGGTATTATTTTTGGTATCATTAGAATGCTGATTTTTTTACTTTTTCCAATAATACCAAAAACAATTGGATTTCCAAAAAGTTTTACCGATTAAAACGGTTTTACTCAATAGAACCGTTTTTGCTCGCTCAGCATCGTACTTTTTGAGCACTATTCATCCTTATAAAAACACATGCAACTGCATTTTCCTATCATTCCTCGGAACTTGAACCGTCAACATCTCTGCTATACCTGTTCACTAATTACGTAATCGGAAAATGGATACCACTCCGGAAGAGATGGCACAAGTCATTGCCCCATTGCAAGAAGAGCATTGCCAGTGTGTAGTCGCTACGCAACTGCACCTGAGCCAGTCAACTGTCTCCAGAGTTTACAGACGTTACCAAGAGACTGGCGCCTTTACACGGAGATCAGGACCTTGACCAGCGTTGAGGTTCAGCAGGAGCTCCAACAAGCTCGTGGTCGGGCTGTCAGTCATCGGACAGTCAGAAGAAGACTAAGCTAACTCTGAAGAGACCAGCTAACGGACTCAAATTGACAGCTGCCCATCGACAAGCGCGACTCAGATTAGACCAATAACATGTCGACTGGACCTTAGAGCAATAGCGCTCCGTTTTTATTCTCCGATGAGTTCCGAATGTGCCCACATGTCAATGATGGAAGAAAACGAGTCTATAGGAGGCCTGGGGAGCGCTATGCGCAGCGCTGCATTACCGAAACAGTCGCCTACATAGGAGGTCCTATCATGGTGTGGAGAAGCATCTCACTGGATGCGAAAACCGACATGGTTTTCGTGACTGATGAGACTCGTAACGGTGGATTACTTGCTGACCGGTATATCGGGGAGCTCCTGCAGGAACACGTCCTTCCTTACGCTGGGTTTGTTGGCGATAGCTTCGTGCTAATGCACGACAATGCGAGGACACATGCTGCTACATCGGTGAGGCAATACCTGGCGGAAGCGGTAATACCCACATTAAGTTGGCTTGTGTGGAGTCCTGACTTCAATTCAATTGGAATGAGCTCAAAAGAAGAGTTTGAGCCAGAAATCCAGCCCCTGCATTGCTGAGGGACTAAAAGGTGGCGGAAAATTGGGGAAGAATCCCATACGCAGAGGCAAAAAGCTCACTCGCTCCATAAAAAACCGGCTGGAAGCAATAATAAGGGCCAGAGTGGTAATACAAAATATTGATTTTGGTTTTATCAACAAATTTAATTGTTAAACTTAAAATTTGATTAATTTCTCTTTTCTCCTACCCTTATTTTAAATATTTGTTCTCCTTGTTTCCCGTTTCAATCATTTTAATCAGTAAAAAGCATGAGGTATGCTATGGAATTTGGCGTCATTAGAAAAATAATAGAATGGGCTTTCAAGCGATACTAAAATCCGTAAGATATATGAAAACTAACTTCTAGGATCCGTGTTAAATGAAATCAAATAGTTTGAATAGATTTTTTGGCTCACCAGTATATATATATATATATATATATATATATATATATATATATATATATATATATATATATATATATATATATATATATATATATATAATATATATATATATATATATATATATATATATATATATATATATATATATATATATATATATATATATATATATATATATATATATATATATTGAATATTGATCTTATAAATTAAGGCCACATACCTCCTGACTAAAAGTCTGCATACACTTAGACCTATTGTTCTAACATTTGTTGTATAGTAATCGATGGAACATTTTGGTTTGCTGTGTATAATGATGAACAGTCAATGTATTATTATTATATTTGAATGAAGATTTGAATTTTTTTAGTTATATGTGTGGTAATATCTTGATTAATTTGATTTTTTTGGATTAAGATTATGAATATTTATATCTAAATTGAATTTTATTCAGTAAGTAGTCAGCTTCCTTTATCAAAAAATATGATCTATAAAACTGGCAGATGGATTTTGCGTGTATACTTTAGTTTTGTCAATTATATTTTTTATATTGATTAAATTTTAGTGTTATGTAATCATGTTATTTAAGTCAACTGATATTTTTATGTTACGTAATATAATCTATAATATATATAAAATGCAACGTCTCTCTGTCTGTATGACCGTTAGTGCGCTTATCACTGGAGAACCACTTATCCGATTTACGTTTTTTTTTTTTAAAACATACATTCTCTGGCCAGGTTATAGGCTATATTTTATTATGATAGGTAGCATAGGGAATGAGCAGTGACGACAATAGTGAATGAAGTCGGAAAAAGTTTGCCGTTAGCGCGTTCCCTTGCAATACACAGCCTAAACCATTAAATTTGGAACAATATTAAGCAGCAGAGAATATCTATAATCTATAATATATATAAAATGCAATGTCTCTCTGTCTGTCTGTCTGTCCACTGGTGCGTTTATCACGCGAGAACCATTTATCCGATTTACGTGATTTTTTTTAAATTCTTAATTTAATATATGTCAAAAAAAATCTATAATATATGTTATATAAAATGTAACGTCTCTCTTCCTGTCTGTCTATCCATTACTGCGCTTAGCACTCAAGAACCACTTATCCGATTTACGTGTTTTTTTTTTTATAAAATACAAAGGGAATAAACAGAGACAAACTGCTAATATGTAGGAAAAAAGATGGAATTTTAGCAGTAAGCTTCACAGAAAGACTGAATAGATGGGGGAAATACTTTAAAGAAACACTAAATGGAGATGAAAATGAGTTGAATGAGAAATAGGAAGCAAAATTAACTGAAGGGCAGGAGGCGACAGATAAACCCTGCAAAGAAGAAATAAGAGAAATACTGAGAACCCAAAAAAAATAAGGCCCCGGGTGGAAATTGTAGAGCTGATAAAAGCTGGAGGAGTAGATCTGGAAAATGAAATATGCCGGTTGGTACAAGAAATATGGGAAACAAAAAAGATGCCAGTGAGCTAGAGAGAGTCGCTCATTTGTCCAATATACAAAAAAGGAGAAAAAACTATATGTGCTAATTATAGACCAATAGCCTTACTGGATGTCGTATACAAGATAGTAGTGTTGACTATCAAAAACAGACTAGCAGAGAAAGCCGAGTCTATTCTGGGAGAGTACCAGTGTAGATTCAGGAAAAATAGATCGGTTACAGACCAGATATTTTCGATTAAGCAAATCCAAGATAACAGCTTAGAACAAAATTTGGCACTACACTTGGTCTTTGTGGATTTCAGAGAAGCATATGACTCTGTAAATAGAGAAGGACTCTACAAGATAATGGAGGAACTAAAAATTCCAAGTAAATTGATTCGCATGGTGAGAATCACCCTGGATGACACAGAAAATAGAGTGTTGGTTGAGGGCAAAGTATCAGACAAGTTTAAGGTGAAGAGAGGATTAAGACAGGGGGAACCAGTGTCGACATGTCTATTTAATTTGGTACTAGAGAAGATAATCCGTGAGTCAGAAATAAAAACAAATGGAACTATATACCAACAAACCTGCCAATACTTGGTCTATGCGGAAGATGTAGCAGTGATTGCAAGAGCAAAAGAGAACCTCAAAAAAGCCATAGGTAGGATAGAAGAAAGGGGAAGGATGAGAGAACTAAAGATAAATGAGGAAAAAACAAAATACATGGAAATTACAAAGAAGAAGGATAATAAAAACAACAAAAGTTTAAATATAATAAACAACTTAAGAAAAAGATATATGTTTGAAAAAGTAGACAAATTTAATTATCTGGGAGTAACAATAACATAGAGTGGAGAAGAAAGGACGGAGATACAAGAAAGAATAGCGAAAGGACGGAGATGTTTGGGGGCAATGAATCCAATATTGAAATTAAAGAATGTATCAAGAAGAGCAAAAGAAAGAATATATACGACAGTTGTCAAGCCCACGGTGACATATAGATGCGAAACGTGGAAACTGAATGTAAGCGGAAAGGAGACGTTGGAGGTGTGGGAAAGGAAAGCTTTAAGAAGAATCTACGTAGGAAGAAAAGAAGAGGGACTATGGAGAAGAAGAACAAACTACGAATTAAAATGGCTATATACGAAACTCCTTATAAGCCAAATCATAATAAGCCAGCGATTAGGATGGTTGGGACACGTGGCAAGGATGAAGGAAGAAAGACAGGCAAAGCAAGCCCTAATAAGAGGAGTGGTTGGAAGAAGAGGCAAGGGTAGACCTCGATCTACATGGATTCAGGCAGTAAAGCAAGATCCGGAGTTGATGGGAATCCCGCACTGAGAAAAGCTAACAGGAGACAAAAAGAAGTGGAGATAAGTATGCAACCAAGCCATGGGCCTCTAACGCCTCTTGAGTTTTATAATAATATAAACATAACGAATAAGCAGTGACGATAAAGGTGAATCAAGTTCACGCGAGCGGAGCCGCGGGCACGGCTAGTTTAATATAAATCACATAAATTAATAGAATCTGCAGTTTGTGCTAATCAACATTTAAAAATTTATCATACTTTACAAGATTTTTTCCTGGCTTTAATATTGGTATTTTAAAATAATCAATAATAGTAATTATAAAATCTGCTTTTAATTTTTTTTTATTTATTTTTAAACTGCGACCATTTAATTTTAATATTTAAAGATCTTCATTATGTAAAAATACGTAATTTTTTAAATCAGTGTTATTCGCTGGATGGTAAATTTAAACATCGTCAACAAGGACTGGAATATTTCCATATTTATTTATATCTCAAAAGTATACAAATTAAATTATAACTGACCAAAAATAGATGCTCAATGGACTTGAGTTTGTAAAGGGTTTGAAATTTCTGTTTATTAGATAATTACTCGTAGCAAACTACTGACAAGTTTATCAATATATTTAATTTCAGCTAGGAACGTCTCATACATCAAAGAATCAAAACTCTTCGCTAAATTAAGGCAAACTATGTTAGTGTCAAAACATGAATCACAATTATCCATTATATCGCTTGAAAGGTTTTCAACTAAAATTTGCCTTAAAATAAGCCGAAAGTCACTTATTTTTATGTTTCGGGCATTGGGAACTTTTAGAACTTGTATAACAATATTGATTTTAAAAATATTTCGAAAAACGTTATTTATATTTCAATAATTTACCATATGTTTTTAGTCATTCATGCAACCACCTTTAAAACTCAAATTTAACATTTGTGTCGTTATACCACCGATGCCACAAGAACGTGTTTTAATGGTAGATTAAATATTTAGAATATCAACGTTTGAAATAGGTTTTCTGTTTATACAGGTGTTTTCATTGTTACTGAAATAAAATTAAAATCAATTTAGATATAGAACAATTATTTAAATCATACCTATTGAGATTCGTGTAAATTAGTAGAAATTTTAAAATATTCTAAAATAATTTAGGATCCTTTAATTTAATTTTGTCCTTAATTTTAATTGTTTTTGGTAAATTATTTCTAATATTAAAGATATCATTCCAAAAAATCTAAATGTTAAAAATATTTTCAATGGCAAAAGAAATCCAAGGATTGCATTTTTAGTGTTCCGTAAGGAACACTTATAAGATCGCTTCGGTGTCTGTTTGTTCGTCTGTCCGTCTGTCACAACCTATTTTCTCCCGAAACTATTTGACATAGAAAGTTGAAATTTGGACCTAATATAGAAATTGATGGCCCGTCAGAGCCGTGTAGTTTTGATAGTTAAATTTTGACTTAAGGGGTTAGTTTTGGGGGGAGAAAGTGGAAGTGAAACAAAAAAATACCAGATAATCGAGTGAGGTGTCAAATGAAAGATTGTAAAATGACGAGTTTGAAAATATATATAATGTAATACTTGCGCACAATTATCTTTGTATTATTTTTAAAAAAGGGCGAAAAATCACTGTCCCCCCATCCCCACATTATCTCAAAAAGTACTGATCAAAAAATTTTGAAAAAATTTTGGAATATTCTTTATAGAGTGTAGATTGAAGGAAAATTATCAGGAGTGCGTTAATTTTAATAATTTATCTGGTATATAAACAAAAAACAAAAAATTTCAAGGTCATCAGTTTTCACTAAACTCATTTGGGATGTTTTTGTGAAGTCACTGATCATTTTATACTTCCGTAACAAAAATTATTATTTTAAAAGCAATCAACGCAACGTACGAAACACTAATTGCGCAAGTCCAACTTGCACCTGGCCGGTTATTATTTTTAGATGTTTGAAGTGGTGCATGCTGAATTTACTCTATGTATTACTGTTGAATATTTCTACTTAATTTTTAAAATTATTTGTGGTTTCGATCTCTTTCCGTAAAAAAATATACTCAGAAATTTTTACAGTTTTTCATGTTTCCAGGTCCGTGGCTACCGAAGAACATAGTTTTCGTTTTCGTCTATCCGTTTTTTCTGTTAGTCTGTTTGTATAATACAACACCCAAACGAAACAATATATCGATTCCAGGTTTAGTGCATTATAATACTTGAAGCAGGATAGAAACCTATAGCTTCTCAGCTATCGTTTGGAAGAACAAAATAAAAGGGTTGAGGGCTCTTAAATGTTGTATCATTTCAGTAACCATACGATTATATAAAGGGTAAAGGTGGTTACTCCGTATATTTCGTATTATGGTATAAGTTAAATTTTGGGGATGAAATCGGAAGTGAAAAAATATTTTTTGACTAGTTCATCGTCAAATGAAAGCTTGTAAAAACACGACTTTAAAAATATATATAATGTAATACTTGCACACACTTTTATTTGTATTATTTTTAAAAAATTTCGAAAAATCGCTGTCGTCCCTTATCTAGAAAAGTACTGAACAAAAAAATTTTGAAAAAATTCTGAAATATTCTCCACAGGGTGTAGATTGAACGAAAATTATCACGAGTGCATTATCTTTAATAACACACGCCGACATGATTTTTATTGTCTAAAATGTTGGTAACTTTTTTACTAATTCGGTGACACTGATTGCGAATTTACCACTCGTTTTATCGTATGACATCAGGTTTTAAAGATAATCTATTTAGTGGTAATTTTCACTTTTTTCATAAAAAAAATTCAAACTATTAAGTTTTGGCGCTTTTTTTCCACAAGTTATGCGACCTCTCGTAAGAAAGCGTGTTAGTTACGACAGCCACAACACTCATTCGCAATACTTATGAAAATTTGGAATTATTACTTAATAAAATTCAGTATCAAAATTACGGTTGGCAGCTTTGTGAAAATCTTAAAATTATATCTATGTTATTAGGTCAACAATTAGGATATACAAAATATCCTTGTTTTTGATGTGAGTGGAATAGTAGAGCACGACAACTACACTACGTAAAAAAACAATGGACTCCTCGGGATAAGCTTGAACCTGGAACCAAAAATATATTACGAAAAAATTTAATCGATCCTAAAAAGTTTTGTTACCTCCGTTTCATATTAAATTAGGTTTAACCAAAAAGAAGGTTTTAAGCCAGAAATCCAGCCCCTGTATTGCTGAGGGACTAAAAGGTTGCGATGGCGGAAAAGTGGGGAAGAATCCCACAGACGGAGGCAAAAAAGCTCACCCGCTCCATAAAAAACCGGCTGGAAGCAGTAATACGGGCTAAGGTGGTAATACAAAATATTGATTTTCGTTTTATCAACAAATTTAATTGTTAAACTTAAAATTTGATTAATTTTGTTTTTCTCTTACCCCTATTTTAAATCTTTGTTATCCTTGTTTCCCCTTTCAATCATTTTAATCAGTAAAAAGTATGAGGTATGCTATGGAATTTGGTATCATTAGAAAGATAATAGAATGGACTTTCAAATGATACTAAAATCCGTAAGATGTATGAAAATTAACTTCTAGGATCCGTGTTAAATATATATATATATATATATATATATATATATATATATATATATATATATATATATATATATATATGTATTTTGTTCTTATAAATTAAGGCTTGAATAAATACCAAAGAACCCCGACAAACTCCTTTTATGGTCTCCTTTGATATAAAGAATATGTTCTCCAACATTCCAGCTGAAGAATGCATACCAATAAATCCATAAAATACTGAACAAATCTAATATAAACCCTGTGATCTCCTCCGAAATATTATCTGCTTTTGAAACATGCCTCTCTCAAACATATTTCCAATTCAATCACAAATTCTACCTTCAAAACTCAGGTTTACCAATGGGATCACCACTTAGTCCTCTCTTAGCAGACATTTTCATCACACATATAGAAAGAGAAATTATTAACTCTAATCATGGCAAAAACCACATTCATTTTTGGTACAGATATGTTGACGACATCCTCGCTTGTTTCAAAGGCTCCTCAAGACAACTAGACAATCTCTTAAATTTCATTAATAGCATCCACCCAAAAATTCAGTTTACTCTAGAACAGGAAGCAGATAACAAAATTAACTTTTTAGATCTAAGCATCTTACATATGAATAACAGTTGCACATTTAAAGTATACAGAAAACCCACATTCACAGGTATAACGATCCCAAAAGACTCATTCCACTCAAACCAACATAAAATGGCAGCATTCAACTCAATGATACATAGAGCCCTTTCACTCCCGTTATCCAAAGCTGACCTAGAAGACGAACTAAATACTATTAAAAACATTGCCACAAAAAATAACTTCTCTCGAGAGTGGGTTGGAAAACTAATTAACAAAAAACAAAAGCAACTTACTTTTCGCTTAATATACCCTAAAATAAAATCCACGGAACAACATACATACATTACACATACCCTACCATGGCACGCTATCCGAAAAATTAGCCAATATTTTTTCAAAACGTAATCTGAAAATTGCGTTCAAATCGCAAAATACCCTATCAAATATCCTTTACAATGCCAAAGATAAGATGGACAAATTTCAAAAATGCGGAGTTTATAAGTTAAAATGCTCGGACTGTAACAGCATATATATTGGACAAAGCGGAAGAAACATTAAAAACCAGATATACAGAATATTTTAGATCATATAGACTACAAAAAAACAGATTCCTCATTTGCAAACCACTGTACAGAAAACCAACACCCCTTTCCCGATTTACATAATACAGAAATTCTACATTATGCGGAGAAAGGTTTTAAATTAAATATCTTAGAATAATTGGAAATTTATAAACATCGGAAAAACCAAAATTGTAATTTGTTAAACGACCAACTAGACCTTTTCTATTCACCGCTATTTACCGTCATTAAACCATAAAATTACTACCTACCACTTAAGATCAATTGTATTAACCCTAGAATTAAATAATAATGTTTTATAATAATATATTTTATACCTACCACCTAACTTTAATTTTAGTATGACTTGTCTATTTAATTCAGTTTAGTACGTAAGCTTGATAATGACCGCATAGGTCGAAACTGCAGTCGCAAAACTAGTGCAATATAGTGGTAATAATACATAATAAAGTGTTTTATTTCTTTCCGTTAAAATACCATATACCTTCTGACTGAAAGTCTGCATTCACTTAGGCCCATTGTTCTAACATTTGTTGTATTGTAATCGATGGAACATTTTAGCTTGCTGTGTATAATGATAAACAGTAAATGCATTATTATTATATTTGAATGAAGACTTGTATTTTTTAGTAATAGATTAATTTGATTTTTTGGGTTAAGATTATGAACGTTTATGTCTAAATTAGCCGTGTCTGCAGCTCCGCTCGCGTGAACTTGTTTCACTATTATCGTCAGTGCTTATTCGTTATGTTTATATTATTATATAGCTCAAGGGGCCTTAGAGGTCCATGGCTTGGTTGCATACCTGTCTCCACTTCTTTTTGTCTCCTGTTAGCTTTTCTCAGTGCGGGATTCCCATCAACTCCGGATCTTGCTTTACTGCCTGAATCCATGTAGATCGAGGTCTACCCTTGCCTCTTCTTCCAACCACTCCTCTTATTAGGGCTTGCTTTGCCTGTCTTTCTTCCTTCATCCTT
The DNA here is from genome assembly GCA_019049505.1 of Pachyrhynchus sulphureomaculatus. Classification (NCBI taxonomy): domain Eukaryota; kingdom Metazoa; phylum Arthropoda; class Insecta; order Coleoptera; family Curculionidae; genus Pachyrhynchus; species Pachyrhynchus sulphureomaculatus. Next base: position 47,448,040 of record CM032448.1, read on the forward strand.
GCCACGTGTCCCAACCATCCTAATCGCTGGCTTATTATGATTTGGCTTATAAGGGTTTCGTATATAGGCATTTTAATTCGTAGTTTGTTCTTCTTCTCCACAGTCCCTCTTCTTTCCTTCCTCCGTAGATTTTTCTCAAAGCTTTCCTTTCTCACATCTCCAACGTCTCTTTTTCTCTTGCATTCAGTTTCCACGTTTCGCATCTATATGTCGCCGTGGGTCTGACAACTGTCGTATATATTCTTTCTTTTGCTTTTCTTGATACATTCTTTAATTTCAATATTGGATTCACTGGCCCCAAACATCTCTGTCCTTTCGCTATTCTTTCTTGTTTCTCCGTCCTTTCTTGTCCACTCTATGTTATTGTTACTCCTAGATAATTAAATTTGTTTTACTTTTTCAAACATATATCTTTTTCCTAAGTTGTTTATTATATCTAAACTTTTATTGTTTTTAATATCCTTCTTCTTTGTAATTTCCATGTATTTTTTTTTCCTCATTTATCTTTAGTTCTCTCATCCTTCCCCTTTCTTCTATCCTACTTATGGCTTTTTCGAGGTTCTCTTTTGCTCTTGCAATCACTGCTACATCATCCGCATAGGCCAAGCATTGGCAGGTTTGTTGGTATATCGTTCCATTTGTTTTTATTTCTGACTCCCGGATTATCTTCTCTAATACCAAATTAAATAGACACTGGTTCCCCCTGTCTTAATCCGCTCTTCACCTTAAACTTGTCTGATACTTTGCCCTCAACCAACGCTCTATTTTCTGTGTCATTCAGAGTCATTCTCACCATACGAATCAATTTACTTGGAATTTTTAGTTCTTCCATTATCTTGTAGAGTCCTTCTCTGTCAGAGTCATACGCTTCTCTGAAATCCACAAAGACCAAGGGTAGTGCCAAATTTTGTTCTAAGCTATTATCTTGGATTTGCTTAATCGAAAATATCTGGTCCGTAACCGCTCTATTTTTCCTGAATCCACATTGGTACTCTCCCAGAATAGACTCGGCTTTCTCTGCTAGTCTGTTTTTGATAGTCAACACTACTATCTTGTACACGACGTCCAGTAAGGCTATTGGTCTATAATTAGCACATATAGTTTTTTCTCCTTTTTTATATATTGGACAAATGAGCGACTCTCTCCAGCTCACTGGCATCTTTTCTGTTTCCCATATTTCTTGCACCAACCGGCATATTCCACCCGGTGCCTTATATTTTTTGGGTTCTGAGTATTTCTCTTATTTCTTCTTTGCAGGGTTTATTTGTCACCTCCTGCCCTTCAGTTAATTTTGCTTCCTATTTCTCATTCAACTCCTCATTTTCATCTCCATTTAATGTTTCTTTAAAGTATTCCGCCCATCTATTCAGTATTTCTGCGAAGCTTACTGCTAAACTTCCATCTTTTTTCCTATATATTAGCATTTTGTCTCTGTTTATTCCCTCTCTATTTTATATAAAAAAAAAACATGTAAATCGGATAAGTGGTTCTTGAGTGCTAAGCGCAGTAACGGGTAGACGGACAGGCAGAGAGATGTTACGTTTTATATATATTATAGATTTTTTTGACATATATTAAATTAAGAATTAAAAAAAAATCACGTAAATCCGATGAGTGGTTCTCGAATGATAAGCACACTAACGGACAGACAGACAGAGAGATGTTGCGTTTTATATATATTATATAGATTATTATTATTATTATTATTATATAACCTCTTCAGAGAACATATATGTATGAATTTAAAAAATCACGTAAGTGGTTCTCGAGAGATAAGCGCACTAACGGACAGACAGAGTGACGTTGCATTTTAGGAGTACATATATTCTAGATATAGATTATTATTATTACTATATAACCTGGCCAAAGAATATATGTATGAATTTAAAAAAAAGACACGTAAATCGGATAAGTGATTCTCGCCTGATAAACGCACTAATGGACAGACAGACAGACAGACAGAGAGACATTGCTTTTTATATATATATATAGACTATAGATTATAGATATTCTCTGCTACATAATATTGTTCCAGCTTTAATGGTTTAGGCTGTGTACTGCAAGGGAACGCGCTAACGGCAAACTTTTTTCCGACTTCATTCACTATTATCGTCACTGCTCATTCCCTATGCTACCTATCGTAATAAAATATAGCCTATAACCTGGCCAGAGAACATATGTATGTTTTAAAAAAAAAAGTACGTAAATCGGATCAGTGGTTCTCCAGTGATAAGCACACTAACAGACAGACAGACAGAGAGACGTTGCATTTTATATATATTATAGATGGAATTTTATTCAGTAAGTAGGCAGCTTCCTTTATCAAAAAAAAATATGATCTTGTTTTTGATGTGAGTGGAATAGTAGAGCACGACCACGACACTACGTAAAAAAACAGTGGACTCCTCGGGATAAGCTTGAACCGGGAACCAAAAATATATTACGAAAAAATTTAATCGATCCTAAAAAGTTTTGTTACCTCCGCTTCATATTAAATTAGGTTTAACCAAACAGTTCGTTATAGCCCCAAATAAAGAAAGTGACTGTTTTAAGTACCTACACAATCTTATGCAAAAATAAAAGAAGGAATTTTTGTTGGACAACAAATCAGATCCTTGATGAATGATAAGGAATTTGAAGCGACAATGATTACTATCGAATTAGAAACTTGGCTTGCGCTCAAAAATGTTATAAATAATGTTTTGGATAATCACAAACATCCAAACTATAAAAATATTGTCGCAACGTTGTTAGATAAACATCAAAAGTTGGGATGCAATATGAGTATGAAACTCCACTTTCTTGATTCACATCTGGATTTTTTCCCTGAAAATCTTGGTGATTTTAGTGAAGAATAGGGAGAATGATTTCATCAAGACATCAAAACTAAGAAAACAAGATACCAAGGTTGATGGAGTGTGAATATAATGGCTGATTACTGTTGGTCAATAAAACGTAATATTCCATACGCAATCCATCAAAAAATTCACCACCAGGCGTAATTTTATGGAAAAACGCAAAAGATATCACCTAGAATAATCGTAGTACAACAATTGTAATTGATGTTTTCTTTGTAAATGTTCGAATAAATATATTTTAACTTAGTAATTTATTTTATCTTAAAAAATCTATAATAAATATATTTTTTTTTATTTTGTAGAAAAACCAAATGTGATAGAAAGAAAATACGGATACTTCTGAATTGAGGACATGTGAAGTAAAAAAAAATAGCTATTAAAATGAAAACGATGCTCATAAATTTCTAATATATCGGCCTGTGTAATTTATGTGGTATATAAAAAAACAAAAATTTGAAGGTCGTTAGTTTTCAGTAAAGATCGGAAAAAACTTTGCTGAAACCTCATTTGGGGTGTATTTTGTGAAGTCATTGATCATTTTATACCTCCATAACAAAAATTTTTATTTTAAAAGCAATTAACGTACGGAACACTAATTGCGCAAGTCCGACTTACACTTGGCCGATTATTTTCTTTTGAGTTTATATGGAATCGAAAGTTGATTTCAAATTTATTACCCGTGACAAATATTAAAAAAATATTAAAAAAAAATAATATTATTTATTAAATTATCAACATATGAATATGTATTAAAAACTAAATATCTTGGGATTAAATCGGTCAATTTAAATGGACTTGACGCTTATTTTATTGTAAAAAGAATATATTTTTCAATAATCAAGACGACGTTAAAAAATTAATTAAATATATCTATTGTTATTTCAAAACTAGAATCTAAACGGAAAAAATATATGTTCTCTTACAAGCAAAAATATTGGATTAAAACGGTTTGAAAGGATATTTATTTAAAACTAGCAGTGCCCGCGGCTCCGCTCGCGTCTACTTGATTCACTACTATCGTCACTGCCTACTCCTTATGTTACCTAACGTAATAAAATATCTGCGATTATTTCCCCTTATCTCCCATTATTTCTCCTTATCTCCCATTATCTCTACATAATTTCCATTATCTAGGCTTATCTCTGCTCATCTCCCATTATTTCTCCTTATCTCCCATTATTTCCCCTTATCTCCCATTATCTCACCTTATCTCCAATTATCTAGGCTTGTGTCGACTTATCTTGCAATATTTTTCCTTATCTCCCATTATTTCTCCTTATCTCCAATTATCTCACCATAACTCCCATTATCTAGACTTATCTCTGCTTATTTCCCATTATTTATCCTTATCTCCCATTACTTATACTTATCTCCCATTATCTCACCTTACCTCCCATTATCTAGGCTTATATCGAATTATATAGAACATATGTTTAAATTTATAAAAACACGTAAATTGGATAAGTGGTTCTCAAGTGATAAGCGCACTAACGGACAGACCGACAGACAGAGAGACGTTGCATTTTATATATTTATATTCTTTGCAACACGATATTGTTCCATATTTAATGGTTTACACAGCGTATTGCAAGAGAACGCGCTAACGGTAACCTTTTTTTTCCGACTTGATTCACTCTTATCGTCACTGCTTATTCTTTATGTTACCTAACGCAATAAAATATATCCTATAATTTGGCTAGAGAACATATGTATGTTTTTTTTAAAAAAAAAAGCACGTAACGCACTAACGGACAGACAGACAGACAGAGAGACGTTGCATTTTATATATATTATAGATAGATAACCTGGCCAGAGAAAATATGTATGTTTAAAAAAAAAAAGCACGTAAATCGGATAAGTGGTTCTCCACTGATAAGCGCACTAACGAATAAACAGACAGACAGGCAGAGAGACAGACAGACAAACAGACAGAGAGACGTTGCATTTTATATATATTATAGATAGAAGATTATAGATAACCTGGCCAGAGAACAAATCGTCCCTACCATGTCAAAATATCGAATACGAAAATGGGTAGTTTTCAGGAGAGCAAAAAAACCTCTTTAATAGTGGCACATTGCCAAAATTGCAAAGTTGAATACTTTTCCTACACATTTTTTAAACCTTTTTAGGATATTATCAAGATTTAGTCAGTTTAATCTTTTTTTAGTTTAAATTAGTTTTTTCATATTCGATAGTTTGACATGGTAGGGACGAAATGTATGAAATAAAAAAAAAACACGTAAATCTGATAAGTGGTTCTAGCGTGATAAAAGCACTAATGGATAGACAGACAGACAGAGAGACATTTCATTTTATATATATATATATATATATATATATATATATATACATATATATATATATATATATATATATATATATATATATATATATATATATATATATATATATATATATATCTATAATATATACAAAATGCAACGTCTCTCTGTCTGTCTGTCTGTCTGTCTGTCTGTCCGTTAGTGCGCTTATCACTGGAGGACCACTTATCCGATTTACGTGCTTTTTTTTTTTAAAAAAAAACATATGTTCTCTGGCCAGGTTATAGGCTATATTTTATTACGATAGGTAGCATAAGGAATGAGCAGTGACGATAATAGTGAATGAAGTCCAAAAAAAGTTTGCCGTTGGCGCGTTTCCTTGCAATACACAGCCTAAACCATTAAATATGGAACAATATTATGTAGCAGAGAATATCTATAATCTATAATATATATAAAATGCAATGTCTCTCGGTCTGTCTGTCTGTCTGTCCATTAGTGCGTTTATCACGCGAGAACCACTTATCCAATTTACGTGTCTTTTTTTAAATTCATACATATATTCTTTGGCCAGGTTATATAATAATAATAATAATCTATATCTATAATATATTTAAAATGCAGCGTCTCTCTGTCTGTCTGTCAGTTAGTGCACTTATCACTGGAGAACCATTTATCCGATTTACGTGCTTTTTTTTTAAAACATACATATGTTCTCTGGCCAGGTTATCTATCTATAATATATATAAAATGCAACGTCCCTCTGTCTGTCTGTCCGTTAGTGCGTTACGTACTTTTTTTTTAAAACATACATATGTTCTGGCCAGGTTATAGGATATATTTTATTGAGTTAGGTAACATAAAGAATAAGCAGTGACGATAATAGTGAATCAAGTCGGAAAAAAGGCTACCGTTAGCGCGTTCTCTTGCAATATACTGCCTAAACCATTAAATATGGAACAATATCTTGTTGCAAAGAATATAATATATAAAATGCAACGTCTCTCTGTCCATCTGTTAGTGCGCTTATCACTTAAGAATCACTTATCCGATTTACGTGTTTTTATAAATTTATACATATGATATGTTCTATATAATTCGATATAAGCCTAGATAATGGGAGAAAAGGTGAGATAATGGGAGATAGGTATAAATAATGGGAGATAAGGAGAAATAATGGGAGATAACCAGAAATAAGTCTAAGTAATGGGAGTTATGGTGAGATAATTGGAGATAAGGAGAAATAATGGGAGATAAGGAAAAATATTGCGAGATAAAACAAGATAACCCTAGATAATGGGAGATAAGGTGAAAAATGGGAGATAAGTATAAATAATGGGAGATAAGCAGAGATAAGTCTAGGTAATGGGAGTTATGGTGAGATAATGGGAGATAAATAGAAATAATGGGAGATAAGGAGAAATATTGCGAGATAAGTCGAGATAAGCCTAGATAATGGGAGATAGGGTGAGATAATGGGAGATAAGGAGAAATAATGGGAGATAAGGAGAAATAATGGGAGATAAGTAGAGATAAGCTTAGATAATGGAAATTATGTAGAGATAATGGAAGATAAGGAGAAATAATGGGGATAAGCAGAGATAAGTCTAAGTAATGGGAGTTATGTTGAGATAATGGGAGATAAAGAGAAATAATGGGAGATAAGGAAAAATAATGCAAGATAAGTCGAGATAAGCCTAGATAATGGGAGATAAGGTGAGATAATGGGAGATAAGTATAAATAATGGGAGATAAGCGAAGATAAGTCTAGGTAATTGGAGTTATGGTAAGATAATGGGAGATAAGGAGAAATAATGGGAGATAAGGAGAAATATTGCGAGATAAGTCGAGAAAAGTCTAGATAATGGGAAATAGGGTAAGATAATGGGAGATAAGGAGAAATAATGGGAGATAAGGAGAAATAATGGGGGATGAGTAGAGATAAGCCTAGATAATGGAAATTATGTAGAGATAATGGGAGATAAGGAGAAATAATGGGAAATAAGCAGAGATAAGTCTAAGTAATGGGAGTCATGGTGAGATAATGGGAGGTAAGGAGAAATAATGGGAGATAAGGAAAAATATTGCAAGATAAGTCGAGATGAGCCTAGATAATGGGAGATAAGCTGAGATAATGGGAGGTAAGTGTAAATAATGGGAAATAAGGAGAAATAATGGGAGATAAGCAGAGATAAGTCTAGGTAATGGGAATTATGGTGAGATAATGGGAGATAAGGAGAAATATTGCAAGATAAGTCGAGATAAGCCAAGGTAATGGGAGATAAGGTGAGATAATGGGAAATAAGGAAAAATAATGGGAGATAAGGAGAAATAATGGGAGATGAGCAGAGATAAGCTTAGATAATGGAAATTATGTAGAGATAATGGGAGATAAGGAGAAATAATGGGAGATAGGGGGAAATAATGGCAGATATTTTATTACGTTAGGCAACATAAGGAATAAGCAGTGACGATAGTAGTGAATCAAGTCCACGCGAGCGAAGCCGCGGGCACGGCTAATATATATATATATATATATATATATATATATATATATATATATATATATATATATATATATATATATATATATATATATATATATATATATATATATATATATATATATATATATATATATATATATATTTATAGATTATAGATTATAGATATTCTCTGCTACATAATATTGTTCCATATTTAATGGTTTAGGCTGTGTATTGCAAGGAAACTCGCTAGCGGCAAACTTTTTTGCGACTTCATTCACTATTCTCGTCACTGCTCGTTCCTTATGCTACATATCGTAATAAAATATAGCCTATAACCTGGCTAGAGAACATATGTATGTTTTAAAAAAAAAAAACGTAAATCGGGTAAGTGGTTCTCCAGTGATAAACGCACTAACGGGCGAACAGACAGACAGACAGGCAGACCGGCAGACAGGCAGACAGACAGAGAGACGTTGCATTTTATATATATTTAAAATAATTATGCCGTTGAAAAATTGTGGCCAGCAATTTATTTAAAAGTAGTCGAACTTTCTGTCTCGCGCTGCATGTCGCGCGCCGCGCGCTTCAGCCCCTGAACTCAGTACGCACTGCTAGGTCATTATTAATGTGTCGTATATAATCCTAGAATCGATTTTAGATAAAATATAATAATTTATCACTAATTAATATCTAAATAATAATATAAGAATTCCAAAATATAAGCTTAATAACTGAAACTTCATTTTATTTTACCTTTAAAACTCTTTAATACAGTATTTCGGTTTCGTAATTAGTCACAGCAAAAAAACATTTACTAAGTTGCCATAAAATCATGTTTTAATAAAGCAAGTAATTCTTTCTCGAGTTTCTTTAAGATTAATTAAAAATTTTAATTTTTTCTCATTAATTAAAAAATTAAATTAATGACAAAAAAAATGTATTTACTATTTAAGACAAAAGGAAATGTACACAGAAATTTATAATAATAATCAATTAAGGATATTAAATTAATTAAGTATTAATTTAATATTTTATATGTGTGTAAAAATCTCACCGATCAGTACTGATCCGTTCCTTGTAATTAATTTGACTAAGATAACTTCAAATAACTTGGATAACTCCTCACAAAAACTACCAGGACAATTTTTACATCTAAGCAAGTAACATACATGAACCAGATTCTGACAAATTATTCTTTTTAGGGCATCACGATAGGATAATGCAAAATTAACATTCTTCCTTTCAAATTCACAATTAAGGCCTAAGAATTTTAAATATACGAGGATGGATTGAAAAGTTAGCGGCGTCACCAAAAAATAATTATAATATTTTTATTATAGTACCCTCATATTTTCTTTGGTTGTCACAGTGTAAAATTTTGTTGCCGTAGAATTTGTGGTTTTTAGGTTAGAACGAGTTTAGTGAGACCAAGGGAAGCGTTTTTCGAAAAATGGAAAAAATTTAACAACGTGCGGTTATCAAGTATCTGTTTAAAAAAGATTAACACCAAAGGAGATCCACGATAATATGAAAACAACACTAGGGGAATCTGCTCTATCATATACCACTGTGAAAAATTGGGTTACAGAATTTAACCGTGGACGAGAGAGCATCGAAAATGATCCTCGGCATCGGCAAAGTGTGTGATCTCATATTGAGAGACCGTAGATTAACTATCAGGGAGGTTGCAGACACTATAAGCATCTCGTATGAACGAACACAAAACATCATTGCCAACGAGCTCGAATTTTCTAAAGTTTCCGCTAGGTGGGTTCCCAGATGGCAAAAACGAATTCGACTTACTATTTCTCGCGACTGTCTGGAGATGTTTGAGGCTGATCCGCAAGATTTTCTTAACAGGTTTGTGACAATGGACGAAACCTGGATTCACCACTATACTCCAGATTCAAAACAACAACCCAAGCAGTGGAAAAAATCTGGTAAACCGACCCCAAAGAAAGCGAAGGCAATTCCGTCGGCTGGAAAAGTGATGGCGTCAGTTTTTTGGGATGCTAAAGGTATTATTATGGTGGACTACCTTCCGAAAGGCCAAACAATAAACTCGACTTACTATTGCACCCTTTTGCGTCGTTTACGTCAAGAAATTAAAGAGAAACGCCCAGGATTACTGAGAAAGAAAGTTTTGTTCCACGCTCGCGTTCATACGTCTGTTAAGTCTATGGCTCAAATTCGTAATTGTGGTTTCGAATTGCTGCCCCGGCTTATTCTCCTGTGTTGGCACCTTCGGACTTTCATTCACATTCACAAAAAAACACCTCGGTGGCCAGAAATTTTCATCAAATGAAGAAGTCGAAACTACAGTTAACCAGTATTTTAAAGACCTTGAGGAATCTCTTTTTTCAAACAAATGTGGAAGCTTTTGGAAGCAGGTGGACATTACGTCAAAAAATAAAACATATTTTTGTACGTATTTTATTTTGTTTTTTTAACTAGCCCGCGAACTTTTCAACTCATTTTTATCTGCCAAAATAAATTGCTTGTGGTACATTTTAGTAAACTTGGATAAACTTATCTTAATAGCAGGGTATTTGTATTGAAATTCATCATACAAGTCCTTCAAGTTAAAAAGAAGTAAAGGTTTTTGTAAATGTTCCCGACCTGTATCAGTTTTTATTGAAATTGAATCTTTACGTCCTGGTATAAACCTGCTTGATTCGTCACTTAAGTAGAAATCTATCACTTTTTCTTTAATAAGATGTGGCCATCGACGATCATTTCTTTTCTTCGGACATAATTCGTAGCGGTTTGTTATCCTCAATTTCTTTGCCTTTAAAGTCAACTTGTGCGAAACATTAAAATAATGTTTCATTTGACAAATACTGATCTCTGATGGAAGTGTGGTCAAAATCTCAACTTTTTTAGAATAACTAGTTTCCTTTGATAAAGCATTCTTTTCATCATTTCTTAATTTTTCAACGATTTGAAACTATTGCATTTTCTTTTTCTTTCGTAAAACATTAGCAATACTTTTTATTGGATTACACAGGCCCACAGTGTGTCGACTAGTACAAGTTAGCTGGACAAAATTATTTTTTCACTTATTTCAATTGTTTATGTATATTCTAGGCATATTTAACGATAACTCGGGAACAACTTGTCGGATTTTTATAAATAAAACATTAAAAAATGCGTAACAAAATTTTATTAAAGTTGATTGAATATTATTTTATTCTATCTTTTATCGTTTTGGAGTTATTTAGAAATTAATGGAGAGAAAAAAAATTTTTTCATGTAAAATTCATTACTTTTTTCGGTAAAAAGCGCAATAACGAAAGAAAAACAAAATATTATACATTTTTCTGACAGCTACGTATCTGGAAAATAAAATAAGGTATTAGTCATGAAAATCGGTTAATAAATGTGTTTTTATTCACAATTTACCGCAGGTACTCAATATCGATAAAATTTGAGTAATACAGCCACCCTTGCATATCGCGGTAGGATTGCATCAGCTTAGCAGGTAGATAACGGAACTAAAGGGCAAGGGTATTTTGTATGGTTATTAGAATTAAAAATTATAATACAGTGTCTTTCATTTAGCTGCATTTCGCTTACCTGTATTTTTTGTCCAGCTGCACAAAACATTGTATAACAAAAACAAAATATTCTGCGTATGTGCACGAATTTTTCTACAAACTTGAATGTGTAACTAAATGAAAGACATTGAATTATTATTTTTAATAATAACCAGATGAAAAATCATTTATTGCATTTGTCAATTAAAAATAAAACAATTAATCCATATTACTTAGTTTTATTGACACAAAAAGGATAAACTGAAATAATACCTGCCTTTCAGGTAGGTAACTTGTGCATTATACATACATAAGTAGTTGGTATTTTAAAATGTTTTGATTTTTTTAAGGTACATATTCCAGTCAAAAATTGTTTTTGTTTAATTTTAAAATAAATGTTATAAATGCTCTGTAATAAATTTAGCATAATGACACTGACTGTAATTATATGTAAAATAAAAATACTCATTTATTGATAAAGAAAAATTTACAAGTCAAGGTTTACATGCTTAGTACAAGCACTACATAACTAAAAATAGTAGCTGAACCTAATAATCATCATCAGAGTCTTCTGATGAGTCGTTTACTGTATAATCGTCATCATTTTGTGGCATTGTGTGACAATATGATGACGATTCCAATCTTGACTCTTCTATGCTAGGGCTTACAATTAACTTTAATACATCTGTACATATTTTTTTTCGGCTTTTTTTTGGGAATCTCTCGAAGGCTATTGATCAAAGGATCAGATGTTATAATTAACATGCACAGTAAGTCTCTATTCGTGGCAACACGCGAGCACTTGTGGGTGCTGTACTCCCTAAATCTGCGGCAATCTTTGTTCCGTGCTTCTTGAGCCTCTTTGGAAAGCTGCCCAATTGGAAGCAATGCCGCTTTGATGACTTCTGTGCTGTGAATTAATATTTTATGCACAGTAGCAGGCATACAGTACCACGAATAGAGACTAAGATAATGTTTTCTGGTTTCAAGACAAAATTTTTTGAATTCGACTAAATTTATCTCGAATCCAGAAGACAATGTTCTCAAAATAACATCAAACTTTTTTATAATTGTAACATCCAACCCTGTGATCTGAGCACTCATCTCAGCATTCTTAAAAAAGCGACGGGCTGTATTTCCATCATTTAAAAAACCAAATCCTGGCTTTGGTTTATCTACAATGAGTCACATCTCGTCCTTAAATTTCAATTTGATTTCCTCGGAACGAACCTTGATATCTGCTTTGTCTTCGTTGCTTCTAGCCTGCCATTTCTTAATATTCAACTTGTAACTGATATGTAAAAGACATTCGAAGCAACGAATCCAAGCATGAAGTGTAGATAAACCAAAGCCAAAATGTTCTTGATTGCTGTTAAACATCGCGGGGTCATCGTTCATCGTCTTGGGGGTGGCGCCACAGATGAAACACTTTTGGGATGAAACTAGTTTCCGTTAAGGCGTTACACACCTTTCCGTCTGTCATTATCAGCAAAAGTTCGTGTTTTACAGAGATTTGAGAATCACCAAAGTTGATAAGTGTTGGAAGAAGAGCATTAACTTCTTCCCACAATCTATTTGTCTTCATTAACATGAAGTCGTTCGTTTCTTTGGCAATTATAAATTTGATTGGGCGACAATACAAAGTTGATGAAGGCCAAGGATTTTGCCAAATAATTTTGGACCCATCATATAACTTAAGGGGAACTAAAGAAAATGCGAAAAGAAACTCGTCCGTATATTCAGTGTTCTCAAATCTCTGCTTGTATGTGCTGTGCCCAGAACTTCCATCACATCCCCATTTACTAACAAGTGTAAACGATGCACTTGTTGGGAGCACACTGCTGATAACTTCATTCTGTGCTAATACTAGACGTTCCACTGTTTTATTTAATAAGGCTTGCAAATTTATTTCGGCACGAGTTTCTGTTATAGCAATGTGCTCCTCTGCAGGGTAACAGGCCTGTTTGGACTTTTTTAAACTAAAATATGACGGAAACACATTATGCCCCGCCTTCATGGACCACTTCCTAGTTTGTTTGTAAGAATGCGTTGTTGACTTAGAATCTATATAGTAAGCTTCGTCACTACTTAATTGCCTCGGATTAACGGAACTGGTATTTTTAGACTTAATAATATTATCTGGGCTCTCACTAATGTCTCTAATCACATTGGCAATTTTCCTTTGCCCTGCTGAACGCACAGCAATTTCGGCAGCAGTCACCAATTCACTGACACTTCGGCATTCTACGAGATCCACGACGCGACGTTTCTTCGTCTTAAACGACGATTCCTCGAAATCTTTGCGAGGTCTTCCTGCAGGAGTCACATTCTCACTTGATGTTGAAGGTTGTGGCGCAAAAGAACTCGCAGTAAACTGTATGTCTGCTTCATCCAACCAATTCTTATTTTTAATTAAAAAACGCTCCTTCGACTTTCCTGAAGCCAACCATTTGGCACCAAACTTATTAGACAAGTTGGATATCTTCAACTTTATTTCTTTTTGGCTGCTTTCAGTAATGTCACCAAAGTGAAATTTTGAAGAAAGAAAGTCATATACACGCGAGTTTTTTTTCATTCTTCGTGTGTTTCAACCACTCCTCAAAAAAGGCTACCCTTGAAATAGAGTAAACGTGTTCTGGAAAAAAAGAAAAAAAAAAACATGTTGTACTGAAGTGTGCTAAACAATATGTGTATTTTTACGAAGAATAAAGTTATTTCTGTGTAATATCTAAAAACTAGCCCGGATAGAGGTGAATGTCTGTATATTCTGAACTTTCAAAGTTTTTTTTTTTTAAAAAAAAGAACACGCTAAAATATATAGGCTATTTAAAAAAAATACTAAAAATTCAAATTAATAGATTCTGATTAAAAAAATACATTAAAAAATAGTACTTACCCTCAGTATTAATATTCATCACAAAAACTTTCACAATATTACAATATGTCACTATAAGATGTGCACGAAAGTGTCGCTAAATTGCAACTGATTGATTGTAAGAGCTGCATTAAACTCATTACCTGACTTCTGACGCTTATGACTCGCCAGTTGCAAATTTGATAAACAAACCTTTCTCGGAATTCGGGGTTTGGTGGTGTTGTTTACGTTTTGCAAATAAGATTTCCTGGAAATCATAACATGAATTTTGTCCACCTAGCATGTTCTACGCGACACACTGTGAGGCCAACAAAAAAATATTTGTAAAAACTTTTTAAACCAATACATCTAAGTATTATGTATTTTTAGGTACTGAAACCGTATCAGGTATCAGCTTTTTTGTGTCACCGACAGTTCTCTCTCACAATATGACATCGATTAAATTTCAAAATAGGGAAAAAAAAAATCCTCTTTCTGCTTAAAAAACAGAGCAAACTGTTGATCTCTTGTTCTATATTGGTAAATAGGTGTTTTAGATTCCAATAAATGTTTTTCTTTCAGCCTAGAACTAAACAATTCTGCTTTTTTTCCTTAGTCAAACCCAAATCTCTAACTAAATCATTTAAGTCAGCTTGTGTAAACAACTGTGGTTTTAAATTTTCTAGAGAACATTGAAACTTATCATCATCCGGTCGACTTCATTAAATTCGGGACTGGACTGTAAAACATCATTCATAGACTGAGGTGGCTCAGAGACAGGAAGTCCCGGTCCATGTCCTACCGACCAATTAGCTGAAGTAAAGTTAGGATAGACAATTACTTTCTTATTTTTGGAGTTATATCCAGAAACCATGGGTACTGCAAATTTAAAAGCTTTCTTTTATTTCTTGTACCATTTCCTAAGATCCTCGACACAAACATAACATACTTTGGGAGGAGCCCAACATTTTTCTTGGTTACCGATTGCTACACCAAAATATGCAAAGTATATTTTTTTTTTTACAAAGTCAGTAATGTTTCTTTGATGTTGTTTAACTACAAGCTCACCACATACAGTGACTCACAGCTTAAATGATGCCGTCGCTATAAGAAAAGACTAACTGTTCTCAGTGCCTCTTTATTTACTTGGAAAAAAAAACAACTTATTGAAATTAAATTAGTAAAGAGTCTTCTAAAAAAGTATGAATTACTTTTTGTCTTCAATATGCCTTACTTAATTAACAATAAATAATTAATTAAATTATATGCGATTTTAACGTCACAGCTTAAATGATGCAAAATTCAATATACCAAAATTATTAGAGAAAACACACTGTAGAATTTGAAATAAGCCTGCTAATATTTGGTCGGGCCTCCCTCATTATCAATAACGGCTTGTAATCTTCTGGACATTGATTCAACCAACTTTCTAGTATACTCCGGGGAAATAGTGTTCCATGCTTCAGTAATTTTTACTTTTAATTCGGTTTTATTTGATATTGGGGCACTATTTAATTTATTTTTTAATGTCAGCCACAAATTTTCTATTACATTTAAGTCTGGTGACTGGGCTGGTGTTTTAATAACATTTGGACAGTTATAAAGCAACCAACTGCGGACTCGAAATGACATGTGCTTTGGATCATTGTCGTGATAGAACCGATAATTGTTTTCAATATCTAATTTTTGGGCACTAGCGACGAGATGCTGCCTTAGTATATCCAAGTACACATATTGGTTCATATTCCCTTCGACGAAATGCATATAAATGCAGCCCCATAACATCACTCCACCTCCACCGTGCTTTACCATAGCTTTCATATTTTTCAATTTTGATTCTTCTTTAGGTTTTCTCCACACTGATATTTTTCCATCGGACCCAAATAAGTTTATTTTGGTCTCTTCAGCAAATATTACTGATTTCCAGAAGTTCAAGTCTTTATTGATATGCTCTCTGGCAAATTCCATTCTCACGCGTCTATTTCTTTGGCTAATGAAAAGCTTATTTCTAGCAGTCCAACCATGTAAATTATTATTTCGCAAGATCCGTCGAACTGTTTCGGGTTACACCTTTTTCCAAACTGTCTTTCCACCTCGGCGCACAACTTTGGCGCACTTTTTTTTTGGATTATTTGATACCTCTCTTAAAAATCCATCTTTCTTCACGTTCATTGAAGATCTTATTTGGAGCCAACCTTGACTTATTCTCGACTCTATTTTCATTCCGGTAACGTTCAATGATATGCTGAACAGTTGACGGACATTTATTTACCATTTTGGCTATGTCTCTTTGGCTGTATCCATTCTTGTAATGAGTAATAATTAAATTTCTCTCAGAGATTGTAGTTTGACGACCCATTCTTAAACAATTTCGTTTTATTGAATGAAAAAATGTCAAACTAAACAAAAAACAATTGCACTAAGAAATCAAAGCAACGCCGCAAATTTCAAAATGCGATAAGTTTTGGCCCTATTGTTATTTTGCATCATATAAGCTGTGACGTTAAAATTGCATATGATTTGATTAATTATTTATTGTTAATTAAATAAGGTATATTTAAGACAAAAAGTAATTTGTACTTTTTTAGAAGACTCTTTACTAATTTAATTTCAATAAGTTGTTTTTTTCCAATAAATAAAGAGGCACTGAGACCAGTTAGTATTTTCTTATAGCGACTGCATCATTTAAGCTGTGAGTCACTGTATATAAACGAAAAGTGTTGGAAGAGAGTTTTTACAACCACGATTAGCCATACTTTTAGTGTGAATTAAAACAGATGGGTTAAACACTGCAATGCGAGGTTATATTAACTGGAAGAAAACAAACAGCTATGACATTTATCCGAACTACCAACTTAATAACATTTAATTTTACTGATAACCTTATAAAATTCTGATTTTATTGCCAACTTAATAACATTCGAATGATAAAAAATAAACTTTTCACATTTTGAATATTAAAATGTGAAAAATTGGTGGGTAATACGACTTTTTTTATTATTATTTTCAGACTCAGCACACCAAAAAATATAGGTTCAGGTAAAAAATGATTAAAAAAGTTTTTTCATCGTTAGCCTGTGTTATCATTTTCCCAATTTGACCATTTTTTTACACGTTTTGATACTCGCTCTGGTTTGTCATATTAATGCAAAAGTTTACGAACTTTATCAATTTCAATTTGCTAATCAGTTCTATTAAATTTGCTAATAGAATAATGTTTTTCTTCAACTACAGTCGTATTTTCAGTTTTACTTTCAGGATTCACACAAGATATCACGTTCAATCTCTTTTGGAATTTCAACGTTCGGCTTAATTAATGCACGTCGACAAGAATGACACATGTGTTATTTGCATGCATTTATTAATGAACGGAAAATAAACAGGCGATTGCCAGTAACTTGTTTAACATTTTTTAATACTTTTGCGTGATTTGGTTTTTTAAGCAGATTACAACACTTATTTGCTGATGGCATTATGGATTTGCTCTAGATACAATTTTCACACTAAACTTTTCAATAAAAAGAAATAGGCACGCTTTAGTAATTACACATTCGGTTTTTTTCAACTCACAAAACAATGCAAATAATATTTTTATTGTCGCGACGCATCAAACGTGTCTAGACTCGCGAACCGCCGCGCCGCGGCGATTGTCGCGCCTAACTTGCACAGCGGCGTGCAGCGCGAAATGAAAAATTAGACTACTTTTAAACAAATTGCTGGACAGCAAACTTTTGAACGGCATTATTATCTTAAACAAATATACTTTTAACTGTTTTTATCCAGTATTTTTATCTGTGGGAGAACATGTATTATTTGAATTTTGCATTATAATTTGCAATAACAATAGGTATATTTAATTATTTTTTATCAATTTGGTCTTCACTATTGAGAAGTCTGTTCTTTTTTTACAATAAATTGAGAGTCAATCTTATTAAATTGTCCGATTCAATACCGAGATATTGAATTTTTAGTGTTCCGTACGGAACACTCATAAGATGACTTTGGTGTCTGTCTGTCTGTCACACCCGATTTTCTCCGAAACTATTTGTCATAGAAAGTTGAAATTTGGTAATAATATAGGAATTGATGGCTTCATCAGAGCTGTGTAGTTCTGAAAGCTAAATTTTGACTTAAGGGGTTAGTTTTGGGGGGTGAAATTGGAAATGAAAAAAAAAAAAATTTTACTAGGTCATCGAGTGTGGTGTCAAATGAAAGCTTGCGGAAACAAGAGTTAATATATATATATATATATATATATATATATATATATATATATACATATATATATATATATATATATATATATATATATATATATATATATATATATATATACTGGCCGGGCCTGCGGCTCCACTCGCGTGGACTTGAATCACTACTATCGTCACTGCTTATTCTTTCATGTTACCCAACGTAATAAAATATCGCCCATTATTTCCCCTTATCTCCCATTATTTCTCCTTATCTCCCATTATTTCTCCTTATCTGCCATAATCTCACCTTATTTCCCATTATCTAGGCTTATCTCGACTTATCTCGCAATATTTCTCCTTATCTCCCATTATTTCTCCTTATCTCCCATTATCTCACCATAACTCCCATTATCTAGACTTATCTCTGCTTATTTCCCATTATTTCTCCTCATCTCCCATTATTTATACTTATTTCCCATTATCTCGGCTTATCTCGACTTATTTCCCATTATTTCTCCTTATCTCCCAATATCTCACTTTATCTCCCATTATCTAGGCTTATATCGAATTATATAGTACATATGTATAAATTTATAAAAACACGTAAATTAGATAAGTGGTTTTCGAGTGATACGCGCACTAACGGATAGACAGACAGACAGAGTGACGTTACATTTTATATATACTATACTCTTTGCTACATGATATTGTTCCATATTTAATGCTTTAGGCAGTGTATTGCAAGAGAACCCGCTAGCGGCAAACTTTTCTGCAACTTGACTCACTAATATCGTCACTGCTTATTCCTTATGTCACCTAACGTAATAAAATATATCCTATAACCTGGCCAGAGAACATACGTATATTTAAAAAAAAGCACGTAAATCAGATAAGTGGTTCTCCAGTGATAAGCGCACAAACGGACAGACAGAGAGACGTTGCAGTTTATATATATTATAGATATCCTTTGCTACATGATATTGTTCCATATTTAGTGGTTTAGGCAGCGTATTGCAAGAGAACGCGCTAGCGGCAAACTTTGTTCCGATTTGATTCACTATTATCGTCACTGTTTATTCCTCATGTTACCTAACGTAATAAAATATACTCTATAACCTGGTATGTTTTAAAAAAAAGCACGTAAATCGGATAAGTGGTTCTCCAGTGATAAGCGCACTAACGGACGGACAGACAGACAGACAGACGGACAAAGAGACTCTACATTTTATATATATTATAGATATAGATTATTATTATTATTATTATTATATAACCTGGCCAAAGAATATATGTAGGAATTTAAAAAAAGACACGTAAATCAGATAAGTGATTCTCGCGTGATAAACGCACTAAAGGACAGACTGACAGACAGAGAGACATTGCATTTTATATATATTATAGATTATAGATATTCTCTGCTACATAATATTGTTCCATATTTAATGGTTTAGACTGTGTATTGCAAGAGAACGCGCTAGGGGCAAACTTTTTTTTCCGATTTTATTCACTATTATCGTCACTGCTCATTCCTTATGCTACCTATCGTAATAAAATATAGCCTATAATCTGGCCGGAGAACATATGTATGTTTTAAAAAAAAAGTACGAAAATCGGATAAGTGGTTCTCCAGTGATAAGCGCACTAACGAACAGACAGACAGACAGAGATAAGTTGCATTTTATATATATTATAGATGTAATAAAATATATATCTATAACCTGGTCAGAGAACATATGTATGAATTTAAAAAATCACGTAAATCGGATAAGTGGTTCTCGAGGAATAAGCGCACTAACGGACAGACAGACAGACAGAGAGAGATATGTGAATGAATTTAAACGAAGACAGGTAAATCGAATAACTGGTTCTCGGGTGATAAGCGCACTAATGGACAAACAGACAGACATTGCATTTTATATATATTATAGTTTATAGATATTCTCTGCTACATAATATTTTTCTATATTTAATGGTTTAGGCTGTGTATTGCAAAGGAACGCGCTAGCGGCAAACTTTATTCCGACTTCATTCACTATTTTGCGTCACTGCTCATTCCTTATGCTACTTATCGTAATAAAATATAGCCTATAACCTGGCCAGAGAACATATGTATGTTTTAAAAAAAAAAGTACGTAAATCGGATAAGTGGTTCTCCAGTGATAAGCGCACTAACGGACAGAGAGACAGACAGACAGAGGGACGTTGCATTTTATATATATTATAGATATATATATATATATATATATATATATATATATATATATATATATATATATATATATATATATATATATATATATATATATATATATATATATATATATATATATATATATATATATATATATATATATATATATATATATATATATATAATGTAATACTTGCGCACACTTTTCTTTGCATTATTTTTAAAAAAAATCGCGAAGAATCGCTGTCCCCCCACCTTATCTCGAAAAGTACTGATCAAAAAATTTTGAAAAAATTTTGGAATATTCTCCATCGGGTGTAGATTAAACGAAAATTATAACGAGTGCATTACCTTTAATAATTTATCTGGTATATAAAAAAAAACAAAAATTTCAAGGTCATTTTTCATCATCAATTTTCAGTAAAGATTGGAAACAAACTTTGTTGAAATCTCATTTGAGGTGTGTTTTGTGAAATCACTGATCATTTTACTCCACCGTAACAAAATTTTTTATTTCAAAAGTAATCAACGTACGGAACACTAATTGTGCAAGTTCAACTTGCACTTGACCGGCTATTAATTAATGGCTGCACAAAAATGTTGTTTATAACTTGATAAATAATATTATCTTTTCAAAAAAATGAGTCTTTGTTTTAGATGTTACTTTTCACGAACTTTGACTCAACTCGATGCAGCGAATTGCGCATACATCTTTCTAGGTTTTACCTAAAATACCTAAAAAATCATATACTGCTAGAGTAAAGGCAAACGCATGATTGTAGCACACCAGCTAAACAACCAATTTATCATTCAATGCAGAGATGAGAAGGTATACCTAGAAAGTTGCTTGTACGATTAGTTGCGTCGAGGTGCGTTCATGTCCGAATACTTTTAGTCCAGTTCAAAATTTCTGATCAAAATGTCACTAAAAGTCTATTATATTACTGTGCTAATTCACACTTCATTATTTAATTTAAAATAAACTAAGATATTTTGAAGTACATTAAAAATTCAATTACTGTTTCATGGATCCAAAATTATTTATAAACATTTTTAAATAAATGATAAAAATCAATAAATTTTAAACTTTGTTTAAAAGTGGTACTGCTAAAATCCGATAACACATTTTTCGGTCAATTCTGATGGTTTGTTAAGCTATATTTGGATAACTAATTTAGATAAAATTCTAAAGTAGTCAGTAGGAGTAGAATAGCCAACGATTTTACTATTGGAATCAGCGAGCTCTACAAGACATACGCTATGTGGTACTTGAAGATCTCTTTTAATTCTTCACCAATATGGCGGAACATACACCTGTTGTGAATACACACAACGTACTAATTTACTTCCTGTAAGAGAGATTAGAAGTGAAGAACCAAACGATCGATTAGCCAAGGTCTAAGGGTTATGAGTAGAAATAGAAGAAATGAGACCCTAAATACAATATGAATTAAAATAACAAAGGAAGATTTAAACACCAACAAATATAGAAAAAGCCTATCCCTAAAACAAGTTCGTCATTATCCAATTAAAAACAATAAATGCAACAAGAACGAAATAGGTATAAACAGTCAGGGGAAATGCTGCAAAACATAGCCAAGCTACCCTCCCAGTGAACAACAATCAAAACAAACAACATTCAACCCGAGACAGTCATAGATCAAAGTCCTTAGACAAAAGATAAAAACAAATCATCCGCAATAATAACAAAGAGCAAATGGAAAGAAAACCACAACCAGTAATCATGAGGAAAAAATGTTAAATTCAGTGCAATTCCCGCCATATTCAAAGGCATAGGAAGTAGCGGAGCAGTAACCATTCAATTTGGTGTCCTGTTAGGTTCGTCCACAATAACAGGTTTTACCGATTTATCTAAACTTCCTAAATCAATGAAAGATTCTGCGTTCCTCTATAAGAAGATCAATCTCTCTATATAAGTAACCTCCAAAGAATTATTATGGGGATCTCAAAATAACAAGTTACTTAAAGATCATAGAAGTATAGGGAAAGGCATTTCAATATTAAATGATGTCGATACGATTAAAAATATTCACAAGAACGTATCACCAATGGTGATCTTGATACTATCGATAAACGGCAGGTACAAAAAAAATCATCTCTTTAGCTCAACCACCTATAAGCCAACCATTATCAATTCAAAACGTGCCGAAGCCTAATTAACAACACAGACTATATAGACAGCATTTTGCAAATTTATATATACTACTATATACTACGTCTAGTAAAAATATTAACAAGATAATTAAGCTAATATTAACTATTTTAGATCAGGGATAGTTAGTTTTTAGATATATATGTTAACACACCTAATAATTTTGAAAATAAAGCTTCGGTGAATAAAATTTTGGA
>CM032448.1:47470915-47600915 GCA_019049505.1 Pachyrhynchus sulphureomaculatus
ATGTCCAGGTGATTCAAACAAGACGCAGGTTGATTCTACCTGCAAACTTGTCGTACAAGCACATACCTCAATTATTTAGATGTTACGGCGCTGTGATATGTGCATTAAAATTGTAAGGGCTTCTTGAATTTATTTAAAAATATATTCTTAATAATTTAACATTCTGTATGAAAATTCAAATCTAGCTCCTGTTAAAAAATATAAGGTAGTATTAGGGTATGGGAAACAGATGGTGCTAAAAAACGCCGCAATCAATGCCTTATCTCCCCCTGTTTATATCTTTAAATAAGAATTTAGAAAAAATATACAACTCATAAAAATTAAAAAGCATATAAACTTAAAAGTTTCCGAGTATTATATATTCATAAAGTTATATTAAATATACAGGGTGAGTCAACGATAGAGTAAAGTTCATTATCTCATTTGTTTCGGGAATGACGAAAAAAATGTTAAATCCGGTAGTTTTAGGGAATGTTAAGGTGCACAGTTTAAAATTATTTTTGAGTATACAGGGTACTTCAAAAAAGTGTCACCAATATAACATGTTTTTTTAAATAGAATATTTTATTTTCTAATTTATTCTTAAATTCTGCGTAAAATTTTATAACTTTTTTATTAATAATGTTATATACCTAAACCTAGTAGTTCTCCTAATATTTCAATTAAAAAAAAAATACCAGTGTTCAGTTTTGTAAACAATTGCCAGGAGCGCCATTGTTTCTTAAGGTGAAATACTCATAATTGGTACAAGCGTTCTATAGAGATGAAAAAAAATATATATGTAAAGAAATTTGAGTTAGATGGTACAAGGTGTTCAAAATAAATTTATACATTTCGACTATTTTAAATTGAAAAATCTCAAATTTTTTAAATGGCACACCCTGTATATTATTACTTTTTCTGATAGATTTCACAAAACCCCCCAATTTTTATTAAGTATGTCATATACCTATTTCTAATAGTTTTCGATTTATTTTGAATTTTTCAACTTTTACCCTTGTTTTTTAACACACGCTATTGTGAAAACATAAACAAATAGTTAATAATAATTTTAATATAGTTTATTATGACGTAATAAATGTTCAAATATATGCCCGTCTACTTGAATACACATGTTTAGTAATTTTACTATATTTTCCTTCACTTTCTTTAGCATAAAGGGCGTTATTGTCCTGCACGCATCCCGTATCCTATTTGCCATATCTACTGGTTGGGGATGTAGGGGATTCACATAAACACGATCTTTAATGTAGCCCCACAAAAAGAAGTTTAAAGGTGTTAAGTCACATGATCGAGGGGGGCACTGAATGAATCCATCCCTACCGATCCATTTTTGTAGGTAGCAATCGTTTAAAAATTCCCGAACTTCCCGGTGGTAATGAGCAGGAGCTTCATCTTGTTGAGTCCACATTTGTTCCTTTTCAAAGTTATCAACTTCTTCAAGAAGCTGGGCTAATTTGTTTTGCAAAAAATTTAGATATCTAGGCCCGTTAAGCGGTTCGCGGAAAAAAAATATGGCCCAATAATTCGAAAATTTAATTTTCCACATTATATATTAAGCGACCAATGTTTTTGGTTTTGAACTTCCCGGACCCAAAATGGATTAACTGTTGAATAATAATGGATGTTACAGCTGCTCCATTACTGTGAAAAGTAGCTTCATCAGAAAATATTATTTTGGATAAAAAATTTGGGTCGGTCTCTATTGCTCCATTCATGGTGGTACAAAAGTTTACTCGTATTTTCTCGTGGTGCGATTAGCCGTAGATTGGGTGTCAGATAAGTCAGCTAGTTGACGGCTGGTGACCTGGGGATTATCTACTACTTTCCGTTTCGTATACTCAACGCTACCACTACCATCAAACCGTTCCATTAAGCACTAAAAAGATTTTCTAGATGGTATACATATATATATATATATATATATATATATATATATATATATATATATATATATATATATATATATATATATATATGTATATATATATATCTATATATATATCTATATATATATCTATATATATCTATATATATCTATATATATCTATATATATCTATATATATATCTATATATATATATATATATATATATATATATATATATATATATATATATATATATATATATATATATATATATATCTATATATATATATATATATATATATATATATATTAGGGTACTTCGCTCCGTAAAGCCTTACTACCAATTTTTTCCCGCCTCGCCCAGTATATAAACCATATCAATTAATTCATTTTAAGGAAAACCCATAACTATTACCTTTATACGTCACTTACTAAAACAAATTAAACTATTTTTACTTGCTTAATAGACATGTCAAAATATGATGTTATAGTGTGAGTGTATTAAAAACAAGAGTAAAAATTGAAAAATTCAAAATAAATCGAAAACTATTAGAAATAGGTATATGACATACTTAATAAAAGTTGGAGTGTTTTGTAAAATCTATCAGAAAAAATAATAATATACAGGGTGTGTTATTTAAAAAATTTTAGATTTTGCAATTTAAAATAGTCGAAATCCATAAATTTATTTTGAACACCTTGTAGCATCTAACTCAAATTTCTTTACATATATCTTTTTTTTCAACTCTATAGAACGCTCGTATTAATTATGAGTATTCCACCTTCAGAAAAAATGGCGTTACTGGCAATTTTTTACAAAACTGAAAACTAGTATTTTTTAAAAAAATTGAAATATTAGAAAAACTACTAGGTTTAGGTATATAACATTATCAGTAATAAGGTATGAAATTTTACGCAGAATTTAAAAATAAACTAGAAAATAGGATGTTCCATTAAAAAAAAAACATGTTTTATCGGTCACACTTTTTTGAAGTACCTTGTATACTCAAAAATAATTTTCAACTGTGCACCTTAACATTCCTTAAAACTATTGTATTTAACATTTTTTCGTCGTTTCCGAAACAAATGAGATAATGAACTTTACTCTATCGTGGACTCACCCCTGTACAATAAAATGTGCATTTTGACAACAAACCATATGGTGACAACCTCAAAACATGGGGAAGAAATAAAACACGTTTTCAAGTCATTGTCTCGTATAGTACAGAAAAATTAGAGAAAAATGAGAACATTTACCATATATTTCTGAGACATATCCGTTGTTCTTGCCATAGATGTAGAAAAGCTTGAAGGTGTATTTTACTTTTATAGGACTAAAAGAATAATAAAAGACTACAGAAAAGAAGATAATGATTTTTTTTACACACTTTCCATTCTCTTAATATAAGGCTTGTGCATCAAGTATTATATAAATTTGATTAATCCTAGAATAAGCCACTAATTTTTCTGTAAAATAAAAATATTTCGAACTTAGCACGTATGACGACACCTAGTTTTTAAATAAGGACACTTTAAGAAATACGAGGGAAAAAACCAAGCAAAACGCCTGACTATAAAAATGAAACCCGTATCGCTATTGGCTGAAGGGTAGTTCTGTTTACGGTTAACCACTAAGAAAGTGGAAAATGGGTAGTACCTTAAGGTCTAGTCAACAAGCTTTAGCCATTTTAAAACCCTAAGAATGCAGTCTCGTTTTAGATCTGATTCAGTTCAATCAATTTTCGTTTAAAGTTTCTAAAGTGTTTTAAAATGATTTGCTAATTATTTTCTATTGTTAACCTTTTTAAAATTTCATTCGGAGATTATCCTAAACTAGTGAAATTCTCCTCTATAAAATTTTAGGGGATTTTAAATTTTAATTTCCTTTCTTTTTATTCTAAATTTCTTTCCGATTATATTGCTTCTTCCAAATTACGTTATATAATTTGGACGCAGTTTTAGTTCTTAAATTTTAAATATTCAGTCAATTTTTCTTTTTGTTCGTTCGTAATTTGTTAAAACGTTTATTTTATTAGTTTTTGTAATATATAATTAAGTGCTATTTAAAAATTGCTTTTATTATTTCTCTACTAAAACATTGACAAAAACACTTTGACGAGTTCTCGCGTCTATATATCGCCTTTTTCGGTAGAATCTACAAACTAGTTCAGCCTGCAAAGATCCAATACTTTCAATAAAGTACGGTGTGCTAGAGAAGACTGTAAAATAAAAGCTACCTACCCATTTTCAGGTTCAACAGTGATCCTCAACGTGTGCTCTCTGTAAGAACATGTTTTTTAATTCTCATAGATATCAACGTAAAAGATTAGGATATTTAGGAACATCGCTTTGAACTGTAGGTGTATTCTGTTAAAAGAATTATGTTACTCTAGGCGACATCGGTTTTATCCAAGTAACTAACTACTCCCCTAAGTAAGTATTGTCGTATGTTTCTATTTATCTGTGTGAATTGTCTTGAACCTTTTTCACTCGATAATCGACTTTAAGGTGGGACCAAATTATCCTATATTTCCACATATATAAAAATTGGTTTTAAAATCAATAACCGGTCAAGTGCAAATTGAACTTGCACAATTGTTCCGTATGTTGATTGCTTTGAAAATAAAATGTTGTTGTGGTGGTATAAAGTGATCAGTGACTTCACAAAACTCACCCCAAATGAGTTTTCAACAAAGTTTGTTTCCAATCTTTACTGAAAACTGATGCCCTTGAATTTTTTTTTTTTTATATACCAGATAAATTATTAAAGGTAATGCAGTCGTGATAATTTTCGTTCAATCTACACTCCGTGGAGAATATTCCAGGATTTTTTAAAAAATTTTTTGATCAGTACTTTTCGAGATAAGGTGGAGGACAGCGATTTCTCGCGATTTTTAAAAAATAATACAGAGAAAAGTGTGCACAAGTATTACATTATATATACATTTTTTACTCCTGTTTTCACAGGCTTTCATTTGACATCACACTCGATGACCTAGTAAAAAAAAATTTTTTCACTTCCAATTTCACCTCCCAAAACTAACCCCTTAAGTCAAAATTTAACTTTCAAAACTACACGGCTCTGATAAGGCCATCAATTCCTATATTATTACCAAATTTCAACTTTCTATGACAAATAGTTTCGGAGAAAATCGGGTGTGACAGACAGACAGACAGACACCGTAGTCATCTTATAAGTGTTCCGTACGGAACACTAAAAAGAAGCCCGAAGTGCAGGTTAAAGATTCTTAAGTTGAATATAACAACAAAATTTGCAAAACAACTGTCTGAAATTTATTTGGTAAAAATCGAAATTAGAGTGGCATTTGTAGAAATCATTTATCGATTATAATTATCACATGTACAGTATTATTGATTATAAACCGGCTATCCCTATATCCCGCTTATTTGCACACAAATGAAAATATAAAATTTATATCATTTTTTTACAGAGTGGCGACACAAAATTTTTAATTCTTAAACTAAATATCTTAAATATTATTTTTCAGTTTGTCGGATTCTTAATTCTGGGACCGCCAATATATATTTTTATGGTGTGTCCTCTTCTTCTTCTTCTCATGCCTTTTCCTAATGGAGGTTGGCGACCATTTCTCTAAATTTTCTCTGTCCCTCGCAACATGAAATAACTCCCTACATTCATGCCGGTCCATTCTATGATGTTTCTCACCCAAGATTTTTTCTTTCTTCCGGCACCCTTTCTACCGCCAACTTTTCCCTGCATGATAGTTTGCAATAGTGAATATTTGTCATTTCTGAGTACACGACAGTAGGATGTTTTTCGTACTATTGTGATTGTCAAGAGTTTTCTGCCTTGGTCTATCCTTCATAGAACTTCCTTATTAGTGATCTTGGCTGTCCATAGGATTTTTTATATTGTTCGATAGAGCCACATTTGAAATGCCCTTAGCTTCTTAGTAGTGTATTGCATCAACATCCATATCTCGACTCCATACAAAAGTTGGGACCACACGTAACATTCCAGGAAACGCAATCTTAGAGCACGGGATAAGTTTCTGTTGTAGAACATTGTCCGGAATTTTAAACATGCTTGTAACCTCTATTCTGGTTTTAGTTTCAGTGTCTTTTCGTCATTGTCGGATGTAATATAGTTGCCTAAATATTTGTACTTTTCTACACGTTCCATTTGTTTTCCTTCAAGGAGTAATTGGCAATTGTTCGTTTGATGTAGAAATAAATTTTGTTTTTTCCGTGTTTAACGTCAGACCCATGTCGACACTTTCTCTATTTACGTTGCAATGCTTGCAGGTTCTCTAATGTTTCTACTAAAATCATGGTATCGTCGGCAAAGCGAATGGTGTTTATCACTTCACTGCCTATTTTTTTTTATCGCTCACCTCCTCGACTCAGTAGGGATTTTACCCTTTTTCCGTATCCCAAGGATATCAGCGAGGATGTCATAATACCCATCAACGTTGTCCAAGAGCCGAAACATACATTTTTGTATTTCACAGCACCTTTTAAACAACGCGGTAGTGCTGCCACAACTACTACCTATGAATCCTGATTTCTTTACTTCGTTCCTATAATGCTTTCTTGAAGATGACTTGGGCATATAAGTTAACTAATACAGGTGACAATACGCAGCCTTTGTCTGATTCCTTGTTGAATCGGTTGCTCTAAAACAACACAATTTGATAATATTATTTGTTTATATAAGTAATATTGATAGTGATCAGTTGGGCCCAATGTACATATTTTTTTTCTATGAACGTGAAACGAGATATATACGAAATATTTATTTAAAACAGTTATGTAAAAAGATAAGCACAACGGGAATACACACGACGCAGAGAGAAATTCCTGGCTCGAATATAATTCCAAGAATATATAACCAAATCTTAACTGAAGATATGTCAAAACAAGAGGAGATAACAATATAGGGCTGAAATTTACGAAAAACTGAAAACAAAAAATATAAAAAAGAAATTTATCCCGAATATTGTATTATTACTTCTTAAAAATAATAAAAATGACTTTGTTAATATTTATCATGTTCCCCATTCTGTTAATTGCATTTCCTATAAATTCATTTTTGCCTACCTATGGTCCTTCTTTTGTAATTACATTCCTTAGACAATTCTCAAGTTTCTTTCATCTTTTAAATAGCCTCATGAAAACGTGTCCAACCATTTTTCAGTTAAAAATTCGGTTACTGCGAAAGTGTCATGTTGCAGAGCGCGTCACGCTGCCAGAATATTTTCCCATTATTACATGCTACCCAATTTTCGTTATAATTTTCAAATATGCCGCCTTATTTAAATTTCTGTTTTAAATTATTGGCCATATCCTTCTATTATTTAATATATCACACTAAAATCAAACTAATGGTAATCATTTGTTTTCTTGACTTAATTGCTACACCATTAAAACTTTATATAGATGATAACCCTATTTTTAATGTTCCGTACGGAACACTTATAAAATCGATCCGTCCGTTCGTCCGTCCGTCTGTCTGTCACACCCGACTTTCTCAGAAACTGTTTGACATAAAAAGTTGAAATTTGGTACTAATATAGGAATTTATGGCCTCATCAGAGAATTTTGCAAGTTAAAGTCTGAATTAAGGGGTTAGTTTTGGGGGGTGAAATCAGAAGTGAAAAAAAAATACCAGGTCATCGAGTGGGGTGTCAAATGAAAGCTTGTAAAATGTAATACTTGCGCACACTTTTCTTTGTACTATATCTAAAAATTGCGAAAAATCCTCCCCTTATCTCGAAAAGTACTATCAAAAATTTTGAAAAAATACATTCACACAGGGTGTAGATTGAACGAAAATTATCACTAGTGTATTACCTTTAATAATTTACCTGGTATATTAAAAAAAAAAACAGAAATTTCAAGGTCATCAGTTTTTAGTAAAGATCGAGAAAAAACTTTGTTGAAAACTCATTTGGGGTGGCTTTTGTGAAGTCACTGATCATTTTATACCTCCATAACAAAAATTTTTATTTTAAAAGCAATCGGCGTACGGAACACTAATTCGCAAGTCCAACTTGCACTTGACCGGTTATTTGTATTTTAAATCCAGCAATATGTTTTAGCAAGATCTTTAACATCATCTTTTATAGGACCTTCTGGATTTTCGGAACTCCAAAAAATAATAAATATTAGTTTTCATAATAATAAGGTACATTAAAACGCAAAAGAATTCTTCGTTTTGTAGTTTTCTCCTCTTTGTAGCGTCCTTTTCTTTCGTTTAATCCTCAGTTATGTGTTTTTATATATATTTGGAAATATATTTAAGCTAGCTTTTTTGTAATTCAAAAAGCCTTGTATATTCTGTATTGTGCTTGCCTGTTCGCATAATCATTTTTAATAAATATTTCGTATATATCCAGTTTTCACTCTCTGATAAGAATAATTTTATACTAGCCTGATTAAAAGATACAAAGTTTATCTCATTCCCGATCCGCGATTGTTTATATATTAAATTCTTAAAAAATATACTTTCAAAACGTGTCCTTCTGTATTTAACATTTTACATAACTCCTATTAAGCGAGTTAGAGAGATTGCTCATTTACAACCATAGTAAGCCTGTATATTAGTTTAATATTCCTTAAATTTACTGTTAACTTTTCAGTTACTTCATGAAATGTTTACCTCACTTAAGTAAGACATTATTTCAGCAAAAGGAATAAAAATTATCAATTAAACTCCTCTAACAACAAGCACAAAAAATTCCATATTCAAAAAGACGCAGCCTTTAAACTACCGTGCTAACAATATTCTTCTAACATACGTATTAAAGCACTATAGACCTTTAGAAGTCAAAATAAGGTAACACCTTACTAAAACACAAACCTCCATTTTTGACATCATACAAACTCAGCGTTTCCCAACCTGTGAGGAAAGCAAAACAAAATACATTCTGACATAATAAAAAATAAAATACACATTTACACTGATATAATACATCTATAAATAGGATTGTACTAGTACTGCACAATGTATTTACCTAATAATTAACATCTCAATACTAAATTAAAAACAAGTTTAATAACTATTAGTGACTCCCTTGGGCCTGTTTCGCAGAGCAAAGATTTTCGAAGGATGGTTTAATATTACACTCTGAGTTCTTTTTCTATATTTAGTTGAGATCTATATTTTGTTTTCAAAGCAGCCACTGCAGAAAATTCGGTTTCGTAAAGGTAGGATGTTGAAACTGGTAATAGTATACGAAATGCTCTTGTTTTCAGTGCAGAAAACTCATCATTCTTCCCTGCCCAAAATTCAAAGAGTGATTTATTATTAAATTTTCTTTTGATTTCGCCACTTGCCGTGAAGATTATGAAGATTTCTTCTTCGGAAGTTGAGAGCCATTCGGGAGTATTTTGAAATGGATCCCTAACCCACTTGTAAGAAAATACTTTTTAAAATTCTTTGTCAACATGGCTAGATGATTTTCAATGGTTACTAAAACAACTTTCACATGTTGTTCTTCAGCCTTGTATATTTTAACACATTCACCCACATTTGCAAACATTTCTAGGTTTTTTTGCTTTACATTTCTGCTCCACAATTCCAATTTTCTACAAAAAGTATTAATTTTATCACTTGTATCGAATATATGTGTATTTGTTCCTTGGAGTTGAAAATTTAAGGTATTTAGTTTCTCGAATATATCGACTAAGTAGCTCAATTTCATCACAAGTAAACTATCTCGAAACTTCTCGGCTTCCGGTCCGCTTTCCTCTTCTAGAAAAATGGAGATTTCATTTCTTAATTCATAAACACGTTGCAAACATTTCCCACGTGAGTTATCATCTTGCCTCGCAATAAAATAGTAACGCTGAATGTTCGGCACCCATGTTTTTACAAAGTGCAGAAAAATTTCTAGATTTTAGGGGTCTCATTTTAATATAATTTACTACAACTGCAGTGAGCACAATATTCAGAGCAAGACACATTTCTTTGCAAGCCAGAGCTTCTCTGTCGATCATACAATGTGTCCAGACACATACAGTAGGGATTTTTGTTTCACAAGTGCTTGTACACTTTGAAATCTTCCAGACATAGAATGAACACCATCGATACATATTCCGACCCAATTTTTCCACTCCATTTATAAAATCATTTAAGATAGCAAATAATGCGAGTGATGTTGCTTTAAGTTCTATTGGTTTGCTACTGCTGACATACCATCATAAAATCGAACATAGACAATAAAATGAGCATCTTTATTGCTATCTGTTGCCTCATCAAGCTCAATTGAAAACAATTTATCGCTCAACTTCCCGAAAAGCTGATGCTGTACATCTTCAGCTATATCACCAATTCTACGGGCAACAGCATCGTTTGATATAGGTATGGAGAGCAATTCTTTGGCAAAATTATCGCCAAACATAGTTTCTACAATCTCAATTGCTGCTGGCAAAATAAGCTCTTTACCAATGGTGCGAGGCTTTTTACATCTGGCTATTTTATATGAAACTGCCTAAGAGGCAAGCTTTCTCATTCACAACAAAGTTTTTTTTAAGAAATGATTTCTGCTTTACATATGATTTTAATTCAAAGAATTCTCGGGGTTTGTTAAGGTACTCACTATGAAGCGTTTCCAAATGTCGTTTAAGTTTATTTGGTTTCATGCTGTCTGCTGCCAAGATTTTTGAGCAAATTACACACAGAGGCCTTGCTTCTTCATTCACGTCGGTACTGGTAAACCCTAAATTTAAGTATTCTTGAGAATATTTTCTTGATGTTATTTTCGGAATCACACTCGTCTGTGCACTTGTTGATGCTTCACTATCGTCTAATGCTCGCTTACGCCCACTTAAAAATTTTTCCATGATTCTGTATAAATTTACAGCCGTGAATACTTAATACCCTGAATTTCAGTTAACACGTAAATTACAACATAGACATTCACGATAAATCCGATAGCAGTAGAAGGATCAACTCGACTGAGACGGGCTGTAAGTGAACGAGGTACAGCATTTATACACTTTTGGGCAGACTTTTCGAATATTCGAGACAACTCGGAACTTCTCGGGAAGCCGCTACCGATATGGTGGACGTGACAGAGAGCAATAAAGAGGCATCGATTCTAGTTTTGTCAACGCAGCAGATATGTGTTGCCAAATAGGAATAAATTTACGTATTCTTGGTAGTTTTTAAGGTTTGTAATTAAGGTCATAGTGTAGCTTTAGCATCAAAATGCTGAAAATACATTATTATTGCATGCATTGTTATTGTATGAGAGGGGGGGAGGCGCGATGAAAATTATGTTTGAAAATTGTGTCGCAATTACTGAAAGGTTGAGAAACGCTGCACTAACTTCACAAAACACGATTTTATGTCCCAAAATAATGGTTAAATTTTATATCATTTCAAAGGTAACAGTTTCACAATATTAGAATAATCAGTGTTTGTACAAGTATATTAAAAGTAATATTACCAACAGGCGAAATGTCAGTTTTAAATTTTTTTCCAATAGTTCATTCCTTCATCAATAAATTAATTTCACATTATTTGTTCTAATAAAGTTAGAAATAAAAACTATAAATTGATTTGAACTAAATTATCGATCGAAACTTACTTTAGCTACTAGACTACTGTTAATAAATTAATTTTATTAAGTTATTAGAGTTATTCCATGTTGCAGTTGGACGAAATTTACTGTTTATTCTGCATCACAAAATACAAACATATGTATGTTTAGTGGCGGCAATGTACTGAGAGGATGTAACTCCTTTTGATGAGTAAGTTTGGTTTGTGAGTGGTACAATTCGCGGTATTTACTAACTTTGTTCTCTCGCTTGTAGAGTCTGAGCCCTGAATATGGCACTTTTGTAAGACCGAAACCACTTAGCTGATATGGAAGCGAACCATAGATCAAAATAGGAAGTTTCGCTTTATTTTCTTTTATTACTCCTTGGAGCTAAACTTGGAATTGATCTAATCTTTATTACAAACTAAAAGAAAAGTCCATGGTAGTGTGTTAGTTGTTCGAATATTTAAACGCTGTAAAAATATCAATTTTCAGTTGTAAATAATTCTGTGTCTATTAACTCAGCATAATTATTTTTAGGATTTAAACCATCGACTTGTAAAGCTTGAATTAAGTTATCGTTAGTTTGACTTTGACTTGTCTTAAGGATAAAAGCTCACTAAAAAAATATAATAACATATGCATCCCATCCTAAAAGCAATCCCATTTTTTGCCGTAGTTTTATCCCTGAGGACTTTTCCTCCTGTTTTTGGAAAGTTATTTGGAGACGCAAAAAATTCTTTCATCAAGTTCTCTCTAAATAAATGTTTCGTAACTTTTTCCGGGAATAAAAATTTATATCAACTTTTGCTTTACTGAAACCTTTTATCCTCTACTTAATTAATCTTATTTTGTTGTTCTTCTTTCTTCTTAATACTATCTGTAAATAAGCCAAAAATAAAAATAGCAGCCACTTTTATTAAAGAGGGTAGTATTACATGGAGAATAAGAACAAAAGTAATAGTTGAAATCACAATCAACCTAGACAACTTAAAAATGTCATGAGATTTATCAATAAAATTTATTATAGACGTTGTAATTATTAATCATGAACTAAAGAATTATGTTATAAGACTGTGTAACTCGAAGTAAATTTTAAACAACCAAAATAGTGGGCTGCAGAAGCAACAATAGCAACGCCGGGTGAACAAACAGAGGGTGCGCGAACATGATATAATATATAGTATGTACAATCTACAAGAAGATATGCTAATTAAATAGGCGTCTTTAAGGTTCTTATGTTTTCTAGGGCTTGTGCGTGTGATGGTGAGATCTAACTTAGCGAAGGCGCATTATACGAATAGCAACAATGCGCCTGAAACTAAGCTAGTTCGTACATCCTTTCGTAAAATCCAGTCTTTTTTTAATTTCTCAAAAATTTGAAAAAAAAATGGAATGTGCTTCTATATAACCCCTCAAATCATTCGTTTCCATATATGCAGTGATTTCTTTAATACACACTCTCTCTCTCTCTATATATATATATATATATATATATATATATATATATATATATATATATATATATATATATATATATATATATATATATAATCCTAAGTTTAACTACTGTGAAACGCCCTTATAAGGAGAAGAGATAAGTAATCAAAGATCTAAAGGCTCTAGTATCTGCCTTTTATTTTTATTATCGAGCTTTCGCTGCCTAATGGTAGCTTCTTCTGGATTCT
Source organism: Pachyrhynchus sulphureomaculatus (assembly GCA_019049505.1). Taxonomy (NCBI): domain Eukaryota; kingdom Metazoa; phylum Arthropoda; class Insecta; order Coleoptera; family Curculionidae; genus Pachyrhynchus; species Pachyrhynchus sulphureomaculatus. Next base: position 47,484,003 of record CM032448.1, read on the forward strand.
AAAAATGCAAACCAGGTACAGAAAAAAAACCAAAACGTTCGTTTTCTTAAAAATGTGATTCAAAGAATTGTAAGACTGTATGTGAAATTACTTACAAAAATTTAGCAGTTAATTCATCTCTGGTGAAGACAATGAAATTTGCATTTTTGTTGGCCAGGTAGTATGTATGATTACACAAACATGATTAACAGACACTTAGAGAGTTACACAAATATTAATAATAAAACTTTGTCAATAAACACTAGTTAAAAACACTTTTTGAAGACCGAAACATAACTGTAAGAAAACACCATGATGTTGAAATAGTACTTCATTTTAAAAAATTTTTGATGTCGAGTTTAGTAACTATTTAGTAATATTTGAGTCCGAACCGGATATTGTTGGTAGTCTATGTCGTCATCAGGTCGACAAAAAACCATAAAAGCATTAAAGTTAGGGATGTGGTAAATTTTTTGGGTGAATGCTACTCTTAGATAAATTATTTATTATTAATGATATCTATTTTTCAGTTTTAATTTTATAACAAAGGTCTTAAATTTGATGAATGTTACTCTTCGACGAGTTATTTATTATTAATTATATTAACTCTTTAATTTTATAACCAAGAGATTCATAGGCTAATTGAAAAATTTGAAAGATAATAGTAATTCTGGACGTTATTTATTATTTGTCATATTTAATTTTTTAATTATTAAATTTTAACAAGAAGACATAGAAAAGTAACTGGCAATAAACAGCAAAAATAACAGAAAGAGAAAAGAAACGTCAACTTTACTAGAAACTAATTTTTTCATAATAATCGTTCTTTTTTGTTGGTTTGGTATAGTTTTGTGTTAGTAAATAAGCATACATGGAGCTCAATCCTTCTATGTCTTTTTTGTGATTGAAATTATTTTTACAGGTTTTTATGTAACACATTTCCAAGAAACTTCTTCTGAAGTAATTAGTATCAACATCCAAAATGAAGCTGTTGTTACTCGTATACTGTACTCTGTGATCTGTATTATTTCCGTGTAAGCTCAAGCTAGTTGCGTTAGGTTTGTGTTTACTATCACTTTTGTGTAACGCTAATCTCTTAAAGAGCTTTTGTGACGTTTGTCCAACGTAGACCAAACCACATTGACAGGGAATGCCGTAGATTATATTAGGTCAACTACATCGAAAGAAGCAAGTACAAAACCCTTTGGTAAAATAAAGCCATTCACCTTCTCTGCAAATTCGAAGGTATTTTTAATTCTAAATTTATTAAAACTAGAAAAAGCTGTTTCTAAAATAGAGGCCATATATTTTAGAAAAACAGATTTTTCTACTTTTAATAAATTCAGAACTAAAAATACCTTCGAATTTGCAGAGAAGGTGAATGGCTTTATTTTACCACAGGGTTTTGTACTTGCTTCTTTCGATGTAGTTTCACTGTTTACTAACAATTCTCTAGACCTTATTATATCAATATTAAATGAACATTTCACATCAATAGAAGAAATATGTAATACTCCTAAAGAACAGTTTCTACTAATCATTACTTTTTTATATGAACATATATTTTTCTCCTTCAATAGTACATTCTACAGACAAAAAATTGGCGTCCCAATGGGAAGTGCTATTTCATCAATTCTTGCCGAAATTGTTATGAATAAACTTCTTTATTTTGTTATTTCAAAGGTGGAATTTGAATTTCCCCTTCTGTTTCAATATGTAGATGACTTACTAGTCGCTTTACCTGCCGGAAGTGTACAGAACATTCTTAATATTTACAATTATTTCAATCATAAATTAGTATTTACTGTTGAAGAGCAGACTGACTGTGCTGTTCCGTTTCTGGATACTAGGGTTGTACGCTCTGAAAATAATACAGTCAAACTTGACTGGTATCAGAAAAAATCAAGTTCTGGTAGATATATCCCATTCCATTCTTATCACCCTATGAAATAGAAACTGAGCATCATCAGAGGATTAAAGAACAGAATAGATAAGATTTGCCACCCCTCATATAAAGAAAATAATGTAAAACTGTTGGAAAAAATCTTGTTGGACAATTACTATCCTAAAGCTCTAATTAGGAAGAATTTTCAAAGACCCCCCCTTCAAATCAATCCAACTGTCACCACTAATGCCGACATTAAAGTAGGAAAGTTACAATACATTGAAGGCCTTTCCCAGTCCTTGTCTTCTCTTTTTAAAAATACAAACATTAAAATTGCTAATTACAACATAAAAAGAATGAATTGTTTTTATATCAATTTAAAAGATGAAACCGATACTTTACAAAGATCTAATATAATCTACGGCATTCCCTGTTAATGTGGTTTGGTCTACGTTGGACAAACTTCACAAAAGCTCTTTAAGAGATTAGCGTTACACAAAAGTGATAGTAAACACAAACCTAACGCAACTAGCTTGAGCTTACACGTAAATAATACATATCACAGAGTACAATATAACAACAGCTTCATTCTGGATGTTGAGACTAATTACTTCAGAAGAAGTTTCTTGGAAATGTGTTACATAAAAACCTGTAAAAATAATCTCAATCACAAAAAAGACATAGAAGGATTGAGCTCCATGTATACTTATTTACTAACACAAAACTATACCAAACCAACAAAAAAGAACGATTTTTATGAAAAAATTAGTTTCTAGTAAAGTTGACGTTTCTTTTCTCTTTCTGTTATTTTTGCTGTTTATTGCCAGTTACTTTTCTATGTCTTCTTGTTAAATATAATAATTAAAAAATAAAATATGACAAATAATAAATAACGTCCAGTATTAATATTCTCTTTCAAATTAGCCTATGAGTCTCCTGGTTATAAAAAAAAAATAATATAATTAATATAATTAATAATAAATAACTCATCGAAGAGTAACATTCATCAAATTTAAGCCCCTTTTTTATAAAATTAAAACTGAAAAATAGATATCATTAATAATAAATAATTTATATTAACAGTAGCATCCACCTAGAAAATTTACCACATCCCTAACTTTAATGCTTTTATGGTTTTTTGTCGACCTGATGACGACATAGACTACCAACAATAACCGGTTCGGACTCAAATATCACTAAATTGTTACTAAACTCGACGTCAAAAAATTTTTAAAATGGAGTACCATTTCAACATCATAGTGTTTTCTTACAGTTATGTTTCGGTCTTCAAAAAGTGTTTTTAACTAGTGTTTATTGACAAAGTTTTATTTTTAATATTTGTGTAACTCTCTAAGTGTCTTTTAATCATATTTGTGTAATCATACATACTACCTGGCCAACAAAAATGCAAATTTCATTGTCTTCATCAGAGATGAATTAACTGTTAAATTTTTGTAAGTAATTTCACATACAGTCTTACAATTCTTTGAATCACATTTTTAAAAAAAAACGAACGTTTTGGTTTATTTTCTGTACCTGGTTTGCATTTTTAGAATCCAGAAGAAGCTACCATTAGGCAGCGAAAGCTCGATAATAAAAATAAAAAGCAGATACTAGAGCCTTTAGATCTTTGATTGCTCATCTCTTCTCCTTATAAGGGCGTTTCCCAGTAGTTAAACTTAGGATTGTTTGTTGCCAGTGCCCTGTTACTGTCCTTCCTCTTTCTTACTATATATTTATATATATATATATATATATATATATATATATATATATATATATATATATATATATTTCTTTCTAACACCCTCACTATCAACGCCGGTATGCCCAGGGCTCCATACTGTCTCCTACTCTCTTTCTCATTTACATTAACGATCTGCTGGAAAAGACCGGGAATCCAATCTATAGCTTTGCAGATGACAGTACGCTTGTCTCTTCATTCACCTTGAACGCTCGGACATCGGCTGCTCAGGCGAATATCCGCAGACAGCAGGAGGTCGTTCAACTTAACAAAGACCTGGAAGAAATTCTATCTTGGGGTGACAGTAACCAAGTGGAATTTAACGCTACAAAAACCCAAGCGGCAGTTTTTTCTAAACAAGTTAACGTTGCTGAACCCGACATAGTTATGTCGGGGCACTCCATTCCCCTAGCATCGTCGCTCAATTTGTTGGGCGTTAGTTTGGGAGCAAATATGTCTTGGCATGAACATGTTGCAGGCATAGCAAGGAGAGCTTCTCAAAAGTTGGGAATATTATTTAGAACCAGAAAGCTTTACACCCCACAGCAACTGTTAATTCTTTACAAAGCCCAAATTCGACCAACTATGGAATACTGCTCCCACGTTTGGGGCTCCGCTCCGAAACATGCACTGCATTTGTTGGATTCTGTTCAGAGAATAGCGGTCCGTCTGATTGGGGACCCGGAATTGACCGGCGGCCTTGATTCGCTGGAACATCGACGAACGGTTGGCGACTTGAGTCTGTTCTACAAGTGTTTTCATGGAAAGTGTTCGAAAGATGTAGCCCGCTTAATTCCTCCCAAAGCGGTGCATGTTAGAAATACACGTCGCGCTGGTGCTTCGCATCCGTATGAGGTTCAGCTTGTTACTCCGCGTACAACGCTTTTCAAGCAATATTTTATATGGAGAACGTCATCCCTTTGGAATAATTTGCCCAGCGCTGTGTTTCCCACCGAGTACAATTTACAGCGATTCAAGAACAACGTGAATCGCTTTTTTCCGCACTCGTGCCGCTCCTGGAGCGCTTTAGGGACTTCCCTGCAGCACGTGTGCTAGACCCATAAAAAAAAAAAAAAAATATATATATATATATATATATATATATATATATATATATATATATATATATATATATATATATATATATATACATATAATGATTAAAATTCCGTTCAGTAACTTGAATGCCCTGTTTATCCGGAACGACTGAAAATGAGTATTAAGTGTTCTATATTTCTATAAACGGACTGTAAAAATGCTATTTGATAGTGTACTTATATATAGCGGGTGTTATTTTAAAAAAACTGTTAAATGTGACAAGTGACAAATCTTTTGTTATCATATTTGGCTTCATTTTTTTTCACCTTAATAGGAAAAGAGTAAATTGAGTGAACCACTTAAAGGTTGAAATTAAGTTCAATAGCTTTAATGTCCTGTATATTGGTATATTGGTAACGACTGAAAATAAACATCAAGCGCTATATATTTTTATACACGGACTGAAAAATGCTATTTAATAGCGTGCTTATATGTAGAGGGTGTCATTCAAAAAAAAAATTCTATTTGGCTTTGTAAACTCTCAAATTTGACAAGTGAAAAATTTTGTTTTATCATATTTGGCCTTCTCACAAAAACTAAGTTTGTTAGTGGAAGAATTTTTATGATAAGCCAAATAAGAAAAGAGTAAATTGACTGAGCCACTTAAAAGTTAAAATTTAGTTTAATAACTTGAATGTATATCGGTAATGACTGAAAATAAATAGCAAGTGTTATATATTTTTGTAAACAAACTGAAAAATGCTATTTAATGGTGTACTCATATGTAAAGGGTGTCATTTAAAAAAAATCCCAGTAGCCTTTGTAATCTGTCAAATTTGACAAGTGATAAATTTTGTGGTCTCATATTTGGCTTTTTCACAGAAAAAAACTAAGTGAATTAGTAAAAAAATTTTTTGGACTCCAAATAGGAAAATACTTTCCTTGTAAACATGCAGTTCTAAAATAAATACTAAATTTGACTATCTCTCACTAAAGAATAACTTAATACAATAAAGTGGATAGTGATATTATTAATTAGAAGTTTACCTTATAATTTTTTGTTAATAATTTACCTTAATAATCAGATCTAATGATTAAAAAACTGTACTGTTCTCTTTTAAAATCACCTCGAACAACAATGTTCTCTTCAACGATATAGTATGTACGTTAAAGAATAGAATTAAAATGTCGAAGATGTAAATCAAAAAAATTGTCAGGCATGTTGAGGACGACTGAGGCATCTCTTTTTTCAAGATTTTTGTAGTCGGGAAATTCAAAAATTAGGTTATTTTTTAATTATTTTCAAGCGTACGCCAAGAAAAGGGTTGAAAAGGATGGGGATCATTAAATATTTTATAATTTTAATATTATTTTTTTAATTTTTGCAGGGTTTTTGCTTAATATAATTGACATATTTTAAGTATATTATTTATTGTAAAATATGTAAGGGGTTAATTGGATGGGGTAGGGGTTAGAGAGATTGCTTCATATATATCGTGCTATAGCCCTTTTCAGAATTCTTGGACTGTAGATATATAAAAATTAAATCATTTTTAATAGGGGAAGGGGAAAAAGGAAGTGACAGAATCTGGTATAGTTTTGATAGTGTTATGTGAATTTTTTGGGTTTTTTTGGATGGGAGATTAGGCAAATTTTAAGCATACTTCTTTATAATAAAACATATGTGTCGCAAAAGGGGGTGGAGAGGGAAGGTAGTAGGTAGTAAGTTCGTATATGTCTTATTATAGGTCTTTGTAGAGTATTTTCAGTCAAGGAATCGAAATATTACATTTTCTTATTATTGTTTTCATTGTTAAAAAAGAAGTCGGAGTCATTGTATCGCTTTAATTGTATTATGATAATGTGTCCTGATTTTTGATTGGAATATTTAAAATATAATCATTTTTCTATAGTAAGATATTGTAGCGTGTTAAAAAAATTGCCTCTCGTTTGGGCGCAATTTTATGGCGTGTTAAAAAAAAAATGGCCTCCCGTTTGGGCGCAATTTTGTACCATCAAAAAAAACGCCCTCACGTTGAAGTGCAATTTTGAAACGTCTTAACTTTTTTGCTTTTAATAAATATTATATTTATTAAATAGAAGTCACTATTTGCACCTTATGTATATCATAATTTCTGAGAATGGATTGAGTGGATATTAATACTGCAAGAACTAAAGAAATTAGACATAAACTAGCTCAGTTTTTTGGTAGAGAAATATGGATAAGAAATAATTTTTGTACGTCTTTTGAAAATAGTCTCTATAGTTGTTTAAACTTTTGGTTGTAGAGATTTTGGGCACCATTCATTTTAAAATAAAAGGAATCTAACTTCAGCTTAAAAAAATGAAAAAATACTGAAGGGTTATGTAGTTGTTGAAAAAATTTAATATGGTACAACCGTTGTGTCCTGAAAGATATAGTAAAACGGGTGATTCAGTGAAACGCTAGATTTAAATAAAGAATAAGGTTTATTAATGACAACATTAAAAGTTCTAACTTCGCTACACTTTAAAATTACTATTACTAAATAAAACCCCTTAATCTAGTAGATGGTACGATTATATAGAGTTTTTAAATTAGGATTTTAATTAAAGGCTTAGCTAAACACGATGTTAAAAGTTCGTGGAATTAACTTCACAAGTTACACGTGCTGAATAGACGATGTAAACGCACTTGTCAGCAGGAAGCAAGATCTATGGATTGATGTGACTTACGGTTTTTCTATGCGTTTTTGGCCTGTCCTGGTGAGATATTCATAACACCGATGTCTCCACCTTGGCTACCCCAGTTCCCTTTGGGCTGCTAAACATTTCTTGACCCCTAAAGGTCTGAGAATAAGCAGGATATTTCAAGGAAAAGACCTTGAACTTGAAAACTAAAACTGTTTCTGCACTACTACATCACTAATAAAAACGAGTATGGCAACGTGATAAAAAAGCCTACTGGGCGGCTTACTGAAGGAAAAGCCTGTACTACATCTCGGCTGGAAAAAAGCCGTTACTGCATCTCGGCTGGAAAAAGCCTTCTACATCTGGGCTCTATGATGGAAAAAAAAGCCTAGATCCATGCCATCCGGACCCTTAAATATTTTTCTCCCTTCCTTAAAATCACATCTTCAAGATGGCTACTTCCCGGATACAAATCTCTAGCCACTGCTACACTGCTTAAAAGTTAGTAATCACTGCAATAAATATAAAAATGGAAAAAAATATAAATTATAGGGAGAAAAACGGTGACGTAACATGATCTTAAAATCTAGGAAAAAAATGGATGTTACAATATATACGGGGCGAAAGCGAGGAGGCGGGAGCTAAAAAAGAATTGCTGTATATATATATATATATATATATATATATATATATATATATATATACATATATATATATATATATATATATATATATATATATATATATATATATATATATATATATATATATATATATATCGTAATATACTTCTATTTCAGTGTTCTTGTTGAATATAGAAAAAGTTTTAGAAAGTGGGTAATTTGGCGAAAATGTACTTGTGGAATGGCAGGTAATTTATTGTATTTACTTCATCTGTTAACGAAAAGTATTGTTTTCTTGAATAAATTACCCTCCGAATTTTTTTTTTCGGATCTTAGAGTTTTGAGGTAACAAAAACATATTTATACCTTTCAACTTTATAATAAATAAAAATAATATCGCCAAAAAAAATCTTGCTCACGTATCAATTTTACAGCAACATTTATTGTTTTTCTCAACAATTTTTTTCATTTGCATCTTCCACATTTTAATTTTATTCTTTGACGTACACCCTATTTCGTTGAAGAGAGCATCTATTTTGTTCGATGTGATTTTAAAAGAGAGGAATGCAGTTTTTTAATCATTAAATACTTTTCTTGATTATTTAAACGGGGTAAACTTCTAATTTTTTTTTAATTAATATGTCACTATCTACTATATTGTATTAAGTTACTCTTTAGTGAGAGATAGTCAAATTTAGTATTTATTTTACTGCACTGCACGTTTACAAGAAAAGTATTTTCCTATTTGGTGTCCAAAAAATTATTTTATTAATACACTTAGTTTTTTTTTTGTGAAAAAGCCAAATATGATAAAATAAAATTTGTTTCTTGTCAAATTTGGTAGATTACAATGCCTACCGGGATTTTTTTTAAATGACATCCTCTACATGTTAGTACACAATTAAATAGCATTTTTCAGTTTGTATACAAAAAAAGATAACACTTGCTATTTATTTTCAGTAGTTAACGATATACAGGATATTCAAGTTATTGAACTAAATTTTAACTTTTAGGTGGCTCAGTCACTTTACTCTTTTCTTATTTGGGTTATCACAAAAGTTCTTCCACTAGCAAACTTAGTTTTTTGTGAGAAGGCCAAATATGGTAATAGAAAATTTGTCACTTGTCAAATTTAACAATTTACAAAGCGAACTAGGTTTTTTTTGAATGGCACATATAAGCACGCTAGTAAATAGCATTTTTCAGTCCATGTACAAAAATATATAACTCTTGATGTTTATTTTTAGTCGTTACGAATATACAGGACATTCAAGCTATTGAACTTAATTTCAACTTTTAACTGGAGCCTTTAATTTACCATTTTCCTATTTAGGTGTCAAAAAAATTTTTAAGGAAGCCAAATATGATAATGAAAGATTTGTCACGTTTGACAATTTTTTAAAATAACACCCGCTATATATAAGTACATTATTAAATAACATTTTTCAGTCCGTTTATAGAAATATATACAGGGCCTTCAAGTTACTGAAGGGAATTTTAACCATTAAGATGCTTACTCGATTTACTATTTTCTTATTTGGGGTATAAAAAAATGGTTTCACTAGTAAACTTAGTTTTTTTTGAGGAAATCAAATATGATAACCCAAAAGTTGGTACTTGTTAAATTTGACATATTGCAAAGCCTACTAGAATTTTTTAAACGGCACCCTCTACATATGAGCCCATGATTAAATAGCATTTTTCAGTCCGTTTACAAAAATATATACATTTGACTGAATTTTAACTTTTAAGTACCTTACGCAATTTACTGTTTTCCTATTTGGTTTATCAAAAAAAATTCTTCCACTAGTAAACTTAGTGCTTTGTGAAGAGGCCAAATATAATAACACGAAATTGGTCATTTGTCAAATTTGACAGTTTACAAAGCCAACTAGATTTTTTTTTAATGATACTCTCTGCACATTATTAAATAGCGTTTTTCAATCCATTTACAAGAAAATATAATTGTTGACATCAATTTTCAGTCTTTACTGATATACAGGACATTCAAGTTTTTGAACATAATTATAATTTTCAAGTGGCTTTTCTATTTTTCTTTTTGGGTATCAAAAAAAAAAAATTAACCAACAAACTCAGTTTCTTGTGAGAAAGCCAAATATGATAACAAAGGATTTATCGTTTCTCACATTTGACAGTTTACAAAGCCAACTAGGATTTTTTTAACTAATACCTTCTACATATGAGCACACTATTAAATAACATTTTTTAGTCCGTTCATAAAAATATATATACTTGATATTTATTTTTAATCGTTACCGATATTCAAGTTATTGAACGGAATTTTAATCATTAAGAGACTTACTTGATTTACTGTCTTTCTATTTGGCACAACAAAAGATTCGTTTACTAGCACACTTAATTTTTTATGAGACCAAACACGATGGCAAAAAATTTGTCACTTTTCAAATCATATGTGTATAATACCAGTCTAAAAAAATCTAGTTGACTTTCTAATCTGTCAAACATGACAAGTGAAAAAATTTTAGTTATCATATTTGGCTTCCTCAAAAAAAACTAGGATTAGTCGGGAATTTTTTTTTTTAATATACTAAATCGGAAAATAGTAAGTTAAAATTCGGTTCAATAACTTGAATGCCTTATATACTGACAACGACTGAAAACAAATATAAAAAGTTATATATTTTTGTAAAGAGACTGAAAAATGCTATGGTGAGCGCATACGTAGAGGGTGCCATTTAAGAAAATCCCTTGTAATTTGTTAAATTTGACAAGTGAAAAATTATTTGTTATCAGACTTGGCTCCCTCATAAATAACTAAATTTAATACAGGAAGTATTTACATGGTATGTAGAATAGAAAAGCAATAAATTAGGTAAGACCATTAAAAAAATGTCCCTATACAATGTACTTTGTTCTCCTTTTTGTCCCTTTATTTTTTTAATTTTCATTTTGTTTCTTGTACCTTAAGCCTCTGTAATGCTCCTTGCTTTATCCTTTCTAACCCTTTTCTTGTAAATTAACATAGAATGAACCTTTTCGCAGCTCGTATAAAATTACAACTAGGAACTGGAGAGAATACTGTAAATATTGATTCATATAAAATTTTCAGTCATAGTCGCACAGTCAGGGATGATCGAGATGTTGGTTCATATCTTAAACAAAGTATAGCTTGGGACAGTATTAATTTCTGCATATTTTAAGTTTATTCAATATTTATGGGTTAAAATTGAAGTGCACAATATTACTGTTATTATCGGTATTTTGTATAAGGAGTTTGACAGTTTCAAATTCAAATACATGTTGGCAGCTGCAGGCTATTTTTTGTCCTGTTAGTATCTCACAAATTATTAGAGAACCAATGGAATATCTATGCATTTAGTATCTTTTATTAATTTAATTTTTACAAATATAAAAAATATTGTTGATACCGGTGTGGTTGATTTAAATATTTTAGATGACTTTCAAACTTATGTAAGAGCTGGATTTGAGAACACACTTCCTCAATTACCTTTTTTTATAGATATGTTAAAAGAATGAATCTAAACCAGTTCCGGAATGGCCTGAAACAAACTGACTAGCAAAAAATGCATTCTTTGCAGCAGTTATGAAAAATTTTATTTTCTTGAATTGCTCTAGTTTAAATCTTTTTAAAAAATAAACACCACTTAAGCAATTTCATAAAAACCAAAATATAGCTCCCTTTCTTGAATTACAAACAATATTGAATTAATGCAAACATTAAAAAACAAAGCATTGAAGAAATTCAGAAAAAATTTAATCCTTTAAAAACAGACCCATTCTAAACTGTCTTTTAACTTAAGCAATCCAAATAACATTAACAACATTTTTATTAGTTCTGCAAAGTCCAATGAACCCTTTCATTTTAGCCTGTCAAAAAAAAGGATGTTGGTTCTGATAAAAATTAATAAAATTAAACTATAATTAGTAATTGTTGTTCGTCCAGTATTACATTCGTTACTGCCATTATTAATAAATGTATTCTTAACAATCTATCTGATTATGTACATTTATGTATCATAAGCATACTTTATATCTTGTCTAAAGGGCTTGAAAAGGTGCTAGAAGAGCAGATAAGATTTTTATTTGGGCAGCATGATATTCTACCAACAAAACAATCTTACTTCAGAGCCAGCTTTTTTGTAAAACTGCTTTAACTTGCATAACTAATGATATTTTAAAAGCTGCTGTTGAAAATAAACTAACTGCTTTATGGTAGTACTGCTAGATATTAACAAAGTTTTTGATTTATAAGGTTTAGTGACCGTACTCATTTTTTTTTTTTTCGTTTTACCAGATCGTACATTACAAGTTGTGTATGATACAGCTTTCAGATGCTTCACATGTATATCTCAGAGTACCATAGAAGGGTATTCTAGTGCTTGATTGGATACAATTAGCACATCCAAATGTAGCTCTATTGCATACTGTAACCTTCATTTTTACGTAGACGATAGATTTAAACTGCATATGTATTGTTTCTGCTTCAACATTTTAAACTTTAAACAGCCAACGTATAAAGTATAAAATATTATGTTCATAAAATAAATTTAGGAAGAAGATATTTACTTAAAATTCCACAACATTGAAAAGAAATATTTAAAAGATCATTTTCATGTAATATAATATATAACTAACGGAAAACTATAACAAATAGATGCCTATACTGCACTCTGTCGGCGACTTACTAAGTCTATTCAAGCAGAGCGGCACAGCACGGCTGGCACTTATTGCAGAAACGCACCTTTCTTGAGCTTACTGCTCGAAGGCATAGATGGCAGCATTGTTATAACAACTAAAAACGAAACGAAAAGAATCGTTTTTTTTTAGAAGTTACCAAAAGTGTTCTTCGTATTTGCTGAACCATCCCAAGACGCGTTTCGCCGTATCACGGCTCATCAGCTGGACTAGGTTCAGCAAATACGAGAACACATTTTAGTCCTTTATCCAAGTAACTAACGGAAAACTATAACAAATAGATGCTTATACTGCACTCTGTCGGCGACTTACTAAGTCTATTCAAGCTGAGCGGCACTTTTGGTAACTTCTAAAAAAAAAAACGATTCTTTTCGTTTCGTTTTTAGTTGTTATACCAATGCTGCCATCTATGCCTTCGAGCAGTAAGCTCAAGAAGGGTGCGTTTCTGCAATAATTGCCAGCCGTGCTGTGCTGCTCTGCTTGAATAGACTTACTAAGTCGCCGACAGAGTGCAGTATAAGCATCTATTTGTTATAGTTTTCCGTTAGTTACTTGGATAAAGGACTAAAAATGTGTTCTCGTATTTGCTGAACCTAGCCCAGCTGACGAGCCGTGATACGGCGAAACGCGTCTTGGGATGGTTCAGCAAATACGAAGAATACTTTTGGTAACTTCTAAAAAAAATGAGTCTTTTTGTTTCGTTTTTAGTTGTTATACCAATGCTGCCATCTATGCCTTCGAGCAGTAAGCTCAAGAAAGGTGCGTTTCTGCAATAAGTGCCAGCCGTGCTGTGCCGCTCTGCTTGAATAGACTTAGTAAGTCGCCGACAGAGTGTAGTATAAGCAACTATTTGTTATACTTTTCCGTTAGTTACTTGGATAAAGGACCAAAAATCTGTTCTAGTATTTGCTGAACCTAACCCAGCGGATGAGCCGTGATACGGCGAAACGCGTCTTGGGATGGTTCAGCAAATACGAAGAACACTTTTGGTAACTTCTAAAAAAAAACGATTCTTTTCGTTTCGTTTTTAGTTGTTATACCAATGCTGCCAATATAATATATAACACTTTTTTAAAACTCTTTAAGCACTATCATCGCTCCAACTTAACATTCATAACATACGGCAAGGAAACATTTTCGGCGTTTGCAGTGGGGCAAGCGGATTTACAATCCCATATTATATTTTACGTCTCTCGTTGTCATATTACTGTTCTTCCGCTTTCGTCTCCATATATATATATATATATATATATATATATATATATATATATATATATATATATATATATATATGTATATATATATATATATATATATATATATATATATATATGTATATATATATATATATATATATATATATATATATATATATATATATATATGTATATATATATATATATATATATATATATATATATATATATATATATATATACCCTGGTGAGCAAAAAAAAATCGACAAACGATTTTGCTTCATTTAACACCGATCCTTCAATTTAGTTTTCAAACTGTGGTATTATTTTTGGTATCATTAGAATGCTGATTTTTTTACTTTTTCCAATAATACCAAAAACAATTGGATTTCCAAAAAGTTTTACCGATTAAAACGGTTTTACTCAATAGAACCGTTTTTGCTCGCTCAGCAACGTACTTTTTGCGCGCTATTCATCCTTATAAAAACACATGCAACTGCATTTTCCTATCATTCCTCGGAACTTGAACCGTCAACATCTCTGCTATACCTGTTCACTAATTACGTAATCGGAAAATGGATACCACTCCGGAAGAAATGGCACAAGTCATTGCCCCATTGCAAGAAAAGCATTGCCAGTGTGTAGTCGCTACGCAACTGCACCTGAGTCAGTCAGCTGTCTCCAGAGTCTACAGACGTTACCAAGAGACTGGCGCCTTTACACGGAGATCAGGACCAGGAAGAAGGTGTGCCTCGAAGCGTGACGACCGCTTCATTGTCAACACAACTCTAAGAGGTTGAGGTCCAGCAGGAGCTCCAACAAGCTCGTGGTCGGGCTGTCAGTCATCGGACAGACAGAAGAAGACTAAGCCAACTCTGAAGAGACCAGCTAACGGACTCAAATTGACAGCTGCCCATCGACAAGCGCGACTCAGATTAGACCAATAACATGTCGACTGGACCTCAGAGCAATAGCGCTCCGTTTTATTCTCCGATGAGTTCCGAATGTGCCCACATGTCAATGATAGAAGAAGACGAGTCTATAGGAGGCCTGGGGAGCGCTATGCGCAGCGCTGCATTACTGAAACAGTCGCCTGCATAGGAGGTGGAGAAGCATCTCACTGGATGCGAAAACCGACATGGTTTTCGCATCCTGCAGGAACACGTCGTTCCTTACGCTGGGTTTGTTGGCGATAGCTTCGTGCTAATGCACGACAATGCGAGGACATATGCTGCTGCATCGGTGAGGCAATACCTGGCGGAAGCGGTAATACCCACATTAAGTTGGCTTGTGTGGAGTCCTGACTTCAATTCAATTGGAATGAGCTCAAAAGAAGAGTTTGAGTCAGAAATCCAGTCCCTGCATTGCTGAGGGACTAAAAGCTTGCGGAAAATTGGGGAAGAATCCCATATGAATAGGCAAAAAGCTCACTCGCTCCATAAAAAACCGGCTGGAAGCAATAATAAGGGCTAGAGTGGTAATACAAAATATTGATTCTGGTTTTATCAACAAATTTAATTGTTAAACTTAAAATTTGATTAATTTCTCTTTTCTCCTACCCCTATTTTAAATCTTTGTTCTCCTTGTTTCCCGTTTCAATCATTTTAATCAGTAAAAAGCATGGGGTATGCTATGGAATTTGGCGTCATTAGAAAAATAATAGAATGGGCTTTCAAGCGATACTAAAATCCGTAAGATATAAAGATATATGAAAACTAACTTCTAGGATCCGTGTTAAATGAAATCAAATAGTTTGAATAGATTTTTTGGCTCACCAGTATATATATATATATATATATATATATATATATATATATATATATATATATATATATATATATATATATATATATATATATATATATATATATATATATATATATATATATATATATATATATATATACGAGGCTGGTTTGAAAAGTCCGTGCAAAGTCCGAGAGATGGCACCACCGGCGCGTATCGAGGTCATGTTTAGTTAGTAGCATTTCTTGAATGAACGCACACCAAGTTTCAGCCATATTGGTCTATTTCCTTGTGTTTGGCATTCGTGTGAATCAAGGAAGTCGAGTGATTTTCAAGAAATGGACGAAAAAGAATTTCGTGTGGTGATTAAACATTATTTTATGAAAGACAAAACGCCTCAGGAGACTAAAGAGAAGCTTGATAAACATTATGGTGACTCTGCACCTTCGATTAGAACAGTTTATAAGTGGTTTCAAAATTTTCGGACTGGCCATATGGGCACAAGTGACGCTGAACGTTCTGGACGGCCTGTGGAGGTTACGACTCCAGAAATCATTGATTTCCACCATGATATGGTGATGGATGACAGAAGAGTTAAGGTGCGTGAGATTGCTAGTGCTGTAGGCATCTCGACTGAACGGGTAAATAATATTTTGCATAAACATTTGGACATGAGAAAGCTATCCGCAAGATGGGTGCCGCGATTGCTCACGCTTGACCAAAAACGGAATCGTGTGAAGTGTTGCAAGGATGGTTTGCAGCTGTTCCAGAAGAATCCGGAGGAACCTTAAGCGTCGTTTCGTCACTGTGGATGAAACATGGATACATTACTATTCTCCTGAGACCAAACAACAATCTAAACAATGGGTTACCAAGGGGGAATCTGCACCAAAAAGGGAAGACCGTTCCTTCGGCCGGAAATGTTATGGCGACTGTCTTTTGGGATTCGCAAGGGATAATCCTCATCGACTATCTGGAAAAGGGTAAAACTATTACAGGTGAATATTATTCATCGTTATTGGACCGTTTGAAAACCGAGCTGCAAGAAAAACGCCCGCGATTGGCCCACAAGAAAGTCCTTTTCCATCACGACAACGCACCAGCACACACCTCAGCAGTTGTGGTCGCAAAATTAATGGAAATAGGATTCCAACTCGTTTCACATCCCCCCTATTCTCCAGACTTGGCTCCCTCGGACTACTATTTGTTCCCCAATTTGAAGAAATGGCTGGCGGGACAAAGATTTTATTCAAACCAGGAGGTGATTGCAGACACTAATGGATATTTTGCAGGCTTGGACAAATCCTATTATTCAATAACAAACTAGAACATCGTTGGACGAAGTATATAAGTCTAAAAGGAGACTACGTCGAAAAATAAAAAAGGTTTACCCCAAACACATAAGTAGTTTTTATTTTTGCACGGACTTTTCAAACCAGCCTCGTAAAATCTGCTTTTAATTTTTTTTATTTATTTTTAAACTACGACCATTTAATTTTAATATTTAAAGATCTTCATTATATAAAAACGCGTAATTTTTTTAAATCAGTGTTATTCGCTGGATGGTAAATTTAAACATCGTCATCAAGGACTGGAATATTTCCATATTTATTTATATCTCAAAAGTATACAAATTAAATTACAACTGACCAAAAATAGATGCTCGATGTACTTGAGTTTGTAAAGGGTTTGAAATTTCTGTTTATTAGATAATTACTCGTAGCAAACTACTGACAAGTTTATCAATATATTTAATTTCAGCTAGGAACGTCTCATACATCAAAGAATCAAAACTCTTTGCTAAATTAAGGCAAACTATGTTAGTGTCAAAACATGAATCACAATTACCCATTATATCGCTTGAAAGGTTTTCAAACTAAAATTTGCCTTAAAATAAGCCGAAAGTTACTTATTTTTATATTTCGGGCATTGGGAACTTTTAGAACTTGTATAACAATATTGATTTTTCCAATATTTCGAAAAAAGTTATTTATATTTACCATATGTTTTTAGTCATTCATGCAACCACCTTTAAAACTCAAATTTAACATTTGTGTAGTTATACCACCGATGCCACAAGAACGTGTTTTAATGGTAGATTAAATATTTAGAATATCAACGTTTGAAATAGGTTTTCTGTTTATACAGGTGTTTTCATTGTTACTGAAATAAAATTAAATTAAATTTAGATATAGAACAATTATTTAAATCATACCGATTAAGATTCGTGTAAATTAGTAGAAATTTTAAAATATTCTAAAAATAATTTAGGATCCTTTAATTTAATTTTGTCCTTATTTTAATTGTTTTTGGTAAATTATTTCTAATATTAAAGTTATCATTCCAAAAAATCTAAATTTATTTTAAAAATATTAAAAATATTGTCAATGGCAAAAGAAATCCAAGGATTGCATTTTTAGTGTTCCGTAAGGAACACTTATAAGATCACTTCGGTGTCTGTTTGTTCGTCTGTCCGTCTGTCACAACCTATTTTCTCCGAAACTGTTTGACATAGAAAGTTGAAATTTGGACCTAATATAGAAATTGATGGCCCGTCAGAGTCGTGTAGTTTTGATAGTTAAATTTTGACTTAAGGGGTTAGTTTTTGGGGGAGAAATTGGAAGTGAAACAAAAAAATACCAGATAATCGAGTGAGGTGTCAAATGAAAGATTGTAAAATGACGAGTTTAAAAATATATATAATGTAATACTTGAGCACAATTATCTTTGTATTATTTTTAAAAAAGGGCGAAAAATCACTGTCCCCACACCCTCACATTATTTCAAAAAGTACTGATCAAAAAATTTTGAAAAAATTTTGGAATATTCTTTATAGAGTGTAGATTGAAGGAAAACTATCACGAGTGCGTTAACTTTAATAATTTATCTGGTACATAAAAAAAAAAAATTCAAGGTCATCAGTTTTCACTAAACTCATTTGGGATGTTTTTGTGAAGTCACTGACCATTTTATACTTCCGTAACAAAAATTATTATTTCAAAAGCAATCAACGTACGAAACACTAATTGCGCAAGTCCAACTTGCGCCTGGCCGGTTATTATTTTTAGATATTTGAAGTGGTGCATGCTGAATTGACTCTATGTATTACTGTTGAATATTTCTACTTAATTTTTAAAATTATTTGTGGTTTCGATCTCTTTCCGTAAAAAAATATACTCAGAAATTTTTACAGTTTTTCATGTTTCCAGGTCCGTGGATACCGAAGAACATAGTTTTTCATTTTCGTCTATCCGTTTTTTCTGTTAGTCTGTTTATATAATATAACACCCAAACGAAACAAGATATCGATTCCAGGTTTAGTGTATTATAATACTTGAAGCAGGATAGAAACCTATAGCTTCTCAGCTATTGTTTGGAAAAACAAAATAAAAGGGTTGAGGGCTCTTAAATGTTGTATCATTTCAATAACCATACGATTATATAAAGGGTAAAGGTGGTTACTCCGTATATTTCGTATTATGGTATAAGTTAAATTTTGGGGATGAAATCGGAAGTGAAAAAATATATATAATGTAATACTTGCACACACTTTTATTTGTATTATTTTGAAAAATTTCGAAAAATCGCTGTCGTCCCTTATCTAGAAAAGTACTGACCAAAAAATTTTGAAAAAATTCTGAAATATTCTCCACAGGGTGTAGATTGAACGAAAATTATCACGAGTGCATTATCTTTAATAACACACGCCGACATGATTTTTATTGTCTAAAATGTTGGTAACTTTTTTACTAATTCGGTGACACTGATTGCGAATTTACCACTCGTTTTATCGTATGACATTAGGTTTTAAAGATAATCCATTTAGTGGTAATTTTCACTTTTTTCATAAAAAAAATTCAAACTATTAAGTTTTGGCGCATTTTCCACAAGTTATGCGACCTTTCGTAAGAAAGCGTGTTAGTTACGACAGCAACAACACTCATTCGCAATACTTATGAAAATTTGGAATTATCTATAATATAAATAAAATGCAACGTCTCGCTGTCTGTCTGTCTGTCTGTCTGTCCGTTAGTGCGCTTATCACTGGAGAACCACTTATCTGATTTACGTGCTTTTTTTTTAAAACATACATATGTTCTCTGGCCAGGTTATAGGCTATATTTTATTACGATAGGTAGCATAAGGAATAAGCAGTGACGATAATAGTGAATGAAGTCCAAAAAAAGTTTGCCGTTAGCGCGTTTCCTTGCAATACACAGCCTAAACCATTAATATGGAACAATATTATGTAGTAGAGAATATCTATAATCTATAATCTATAATATATATAAAATGCAATGTCTCTCGGTCTGTCTGTCTGTCTGTCCATTAGTGCGTTTATCACGCGAGAACCACTTATCCAATTTACGTGTCTTTTTTTAAATTCATACATATATTCTTTGGCCAGGTGATATAATAATAATAATCTATATCTATAATATATTTAAAATGCAGCGTCTCTCTGTCTGTCAGTTAGTGCGCTTATCACTGGAGAACCATTTATCCGATTTACGTGCTCTTTTTTAAAACATACATATGTTCTCTGGCCAGGTTATCTATCTATAATATATATAAAATGCAACGTCCCTCTGTCTGTCTGTCTGTCCGTTAGTGCGTTACGTACTTTTTTTTAAAACATACATATGTTCTGGCCAGGTTATAGGATATATTTTAGTGAGTTAGGTAACATAAAGAATAAGCAGTGACGATAATAGTGAATCAAGTCGGAAAAAAGGCTACCGTTAGCGCGTTCTCTTGCAATATACTGCCTAAACCATTAAATATGGAACAATATCATGTTGCAAAGAATATAATATATATAACATGCAACGTCTCTCTGTCTGTCTGTTAGTGCGCTTATCACTTGAGAACCGCCTATCCGATTTACGTGTTTTTATAAATTTATACATATGATATGTTCTATATAATTCGATAGAAGCCTAGATAATGGGAGATAAGGTGAGATAATGGGAGATAGGTATAAATAATGGGAGATAAGGAGAAATAATGGGAGATAAGCAGAAGTAAGTCTAAGTAATGGGAGTTATGGTGAGATAATTGGAGATAAGGAGAAATAATGGGAGATAAGGAAAAATATTGCGAGATAAAACAAGATAACCCTAGATAATGGGAGATAAGGTGAAAAATGGGAGATAAGTATAAATAATGGGAGATAAGCAGAGATAAGTCTAGGTAATGGGAGTTATGGTGAGATAATGGGAGATAAATAGAAATAATGGGAGATAAGGAGAAATATTGCGAGCTAAGTCGAGATAAGCCTAGATAATGGGAGATAGGGTGAGATAATGGGAGATAAGGAGAAATAATGGGAGATAAGGAGAAATAATGGGGATAAGCAGAGATAAGTCTAAGTAATGGGAGTTATGTTGAGATAATGGGAGATAAGGAGAAATAATGGGAGATAAGGAAAAATATTGCAAGATAAGTCGAGATAAGCCTAGATAATGGGAGATAAGGTGAGATAATGGGAGATAAGTATAAGTAATGGGAGATAAGCAAAGAGAAGTCTAGGTAACGGGAGTTATGGTAAGATAATGGGAGATAAGGAGAAATAATGGGAGATAGGAGAAATATTGCGAGATAAGTCGAGATAAGCCTAGATAATGGGAGATAGGGTGAGATAATGGGAGATAAGGAGAAATAATGGGAGATAAGGAGAAATAATGGGGGATGAGTAGAGATAAGCCTAGATAATGGAAATTATGTAGAGATAATGGGAGATAAGGAGAAATAATGGGAAATAAGCAGAGATAAGTCTAAGAAATGGGAGTTATGGTGAGATAATGGGAGGTAAGGAGAAATAATGGGAGATAAGGAAAAATATTGCAAGATAAGTCGAGATGAGCCTAGATAATGGGAGATAAGGTGAGATAATGGGAGATAAGTATAAATAATGGGAGATAAGGAGAAATAATGGGAGATAAGCAGAGATAAGTCTAGGTAATGGGAATTATGGTGAGATAATGGGAGATAAGGAGAAATATTGCGAGATAAGTCGAGATAAGCCTAGGTAATGGGAGATAAGGTGAGATAATGGGAAATAAGGAGAAATAATGGGAGATAAGGAGAAATAATGAGAGATGAGCAGAGATAAGCTTAGATAATGGAAATTATGTAGAGATAATGGGAGATAAGGAGAAATAATGGGAGATAGGGGGAAATAATGGCAGATATTTTATTACGTTAGGCAACATAAGGAATAAGCAGTGACGATAGTAGTGAATCAAGTCCACACGAGCGGAGCCGCAGGCACGGCTAGTTACTTAATAAAATTCAGTATCAAAATTACGGTTGGCAGCTTTGTGGAAATCTTAAAATTATATTTATGTTATTAGGTCAACAATCAGGATATACAAAATATCCTTGTTTTGATGTGAGTGGAATAGTATAGCACGACAACTACACTACGTAAAAAAACAATGGACACCTCGGGATAAGCTTGAACCGAGAACCAAAAATATATTACGAAAAAATTTAATCGATCCTAAAAAGTTCTGTTACCTCCGCTTCATATTAAATTAGGTTTAACCAAAAGAAGGTTTTAAAGCCGGAAATCCAGCCCTGTATTGCTGAGGGACTAAAAGGTTGCGATGGCGGAAAAGTGGGGAAGAATCCCACAGACGAGACGGAGGCAAAAAAGCTCAACCGCTCCATAAAAAACCGGCTGGAAGCAATAATACGGGCTAAGGTGGTCATACAAAATATTGATTTTAGTTTTATCAACAAATTTAATTGTTAAACTTAAAATTTGATTAATTTTGTTTTTCTCTTACCCCTATTTTAAATCTTTGTTATCCTTGTTTCCCCTTTCAATCACTTTAATCAGTAAAAAGTATGAGGTATGCTATGGAATTTGGTATCATTAGAAATATAATAGAATGGACTTCCAATGATACTAAAATCCGTATGATATATGAAAATTAACTTCTAGGATCCGTGTTAAATATATAAATATATAAATATATATATATATATATATATATATATATATATATATATATATATATATATATATATATATATATGTATATATATATATATATATATATATATATATATATATATATATATATATATATATATATATATATATGATTATCGGGAATCGGTCTGAACTGTAAATAAAACTCTTTTCTTCTTTAAAAACTCAATATTTCGTTATCGTTTGATACCTTCTTCAGGAGTAACTACAAAATTAATACACCTATATTAACACACTATTCTCTTTCGTCAAGGCATTAAAATATTGAAATATAAAACAAACAATTATGAAACAAACGAACAATCAATTAAAACACGTACGAAAATGCGAGTTTGTCCCTGGAAACCAACACTCAACATCTCGATTTACTACAACAAACTGAGAGTAAATAGCCTCGGTACATATGCACTGCCGTGAATTCCAAACGAAACGGAAAAAACAGCAACAGAAAAACGTCTTTAATTTACTTTATACTACGAGGTGGCAAATCTTTATTTGTTATTATTGCTGTAATTGTAAATGATTAATACCTATTAATTATGTTACTATATATAATACTAAGTTGATTAGTGTCTGATTTATAGTTAATTGACTTTGGGTCCCTGTTGATATGGTACATTTCTTTAAAAAGTCTCCCTTTATAGTTGTTGTCATGAGCTAAGATTTTAACGTTGTTATAGTCAAAATTATGACCCGTTTGCAAATTATGTTGCACCACAGCACACGAATTCTTTCCCAATCGGGAGTCACTCCTGTGCTGTGTGAGTCTCTGTTTCAACCACTGAGCTGTCTGCCCAATATAACACGCTTCACATTGTAAACAAGATAATCTATAAACTACAGAGTTATTATATAAAATAGGTATTCTATCCTTTATTTTTGAAAAACAGGTCAGAACCTCGTATGCTGTTATATTTCGCAATTTTTATATTTAGAAAATCTCTGAATAAGGCGACAATTGAGTTTGTGATTGACTTTATAAATTGTAGCTTCCTGTATATCCTATGCTGCGTAGGCGTCTCGTCAGTAGGGGCATCAACACTATCCGAATTATAAATTAATTTTCGTAAAATGTGTTTAGGGTAGGCATTGTTGACAAAAATGTTATACAGCTCGTCTAGGTTTCTTTTTTCGAAATCTATCATCACTGATGCGTATGACCCTGTTTTTCATTGCTATTACGGTGTTAAATTTTTGATTTTTTGGGTGATTAGAGAAATAATTAATGAATCTGCCTGACGCTGTGGGTTTTTATACCAGTCAAGTATAATACTGTTGTCACTCGTTCTTATTACTTTAGTGTCCAAAAAAGGAACACTGAAGTCCTGTTCTATTTCGATAGTGAATTGTATATATGTGTTGAATGCATTAAAATAATTTAAAATGATTTCTGTACTACCCTTGGGTACAGCGCAAATCAGATCATCAACATACTTGTACAAAAAGGGTAGGCTGAATGGTAATTGAGGAACCACCGTTTCCAAAAGATGGCCCAACACCACTTTGGCCAAAACTGGACTGATAGGAGACCCCATTGGAGTTCCAAAAATTTGTTTGAAAAATTTTTGGTGTTGGTATGTGTTGTTGAAGATGAATTTAATGAAAATCAAGAAATTATGCTTTGAAATCATGGTTTTTGTTTGAATCAGTTCCCACTTTTTTTCCAGAATAGTTAGGATTAAGTCTAGAGGTATATTTGTAAACAAAGATACTACATCCAAAGATATTAATACATACTCTTCTGGTAATGTCACTCCCTTTATTTTGTTGACAAACGAGAAGGTGTCTCTAACATTGTAATCCGTGTCATCCTCAAAAGCAACACTCAAAATTTTAGCTAAGTATTTTGATAGATTGTATGTCGTTGAATTCACTGAACTTATAATTGGTCTCAGAGGAGTGTTTGTTTTGTGAATTTTGGGTAAACAGTAGAGTTTGGGAAATGTGGAATTGTAAATTACTAACTTCTTGTACAGTTGTTCATCTATTTCGCCTTTGTTCTTTAAAAATTTTATTAAATCATTAAAGCTTGTTTGTATAGTACTGGTAGGGTCTTTAGATAGTGAAGTGTATGTAGTCTCGTCTTGTAGTAAAGTTTCAGTCTTATGAATATACTCATCTTTGTCCATTGCAACAGTGCACCCCCCCCTTGTCCGATTGAAGGATGTAAATCTCCGGATGAGATCTTAGGAATTCTTTTGATTTTTTAAAGATACGAATAAGCCAATGGGGTTTCTCTCTCTTGATTTATATATACCTCTAGACTTAATCCTAACTATTCTGGAAAAAAAGTGGGAACTGATTCAAACAAAAACCATGATTTCAAAGCATAATTTCTTGATTCTCATTAAATTCATCTTCAACAACACATATTTTTAGTTTCAACCAAAAATTTTTCAAACAAATTTTTGGAACTCCAATGGGGTCTCCTATCAGTCCAGTTTCGGCCAAAGTGGTGTTAGGCCATCTTTTGGAAACGGTGGTTCCTCAATTACCATTCAGCCTACCCTTTTTGTACAAGTATGTTGATGATCTGATTTGCGCTGTACCCAAGGGTAGTACAGAAATCATTTTAAATTATTTTAATGCATTCAACACACATATACAATTCACTATCGAAATAGAACAGGACTTCAGTGTTCCTTTTTTGGACACTAAAGTAATAAGAACGAGTGACAACAGTATTATACTTGACTGGTATAAAAAACCCACAGCGTCAGGCAGATTCATTAATTATTTCTCTAATCACCCAAAAAATCAAAAATTTAACACCGTAATAGCAATGAAAAACAGGGTCATACGCATCAGTGATGATAGGTTTCGAAAAAGAAACCTAGACGAGCTGTATAACATTTTTGTCAATAATGCCTACCCTAAACACATTTTACGAAAATTAATTTATAATTCGGATAGTGTTGATGCCCCTACTGACGAGACGCCTGCGCAGCATAGGATATACAGGAAGCTACAATTTATAAAGCCAATCACAAACTCAATTGTCGCCTTATTCAGAGATTTTCCAAATATAAAAATTGCGAAATATAACAGCATACGAGGTTCTGACCTGTTTTCAAAAATAAAGGATAGAACACCTATTTTATATAATAACTCTGTAGTTTATAGATTATCTTGTTTACAATGTGAAGCGTGTTATATTGGGCAGACAGCTCAGTGGTTGAAACAGAGACTCACACAGCACAGGAGTGACTCCCGATTGGGAAAGAATTCGTGTGCTGTGGTGCAACATAATTTGCAAACGGGTCATAATTTTAACTATAACAACGTTAAAATCTTAGCTCATGACAACAACTATAAAGGGAGACTTTTTAAAGAAATGTACCATATCAACAGGGACCCAAAGTCAATTAACTATAAATCAGACACTAATCAACTTAGTATTATATATAGCAACATAATTAATAGGTATTAATCATTTACAATTACAGCAATAATAACAAATAAAGATTTGCCACCTCGTAGTATAAAGTAAATTAAAGACGTTTTTCTGTTGCTGTTTTTCCGTTTCGTTTGGAATTCACGGCAGTGCATATGTACCGAGGCTATTTACTCTCAGTTTGTTGTAGTAAATCGAGATGTTGAGTGTTGGTTTCCAGGACAAACTCGCATTTTCGTACGTGTTTTAATTGATTGTTCGTTTGTTTCATAATTGTTTGTTTTATATTTCAATATTTTAATGCCTTGACGAAAGAGAATAGTGTGTTAATATAGGTGTATTAATTTTGTAGTTACTCCTGAAGAAGTTATCAAACGATAACGAAATATTGAGTTTTAAAGAAGAAAAGAGTTTTATTTACAGTCCAAACCGATTCCCGATAATCATATATATATATCAGATTGATGCACGGTCGATAACATATCACCAAATCTTATATATATATATATATATATATATATATATATATATATATATATATATATATATATATATACTAGCCGTGCCCGCGGCTCCGCTCGCGTGGACTTGATTCACTAATATCGTCACTGCTTATTTCTTATGTTACCTAACGTAATAAAAATATCTTATCTCCCATTATTTCTTCTTATCTCCCATTATCTCTACATAATTTCGTTTATCTAGGCTTATTTCTGCTCATCTCCCATTATTTATCCTTATCTCCAATTATTTCTCCTTATCTCCCATTATTTCTCCTTATCTCCCATTATCTAGGTTCATCTCGACGTATCTCGCAATATTTCTACTTAACTCCCATTATTTCTCCTTATCTCCCATTATCTCACCATAACTCCCAATATCTTATCTCTGCTTATCTCCCATTAGTTCTCTTTATCTCCCATTATTTATACTTATCTCCTATTATCTCACCTTATCTCCCATTATCTAGGCTTATATCAAATTATATAAAACATATGTATAAATTTATAACAACACGTAAATCGGATAAGCGGTTCTCAAGTGATAAGCGCATTAACGGACAGACAGACAGACAGAGAGACGTTATATTCTATATATATTATTATCTCTGCATAATTTCCATTATTTAGGCTTATCTCTGCTCATCTCCCATTATTTCTCCTTATCTCCCATTATCTAGGCTTATATCAAATTATATAAAACATATGTATAAATTTATAACAACACGTAAATCGGATAAGCGGTTCTCAAGTGATAAGCGCATTAACGGACAGACAGACAGACAGAGAGACGTTGTATTCTATATATATTATTATCTCTGCATAATTTCCATTATTTAGGCTTATCTCTGCTCATCTCCCATTATTTCTCCTTATCTCCCATTATCTTGGTTTATCTCGCAATATTTCTCCTTGTCTCCCATTGTTTCTCCTTATCTCCCATTATCTCACCATAACTCCGATTATCTTATCTCTGCTTATATCCCATTAGTTCTCCTTATCTCCCATTATTTATACTTATCTCCCATTATCTCACCTTATCTCCCATTATCTAGGCTTATATCGAATTATATAAAACATATGTATAAATTTATAAAAACACCTAAATCGGAGAAGCGGTTCTCAAGTGATAAGCGCACTAACAGACAGACAGAGAGACGTTGCATTTTATATATATTATATTCTTTGCAGCATGATATTGTTTCATATTTAAAGGTTAAGGCAGTGTATTGCAACGCGCTAACGGTAACCTTTTTCCGACTTGATTCACTATTATCGTCACTGCTTATTCTTTATGTTACCTAACGCAATAAAATATATCCTATAACCGGGCCAGAGAAAATATTTATATTTTTAAAAAAAGCACGTAAATCGGATAAGTGGTTCTCCAGTGATAAGCGCACTAACGGACGGACAGACAGACAGGCAGAGAGACAGACAGACAGGCAGAGAGACAGACAGACAGGCAGAGAGACGTTGCATTTTATATATATTATAGATAGAAGATTATAGATAACCTGGCCAGAGAACAAATGTATGAATTAAAAAAAAACACGTAAATCGGATAAGTGGTTCTCGAGTGATAAGCGCACTAACGGACAGACAGACAGAGATACGTTGCATTTTATATATATTATAGATGTAATAAAATATATATCTATAACCTGGTCAGAGAACATATGTATGAATTTAAAAAATCATGTAAATCGGATAAGTGGTTCTCGAGGATAATTTCTCCTTATCTCCCATTATCTCTACATAATTTCCATTATCTAGGCTTATCTCTGCTCATCTCCCATTATTTCTCCTTATCTCCCATTATTTCCCCTTATCTCCCATTATCTCACCTTATCTCCAATTATCTAGGCTTGTGTCGACTTATCTTGCAATATTTCTCCTTATCTCCCATTATTTCTCCTTATCTCCAATTATCTCACCATAACTCCCATTATCTAGACTTATCTCTGCTTATTTCCTATTATTTATCCTTATCTCCCATTATTTATACTTATCTCCCATTATCTCACCTTATCTCCCATTATCTAGGCTTATATCGAATTATATAGAACATATGTATAAATTTATAAAAACACGTAAACTGGATAAGTGGTTCTCAAGTGATAAGCGCACTAACGGACAGGCCGACAGACAGAGAGACGTTGCATTTTATATATTATATTCTTTACAACATGATATTGTTCCATATTTAATGGTTTACATAGCGTATTGCAAGAGAACGCGCTAACGGTAACCTTTTTTTTCCGACTTGATTCACTATTATCGTCACTGCTTATTTTTTATGTTACTTAACGCAATAAAATATATCCTATAATTTAGCCAGAGAACATATGTATGTTTTTTTTTTAAAAAAAAGCACGTAACGCACTAACGGACAGACAGACAGAGAGATATTGCATTAAATATATATATATATATATATATATATATAATATATATATATATATATATATTATATATATATATATATTATAGATAGATAACCTGGCCAGAGAACATATGTATGTTTAAAAAAAAAGCACGTAAACCGGATAAGTGGTTCTCCACTGATAAGCGCACTAACGAACAAACAGACAGACAGGCAGAGAGACAGACAGACAAACAGACAGAGAGGCGTTGCATTTTATATATATTATAGATAGAAGATTATAGATAACCTGGTCAGAGAACAAATCGTCCCTACCATGTCAAACTATCGAATACGGGTAGTTTTCAGGAGAGCAAAAAACCTCTTTAATAGTGGCACATTGCCAAAATTGCAAAGTTTAATACTTTTCATACACATTTTTTAAACCTTTTTAGGATATTATCAAGATTTAGTCAGTTTAATCTTTTTTTAGTTAAAATTAGTTTTTTCATATTCGATAGTTTGACATGGTAGGGACGAAATGTATGAAATAAAAAAAAAAAACACGTAAATCTAATAAGTGGTTCTCGCGTGATAAAAGCACTAATGGACAGACAGACAGACAGAGAGACATTTCATTATATATATATATATATATATATATATATATATAATATATAATCTATAATATATATATATATATATTATAGATTATAGATTATAGATATTCTCTGCTACATAATATTGTTCCATATTTAATGGTTTAGGCTGTGTATTGCACGGGAATTCGCTATCGGCAAACTTTTTTGCGACTTCATTCACTATTATCGTCACTGCTCGTTCCTTATGCTACATATCGTAATAAAATATAGCCTATAACCTGGCCAGAGAACATATGTATGTTTAAAAAAAAAACGTAAATCGGGTAAGTGGTTCTCCAGTGATAAACGCACTAACGGACGAACAGACAGACAGACAGACAGACAGGCAGACGGACAGAGAGACGTTGCATTTTATATATATTTAAAATAATTATGCCGTTGAAAAATTTTGGTGGCCAGCAATTTATTTGAAAGTAGTCGAACTTTTCGTCTCGCGCTGCATGTCGCGCGCCGCGCGCTTCGGCCCCTGAACTCAGTACGCACTGCTAGGTCATTATTATTGTGTAGTATATAATCCTAGAATCGATTTTAGATAAAATATAATAATTTATCACTAATTAATATCTAAATAATAATATAAGAATTCCAAAATATAAGCTTAATAACTGAAACTTCATTTTATTTTACCTTTAAAACTCTTTAATACAGTATTTCGGTTTCGTAATTAGTCACAGCAAAAAAACATTTACTAAGTTGCCATAAAATCATGTTTTAATAAAGCAAGTAATTCTTTCTCGAGTTTCTTTAAGATTAATTAAAAATTTTAATTTTTTCTCATTAATTAAAAAATTAAATTAATGACAAAAAAAAATGTATTTACTATTTAAGACAAAAGGAAATGTACATACACTGAAATTTTTAATAATAACCAATTAAGGATATTAAATTAATTAAGTATTAATTTAATATTTTATATGTGCGTAAAAATCTCACCAATCAGTACTGATCCGTTCCTTGTAATTAATTTGACTAAGATAACTTCAAATAACTTGGATAAACTCCTCACAAAAACTACCAGGATAATTTTTACATCTAAGCAAGTAACATACATGAACCAGATTCTGACAAATTATTTCTTTTTAGGGCATCACGATAGGATAAAGCAAAATTAACATTCTTCCTTTCAAATTCACAATTAAGGCCTAAGAATTTTAAATATACGAGGATGGATTGAAAAGTTAGTGGCGTCACCAAAAAATAATTATAATATTTTTATTATAGTACCCTCAATAAGTTCATATTTTCTTTGGTTGTCACAGTGTAAAATTTTGTTGCCGTAGAATTTGTGGTTTTTAGGTCAGAACGAGTTTAGTGAGACCAAGGGCAGCGTTTTTCGAAAAATGGAAAAAATTTAACAACGTGCGGTTATCAAGTATCCGTTTAAAAAAAGATTAACACCAAAGGAGATCCACGATAATATGAAAACAACACTAGGGGAATCTGCTGTGAAAAAGTGGGTTACAGAATTTAACCGTGGACGAGAGAGCATCGAAAATGACCTTCGGCATCGGCAAAGTGTGTGATCTCATATTGAGAGACCGTAGATTAACTATCAGGGAGATTGCAGACACTATAAGCATCTCATATGAACGAACACAAAACATCATTGCCAACGAGCTCGTATTTTCTAAAGTTTCCGCTAGGTAGGTTCCCAGATGGTAAAAACGAATTCGACTTACGATTTCTCGCGACTGTCTGGAGATGTTTGAGGCTGATCCGCAAGATTTTCTTAACAGGTTTGTGACAATGGACGAAATCTGGATTCACCACTATACTCATTTCAAAACAACAACCCAAGCAGTGGAAAAAATCTGGTAAACCTACCCCAAAGAAAGCGAAGGCAATTCCGTCGGCTGGAAAAGTGTCAGTTTTTTGGGATGCTAAAGGTATTATTATGGTGGACTACCTTCCGAAAGGCCAAACAATAAACTCGACTTACTATTGCACCCTTTTGCGTCGTTTACGTCAAGAAATTAAAGAGAAACGCCCAGGATTACCGAGAAAGAAAGTTTTGTTCCACGCTCGCGTTCATACGTCTGTTAAGTCTATGGCTCAAATTTGTAATTGTGGTTTCGAATTGCTGCCCCGGCTTATTCTCCTGTGTTGGCACCTTCGGACTTTCATCTGTTTTCAAACCTAAAAAAACACCTCGGTGGCCAGAAATTTTCATCAAATGAAGAAGTCGAAACTGCAGTTAACCAGTATTTTAAAGACCTTGAGGAATCTCTTTTTTCAAACAAGTGTGGAAGCTTTTGGAAGCAGGTGGACATTACGTCAAAAAATAAACATATTTTTGTACGTATTTTATTTTGTTTTTTTGACTAGCCCGCGAACTTTTCAATCCATCACTGTACATTCCGTTTTTTCAACGCATATATTGTAGTACCCATTTTTATCTGCCAAAATACATTGCTTGTGGTACATTTTAGTAAACTTGGATAAACTTATCTTAAAAGCAGGGTATTTGTACTGAAATTCATCATACAAGTCCTTCAAGTTAAAAAGAAGTAAAGGTTTTTGTAAATGTTCCCGACCTGTATCAGTTTTTATTGAAACTGAATCTTTACGTCCTGGTATAAACCTGCTTGATTCGTCACTTAAGTAGAAATCTATCACTTTTTCTTTAATAAGATGTGGCCATCGACGATCATTTCTTTTCTTCGGACATAATTCGTAGCGGTTTGTTATCCTCAATTTATTTGCCTTTAAAGTCAACTTGCGCGAAACATTAAAATAATATTTCATTTGACAAATACTGATCTCTGATGGAAGTGTGGTCAAAATCTCAACTTTTTTAGAATAACTAGTTTCCTTTGATAAAGCATTATTTTCATCATTTCTTAATTTTTCAACGATTTGAAATTATTACATTTTCTTTTTCTTTCGTAAAACGTTAGCAATACTTTTTACTTGATTACACAGGCCAACAAAAAAATATTTGTAAAAACTTTTTAAACCAATACATCTAAGTGTTATGTATTTTTAGGTACTGAAACCGTATCTGGTATCAGCTTTTTTGTGTCACCCACAGTTTCTCTCACAATATGACATCGATTAAATTTCAAAATAGGGAAAAAAAAATCCTCTTTCTGCTTGAAAAACAGAGCAAACTGTTGATCTCTTGTTCTATATTGGTAAATAGGTGTTTTAGATTCCAATAAATGTTTTTCTTTCAGCCTAGAACTAAACAAATCTGCTTTTTCCTTAGTCAAACCCAAATCTTTAACTAAATCATTTAAGTCAGCTTGTGTAAACAAATGTGGTTTTAAATTTTCTAGAGAACATTGAAACTCATCATCATCCGGTCGACTTTCATTAAATTCGGGACTGGACTGTAAAACGTCATTCATAGACTGAGGTGGCTCAGAGACAGGAAGTCCCGGTCCATGTCCTACCGACCAATTAGCTGAAGTAAAGTTAGGATAGACAATTACTTTCTTATTTTTGGAGTTATATCCAGAAACCATGGGTACTGCAAATTTAAAAGCTTTCTTTTATTTCTTGTACCATTTCCTAAGATCCTCGACACAAACATAACATACTTTGTGAGGAGCCCAACATTTTTCTTGGTTACCGATTCCTACACCAAAATATGCAAAGTATATTTTTTTTACAAAGTCAGTAATATTTCTTTGATGTTTTTTATTTACAAGCTCACCACATATATAACGAAAAGTGTTGGAAGAGTTTTTACAACCACGATTAGCCATACTTTTAGTGTGAATTAAAACACATGGGTTAAACACTGCAATGCGAGGTTATATTAACTGGAAGGAAACAAACAGCTATGACCTTTATCCGAACTACCAACTTAATAACATTTAATTTTACTGCTAACCTTATAAAATTCTGATTTTATTGCCAACTTAATAACATTCGAATGATAAAAAATAAACTTTTCACATTTTGAATATTAAAATGTGAAAAATTGGTGGGTGATACGACTTTTTTATTATTATTTTCAGACTCAGCACACCAAAAAATATAGGTTCAGGTAAAATGATTAAAAAAGTTTTTTCATCGTTAGCCTGTGTTATCATTTTCCGAATTTGGCCATTTTACACGTTTTGATACTCGCTCTGGTTTGTCATATTCATGCAAAAGTTTACGAACTTTATCAATTTCAATTTGCTAATCAATTCTATTAAATTTGCTAATAGAATAATGTTTTTCTTCAACTACAGTCGTATTTTCAGTTTTACTTTCAGGATTTACACAAGATTCTTTTGTTACAATATCATGTTCAATCTCTTTCGGAATTTCAACGTTCGGCTTAATTAATGCACGTCGACAAGAATGACACATATGTTAGTTGCATGCATTTATTAATGAACGGAAAATAAACAGGCGATTGCCAGTAACTTGTAACTTGTTTAACGTTTTTTAATACTTTTGCGTGATTTGGTTTTTTAAGCAGATTACAACACTTATTTGCTGATGGCATTATGGATTTGCTCTAGATAAAATTTTCACACTAAACTTTTCAATAAAAAAAAATAGGCACGCTTTAGTAATTACGCATTCGGTTTTTTCAACTCACAAAACAATGCAAATAATATTTTTATTGTCGCGACGCATCAAACGTGTCTAGACTCGCGAACCGCCGCGCCGCGGCGATTGTCGCGCCTAACTCGCACAGCGGCGTGCAGCGCGAGATGAAAAATTCGACTACTTTTAAACAAATTGCTGCACAGCAAACTTTTGAATGGCATTATTATCTTAAACAAATATACTTTTAACTGTTTTTATCCAATATTTTTATCTATGGGAGAACATGTATTATTTGAATTTTGCATTATAATTTTGCAATAACAATAGGTATATTTAATTATTTGATCAATTTGGTCTTCACTATTGAAAAGTCTGTTCTTTTTACAATAAATTGAGCGTCAATCTTATTAAATTGTCCGATTCAATACCGAGATATTGAATTTTTAGTGATCCGTACGGAACACTATAAGATGACTTTGGTGTCTGTCTGTCTGTCACACCCGATTTTCTCCGAAACTATTTGTCATAGAAAGTTGAAATTTGGTAATAATATAGGAATTGATGGTTTCATCAGAGCTGTGTAGTTTTGAAAGTTAAATTTTGACTTAAAGGGTTAGTTTTGGGGGGTGAAATCGGAAACGAAAAAAAAAAATTTTTTACTAGGTCATCGAGTGTGGTGTCAAATGAAAGCTTGTGGAAACAAGAGTAAATATATATATATATATATATATATATATATATATATATATATATATATATATATATATATATACTAGCCGGGCCCGCGCTGCTTATTCTTTCATGTTACCCGACGTAATAAAATATCGCCCATTATTTCCCCTTATCTCCCATTATTTCTCCTTATCTCCCATTATTTCTCCTTATCTGCCATAGTCTCACTTTATTTCCCATTATCTAGGCATATCTCGACTTATCCCGCAATATTTCTCCTTATCTGCCATTATTTCTCCTTATCTCCCATTATCTCACCATAACTCCCATTATCTAGACTTATCTCTGCTTATTTCCCATTATTTCTCCTCATCCCCATTATTTATACTTATTTCTCATTATCTCGGCTTATCACGACTTATCTCCCATTATTTCTCCTTATCTCCCAATATCTCACTTTATCTAGGCTTATATTGAATTATATAGTACATATGTATAAATTTATAAAAACACGTAAATTAGATAAGTGGTTTTCGAGTGATACGCGCACTAACGGACAGACAGACAGACAGAGAGACGTTAAATTTTATATATTATACTCTTTGCTACATGATATTGTTCCATATTTAATGCTTTAGGCAGTGTATTGCAAGAGAACCCGCTAGCGGCAAACTTTTCTGCAACTTGACTCACTAATCTCGTCACTGCTTATTCCTTATGTCACCTAACGTAATAAAATATATCCTATAACCTGGCCAGAGAACATACGTATGTTTAAAAAAAAAGCACGTAAATCAGATAAGTGGTTCTCCAGTGATAAGCGCACAAACGGACAGACAGAGAGACGTTGCAGTTTATATATATTATAGATATCCTTTGCTACATGATATTGTTCCATATTTAGTGGTTTAGGCAGCGTATTGCAAGAGAACGCGCTAGCGGCAAACTTTGTTCCGATTTGATTCACTATTATCGTCACTGCTTATTCCTCATGTTACCTAACGTAATAAAATCTACTCTATAACCTGGTATGTTTTAAAAAAAAGCACGTAAATCGGATAAGTTGTTCTCCAGTGATAAGCGCACTAACTAACGGACGGACAGACAGACAGACGGACAAAGAGACTTTACATTTTATATATATTATAGATATAGATTATTATTATTATTATATAACCTTACCAAAGAATATATGTATGAATTTAAAAAAAGACACGTAAATCAGATATGTATTATATATTATAGTTTATAGATATTCTCTGCTACATAATATTTTTCTATATTTAATGGTTTAGGCTGTGTATTGCAAAGGAACGCGCTAGCGGCAAACTTTTTTCCGACTTCATTCACTATTTTACGTCACTGCTCATTCCTTATGCTACCTATCGTAACAAAATATAGCCTATAACCTGGCCAGAGAACATATGTATGTTTTAAAAAAAAAAGTACGTAAATCGGATAAGTGGTTCTTCAGTGATAAGCGCACTAACGGACAGACAGACATAATATATATATATATATATATTTATATATATATTTATATATATATTTATATATATATATATATATATATATATATATATATATATTTATATATTTATATTTATATATATATATATATATATATATATATATATATATATATATATATATATATATTTATATATATATATATAGATATTTATATATATATATAGATATATATATATATATATATATATATATATATATATATTTATATTTATATTTATATATATATATATATATATATATATATATATATATATATATATATATTTATATTTATATATATATATATATATATATATATATATATATATATATATATATATTTTTATATATATATATATATATATATATATATATATATATATATATATATATATATATATATATATATATGTAATACTTGCGCACACTTTTCTTTGTATTATTTTTAAAAAATCGCGAAGAATCGCTGTCCCCCCACCTTATCTCGAAAAGTACTACTCAGTATATATCACCACTACACCAAACACTTTATTTTTGCACTCGACGCGCGTTTCGCTAACCATGTTAGCTTCATCAGGAGCGATGATTGACTAAAGCTAAACTACAAATCTACCCTATTTATACTTAGCCTAATCCTTGAATTACTCAAGCGGAACTAATGACATAGGCAAGGCCATCAGTTCCGGTCAAGTAACCAGTAGAGAGGACTATAAGGAATAGGCCCTCTGTCTCTATTTAAACTACTTTTTTTACATTTTATGATTTCCAAACTTTCGTATGCGTTCAACAATCTCCTAGCAGATATATTTTTTATTAATCTTAGATTATCTAATGTTACAGTATGATCAGCTTCAAGGGCATGTTCGGCAATGCTAGACTTTTCTGTTCTATTGTATTTTAAGTGTGCTAAGTGTTCTTTAAATCTTGTTTTAATTGACCTTTTAGTTTGCCCAACATACTTTTTGTCACAATCATTACAACTAATTTCATAAATTCCACTTTTCTCACAATTAGGAATCTTATCTTTGGGATTTCCTAAGATATTCCTCAGATTGTCTGATGACTTATAGACTAAGGTGAGGCCTACCTTATTAAATACCTTATTGAGCCCCTTGCTATATTTCGGATTATATGGTACGGAGACATACTTGGTGTTATTTTCTTCGCGTGTAAAAAAGATGGAATTCTGAATATTAAACCTAAACTTATGTCTATTTATTAGCTTATTTACTAAGTCATCGTCATAACCATTAACTCTAGTTATATTTCTAATACGATTCCTTTCTTTATTAAAGTTTACTCTATTCAGAGGAAAAGTGAACAAACGATGAACTAAAAAATGTAATAAGGCTAATTTATGTTGTTTGCAATGAAATGAATCATTAGGAATATATCTATCTGTTACTGTGTCCTTCCTATAGATATCAAATTCTAATCTATTATTATTTCTAATAATTAAAATATCTAGAAAAAGCAATTGTCCTTTGTTCTCAACTTCGTAACTGAATTTAATGGAATCATACCGGCTATTTAATTTAGAAACAAAATCATCAATATTTGCTTTCTTTGTATCAAAAATCGCGAAAATATCATCCACATACCCATACCATACCCTTGGGAAATATTCGAATTCTTGACTGGCTTCGATTTCAAACTTACTCATGAATAAATTGGCTATGAAAGGTGATAAGCAATTACCCATAGCTGTTCCTCCTTTCTGAACATAAAATTGATTGTTATATTGGAAATAATTTTGGTCCATACAAAGTTTAGATAATGTTAAGTATTTACGAATAATTTCGTCTTCAAAGTTATTCATTCTAAGTAATTCTTCGAGATATTGTAAAGTTTGTGGAATGGGCACACTTGGGAACAAAGAACTAACATCAAAAGAAATTAAGACTTCACCTTCATTAAGAACTAGATTTTTTGTTTTATTAATGAATTGTAACGAATTCTTCACTGCGAAAGTATCTAACGGTAACTTCTCAAGTTCTTTTGATAACCATTTGGATATTAAATATGTGGGTGATCCGACCGATGAAACAATGGGTCGCATTACTTTTCCAAGTATGTCTCCATACCATATAATCCGAAATATAGCAAGGGACTCGATAAGGTATTTAATAAGGTAGGCCTCACCTTAGTCTATAAGTCATCAGACAATCTGAGAAATATCTTAGGAAATCCCAAAGATAAGATTCCTACTTGTGAGAAAAGTGGAATTTATGAAATTAGTTGTAATGATTATGACAAAAAGTATGTTGGGCAAACTAAAAGGTCAATTAAAACAAGATTTAAAGAACACTTAGAACACTTAAAATACAATAGAACAGAAAAGTCTAGCATTGCCGAACATGCCCTTGAAGCTGATCATACTGTAACATTAGATAATCTAAGATTAATAAAAAATGTATCTGATAGGAGATTGTTGAACGCATACGAAAGTATGGAAATCATAAAATGTAAAAGTAGTTTAAATAAAGACAGAGGGCCTATTCCTTATAGTCCTCTCTACTGGTTACTTGACCGGAACTAATGGCCTGGCCTATGTCATTAGTTCCGCTTGAGTAATTCAAGGATTAGGCTAAGTATAAATAGGGTAGATTTGTAGTTTAGCTTTAGTCAATCATCGCTCCTGATGAAGCTAACATGTTTAGCGAAACGCGCGTCGAGTGCAAAAATAAAGTGTTTGGTGTAGTGGTGATATATACTGAGTAGTATCATTGTGCCAAAGATTCCACATTCCCAACTTAGTCGAAAAGTACTGATCAAAAATTTGAAAAAATTCTGGAATATTCTCCATCGGGTGTAGATTAAACGAAAATTATCACGAGTGCATTACCTTTAATAATTTATCTGGTATATAAAAAAAACAAAATTTTCAAGGTCATCAATTTTCAGTAAAGATTGGAAACAAACTTTGTTGAAATCTCATTTGAGGTGTGTTTTGTGAAATCACTGATCATTTTACTCCACCGTAACAAAATTTTTTATTTCAGAAGTAATCAACGTACGGAACACTAATTGTGCAAGTTCAACTTGCACTTGACCGGTTATTAATTAATGGCTGCACAAAAATTCATTTGTTTATAACTTGATAAATAATATTATCTTTTCAAATACATTTATCACGGGTAATAGGTTTGATATCAGCTTTCGATTACATATAAATTCAAAAGAAAAAAATGAGTCTTTGTTTTAGATGTTACTTTTCACGAACTTTGACTCAACTCGATGCAGCGAATTGCGCATACATCTTTCTAGGTTTTACCTAAAATACCTAAAAAATCATATACTGCTATAGTAAAGGAAAACACATGATTGTAGCATACCAGCTAAACAACCAATTTATCATTCAATGCAGAGATGAGAAAGTATGCCTAGAAAGTTGCTTGTACGATTAGTTGCGTCGAGGTGCGTTCATGTCCGAATACTTTTAGTCCAGTTCAAAATTTCTGATCAAAATGTCACTGAAAGTCTATTATATTACTGTGCTAATTCACACTTCATTATTTAATTTAAAATAAACTAAGATATTTTGAAGTACATTAAAAATTCAATTACTGTTTCATGGATCCAAAATTATTTATAAACATTTTTAAATAAATGATAAAAATCAATAAATTTTAAACTTTGCTTAAAAGTGGTACTGCTAAAATCCGATAACACATTTTTCGGTCAATTCTGATGGTTTGTTAAGCTATATTTGGATAAC
The DNA here is from genome assembly GCA_019049505.1 of Pachyrhynchus sulphureomaculatus. Taxonomy (NCBI): domain Eukaryota; kingdom Metazoa; phylum Arthropoda; class Insecta; order Coleoptera; family Curculionidae; genus Pachyrhynchus; species Pachyrhynchus sulphureomaculatus. The sequence continues at coordinate 47,523,899 of CM032448.1, forward strand.
TAATTTAGATAGAATTGTAAAGTAGTCAGTAGGAGTAGCCAACGATTTTACTGTTGGAATCAGCGAGCTCTACAAGACATACGCTATGTGGTACTTGAAGATTTCTTTTAATTCTTCACCAATATGGCGGAACATACACCTGTTATGAATACACACAACGTACTAATTTACTTCCTGTAAGAGAGATTAGAAGTAAAGAACCAAACGATTGATTAGCCAAGGTCTAAGGGTTATGAGTACAAATAGAAGAAATGAGACCCTAAATACAATATGAATTAAATTAACAAAGGAAGATTTAAACACCAAGAAATATAGAAAAAGCCTATCCCTAAAACAATTTCGTCATTATCCAATTAAAAACAATAAATGCAACAAGAACGAAATAGGTATAAACAGTCAGGGGAAATGCTGCAAAACATAGCCAAGCTACCCTCCCAGTGAACAATAATCAAAACGAACAACATTCAACCCGAGACAGTCATAGATCAAAGTCCTTAGACAAAAGATAAAAACAAATCATCCGCAATAATAACAAAGAGCAAACGGAAAGAAAACCACAACCAGTAATCATGAGGAAAAAATGTTAAATTCAGTGCAATTCCCGCCATATTCAAAGGCATAGGAAATAGCGGAGCAGTAACCATTCAATTTGGTGTCCTGTTAGGTTCGTCCACAATAACAGGTCTTACCGATTTATCTAAACTTCCTAAATCAATGAAAGATTCTACGTTTCTCTATAAGAAGATCAATCTCTCTATATAAGTAACCTCCAAAGAATTATTATGGGGATCTCAAAATAACAAGTTACTTAAAGATCATAGAAGTATAGGGAAAGGCATTTCAATATTAAATGATGTCGATACGGTTAAAAATATTCACAAGAACGTATCACCAATGGTGATCTTGATACTATCGATAAACGGCAGGTACAAAAAAAATCATCTCTTTAGCTCAACCACCTATAAGCCAACCATTATCAATTCAAAACGTGCCGAAGCCTAATTGACAACACGGACTATATAGACAGCATTTTGTAAATTTATATATACTAGTATATACTACGTCTAGTAAAAATCTTAACAAGATAATTAAGCTAATATTAACCATTTGAGATCAGGGATAGTTAGTTTTTAGATATATATGTTAACACACCTAATAATTTTGAAAATACAGCTTCGGCGAATAAAATTTTGGACAAAGGATGTTCAAGCCTATAAATTTTGCAGCTCATGAAAGGTTCTGATATATCTCCGTATTTTTTGTTTCCTACATAGAAAATTGCATGCATCGTTTACGTGTCACTAGTCATTCTTATGGGTAAATAAGAACTTGTCCGCGATAATTCACTTTTGGTAGATGCGATTCTATCGATCCAACAAAAAATCGGTAGAGGGCACCTTTGTCTATGAAGCTTTTTAGTAAAAGTATCAGTTGGTTCCTAACTTTCGTCGAAATCAAGTAAAATCCAAAATGAGTCACTTGTTTGGGCGTCGGTTCGAGGCATTCTTTCTTTGTTCTCATCCGAAGGGGCCTAAAGTAGCACATTTTGCGACCGTTAAATATATTAAAAAGTCGATATCGTTTGTGAAGAAGTGGGTAAATCGTTTTAACGAGACGAAAGATGTCGACGACTTGCCAAAATATATCTCGTTAGGCAAAGTCACTACGAAAGTCGGAAAACGAATCGTTTTTTTTGTTTTCACGGGACCCGGAATTGACGCTGCGTCAAGAAGCGGCAAATTTAAGAAAACCGGGTGTGAATGTGTCCCCTGAGACTATTCGACAACATCTTCGTGCTCATGATGTCAAATTCCGAAGCACATTGAAGAAACCTTTGCTGGGCGAAAATCACGTCACGTAGCGGCTCGCTTGGGCCCACGATAAGATACTAAAGTGGCCCTTAAAATCGCCATGCGTTAATCCTATTAAAAACGTTTGGTCCTTTGTAAAAAGAAAGCTCAGAAGAAGACTGACTTGCGAGATTAGAAAAATTTGAAGATCATTGCTCGAGTAGGCAGAAAATCTTGTCGACATCAAGCTTCGAAGATGCCCGGCGGTTATTGATGCAGGAGGCGGGAACTTACTAAGGTAATTGAGCCGTTGTTAGCACACCAAAAAATACACTGATGGCAAAAAAATTTCTAAAAACACATTTGTTCAAGAACGCGAGCGGTCACGTTCTTACTTGATAGACTGTATAATAACCTATATGTAGCTTTTAACCCTGAAGGTTTAAAGAGTTGATTGAGTGGTCCGTTACTTTGTGACAGTACATTTTAACAATAAAACTACTTAATTACTTTGTTAACTGTCATTAAATATATTTGCAAAGATTTTACAATTGCGTTATCGCGATTTCGTAGTACAACTACATTGTCAAACGCTTAACTAAGACTAAAACAGATTTTTGGTATTTTATGTTTATATGATGAACAGACGTGGGTCTATTATATGTTAAAAAAGTTTGAACAAAAGAGAATTTGCTACGTCTAATTGACTATTCAGTAAATTTATATTATGGTCCTTTGAATGTCTGTAAATTTCTATAGATTCTAAGAAGTTGAGTTTTGACCCTTTAGGTGCCATATGGAGTATTTGTAAACAATCGATATTGGGAAAAGTATGGCCTGTTTCTAAGAAATGTTTAGCAAAGTATGATTTTTCATTTTTTAGCCTATAAGAGGCATTGTGTTCTGCGAATCTTGTCTTGAAATTCCGTCCCGTTTGGCCTACGTAACAGCTATTGCACTCTTGACAATTAAGTTTATAAACTTCTGATTTATTATATTCATTAGTTTTAACTTTGGCATTAAAAAATATATTGGATAATTTTTGAGCGGGTTTTAAAGCTATTCTTGTTTTTTCGGTCGTGAGAACTTGGGATATTTTATCCGAGATGGGACCAAAATATGTCAGAGAGAAAACATTCATACCTCTGACATATTTTGGTCCCATCTCGGATAAAATATCCCAAGTTCTCACGACCGAAAAAACAAGAATAGCTTTAAAACCCGCTCAAAAATTATCCAATATATTTTTTAATGCCAAAGATAAAACTAATAAATATAATAAATCAATAAACTTAATTGTCAAGAGTGCAATAGCTGTTTACTGAATAGTCAATTAGACGTAGCAAATTCTCTTTCGTTCAAACTTTTTTAACATATAATAGACCCATATCTGTTCATCATTTAAACATAAAATACCAAAAATCTGTTTTAGTCTTAGTTAAGCGTTTGACAATGTAGTTGTACTACGAAATCGCGATAACGCAATTGTAAAATCTTTGCAAATATATTTAGTGACAGTTAACAAAGTAATTAAGTAGTTTTATTGTTAAATTCTATTTGTTTTTTTTTACTAAAATTCTGTCTCATATTAATTGAAATAAGAGTAAAGTTCAAAAACAATACTTGATAATTTCGTATTATGATGTAATTTTGGAATTTTTTATATACACGTATACACTCTAAGTTATACCAAGTGAGCTCAGAATGGATGTCTCATCCCTTAGTTAACTGACATTAATTCGATATGCGACAGCAATTAGTCGGTAAACCCCTTCTCTCCATGGAATGAATAATTTCATTAAGGGATTTAGCTATCTTGTTTGAAAGCACGATATGTTGTTTTGTCTGTTATTTACAAGTTTAATGAAAAATTATTCACAGGAACTTGCATCGTATCTATAATATATATAAAATGCAACGTCTCTCTGTCTGTCTGTCTGTCTGTCCGTTAGTGCGCTTATCACTGGAGAACCACTTATCCGATTTACGTACTTTTTTTTTAAAAACATATATATGTTCTCTGGCCAGGTTATAGGCTATATTTTATTACGATAGGTAGCACAAGGAATGAACAGTGACGTAAAATAGTGAATGAAGTCGGAAAAAAGTTTGCCGCTAGCGCGTTCCTTTGCATTACACAGCCTAAACCATTAAATATGGAACAATATTATGTAGCAGAGAATATCTATAATCTATAATATATATAAAATGCAATGTCTCTCTGTCTGTCTGTCCATTAGTGCGTTTATCACGCGAGAACCACTTATCCGATTTACCTGTCTTTTTTTAAATTCATACATATATTCTTTGGCCAGGTTATATAATAATAATAATAATCTATACCTATAATATATATAAAATGCAACGTCTCTCTGCCTGTCTGTCTGTCCGTTAGTGCGCTTATCCCTCGAAAACCACTTATCCGATTAACGTGATTTTTTAAATTCTTACATATGTTCTCTGACTAGGTTATAGATATATATTTTATTACATCTATAATATATATAAAATGCAACGTCTCTCTGTCTGTCTGTCTGTTCGTTAGTACGCTTATCACTGGAGAACCACTTACCCGATTTTCGTACGTTTTTTTTAAAACATACATATATTTCCGGCCAGGTTATAGGCTATATTTTATTACGATAGGTAGCATAAGGAAAGAGCAGTAACGATAATAGTGAATAAAATCGGAAAAAAGTTTGCCGCTAGCGCGTTCTCTTGCAATACACAGTGTACACAATTAAATATGGAACAATATTATGTAGCAGAGAATATCTATAATCTATATTATATATCAAATGCAATGTCTCTCTGTCTGTCAGTCTGTCCATAAGTGCGTTTATCACGCGAGAACCACTTCTCCGATTTACGTGTCTTTTTTTAAATTCATACATGTATTCTTTGGCCAGGTTATATAATGATAATAATCTATATCTATAATATATACAAAATGCAACGTCTCTCTGTCATTGTTCATATGTTCTCTGGCCAGGTTATAGACTATATTTTATTACGTTAGGTAATATGAGGAATAAGCAGTGACGATAATAGTGAATCAAATCGGAAAAAAGTTTGCCGCTAGCGCGTTCTCTTGCAATACACTGCCTAAACCACTAAATATGGAACAATATCATGGAGCAAAGAAAATCTATAATATATATAAAATGCAACGTCTCTGTGTCCGTCTGTCTGTCCCTTAGTGCGCTTATCACTGGAGAACCACTTATCCGAGTTACGTGCTTTTTTTTTTAAACATACGTATGTTCTCTGGCCAGGTTATAGGATATATTTTATTACGTTAGGTGACATAAGAAATAAGCAGTGACGATAATGGTGAATCAAGTAGGAGAAAAGTTTGCCGCTAGCGCGTTCTCTTGCAATACACTGCCTAAAGAATTAACATCTGTTCGATGTTATCATGTAGCAAAGAATATAATATATATAAAATGTAACGTCTCTCTGTTTGTCGGTCTGTCCGTTAGTGCGCTTATCACTCGAGAACCACTTATCTGATTTACGTGTTTTTATAAATTTATACATATGTTCTATAATTCGATTTTAGCCTAGATAATGAGAGATAAGGTGAGATAATGGGAGATAAGGAGAAATAATGGGAGATAAGTCGAGATAAGCATCGATAATGAGAGATAAGGTGAGATAATGGGAAATAAGTATAAATAATGGGAGATAAGGAGAAATAATGGGAGATAAGCAGAGATAAGTCTAGATAATAGGAGTTATGATGAGATAATGGGCGATAAGGAGAAATAATGGGAAATAAGGAGAAATATTGCGAGATAAGTCGAGATAAGCCTAGATAATGGGAAATAAGGTGAGATAATGGGAGATAAGGAGAAATAATGGAAGATAAGGAGAAATAATGGGAGATAAGGGGAAATAATGGGAGATATTTTATTTCGTTGGGTAACATAAGGAATAAGCAATGACGATAGTAGTGAATCAAGTCCACGCGAGCGGAGCCGCGGGCCCGGCTAGTCTATAATATATATAATTTGCCTAGATATGTCCCAAATATAAAAGAAATTATTTGACAAAATAAAATAATGAGTAGTTACCAAATGGCAAAATCACAGTACACCTGCATCTATAAGTTTGTACATCTCCAAAAATCACTTTGGTTAATTTTACTCATTATTCTTCTCTTATAGAGACTAAGGAAAAACGTGAAAATACATATTGGGTCTTAAGATATATATATATGCCAGGGACTTAACTAACTTAAGCCTAGGTAAGAATTTTATATAAATGTGTTGAGAGAACTTAAAATATTAAGATATCCCATTAACATAAAACTTAAGATTAAACTTAATTAATTCAGATAATTAATGCTAACTTACACTAATCAAGGGGTAGGAGGTCCGAGGACCTTAGAAGTTGGCATCGAGCATGACGCGGGGGATTGAAAATCTTTTATCTCTCTCCTTATAAATATTTTGACTCATTAATTTTTTACCTATAATGTAATTTTGGACAAAGGCCGAGCTGTATATGGTTGTTTCTTTTTATTTTTTTTTTTTTGCTTAAGCCGGTCCATTCAATTGTAATTGTATAAAATGTGCAAGTTTGGGAATCTGGAATAAATCCCTATGCTTGGGTCAAATATGAGCGATATACGACTGCTGCAGGGTGCAACAATAATGGACCATCATTTTCATTGAATGGGTTTTTTAAAGTCACAAGTGGAAACATTTATGATGAGTGATAACAAGATAGTGCATTTATATAAAGGTCAATATGTCGTTTATTAAAGAGTAGAAGAAATGTTTAATATAAAATTTATGTAAAGACTAGAAGTAGATACTTTAAAAATATTTTTGAATAGTAACATACAACTTATGTTTGGTCAATGAGACAACAGAAATGATCAGTGACTTCACAAAATACACCCCAAATGAGTTTTCAATAAAGTTTGTTTTCGATCTTTATTGAAAACTGTTGACCTTAATATTGTTGTTTTATTTTTATATACCAGATGAATTACACAGCCCCACAAAAAAAAAGTGGGGTATACTTTTGATGCGATATATCAGATCCGTAGTATTTTTGCCCGCTGATCACGAATCTGACGTCAGAATATCGCCATCACATCTCAATTTTTTTCTAACCTCAAAAAATAGGTAAAAATTAGTAAAAATTAAGAAAAATATACTCCTAAAAAATTGATTCAAGCTTTTTCATCAATCCAAAGATGTATTAATATGTATTCGGACACGCTAAGCTAATATTCATCGGTTGGATTGAGCCATACAGTTCTGTTTTTTTTCTAACTTCAATAAATCAGACAGATATAGTGCTTCTCAAATGCAAAAAAACGAATTCAAATTAAAATTCAACCGATCCTTACCAAATTTGGTACACGGGGATTTTTTGGGTCGCTGATCACGAATCTGAGGTTGGATTTGCAAAATTCAAGATGGCAGATGTTTTCGCGCCATTTTGAACGCCGAGAAAATTCTTCGGTCGATTTTTATTCTTTTACCTGCATCCAGGGTACCTCCACGTGGTGACGGTGGGCAACGGTGTTACCCCACTAGCCGGCAGAGTCCCTGGATAACGGCTTAGATGTCGTCATGGCAGGTAGAAGAAAGAGAATTACGATGCAGGGACTCGGAAACCCAGTATCGGCGGTTGGTCAGGGTAGGAAAGCGGGCCCGCAGCCGTCGTCATCCAGCGACCGTAGCTCTTCATGTGTGGGTGACTTGGCTCATGTAGAGTACAATGCTACAAGAAAACGGTCTCACGGTACAAGGACTTTTCATAAGTGCGATAAAAACAGTGATTCATTTTGTTATATTTGCTGTCAACACGTATTGAGTAAAATGGGGTCACCGATAACGGATAAGATTAAAACCTTATATAAGGATTGTTTTAACATTGAAATACAGCACCAGGATACAGATTGGGTTTCCCACATCATTTGCAGTTCTTGCAAAATAATGTTGTACATCAATAAGAAGGCGATTAAATATTCCAGACCAGCAATATGGAATAGACCATACAGTGAAAATGATTGCTACTTTTGTATGAATGTTGTATCTAGGCATAACCGAAAAAATAAAAGCACTATTACTTATAACGATGTTTCGACAGTAACAAGACCAACTAAACTAATTCCGCCTCCTGAACCACTTGATGCTGATGTTATGGAAACAAATGATTTCACCTTATCAGTTCATGCCAAAAACATTGAGACTGTCGAAAAAGATTCAAACACTGTTACTAATGAATGTTCTAGTGACAACCTATCATATACTAGTGACACAGATAAAGAATTTCTACCATACAACCGTAAACCAGAACCAATACTCGTATCACAGTCCGAACTTAGTGATCTAGTCAGAGATTTAGGCTTATCCAAAGATGGTTCAGAGCATCTTGCTTCCTTTTTAAAGAAAAGACATTTACTTAAGCCAGAAGCTACGATTTCTTATTATAGAAACAGAGATGAAGAATTTCGAAAATATTTCACAATGGACGAGGAATTGTTACTTTCATATTGTACCGATGTAAAAGGTCTAATGGATGAATTCCAAAATAACTCATACGATCCTGAAGAATGGAGACTGTTCATTGATTCTTCTAAACGGAGCATTAAGGCAGTTTTGCTGCATAATACCAACGTTTACGCTCCCATTGCGATTGCTCATTCCACAGTTATGGAAGAGCAATATGAAAAAATGAAGCAGCTTTTGATAAAAATAAAATATGCTGATCATAATTGGAAAATTTGTGGAGATCTGAAAATTGTAACAATATTGCTTGGCCAACAGTCAGGGTTTATACTTTATCCCTGTTATAAATGTCTGTGGAATAGCAGAGACAGGGAACGTCATTATAAGAAAAAAATTTGGCCAACAAGAGAATCGTTCACTCCTGGTGAAAATAATGTATTGTTTCCACCATTGGTAGATCCAGGAAAAGTTCTTATTCCCCCGCTTCACATTAAGCTTGGACTTATGAAGCAATTCACGAGAGCATTAGATACAAACGGCCCATGTTTCAAATATTTGCATAAAAAATTTCCGAAATTTTCTGAAGCTAAAATTAAGGCAGGCGTATTTGACGGGCCACAAATAAGAAAATTGTTTCAAGATTCATTATTTGTTACTAAAATGAATAAAGTTGAAAAAGCTGCTTGGCTTAGTTTTTTAAAGAAGTCACAACAAACTTTTTGGGAAATAATAAAAGTCCTAAGTACAAAGAAATAGTCGAGAAAATGGTAAAAAATTTTCAAACATTAGGTTGCATAATGAATCTAAAATTACATTTCCTGGACTCCCACATCGATGATTTCCCAGATAATCTTGGTGACTACAGTGAGGAGCAAGGGGAACGTTTTTTCACCAAGATATGCTAGCGGACTATTGCTGGTCGCTAAAAAGAGAAACAAGTCCTCAAAAGCGTTTGGGCAGAAAGCCTTTGAATAGGTCATTCGCGGAAAAAAGAACAAGATACAGCCAAAAAAAAGGAAAGTTAGGCGCGCGTCTAACCTTCGCAATTCTAGGGCTTAAGGGTCTACTATTTGAGAGTATATGGTTTAAAAGTCCTGGTTTTGAGTTTATTGGGTCTCATTTTTAAAGTTACAGGGTTATTGAGGTCTATTTTTTGAGGTTACAGGGTGTGGGAGTCTAAGGTTTCAGGGTTTAGGGTTTAAGAGTATCAGGTTTGAGGACTCCCCAACTGTATACCAAATTTGGTAGGAATTAGTTGGTTTTCAAAAATTTTGTCCGCCATCTTGGATCCGCCATTTTGAATTTTGCAAATCCGACCTCAGATTCATGATCAGCAACCCAAAAAACCCCCGTGTACCAAATTTGGTAAGAATCGGTTGAATTTTAATTTGAATTCGTTTTGCATTCGAGAAGCACTATATCTGTCTGATTTATTGAGGTAAGAAAGAAAACAGAACTGTATGGCTTAATCCAATCGATGAATATTAGCTTAGCGTGTCCGAATACATATTAATACATCTTTGGATTCATGAAAAAAAGCTTGAATCAATTTTTTAGGAGTATATTTTTCTTAATTTTTACTAATTTTTACCTATTTTTTGAGGTTAGAAAAAAAATTGAGATGTGATGGCGATATTCTGACGTCAGATTCGTGATCAGCGGGCAAAAATACTACGGATCTGATATATCGCATCAAAAGTATACCCCACTTTTTTTTTGTGGGGCTGTGTTATTAAAGGTAATGCACTCATGTTAATTTTCGTTCAATCTACACCCTGTGGGAAATATTCCTGAATTTTTTCAAAATTTTTTGATCAGTACTTTTCGAGATAAAGGGGAGGGACAGCGATTTTTCGCGATTTTTTAAAAATAATTCAAAGAAAAGTATGCGCAAGTATTACATTATATATATTTCTGAACTGTGTGTTTTTACAACCTTTCATTTGACATCGCACTGGATAACCTAGTAAACAATTTTTTTTTACTTTCGATTTCACCCCTTAAGTCAAAATTTAACTTTCGAAACTACACGGCTCTACTGAGGCCATCAATTCCTATATAGTACCAACGTGATATTTTTAACATTTTGATAACTTCTAGCTGAAAACAGTATTTTTTAAAATAATACCGTTTGCACATTTTTATCTTATTTTGGTGTTTTATTCTTTGGCCAAAAATTTTTAATCATCTTTTGAACTCAACCTACGGTTTAACCGGTATAATGAATTTTCTAAATTTCTGACACTTTCTCATTCCATTTAGAAGTTATAGTTTGGGCCAATAAAAGAGGAAGAATGTAATTTTTCTCCGTGTACCCGATCGTATGGGGGGTAGGGTGCCTATCTAATAATGCACGCTTTTCCTGAGTAAAGTTTCTATTGATGGTAAAATTTTGTTATAGGAGAATGTTTATTTTTGGAAATCTCCATCTCCCCCCTGGTAATCAATTTTAGAAAGTGGCAAAAAGTTTAGTATGAGGGTTTTTTTAGAGAACGCTGTTATTTGAAAAAGTCTCTCTTTTTCCTGGTCATCACTTTGAACAAGTGATCAAATTTCTGGTATAAGGAAGGTTCTTCAAAACGGAATTGAGGCTCATTTTTGAGGACGTCTCCCTTTCTCGGTCATTTAGTTGATAAGATTTTAGTATAAGAGTTTTTTTTAGATTGTTCTTCTTCATAATGTTTTTTAATGAAGATTTTTTTTTCAGGGAAGCTTTTCCCCAGGTAATTATGCCGAAGTTCCATTAGAGAAGTATTTTTTCTACTTAAAAAAATTCTCTTGGGATTATTTATTTAAAGCAACTTATATCACTAATAAAATTAATAATACTGCAAATATTACTTCACATAAATCTACTTTAGACTAAAAAGTAAGTGTATCATCTTTATTTCTTAGAAATAAAAGTAATTTTTTTTATCATGCTAATAAACAATTATGCGCAACATGGAACCAAAACATTAATCTTTTTTATTTGCGCATGATTCGTCTTAAATCATAGATATGCAACCAACAAAACGCTGTAGTCATGGCAACGGCAACGGCCACATACCTCGTGGTATCTGACAATCAGTAATAACGGCTAAAAGGTGAAAATTCAGGAACCGGTTGATTAAATTACGCTATGGTAACCAATCACAAAAAAACGTAACTGTCAAACTTTCATGTGAATATTGAAATATTTTTTAAACAATTTGACTTGTTTTATTTGCTTGGAATAGTTAAACCTTTTTTAAATGTCTGATCATGCGCCTGAACACCAGTCTATATCAGAAAAACTATCAAAAATTAGTAATGTCGGATTATCGTCTACGGAAGCTAATAAAAGTAAGATGATAACTGACTCCAAAACTGAAAGTCTCCATGGAAGTGTACAAATGTCTGGAAACATTAATTATGGTAGAGTATATAAAAAAGTTCATTATAATAAGGAATATATTGAGTTGAATTAAAAATTGAAGTGAAAGTGAAATCTCAGCGATAAAGAAGATATTAATTCCTGTTTCCTATCTTAACCCACGTTACGTAAATACGTATTGTCATGACATTTCTCGTTAGTATTTGATTGTTTTGCTTTTAATAAAAAGATTCACTGGAAATAATTCTGTATAAATTTTGTCAGAGTTGAAAAAAAGGCTCTAAATTGTTTTATCGAGAAGTACGCTTAGTGATAAAAGAAACATTTTGCCAAAAATATACGATACAGACACCCAAACAGCCAGCGGCTTTCCAAAAGTGAGTGAGACTCATCAATCCTTTATCTGTGAATAAACCACATATTATCATTTTGTAATCTTTAATGTAGATAAACATATAAGGCTTTCTCGGTTCTCCTGGTAGGACAAAACGGAATCTGCCGTGGAAATAGGTAATCGGCTGATGTAAATAGTGATTTTTTTAACTACAAAAGCTACGTAAATATATAAATAAATAAAAAACCAATACAAGTGGTATCTGGTATTCTAAAAGAATTACTTTCGACTGGCAAACTTGGCAGCATAGGTGCTCTTATTCTACGCCAACGGCGTCGTCTGATACTGATTCTATAACCAATATCCTTAATTATTGTTGCTTAGAATAATAATAAGACATAATAACAATTTCATAACACAAAAACCGTTTTTTTTTTCAGATCTTACTTACAAAAAATGAAATATCTTAATAAATAAAAATGAAAAATAAGTGTATGTAGTTAGAAAGACTTCTTTTTTGGCAGAAGAAATTTAAAAAAGTTACAAAACCTCTCAGTACCATGTAAATTTCAGGCGTCTTGCAGCTGCAGCACGAAAGAAACTTTTTTTGTGAAACGAGTTGCAGAATTTACGACGTTGAGTAATTCCAGTCAAAGTTTCTATGAAAATTTTATATCACAGGAATTTTTTAGGTTAAATAAGCAATAAGTTGATAGTTGCATGTCGGTCAGTTAATAAATTTTGAAAGCGACACCTATGCATTTGTCACATAAACACACCCTAAATTTCAAGTCGATCTGTCAAGTCATTCATTATTTATCAGCTGGTTAAAGTAGACGGGTTTGAGTATTTTTTAAAAATGGAGAAAATCGAATATCGTGCAGTGATAAAATTCTTTGTTTTGGAAGGGTTATAGGCAACTGAAATCTATGTAAAGTTAGTGAAAGTGTTAACGGAATTTGCTTCTACATTCTCAACTGTTCATAGATGGACTGTAGAGTTTAAGCGCGGTCGTACAAGCATCAATGATGATCCAGAAGGTCCAAACACTGCAAAAACTGAAGGAACTGTTGTGCACGTAAAAGATATGGTAATGGAAGACCGTCGATTAACCGTGGATGATTAGCTTAAGCTATAAACATCTCACATGGATTAGTACATAAAATCTTAGTTAATGTTTTGGGTATGAGAAAGCTATTCACAACATGGGAGCCGCATTTGCTAACATCGGAACAAAAACGCACTCGAGAAAAACTTTCTAAACAACATTTGGCTCGTTTTACAAAGAATAAAACTGATTTTGTGCATCGGTTTGTAACTGTGGATGAGATTTGGGTTTACTACTATGATCCTGAACTGCGACAACAAACAGCACAGTGGATGGAGCTCGGTTGTTCAGCTCCAAACCAGCCAAAGTGGTCCAAAAAAATTATGGCATCAGCTTTCTGAGAAGCAAAAAGAATTTTGTTAATTGATTACCCCAAACTGGTAAAACAATCACAAAAGAGTATTATTGCAACCTTCTGGACCAGCTAGATGAGAAAATTCGTAAGACAAGGCCCGGTTTGCAGAAGAAAAAATTATCTTGCATCATGTCAATGCACCTGCTCAAAGAGGTGCTTTGGCAATGGTAAAACTGGTCGGATTAAAGTACGAATTGTTGGAACATCCACCTTGTTCGCCAGATTTTACTCCATCTGACTTCCATCGGTTCCCAAAGCTCAAAAGATTTCTATGTGAGAAGCATTTTTCAAAAAATAATAAAGTGGTAGCATTCGTAGATGGATATTTTGAAGGTTTTCCGGAAAAATACTTTAGAGATAGGGTAAATGAATTGGAAAATCGCTGAAGAAAATGTATTGAGCTTAAGGGACATTATACTGAAGAATAAATATATTTCCACTCATTGTCATCTTGTTTCATTTCCGCTTTCAAAACTTATTGACTGACGCGCGTTTCGAAGTTTACAACACAACTTTGAGTTTTCTGGGAACAATATGTTGTGGACTTTCATAAGGTAGATAAGAAAGCATTCTTATAGAAAGTTTGATCAAATCAATTAGAGTTCATTTGGAAAAATTGTGTAAAATAAAAACAAAAAACTAATAAAATAATTTACCCGCTACTTTCCTTACAAATATGCAGTTCTAAAACAAATACTGGACTTGACAATTTCAAACGAAAGGATAACTTAATATAATCCACAATATATTGAAATATTAATAACAGAAATGAGAAGTTTACCTTGTTCAAATAATTTTAAAAAGTATTTAATGCTTAAAAAAATACCATCCTCCCTTTTAAAACTACATTGAACCAAATGTATGCTTTCTGCAAACAAAATACGTGCGTATGTTAAAGAATAAAATTCAAATGGCTATACAGATAAAAAATTGTGAAGTATGCAAAGAAAAATCTTTTGATATGTAAATAGAAGTAAATCTTTTTTGTAATGTGTGGCTAGATTTATGCGATATTTAATTTTATTTATCATTAAGTTAAAAAATATGACTTTTGTGATGTCGAGACCCTAAGAACTAAAAAAAAGGAAAATTTTTGGAAAGTATTTTTTTTTTCCCGAATACAGTACTCCCGTTAGCAGAGAAAATTAATACAATAATTTACCTGTTGTTCCGTAAGTATATTACCGCCAACTTAACCGTTTGTATTTTTAAAAGTTATTCTATATTCAACATAACATTTTTTTAGCTTATTCTGCTATCAGATTATTATGGACAAAATTGGCCCTCGATAAAAAAATAAAGTATTGAAATAATATATTTATAATTTCCTCACCTTAATTTCAAATAATATATTCCTCCTCATAAAATATAATATATAATTTTCATATCCTGGTTTCAAATAAAAGATATAAGATATGAATAATACATTTTTTAAATTTGACCTGACAATATTTTGGGTAGTTAGTATATAGTTTTCTTCGTGATTTTCAGTTAATCGATAGACGGAAAAAACTTAATTTTCTTCTATAAATTAATACAAGTAAATTCTAAATTTAATAAATAAAGATTGTAGTTGGAAAACGTCAAATATCTGACTGTTGTGTTAAGAAACATGTTATGGCGCAAGAATGTTTCTGAGCTCAACTTGTAACAGAAATTCGCCTGGTCTCACTTTTACCTTTCAATTAATATTGATATATTAATATAGTAATTTTTGTTTTTTTTTTTTTATAATTGCATGTAGTTGGTGTGCATGCCGAAGAAAATTAATATCCGTAGTGAGATAGTGGTATATAAATGAAAAAAGCATTTTGGCGTCCTCTTTTCTGCCACAAAATGTTGAGAAGGTATTTTAGTTTTCAGTGCAGTTTTTTTAAAGGGCCAACGTGCCGTGCCGATTTCTGAAAACCAAATTTTCGGGCACAGTATAATTTATCATCAGAGTCATCATTAGCTTGTTCCTTCCATATTCGGATGTAAGCCTCCCCAAGTTATCTCCAATGAGCTTTGTTATTTGCTTTTTGCATCCAATCAACTTTACGGCGTGTCCACTTGTTATCATTCATCCTTGCTATATGCTTCGCCCAATTTGACCTTATTATACGTATTTGTTGTCTTACATCTGTCGCTTTTGATCTTCTTCGAATATCGATGTTACAAAAACGATATTAAAGTGTAATATTTAGCATTCTCCTCTCCATTGCTATTTGGGCTACCTGGAGTTTATTTTTTATACTTTTATTTAGAGTCTACGTTTCGGTGCCATATGTTAATACCAGCAGTACATATTGATCGAATACTCTGGCTTTTATTGTATTTGGGTTGTCCAATTTAAATGTAGATTGTAACCTTCCGACCGCAGACTAAGCTAACGAGAGTCTTCTATCCAAGTCAGCCTTTAAATCATTTTGTGATATTTCGATTTTTTGTCCTAAATATATGAATGTTTATACCTTTCCTATTCTTACACCTTCTATTAACAGTTCCTGGCTGTTATCTTCACTTTCGTTGTTCAATTATTTGGTCTTGGTGAAGTTTATTTTTAGACCTATTTCTCGAGACTTGTTATTAATTCCATCAGCATTTCTTGTAATTTTTCTTTTGCGTTGGCGATCAGAGTGACATCATCTGCGAACTTTAAGTGATTTAATCTTTCGCCGTCCACTAATGGACGGTATAATTTATAGATTTGGTAAAATATCGGGCTAGCCATATATTGGCGTTTTATTTTTCTTCTCATTGATACAGAAGAGCATTGGAAGAGACTTTCTAACACTCGAGGGTTTTTGATGTTGGTATTAGAATTTTTTGTATTGTTCGTCCCATGTGCGAGCAGCTTATTCCAGTCCAAAAAGGGAGTTTTCTACCACGTGCTAGGTACAAGAGAGAACCATCAGTTTTCTTTGATATGTGAAACACCGGGAGCTCTTTTGGTAGGGCCTCATTTTGAGCCAGTAACGAATTTGGGTATAGCGACTCGTACGACTACAGTTTGCACCCAGCTTGGTCAGGAGTTTTAGAGTGTAGAATTTAATATTT
The DNA here is from genome assembly GCA_019049505.1 of Pachyrhynchus sulphureomaculatus. Lineage (NCBI taxonomy): Eukaryota > Metazoa > Arthropoda > Insecta > Coleoptera > Curculionidae > Pachyrhynchus > Pachyrhynchus sulphureomaculatus. The sequence continues at coordinate 47,540,353 of CM032448.1, forward strand.
CCAATCTAAAGCTACAAACCGTAAGGGAAAGCTTAATGCCTATATACAAATCATATTTTCGCGACCACCAGTGGTTCGGAGCCTTTAAAGATTTATCTTTTTGATATTGTATTATTTTCTTTTTTTGTTGCTGATAAACTTAGTATTAAGAACGTTACCTACTGTAAGCACTACGTAGTGCATTTGGGTAATGTTTAGTTCTCGATCAAAGAATTCCGAGATGAGTAGGATTTTACTAGTAATAGTGACATTTGAAATACCACTACTTAATCAATTTCTTTGGTAAACGATCAACTAATTTTAATTTTGTTAGGGTTAGAATTGTACAAGGCATCCTTTGTAGTACAATTAGGCATATTCTTATTTTAATATTTTTAGTTTAATCTTTTAGTCTTTATGTATAGGATGCATAACAACTAGTATTTGTCAGAAAAGACTTCTGTGTAGAGAGTAAGGGAATTTCAAGGTAATCTTTACACCTTTTCAAGTTCTCGAATGTAATTTCTGACAAAATTAAATTTACCTTCTAATTTCCGCTTAGCCTCTCTACACAAATTTTCTAATTGTACAAGTATAAATGAACTTTAGAATAAATTTTCAACTCAATAGTTAATTTGGATTTTCTTTTCTATACTACTAGGTAGGCTAGGGAACTATTGTACAGCGAATTGGACTAAGAATCAGTACATCTTTTTTTTTCCAAGATTTTTTTACCACCTGTCTACTTAACGCGCTTGTAAAGTCACTTTCATATAAAATGTAATTTGGTGGTGCCCATATGGATTTTCACCACGTCTAGATCAATTATCTTGGGAAAGCAAAAATATCGAACCTACCCTGAGTTAGAGCTTGTGGAATGTAGGTCTACAGGCACTTGGACATAATATCCTGTAGAACCTATCGGGATGAAAAGGCAGTGGATCGTGTTGTTAGATTCAATTTGTCAATTTTCTAGTTTTTAGGTTTTCGTTAGTTATTTTCCTCCTATACTTACAGAAAATGGCTATACCTGACAACCTCTAACAGTCTTCTGGCGAGCCGCAAACGAGATGATTTAAGAGCAAATTACCCAAAGGGTATAATAAAAGAGATTTTTGTTCAGAGATTTTTGGGAATTCTAATAGTACTGCACTATCGCTATCGTTATAAAACAATTTAGCAGCCCAACGCCAAATATCGTATAAGGAATTTGGCATCCACAGTCACCACTGACAAATAAATAGTACAAAACCTCTATCCTTTTTATATATTATTCCTGTTTAATTTGAAAATAATGGAAAATCAATAACACTAAAATAGAGGTATATTACGACATACACGCAATCATCCCTTTAGCCCCCTACCTCATCCCTTTCACTATGTATATATTTTACTATAGAAAAATTATTTTTATACCAAATATCCAATATCACAATTAAAAAGCAAGAAAACTTCTAATAAGGTTATTAAAACGATAGAGTAGCAAACATCCCTTTCAACCTTCTCCCATGTTAAAAATGAATGTATTGGAAAAAATGTAATATTTCTATTCCTTGACAGAAATAACTCCGAAAAAGACCTATAATAAGACGAATACGAAGTTACTCTTCTATTTCTCTTTTCCAACTCTTTAGAACCTTATATATTTTATTATAAATGATTATACTTAAAATTTACCCATTTTTTTCGTTCAAAAAAAACCTGACAAAATTCTCATAATACTGTTAAAACTCTCATTCATGTCATTTTCCCATCTTTTACTCTTTTACCCGAATCGGCAATCATGAAAAAAAACTTAATTTTTATATGCCTACACTCCAATAACCTTCAAAAGGGCACATAGCACGACAGTATGCTTAAAATTTTCGATTATATCCGAAAAATCTGCCAAAAATTCTCAAAATACTACTGAAATTATGTAGTATTTAACGAACCCACCACTTTCACCCCCTTCAGGGTTAAAATTAAAAATAATGAAAAAAATAACCTAGTGTTTGAATTCTTCGACTTCAAAATTCTTAAAACAGACATATAACGCTATATATACGAAACAACCCCTCTAATCCCCTCCTGCACCTCTTTTACCCCTTTTATATTTTGTAATAAATATCTATGCAAAATATTTGTTTATTATATCAACAAAAAGAAAATATAAAAAATTACCATATCACTATCAAAGCCATACAAAATTTATTGACACCCACCCCTTTCATCCCCTTCATCTTAAGCTTCATTCCCTCGTTAGGTATTATCAATTAACCAAGTTTGAAATCGATATCTCATTTGGTTCGAAAGTTATTGTGCCAACGGACCGACAGACCGACGGAAATGAGGGATTATTTTTTTTGTGGTCTAGCAACGTTAAAACGTGAGGAAAAGCAGAAATCTCTTATTGTAAATTTTTCATGAATCTATTTAAGGAACGAAAAATAAAAATGGGTCACAGGTGGAAGATCCCTAGGAATCAAACTTGACTGAAATGAACCTAATTGTTTAGATATTATGTTGAACAACAGATACATATATGTAAATACACAAAAAAATTTGAGACTCAGTTTTTGGTGTACAGACTTTATAATATATCAATTTTTCTTTTTTTACGAGGTTAGTACACCGGTAAAAATTTTGCTATTACCATATATGACGTCTCTTATTAAAGAGAGTTTGGTAAATGGGGTTTAATTTCGGACAGTATCTCAGATTATCGCTACGAAAATCCATGAAGAAAGCATTAAATTTTAATATTTCTTTACAAATCATGATGCCAAAGCTCCAAAAACATCATTTTCTACCAAGTTTCATGAGCTATTAAGCTATATTTCAAAAAGTAATTTAGACAGGATCCTAAGGGAGTCAATAGGAGTGTCGTAGTAGCAGTAGGACATTCACCGTCAGCAAGCCGTTCAAGATAGAGCTAGCGCAAAGACGAAGAGCAAAGAGAAAGAACTAAAGCGAGAAAAGGGGTGGATGGCACTTGAAAACTGCTGCTAACTCTGCACAAACGTAGCAGACGATCAGCCTATTCTGGGTAAACACAATGCAATGACCCGCTTCCTGCAAGAGCAAATAGAAATCCCAAATAAAACGATAGATTCACTCGCAGCCAAAATTAAATAGTTACGAGTACTAATCTAAAAAATGATTAATGGAATAATTAAATAAACAAATGAAGATTCAAATACGAACAAGGATATAACAAATGGACTCCAATAACTAAAAGATTTTGTCAATAACATAACAATAAAAGACTAAATGCTACAAGATCGAAGACACAATAGAAAGTCAAGGAAAACAGTGATGGACAATACGTTCAAACAAACTTCACAGGAAGCAACATTTTAATTTCTATCCGAACGAAATAAAATTTTATTTTTGTATTTGGTGAGAAAGGAATCTCTAGTATTTGAACCATATTAATTGAGGGGAGTAGTAAGAGTCGAAAAACATAATGAAACTTCAATAGGAAGTTTTTCTGGATTTTGGCTCCGAAACTGAACAAATTTTAACCATAATATACAATCAAGCATGGTGAGCCGGAGAGTTTATATCAAATATATCGTGTCCCCTTTTTAAAGTTCTTTGCGTCGAGGTATCTGAATTTATTTTTGCATTATTGTCAATCTTAATGGAGAAAATAAAAGATGCTAGGATGTAATTAACAGAGAGAACTGGAAAAATAATCCACGATATTATCTAACTCTTTTTTGTTTTTGACTAGAAAGGCAGCTCATTGGAAACGTGATTATTTTGAGTTGCACGTGTAGGGTATATAAACGTTTGAGAGAAAGTAAGAGGGCATATCTTCCAATATATTAAGCAATATGTCAATTTCTTTGAACTCCTTGAAACAAACAAGTTTTGAAATCACGTTCAAACAGTATATAAAGGGACTGAACTTATATACTCTCTACATAATGACGGCACACTGCGGTCATTTTTCTTTAAGGATAAAATTTAAATTGGTCAGAATGTTTACCGCTGACATTACGTGACCTTTGTATAACTGGCATAGCAAATGACATTTTGATTGTTTTATTGCCAACGCTTATATTCTAAAAAATCTCTATTTTCTTATATGAGCTCAAAATCATGATTACTCCATACATATAATACAGGGTTATTGAGTATATATTTATATTTATTATTGATTACAAATGAACGACCCGTTGAACCTGCTTATTATTTCGGAAGTTAAACAAAAATGTTAAATAGGAATAGAGCTTTTAAAAAGATTGTTAGTGTTACACAAACTTTATCTTCACGGAGTATTTTCGAACTTTCCCTTGGTTAGACGTTTGTTTTCGATCCGATGACCCATCTGACTGCGCCGGAGAGGTATCCAATGTTATCTTAGCTGCTATGGAAGCTTACATTCCATTTTGGAAGAAATGTCCTTCTATCGGCAAGACTTGGTTTGACCGAAAATGCAAAGAAGCTATTGCTTCTAAACATCTTGCCTACCGACCACACCATAAATCGTAAAACCTTTGTTCGTGTCCGGAACAGATGCAAAGAAATTATTGACGCAACCAAGGAGACACACAATCAGCGAATTAGAAACAAACTTCTCGCCTGTCCCAACAATTCTAGGTCCTTTTGGTCAGTCGCTAAGGCAGTTAGTCAAAATTTCACCACCACCATACCACCACTCATACGGCCAGATAGTTCTATTGCAACGACACCTGTTGAGGAAGCAAACTTGTTGGCCGAACTGTTTGCTTCACATTCTACTGCCGATTTCCAAGGAAAAACACCACCTACTATTCCCATAGTGCAGTCAAGGATACCCTATGTTGTCTTCAGACAGCGTATCATAAAACGTATTTTAATGAAGCTAGATACCAAAAAAACTTCTGGCGCTGACGGAATACCAGCCATAGTTCTCAAAAACTGTGCAAGGGAACTAACACCAGTTTTCTGTAGACTTTTTAACCTAACCTACAGAAAGGGAATATTTCCTTCCTGCTGGAAATGTGCCACAGTTCAGCCGATACGTAAAAAAGGCAAGACTACCGACCAATCGCACTGCTTTCAATAATATCGAAAGTCATGGAAAAGGCTGTCAATCAGCATCTTCTAAAATACCTTGAACGATTCAACATTATTAGCGATCACCAATATGGCTTTCGTAAACATAGATCAACAGTAGATCTTCTGACTTATGTAACACATGTTTGGAACAACGCAATTGAACACTTTGGAGAATCTCGAGCGGTTGATCTTGACATATCCAACGCATTCGACCGTGTTTGGCATGATGAACTGTTGGCTAAGCTAGGCTCTGTCCAAAAAGTTCTGTTTGTGTCTCTCATGTTTCCTCAGAGAGCGTTCTTTACGAGTCGCAGTCGACGGATTTCTTTCTAACACCTTTACTGTTAACGCCGGTGTGCCCCAAGGCTCCATACTGTCTCCTACTCTCTTTCTCATTTACATTAACGATCTGCTGATAAGACCGGGAATCCAATCTACAGCTTTGCAGATGACAGTACGCTTATCTTTTCATTCACTTTGAACGCTCGGACATCGGCTGCTCAGGCGAATATCCGCAGACAGCAGGAAGTCATTCAACTTAACAAAGACCTGGAAGAAATTCTATCTTCTTAACGTTGCTGAACCGGACATAGTTGTGTCGGGGCACTCCATTCCCCTAACATCGTCACTCAGATTATTGGGCGTTGATTTGGGAGCAAATATGTCCTGGCATGAACATGTTGCAAGCATAGCAAGGAGAGATTCTTAAAGGTTGGGAGTATTGTTTCGAACCGGAAAGCTTTACACGCCACAACAACTGTTAATTCTTTACAAGGCTCAAACTCAACCTACTATGGAATACAGCTCCCATGTTTGGGGCTCCGCTCCCAAACATACACTGCATTTGTTGGCTTCTGTTCAGAGAAGGGCTGTTCATCTGATTGGAGACCCAGAACTGACCGGCGGCCTTGATTCGCTGGAACATCGAAGAACTGTTGGCGACTTGAGTCTATTCTACAAGTATTTTCATGGAGAGTGTTCGAATGATGTAGCCCGCTTAATTCCTCCCAGAGCGGTGCATGTTAGAAGTACATGTCGCGCTAGTACTTCACATCCGTATGAGGTTCAGCTTGTTACTCCTCGTACAACGCTTTTCAAGTAGTCTTTTATATGAAAAACATCATTCCTTTGGAATGGCTTACCCAGGACTGCGTTTTCCACCGAGTATAATTTACAACGTTGCAAGAGCAACATGAATCGCTTTTTCCGCACACGTGTCGCTCCTGTAGGGCCTTAGGGACTTCCCTGCAACACGTGTGCTAGACCCATAAAAAGAAAGAAGAAATATAAATATATTTGTCTTTAGTTCTATAGAACTCTAAATTTTAGAGACTCCAATATATATTTTTACAATCTTTCTGCGTAAAATAAGCAATAAAAAGCAACTTTGCCAAAGTTAGCTGTACACATTTGACAATAACGTAAATTGATAGTGCCAGTTATTTGTGTTTAAAATTTTGATATTGGTAAGGCAAAACTAAGTATTCGCTGATGAAACATTTTTTAAAAATGACTATAAAAAGAAGCAAGTATAATGGAAATATACAAGACTCTAGAGAAGGCAAAAAAAAATCCCCACCTTAAATCCATTTTTAAAAGTATACAACCACATCTTAACTGAAACAACAATTATACGAAAGCAAAAATCTGTACCAAAGGAAAGAAGAAGTATTATAAAAATAAAGTAAAACCAGTACTTAACTATTTTATTTATTTTTAAATAACGCAGAAGGTTCTATAATTTTCAAGATTTTGGCAAAAAATATTACGGGATTCGAAATACTTTACCGTAACAGGGTTACTACCCACATAAAATTTTATCAGTACAACATTTAATCCAGAAAAGCAAACAATTGCTTTTAGGTGCTTTGTCAGGAGATAACGCAACGTATGTAACAGAATACAAAACTGTTTAATAAAATTGTTTGGAAGGATAATTTTGTTTTCTTAACAGCTAACATTTGTAATGGAAGAAATATACACTTTTCACCAAACCCCCGAGCGATTCCAGAAACAAAATATTCTGGAAGCGAATTTGTTCGGGTTTATGTAGTTTATTGAGCAATAGAGTAATATGTCCAATATTTTTTAAAATAAATATTTACATACTTAGAAACAATAACGGAAATTATTCATTAAACAGAATCAGTTTTTAGGATCAAGTAAATAAAAATCTTTTTGTACTTACGTTCTCGGTTTTTATCAGTTTTTACTAAAACTCCAATTTAGTAATAGTATATTATTATAAGCCTTTGATAGTGTCTCAATGCAACTTATATGGAACAGCCTAACAGCAACAGGAATAAACACACAGCTATGTAGAGCCATTCAAAGTCTATAAAAGGTCACAAGATGTTATGTAAGAACGGAAAAATATGTATCCGAGGAGTTTACAACAAAATAGGGACTTAGACAAGGGGGGGTGTTAGGTCCAACCTTGTTCAACAAAATAAAGGACGATATAATAAAAGAAGTAAATACAAAAGTTCAAAAATATCTGAAAGCGCCTATGCAGATGATCTAGTAATTTACACCAACAACGGGAGAGACTTACAGTATAGTATAAAAGTATGTAAGGCAGCACTGCACAAAAGAAATCTAAGAATAAATATAGACAAGGTCAAGACAATGATAATAGGCAGAGACAAAGAAAACATAACAATAAAAAATGACGGCAGAAAGATAGAACAAGTAGAATCTTTCAAATATCTAGGAACGAAAATACATGAAACAGGAAAGAACAATGAGGAAATAAACGATAGAATAGAAAATGCACTAAAAGTATTCTTCAGTCTCAACAATACATTCATACGTAAAAAAGAGGTCTCCATAAATTCAAAAATGATGGTCGATAAAACTATATTTAGGCCTATCCTAATATATGGCAGCGAGAGCTGGGTACTCATAAAAAGAAGGAGCAGTAAACTTTAAGCAATTGAGATGAAGTATCTTATAGCAGTAATAGGCATAATAAGAAGAGATAAAATTAGAAACATCGAGATGAGAAAATAATTGCAGATAGAACAGCTAACGACAACGATAAAACGAACCAACTGAGATAGTTTCGCCGCTTAGTGAGAATGAAGGAGAGTCAACAAGCAAAAGTAATATGGGAAACCCAAACGATGCAGAAAAGACAAAGGGATAGGCCAGCCAAGGGCAAAAAACAAGAAGAAATAGGCAAAATATGTATACAATTTTTAGATAGAATGTATTTAACATGAAAATGTACACCTCGATATCTAACGGTACATCAAGGTTAAGATTAATAAATAAATAAATAAAGAATATTAAATATTAGAATATTAAATATAATTTTTCGTTTCAAAATCAAAAGTGAAAAAACGGCTAAGTGCAAGTCGGACTTCCGCAATTATTGTTCCGTACGGTGATTGCTTTTAAAATGAAAAATTTTGTTACCCTAAATGAGTTTTCAACAAAGTTTGTTTCTGACGTTTGTTGAAACTTATGACCTTGACATGTTTGTGTTTTTATTTATATATTAATTTTCGTTCAATCTACACCTTGTGAATAATATTCCAGAGTTTTTTCAAAATTTTTTTGATCAGTACTTTTCGAGATAAGTGGGGGACGGCGATTTTTGCAATTTTTAAAACATAATACAAGGAAAAGTGTGCGCAAGTATTACGTCATAATATTATATTTTTGAACACACTCGATGACCTGGTAATTTTTTTCACTCCCCAAAACTAACCTCGTATGTCAAAATTTAACTTTTAAAACTTCACGATTCCAATGGGGCTATCAGTTCCTATATTTGTGCCAAATTTCAACTTTCTGTGTCAAATAGTTTCGGAGAAAATCGGGTGTGACATACAGACAGACGGACAGAGAAACGGACAGACATCGAAGTGATCTTAAAAGTGCTCAACTTAAAAAGGCAATGATCACTTGAACTCTTCACAAGCAACTGAGTTATCAGTAACAGGCTTATCAGACCACATCGCCTGGTCAAAATGCATGTCTCTGATTGGTCGGGTGGATGAGGCTCACTTTGAAACGATAGCCCTAGTGGATGAGACTCACTTTAGAATCACAGATATGTTTTAAACTCGCTCTTACTGGAATAGAAACCGATATGGAAAGCTAACGAGTTTATCAAACTGCGCAGGGCAATGCGCATTAGTGGGCATGACATTCACTTCGTTATGAAGATCAAAATGAATAAGGCGGATTTCGGAATGACCAGCCTTACTTGTTTTATGAAGAATTTGTTAATTAATTAATTAATATTAAACCACTATATTTACTAAATGGCTTTGATAAAAAAAAAATTGATTACATGAGAAATATAGTATAGTAGGTTGTTCATAAAAGTAATACGCAGAGGTTCACAATAGTCATCATGTTGCTGCCGCAAAATTATTAAACGGATTTGGAAATTTTTTTGCTAGCCCGCAAGGTGTGCTGAAAATCGAAAATAACATCTGATCGGATTTTAAAAATAAATGTTATACTACTGAAAGCAACATGTATTATTTTGTAAACGGTATTTTGTGTGCCACAAACAAAGACCGCGATAAATTTACTCGACAATAATATACAAGGACAAATTATTGAAGGCAAACTGATGGGTACCATCTACAGTATTCAACTCTCAATAAAGAAAAACCAGATATATGAGAAAGTTTATTTCATATTCAAAATAAAGTGTATTAAAAAGATGGTTACCTAAGAAGTTTGTTCAAGAAGCGATACAAAAGACTGTCGTTAAGTTGTGAACTGAAGTGATAATTTATAATTATGTCATTACAAGCGTAGGATTAAAAATAATACAAATGGTATTAGGTGAATATAAATTTATTTTCAACTCCCTGTTATGTCCTGAATGTCGCAGTATAGACGTGCAGCCAAAAAGAGAGTAAACTTGTCGAATATAGTAGCGCCATCTGTTGTATCTTTTTGTTGTCAAACTCTATACTTTTAAAATTGTGCTAATGCTGATGCCCTGTGTCTTAAAACATAAGATATGTTTCATTGGGTGGCTAATTAGTAAGGACACCCAAATATGCAAAGCGCATATATTGCATATTTTGCATATTATATGCGTTTTTCTAAATATTTGCATAAATGCTTTAAAAATAACATATATGTGCATATTTGAAGGAATTTGTAATAATGTAGGTCTTTGGCAGGCGTTTCAATTCATTTTTCGGAATAAGGGTTAATGTTTAGGCCGCCGCCGCGGCGGCGGTGGGTTTCCCCAAATAAATTTTATTATTTTATGGTCAGTAAAAACAAGTCAGTAAACCCCAGACGGTCATCAGAGCATACTTGTATTATTAATTTATTAGATTTCATTTTTGGTTGTGCTTTTAAAGTGGTTACGTCGATTTGTGCTTTTTATCTTGTGAGTTGTATTTTTACTACAGTGAAATGCCCAAAGTCACTAGTGTGTCAGTGTGGATTAAACCATACAAAAAACTGAGAATAGATATGCGAAAAATCTAATGTTCTGCCTGTGTTAAAATTGTAAGTATAATTTTTAAATATCTATTGAATATACAGGGTATTTCATTTTCGTTTAATATTTAAACATAACGAAATTTTTGTCAGGATTTTGCCGTTGATGCTATTTTCAATGTTATTTAAGTTATTTTTGTTTGATTTAACGAATAAAATTTCTATTTAACGAAACCACGAAATAGAAATACATACGTAAACGTATGTATTTCTAGGTAGAATTTTAATTTTTGCTTGCCCTAAGCACCTAGTTTTCTATTTAACGAAATTTCTATTTAACGAAATTTTTCCTTGGGATATTAATTAAATTTTCTTTTTTTTATTACAGATACCATGCGATAAAAAATTTCAAATAGAGCAACACGTGAAAACTGCTTGCCATATTGCCAAATTAAGTAAGACGAAACCTGGAGATAGGCCACAACACACATTAATGCAATGTTTCCAACCAACGTACAAAAATAAAGAGCTAAATGAACAAGACATCTTTAACTGAGATCTATGCCGTGCAACGATGACATCAAACATTCCGTTATCGAAGCTACGTAATCAAAACTTTACTTTCTTCCTTCAGAAGTATTGCAAATTTAATATCCCAGGTGAAACAACAATACGGAGAAACGACGTAAGCTCCTTGTATTCACAGGTAATTGAGGAAATTAAAGGTAAAATTCGCAACGAACATTTTTACATATGTATTGATGAAACCACCGATTCAAGAGGACGGTATATTGCGCATTTATTGATTGGAGTTCTTAGCGAGGATATTTTGCCAAAATCTTATCTGATTGCTTCCAAACAGTTAGAAAAAACAAATGCATTGACAGTGGCCAGATTTGTTCAAGAGGAACTATCGCAGTTTTTTCTTCCTACGCCTGTTTCAGGAGATAACTTTTTGCTTATTTTGTCAGATGCAGCACCGTACATGATAAAGGCCGGGCAAAATTTTAAAATTTTTTATCTAAACTTAATACATGTAACATGTCTCGCTCATGCTTTAAATAGAGTTGCTGAGGAAATTAGGAATCATTTTCCGCTTGTGAATAGCTTAATCTCTAACAGAAAATCTTCCTTAAAGCGCCTTTAAGGATTCAGTTCTACAAAGAAAAACTACCAAACACTCCTCTTCCACCTCAGCCTGTTATTACAAGATGAGGCACTTGATTGGAAGCAACATTTTTTTATTGCGACAACTTCTGTCAACTAGATGGTCTAATTCCAGAATTATCAGCCGAATCTTCCCAATCCCTTACAGAACTTAAACGATTATTCAAAAACAAGGAGATAAAACAACAACTTTCCTTTCTTAGAACAAATTATCGCTTTGTTTCTAAAACCATAACTCAAATGGAGGAATCTAATTTGCCATTAACCCGAAGTGTTCAACTAATAAAACAATGTGAGGTCGCTTTTGAAAATGTCGCAGGTAAAATTTTTCAAAAATTTCGGAATGTTATGGAAAAAAAAAGTGGGTTTCAATTTGTCAGCCAAGTAGCTAATGTTTTAAAGAGCTATTAAATAATTTAAAAAACGCCCCTATTACATCAGTCGATGTAGAAAGGATTTTCTCAATTTATAAATTTTTATACGATAGAAGACAAAACTTTTTAAGAGAATTTCGAGAAACATTTAATAGTTTATTGTTTTTATAACTAACGGCGACCCTGTCTTTTGCAATACGAGTATTTGCATATTCCCGCTTACTTAGTTGCATCGCCCTGTATGTATTAAATTTAAAATGTATGTTTTTTATTATGCTGTTTACTACGTATATAAATTTTTATAATATGTACCTGCATTATTATTATTATTATATGTTCATCTTTAAGTAAAGTAATAAAATACATTATTATTTATATTTATTGTTTACTTTGTATAATATTATATTTAGATTTAGTTCATTCGCCCTGTATGTTGAAAATTTGAAATGGATTTTTTATTGCTACATTTGTATAGTACTCGTATCATGTAATGTGAAACAATAAATTTACATTTTTGAAGTCTATTTCGATTTTTTTTTACTGCATATTTACAACATGTATGTGCATATTTTGAGAAAATTATTTGCATATTTATGCGCATATTTTAAAGTTCACTTGCATATTTGGGTTTTCCTTACTAATTAGAATAGTAAGAGTGACATATGTATGGACAAGCAAACAAATAAATTTGAAACAAAGAGTTGTGATCGATTTTTGTTGAACATGGTTATCTGAACACATTAAATCCTTCAAAATGCTCAATTCCACAAGTGATTTAAGCGATTTCAAAGTTGTTGTAGCCGATTTTCGTCATACTCAACGTAATGACGAAAATTGAGCCATCCAAAAACTGCATAAATGTTGTTAATTAACAAAACTGTTGAAGATGTGCAAATGTGCACAATATGTTTTTTAAACGTTTAGGACGTCGTATATTGAATTCGAGGTTTATCCGCAGGTCATGCTATTGCTATGTTTATGTTTTGGGTGGAAATAGCATTTGAACCTAATTTTTGTTGAAAAATAGAACTGGAATCTAAATAAAGACCTTTTTATTACAAAATTGTAGGAATTCGGCATATAGTTACTGGCACATAAAATTTTAAACACGTTATATTTTTTACCAATTACATAACATCCAATAATGAACAATTTGTGATATTGTAGAAAACTGGAGCACAAAATATTTATCTGATGTGATAATAAAAGTAAAGCGAACGTTGTGATTTTTAAATAGTTCACGAACACATGTTCTACCAATATAAACACAATAAAACGGGCGTCAAGAACAATAGACCTCTGGGAGGGGTCACTAACCAAGTATCAATCTAGGACACGTTTCAATATATTGAACATCTTTAGCTAGATATCAGTCAGTCACTAGGACAACATAACATTGAAGTCTTGTATTTAACACAAGTGACCACAACTGTGCCAATATAGAGACCGAACTTTGCAATTCCCTATTTAAACTTACTTGATAAACACCCATTTGCTAAGTTTCTTTCTTTTTTTATTTATTTAATGTGTAATGCGTGACATATTCTAGGGCAAGATCGTGAGTACAATCCTTTGTGACTTTGTAAGACTGCGAACGTAGTGGGTGCTAAGTACTATTATCTATCTCTATTTCTATTCTGATTCTAATTTCTATCTATCTATATTAGTAAGGTTGTATTGTCATTTTATTTGAGAGAATTGAATGGATACGGAAATGAGCATGGACGAGTATGCATCCTGGTTTTGGTAGAACGGTTAAAATATCCAAAATGACCGTCATATTTAATCATTAGTTTCAAACTTCAGTTAATCTATTGACAGATTAATTACTATGTTCCCTAGATGTGTTATATGAACCGTCGGATGCTGTCCCGCATTAATATTACTTAATTAAGATAGTTGAGAGAAATGAGGATGCTTATATTGCCAGCAATATTTTTTAGCTCTTAATATAATAATTTTACACTACTTTTAATATTACAAGAAAAGAAAATTATATCTAATGAGTATCACAGATGTTAACTAAAATAAGTCTACCTATATATTTATTTCAAATTATAGAATATTTTATTAACTTTAGTATAGCTACATCGTTTTTGATAAAGCACGTACATACATTTGAACGATCTAAACATAAAATAAAAAAACAAGCAACAATATTATATTTCATTATTTCCAGTAGCAATTTTTCTTTACAAATAAGATATTCCTCATGTTGTCATTGCAAAATGAGCTGCAAATAGGGCAAATTTTACTCAAAATATTAAAAATTAGCTAATCTATGGTATTTCTTCTAAAATATCTTGAACGATTCAATATTGTTAGCGATCACCAATATGGCTTTCGTAAACATAAATCAACAGGAGATCTTCTGACTTATGTAACACACGTTTGGAACAACGCAATTGAACACTTTGGAGAATCCTGAGCGGTTGCTCTTGACATATCCAAGGCATTCGACCGTGTTTGGCACGATGGACTGTTGGCTAAGCTACGCTCTTGTAGTATGTTATGTCTGAAAAGTTCTGTTTGTGGCTCTCATGTTTCCTCAGAAAGCGTTCTTTACGAGTAGCGGTTGACGGATTTCTTTCTAACACCTTCACTATCAACGCCGGTGTGCCCCAAGGCTCCATACTGTCTCCTACTCTCTTCCTCATTTATATTAACGATCTGCTAGAAAAGACCGTGAATCCAACCTACAGCTTTGCAGACGACAGTACGCTTATCTCTTCATTCACTTTGAACGCTCGGACATCGGCTGCTCAGGCGAATATCCGCAGACAGCAGGAGGTCGTTCAACTTAACAAAGACCTGGAAGAAATTCTATCTTGGGGTGACAGTAACCAAGTGGAATTTAACGCTACAAAAACCCAGGCGGCAGTTTTTTCTAAAAAAGTTAACGTTGCTGAACCCGATATAGTTATGTCGGGGCACTCCGTTCCCCTAGCATCGTCATTCAATTTGTTGGGCGTTAGTTTGGGAGCATAGCAAGGAGAGCTTCTGATAAGTTAGGAATATTATTTCGAACCAGAAAGCTTTACACTCCACAACAACTGTTAATTCTTACAAAGCTCAAATTCGACCAATTATGGAATAGTGTTCCCATGTTTGGGGCTCCGCTCCCAAACATACACTGCATTTGTTGGATTCTGTTCAGAGAAGAGCTGTTCGTCTGATTGGAGACCCGGAACTGACCGGCGTCCCTGATTTGCGGGAACATCGAAGAACGATTGACGACTTGAGTCTGTTCTACAAGTATTTTCATGGAAAGTGTTAGAAGGATGTAGCCCGCTTAATTCCTCCCAAAGCGGTGCATGTTAGAAATACACGTCGCGCTGGTACTTCACATCTGTATGCGGTTCAGCTTGTTACTCCGCGTACAATGCTTTTCAAGCAGTCTTTTATAAGGAGAACATCATCCCTTTGGAATAATTTGCCCAGCGCTGTGTTTCCCACCGAGTACAATTTACAGCGATTCAAGAACAACGTGAATCGCTTTTTCCGCACACATCCGCTCCTGGAGCGCTTTAGGGACTTCCCTGCAGCACGTGTGCTAGACCCATAAAAAAAAATAAAAAAATTCGAAGTACGAATACCTCAAGAAGAATATATATTTTTGACAAAAAAATACAATTTAAAATAATGTTTGGATATTATGTACGATATTTTTGAAAAACACAGTAACTATTTCTAATAGATTCTTAAAAAATGAATTAATATAATAGCATACAAGAACTGATAGACAATTTGGTAAATTTGTACATACATACATACATACATATTTACATATATATATATATATATATATATATATATATATATATATATATATATATATATATATATATATGTATATATATATACGAGTATATATATATAACATATATATATATATATATATATATATATATATATATATATATATATATATATATATATATATATATATATATATATATATATATATATATATATATATATATGTATATATATGTATATATATATATATATATATACATATATATATATATATATATATATATATATATATATATATATATATATATATATATATATATACATATATATATATATATATATATATATATATATATATATATATATATATATATGTATATATATATATATATATATATATATATATATATGTATATGTATATGTATATGTATATATACACTAATACCGCAAAAAGCAGAAATAACGCGTCAAAAAATCATACATAAAAACTCCAAATCTAATTTAATATCATGTTCCGTAAAATAGTACTTCCAACTGGGAAAAAATGGCGGCACATTTCTTGCTCCCCATTACTACTATTCGTGTATGGTGATTCGTGGTGTCCAACGCATCCATTCTCTGATTATTTTGTTATATTACGTGAAATTTACGTTAATTTTGAGGTCTGTTGCCCTTCGATGGCTAGAAGTCTCTGTTTCAGCTCTGGTTGATAAAATTTTTGCGTGTGTTGGAAGTTGGCTTCTAACTGCAAACGCTTCACTGCTGCAAAACTCGCTTGATACCACTCGGCCTACTTCTACATGATGAGATTCAATATATCGAAACTCTTTTTAGATGGGTTAGTGGGCACATCTGGAGAGATCTCTTTGTAGCATCCAGGTTATTTTAATACAAAATATTGCCGTCGTCCGTCGAGCAATTAGGATTCTTTCATTGTTATTAGCTAACGGACGCTAAATATTTTTACATATTACTGTGAAAAATTTCTCGAATTTCTTAGTATACTTGCTAGAAAATGTGCTACTATAAATTAGTAAAATTTTTAGCTACTAGGTCGTCGTTATATCCTACAGCTACTGTGCTACACAATCACTCAAAATATTTTAGCTACCTCCTTTGGAGACACTGAAACTGAACAAGCTCTTTATTATTTGAATTCATTATTTACAAGGACTAAAGTTAGAGGTTTTTAACTTATAAGTGCCGTACACTCATTTATTAAATTTGTCTTCCGGCTGGCCGGTGTACTGCCTGGTGGGAACTTAAACCTTGTGTACTTGAAGTATATTTTGCCATTTTTATTTTAACTGTATACACGCGACACTGCACTACCAGATGTACAAGTATGAAATGCGGATTTCGGACAACAGATGGTGCACCAATGCAGTTTGTGCTATAAAGATTTGACACTGCGTCATTTTGTTGTGTCATTAACAAGTGTCAGACGAGCACGAGTGATAAATTTTGAAAAGTGTGTGCATAGTGTTGTGTTGTTGTGTTCAATATGTCGAAATTTATACCGAACAAAGAGCATTCGCGAACAGCATTAATTTTTTGTTTTCATTGGAAGAAAACTGCTGTTGAATCATATCGATTACTTCGAGAAGCTTATGGTGAACATGCTCCATCGCAAGATACGTGTGAACGATGGTTTTGGCATTTCAAAAGTTGTGACTTCGATGTTGCAGACAAGGAACGTGGAAAACCGCCAAAAAAATACGAAGATGTGAAATTGCAAGCATTGTTGCCAACAACAATTGACCGATTTGAACTGTTCGCTGCTTGAAAAAAGACCAGAATACCGAAAGAGGCAACACAAAGATGGGAAAAATGTATAACAAACGATGGAGCATATTTTGAATAAAGCACTTTTTATCATTCTTCCGAATTTAACATGTTTTTTTAGAAAAAAATCCGCATTTCATACTTGTACACCTGGTATTTTACATCTTTATTTACACTTGACAATTATTTTGAGTTTCTATTTCACATAATTTGTTAGTTGACTGAGATATTTAACTTATATTCTTTACATCTCCATGTGTTATATGATCTAAGGTATTTAATTAAGCACTGAAACTCGACACACCTCCGCCTTAGCGGCATGCTTTCTGCTTTAGGCTTTAGGCAGCTTTAGAGCCGTCGCCCGCGAAGTGTATGTTTTGTTTATGTTGCTATTAGACATAAGTAAATTCGTTCGATTGCATCCGTCGCAATGTAATCACAGAGCCTCATAATAAACTGGTAACCTTTGGAAAAGTAACTATTTAAATAAAATAACACAATTATTTAACTGAACAATTCCCTGTTAATTTGGCCTTCATATCTGTGTCACATGTTGTTACCCTACTGTTTCAAGCTTCTCTCATTTAATTTTCTCTTTAAAAAAAAGTAAACACAAATAATGTAATGAATAGAGACCGGATTATATGCATTTGCATATTTTCATAGGCATTTGCATATTTAGACTATTCTCACCGATTATTGCATATTTTACCCAAAATCTAGTAATGATGCCTATTTTCCCTATATTTACAATATTTCTCGGTATTACTAGGCAATTGAATTGCTCAGGGTATTGTTAATGTCGCCGTTTGGAGCCAATCTTATCGCCGGGAAATTACCTGCAATAGTCTAAACATCGATTAGGTTATAGTGCCAAGGGAATACCCAAAATTACGACGGTATTTTATTCCTTTCTTTCTTGGTAGGGATATTAAGTGATAAGTAGTTAGTTTCTAAGAATATTTGTTTGAGCGTGGATCAAATAAACAATTTTCTCGAAGACGAATTTTTATTTTAAACCAAGATATCAGTTTTAACATTATTGTTGACGCGCTTGCATCAGTGTTGTGTTTTTGCAATTTTTAACGTGTTGTGTTAAAGTTTAACGTGTACCACGCCATCCGCAAGAAAAAGTGTCTCTTCGTAAGTAGCTGATTATCCTGGAAGATTTACATATGACGGAAATGTTTTATATTGTCGAGTTTGCGAGAAAAATGTTTCGTGCACAAAAAAGTTTCAAATTAACCAGCATGTCAAGACAAGTCTTCATATCGCAGGATTGCAAAAAAAGGCCCACGACAACAACTTATAACAGCAGCAAGTAGCAGTGATTCCACTTCTATAGGCAAACAAAAAAACCACTTTAGCATGGATTTATGTGAAGCATTGCTTGCAAGTAATATTCCTCTCCACAAACTTACAAAGCCTACATTCAAAGATTTTCTGCGAAAATATTACTTGAATTAAAAAATACCAGACGAATCAACACTGCGTAAAAATTACATACCAAGAATTTACCAATATATTCTGGAAGAAATACGTAATGAACTTAAGGATGACATTATTTGGATTTCAGCTGATGAAACTACCGACAGTTGTGGTCGCTATATTGCGAATTTAATTGTGGGTGCATTAAGATTCGAGCCTTCTTCTTCCTATTTGGTGGCCTGCAAAGAACTTGACAAGACAAATCATTCTACGATCGCCAGATTTCTGAATGAGGGTATTGAAAAAATATTTCCTGAATCTTCTGCAGATGAAAGAGTGTTTATATTTCTCTCAGATGCTGCTCTCTATATGATCAAGGCAGCCAAAGTCCTCCAAGTATTTTATCCAAATTTAATTCACGTGACGTGCTTTGCTCACGGAGTCCATTGACTCGCTGAAGAAGTACGATCCACGGTTGGAAATGTAAATAAGCTGATTTCATCAGCAAAGAAAGTGTTTATTAAGACACCTGCTCGCAATAATGCCTATAAAGAAAAACTGCCAAATGTGCCTTTACCTCCCGAACCAGTGGTAACTCGATGGGGAACATGGATTGAAGCTGTACTATTTTACAATGAACATTTCGAGGCCATCAAAGGTGTAGTAAATGACTTCGATAGTGTAGAGGCTATGGTAATTCATCAATCCAAGGAAGCATTTAACGATTCTGATATTTAAAAAAAAACATAGCTTTGATTAGCACTCACTTTTCCCAAATACCTGCGGGTATTAAAAAGCTTGAAACTCGAGGTTTGGCGTTGACCGAATCAATTCAGTTATTGAATAAACTCCGTCAAATAAACTCCACATTGCCAGATGTATTCCGCGTAGAGTTAAAGAAAACTTTGAAAACATTTTGTGCAATAACCCAGGCTTTGAACCTTTGTGTCAAATTGATAGTTTTATTAATGGGACGGGTGAACTTTTGCCAGAAACAATAAGAGCTAATATAGCACCCAAATTCAAATACTGCCCAGTTACCTCAGTGGACGTGGAACGGTCTTTTTCCACTTAAAAAATTTTTTTAAGTGATCGAAGACACAATCTTACTAGCCAACATTTCGAACAATACCTTATTGTTTACATGTACGAGAATACAAATGTTAAATAATTTTAAAAAATGTAAAATAATTGTTAATTAAATTTAAACATCGTCGATAACTTGTTAATTTTATGCTGATTTTGAAATAAAAAACCAAAAATTACTACTTTTATTATTATTCAATATTGCATATTTTGACACTGCATATTTGTATGCACTTTTCAAGATTTTTTATGTTGCATATAATCCGGTCTCTATTAATGAAAGACTGATTTTGTCAATTTTCACTTTATTTTGTCTTACAAAAACTGTATGACGCTATCTCTGCAGCTTCGTCTGATACAAAATGATATCATTAAGATGATATGATATGTCATTATTTTGTATCAGATGAAGCTACAGTAATAGCCAAACGCGTCATATATTTTTTGTAAAACAAAATAAAGTGGAAATTGACAAATTCATTATATTCGTTATGAATTTCCATCAAGCCACAACAATTAAAAGTTTAAAAACACAAGTACTAAATCAAATTCAAAAGGTATGAACGCGAAGAGTAATCATGTTACAAAAGCACACTTTTTGGCGGATATATGCTGAAATGAAAAACTAGGCGGAACATGACATTTAGAAAAGGTTTGCAGTAATAAGTTCCTGTCCTTTTCTCACTAGCAGTTTTATTTATTCGTTCTTACCAATGCCTGGAAAGATACTAGTATATAATAGTATAAAATATTAATTTTCGACCTTTTGTTTTTAAATAACATGTATCGTCGCTTTTATAGTAAAATAATTTAAACGAGAGATTTGCTAGATCAATTTTAGATATATAATAACAGGTTTCATAAATGCTCAAGTTTTTAATAGCAATTTTTAATAAATATAAATATTAGGCCAGCAATATGGAGTCTGCATGTGATCGCCGTCATATTTAGACGAGGAATTACTATTATTTCAGTATCAAGTTTCCCTAGAGATGGGTAGATTTCGGCACTGCAATCTCTATAATTTTAATTGTGGAGTTAGCTGGAAAACTTGGTGGCCTTAACATAGCTGGGAAACTTGTACAGCGAACTACCCAAATGTACAGAAAATTTTTCTACAATAGCTTTAGAAAGACTATAATGTATTTTTTAACTATTATAACAAAATAAAAATAAAGCTTTAACTTAAAAACACTCCATTTAGCAAGCACCGTAATTTTACAATGAAGAAAAAAACCACAGACTATTAGCAAGTATATAAACAAAATATAATAGCTATTAGCTATTTTTAGAACGCTAAATTTATTTACACCACATGAGAATAAACAGAACCAAAAGCCGATTGTGGAACTAAAAGTATGTAGGGGCTTATATTTTTAATAGGGAGTTTTAAAAGATAGACGGTGGAGGCAAATGCCAACTACTTTGAAATAGTGTCGACATAATGTAAAACGAGTTTTCTCAGCCTGATTTTGACCTCAAGGCTACTTTTTTTCTATTTTAGTGCATTTTTTTACATTTCAACGCTTTCGGCTCATTATCTCTACAATATTTCAGCTGTTGTTTGTTGTTATGCGACAGAAAAAAATTCATTTTACTCGTCATAAAATTGCCTAAAAAACTGCATAGATTGCATTAAAAAATATTAAGTACAGGGTGGTCCAAATTGGACACTTTTAAAGGTAAACCCCTTTATCTAAAGGAGATAGACGAAAACTGATGTCGGTGTCTGAGGCTCAATTTTTACGATAAACTCAATGGTAAAAACCGCATATCGATATCTAGTACCATTTCAGATATACAGGGTGTTTTTCAAAAATCTACATTTTGGAAAAATGTTTGTAATTCTTTTCCTATTGAAAATTTTTGATTTCTGTAAAAACATTCTCAAAGCACTTTTTCACTTGGATTTCAACAGTGTAAGTTATATTTTTTTACAACTAATATTTTAACAGTTATTAACGCAAAAATATATTTTTATAATAGGATACCCTGTATATTTTTCCTTATCCGAATAGAGCTTTAAATTACCATTCTAAAAATATACCACACTTTATATTTTGCCTAAATCTACTTCAAAATATAAAGGTTTTCAGTTTTTACGCGAGTTTTAAATGCACTTTTGGTGAAGTAGGCTTAGGACGGAGCGGCCATATGGTTTAATTCAATTGTTTATTCGTAGTTGTCAAATTTTACTTCAGGATCAGTTATTGAATTGTCAAATAAATCGGAATGAAGTTTGAACATTACGAAAAATGGAATATGATAGTGTGTTTCATACAAATCGGAGAAAATTCGGAAGCTGGAAGTAATTTGTACCACGAACGGTATCCAGAGAGGCGTCAACCCTTCAAGGATATATTCGCTCGATTGCGACATAACCTAGTTAATAGAGGCCAGTTTGAAATGAAACGACCCAAAAATTATGCATCAAACAGGGATAAGGATTTAGAAGAAATAGTAGTTTTAGGAACTATCGAAAATAATCTCAACGCCTTAAACCCGACAGTTAAAAGAATCCACTGGACTACCAAGAACTAACGTAAGTCGTACTTTGTAGAAGCACAAATTCAGGCCATATAGGACCAGAAAATTTCATCACCTTAGAGACCGAAATTTTCAACGGCGTATGGATTTTTGCCAATGGTTTCTGGAGAATTGTAACCATGTATCGAATTTTTCATTAAATTGCATTTGGATAGGCGAAGCTTATGTTAGCAATGCAGGTATTTTTAACCGTTACAATTCTTATACGTGGGCACAAGAAAATCCTCGACGAGGCACCCCCTCATAACGCTGCAGTTATCAGTAATTTTTTATCGGACAATTTCGACAATAACTGGATAGCCAATCAAGGTCCGGCAAAGTCACCGTATTTAACACCCCATGGACTTCTATCTCCGGGGCAGATTGAAAGACCTAATTTTTAAATTGCCGACAAACACTATGCAAAAGTTAGAAGTCGGAGTGATACAAAGTTTTGCAGCTCTCACTCCTCTTGAACTAATCAACTCGGTAAGAAGTGTCCAGAAAAGCTGCCGCCTAAGTGTAAATGAAACTGATCGACATTTCGAACATTTTTTTTTAGAAAATTGTTTTGGTTTGGTTTGCTCTACTCGGAATAAATTGTTTTATTTTTGTTTTGTTTTATTCTCTACATAGTTTAAAATACTATAGCAATTAGTAAATTTCATTGTAATGATGACTCTTAGAGTTACTTCTGAGAATTTTTTGTTACGATTGGACTGTTATCGGTAAACAATTGATATTGCCTCTCTCTCCGAAGCCTACTTCACAAAATGTGCATTTAAAACTCGCGTAAAAACTGAAAACCTTTATATTTTGAAGTAGATTTAAGCAAAATATAAAGTGTGCTATATTTTTAGAATGATAATTTAAAGCTCTATTGGGATAAGGAAAAATATACGGGGTATCCTATTTAAAAAATATATTTTTGCGTTAATAACTATTAAAATATTAGTTGTAAAAAAATGTAACTTACACTGTTGAAATCCACGTGAAAAAGGGCTTTGAGTATGTTTTTTACAGAACTCAAAAATTTTCAATAGGAAAAGAATTACAAACATTTTTCCAAACTGCAGATTTTTGAAAAACACCCTGTATATCTGAAACGATACTAGATATCGATATGCGGTTTTCACCATTGAGTTTATCATAAAAATTGAGCCTCAGACACCGACATCAGTTTTCGTCTATCTCCTTTAAATAAAGGGGTACCTTTAAATGTGTCCAATTTGGACACACATAACCTAAAAAAAAGTAATTCTATCTAATTCGATATTATGGCTTCAAATTATAAGAAAATATGACCTTTATATTAATAAAAAACTGTCCCAAATTTAATTAAAAAATTTGGATTGGTTTAAATTCGTATTTTAGTCCAACGTGGGCAAAATGTCGTAAGAAGCTTTTTAAAAAAAATGCGAAATCTTATGCTCTTGATGATGGTAGTAAGGAAAAATAAAAAATATACAAATAACTGTCTTATTTTTAAATTTTTCGTTATCAAATATTCTATTTTTTTTTTTCACTTTTACTCCAGAGAAGGTCTGATTCATTATCTTCATTTCTATTCAATATTTTATCTTAAATAAAACATGTAAAAGTGATTTTAAAACAAATACTACCTATTTTAGAATAAAATTATTGTTGAGATAACAGAAAAAATGCAACGAAACAAAAATAAACTAAAATAATGTGAACAAAGAAACTGTTGAGAGTTAAAAAATTTTCATGAAGATGTGTTTTTAATTTGGTAAAAAAATCACTTGATAGTGTAATATACACTATAAACATTTCTTAAACATGTTAATAATAAAATCTTATTAACAAAAAATATAATTACAAATATTCTCAAATATTTAATGAGTTAAAGAATACACGAAACACATACATAAAATAAAAGGCGAGATGTTAGCATATCTCTGGAAATAAATGCACTCCACGAACTACAGTGCACTACTATAAGACTAATTACGATGAAATGTTTGATGCTTACGATACAGGTGCCATCTATATACTTACGAAGGTTGTTAGCATTGCATCTTATTTCGAAGCGTAGCGTCGAGGCACTATGTGATAATTTTCAAATTACCTTATATTATATTTAGGTATAAGTAGGTAATGCCTTTAAATCCAAATATTCTTTTTTTAATATTGTTGTTTTATTTTTAAATTGCTATATCATATTGCTATTACTATTATTTCAGCATTAAAATAGTAATATTTAATACAATTCTGTTATGTAAATCATAATTTTATTGTAAAATAGGTAGTATTTGTTTTAAAATAAGTTTTTTTATGTTATATTTAAGATATGTTATATAAAAAAATACTTACTTACTTACTTAATCCTTATGCCTTTCTACCTCTTTTTAGGAGTGTAAGGCCCGTGGCGTTGAATTATTCTATATCTATCTTTTCCATATTTCCTTCTATATCCTTCCGTCCTGTTTAAATTGCCGATTGTCTCTTTTGTTCCTTCTGTATTAGTTTCTTCTGTTTGTATGAGTTCTGTATCTTGTTTCGGTTTTATGTCTCTATGTTGATTTTTATATGCTTTTCGTTCTAATTTTTTGCATCCAATTCCTTTCCTTTCTGTTTCAGTGATTCGTAGATAGTGCATCTGTTGTTCTTCTGTCAGTTCATCCTTTTTTCCATTTATACCCCTATTATTCCTTGTTCTCATTCTAAAAACTGGATAATTATTTCCCATTTCTTTTTTCCTATCTATTTCTTTGATTACACAGCCCCACAAAAAAAAAAGTGGGGTATACTTTTGATGCGATATATCAGATCCGTAGTATTTTTGCCCGCTGATCACGAATCTGACGTCAGAATATCGCCATCACATCTCAATTTTTTTCTAACCTCAAAAAATAGGTAAAAATTAGTAAAAATTAAGAAAAATATACTCCTAAAAAATTGATTCAAGCTTTTTTATAAATCCAAAGATGTATTAATATGTATTCGGATACGCTAAGCTAATATTCATCGGTTGGATTGAGCCATACAGGTCTGTTTTCTTTCTAACCTCAATAAATCAGACAGATATAGTGCTTCTCGAATGCAAAAACGAATTCAAATTAAAATTCAACCGATCCTTACCAAATTTGGTACACGTGGATTTTTTGGGTCGCTGATCACGAATCTGAGGTTGGATTTGCAAAATTCAAGATGGCAGATGTTTTCGCGCCATTTTGAACGCCGAGAAAATTCATCGGTCGATTTTTATTCTTCTACCTGCATCCAGGGCACCTCCACGTGGTGACGGTGGGCAACGGTGTTACTCCACTACCCGGCAGAGTCCCTGGATAACGGCTTAGATGCCGTCATGGCAGGTAGAAGAAAGAGAATTACGATGCAGGGACTCGGAAACCCAGTATCGGCGGTTGGTCAGGGTGGGAAAGCGGGCCCGCAGCCGTCGTCATCCAGCGACCGTAGCTCTTCATGTGTGGGTGACTTGGCACATGTAGAGTATAATGCTACAAGAAAACGGTCTCACGGTACAAGGACTTTTCATAAGTGCGATAAAAACAGTGATTCATTTTGTTATATTTGCTGTCAACACGTATTGAGTAAAATGGGGTCACCGATAACGGATAAGATTAAAACCTTATATAAGGATTGTTTTAACATTGAAATACAGCACCAGGATACAGATTGGGTTCCCCACATCATTTGCAGTTCTTGCAAAATAATGTTGTACATCAATAAGAAGGCGATTAAATATTCCAGACCAGCAATACGGAATAGACCATACAGTGAAAATGATTGCTACTTTTGTATGAATGTTGTATCTAGGCATAACCGAAAAAATAAAAGCACTATTACTTATAACGATGTTTCGACAGTAACAAGACCAACTAAACTGATTCCGCCTCCTGAACCACTTGATGCTGATGTTATGGAAACAAATGATTTCACCTTATCAGTTCATGCCGAAAACATTGAGACTGTCGAAAAAGATTCAAACACTGTTACTAATAAATGTTCTAGTGACAACCTATCATATACTAGTGACACAGATAAAGAATTTCTACCATACAACCGTAAACCAGAACCAATACTCGTATCACAGTCAGAACTTAGTGATCTAGTCAGAGATTTAGGCTTATCCAAAGATGGTTCAGAGCATCTTGCTTCCTTTTTAAAGAAAAGACATTTACTTAAGCCAGAAGCTACGATTTCTTATTATAGAAACAGAGATGAAGAATTTCGAAAATATTTCACAATGGACGAGGAATTGTCACTTTCATATTGTACCGATGTAAAAGGTCTAATGGATGAATTTCAAAATAACTCATACGATCCTGAAGAATGGAGACTGTTCATTGATTCTTCTAAACGGAGCATTAAGGCAGTTTTGCTGCATAATACCAACGTTTACGCTCCCATTCCGATTGCTCATTCCACAGTTATGGAAGAGCAATATGAAAAAATGAAGCAGCTTTTAATAAAAATAAAATATGCTGATCATAACTGGAAAATTTGTGGAGATCTGAAAATTGTAACAATATTGCTTGGCCAACAGTCAGGGTTTACACTTTATCCCTGTTATAAATGTCTGTGGAATAGCAGAGACAGGGAACGTCATTATAAGAAAAAAATTTGGCCAACAAGAGAATCGTTCACTCCTGGTGAAAATAATGTATTGTTTCCATCATTGGTAGATCCAGGAAAAGTTCTTATTCCCCCGCTTCACATTAAGCTTGGACTTATGAAGCAATTCACGAGAGCATTAGATACAAACGGCCCATGTTTCAAATATTTGCATAAAAAATTTCCGAAATTTTCTGAAGCTAAAATTAAGGCAGGCGTATTTGACGGGCCACAAATAAGAAAATTGTTTCAAGATTCATTATTTGTTACTAAAATGAATAAAGTTGAAAAAGCTGCTTGGCTTAGTTTTAAAGAAGTCGCAACAAACTTTTTGGGAAATAATAAAAGTCCTAAGTACAAAGAAGTAGTCGAGAAAATGGTAAAAAATTTTCAAACATTAGGTTGCTTAATGAATCTAAAATTACATTTCCTGGACTCCCACATCGATGATTTCCCAGATAATCTTGGTGACTACAGTGAGGAGCAAGGGGAACGTTTTCACCAAGATCTGAAAATCATAGAAAATCGGTATCAAGGACGATGCGACGACCATATGCTAGCGGAGTATTGCTGGTCGCTAAAAAGAGAAACAAGTCCTCAAAAGCGTTTGGGCAGAAAGCCTTTGAATAGGTCATTCGCGGAAAAAAGAACAAGATACAGCCAAAAAAAGGAAAGTTAGGCGTCGGTCTAACCTTCGCAATTCTAGGGCTTAAGGGTCTACTATTTGAGAGTATATGGTTTAAAAGTCCTGGTTTTGAGTTTATTGGGTCTCATTTTTAAAGTTACAGGGTTATTGAGGTCTATTTTTTGAGGTTACAGGGTGTGGGAGTCTAAGGTTTCAGGGTTTAGGGTTTAAGAGTATTAAGTTTGAGGATTCCCCAACTGTATACCAAATTTGGTAGGAATCGGTTGGTTTTCAAAAATTTTGTCCGCCATCTTGGATCCGCCATTTTAAATCTTGCAAATCCGACCTCAGATTCATGATCAGCAACCCAAAAAACCCACGTGTACCAAATTTGGTTTTTGCATTCGAGAAGCACTATATCTGTCTGATTTATTGAGGTTAGAAAGAAAACAGAACTGTATGGCTTAATCCAACCGATGAATATTAGCTTAGCGTGTCCGAATACATATTAATACATCTTTGGATTCATGAAAAAACTTGAATCAATTTTTTAGGAGTGTATTTTTCTTAATTTTTACTAATTTTTACCTATTTTTTGAGGTTAGAAAAAAATTGAGATGTGATGGCGATATTCTGACGTCAGATTCGTGATCAGCGGGCAAAAATACTACGGATCTGATATATCGCATCAAAAGTATACCCCACTTTTTTTTTGTGGGGCTGTGTTATCTTCTTCTTTGTATTCATTTTACTAGTCCTCTCTTCCGTATCTTTATCTTTACCAGGGTCGTCGTCAATCTACGTATCTCTCTCCTTTTTCTCAGTTTTTTTACTTGATGGTTGTAGTATTCTTTGTTTGTTCTTTCAGTTTTCCTTCAATTACGACTTTTTTATATCCTATTTTCACCCTTTTTCCAACGAGAGAATTCTCTGCTATATACTTCAATTCCTTTTAAATTTCGCGTTCATCTTTTGTTAAATCGTTGTGTATATAAACTTTCTCTCTTAGTTTGTTTTTATCCCCCGTGTTTCCAAGTTCTATCTGGTATATAATCGCTCCCATTTTTATCACATCATTAATCTATACTTTTGTGTCCATACTCCTCTCTATAAAAAGTTCTACACCCATTTTCAGATCTGGTTGGCTCATTCCCGATATTACAATATTATTCCTTACGTTGTCTTTTTCCAGTCTACTCATCTTCAAATTCATACTTCTCATGTTTTCTCTAATTATCTTATTTTCCTCTTTCAATACTTTATTCTCTTTTCTTAGTTCCTTCAACTCTTTTTGGTATCTCTTCTGATCTTATTTTATATCCTTTATATCTGACATTAGCTCTTTCATCATTTCTATCAAATGGTCTGTCTTATCTACGCTTTCGTTTATATCCCTCTGTGGTGTTCTTGTCAGCTTTTTACTCTCCTAAGGTATAATCATCGCTATCCATTGTTTTTTCTGTTATAAAAATTTTACGTGTGTTCCTCGTATATTCCATTTTCAGACACGGGAGAAAAAAAAATTTCTTGTTTATATTTCTTATCTCCGTAAACAGTAAAATGATCAAGGTCGTCGCTTATCGTTTTGTTAGCTTCATACAATTTCACAAAATTATTCTCAAAAATTCAAATTTTTTACTTATTGTCTTAATCTAACAGTACACTCTGCTTTATTTCTAGTCCCTCTCGTTTGCAATCGACCAAATAAATAAATAGATCGAAACACTACCGTAATAATGCCCGTTGAACGAGTTGACTATTGCCGCGATCCGAAACTCAACTCCCTATAAAAAAATAAAAAGGATGAATTGTTACCCGTAAAAAACGATTTGCCGTAGTAAATACTTTTTCTAGGTTATATACTTGACGTTTTTAACGCAGTTTTTAGGCAATTTTATGACGAGTAAAATGATTTTTCCTTTGTCGCATAACAACGAACAGAAGCTAAGATATTTAAGAAATAGTGAGCCGAAAGCGTTAAAATGTGAAAAAAATGCACTAAAATAGAAGTAAAAATTAGGCTGAGAAAACTTGTTCATATTATGTTGGTACTGCTTCAAACTATTTAAATAGATTTCCAAGCTGTTCCTAAAAATTTCCAAAAATCATGAAAATTTTACGGCATTTGCCTCGAGTCAGATGATTGTTTTTGTTTTCAACAGATGGATTGATTCAGCCGATACTGGTGGAGATCCATAACTAGAAGTTTTGCAAGAAGTAAAACACTACTTAAATTCCCACTAAATTTTTTATTTTTAACACCATGACATGTTTCGCTGTACGACAACTTCTTCAGATGGTTTGTTACAAAATGAGGGTAAAATTGCTATAATAAATGGTAAATGGTAAATTTATGGCAGGTAATAAAATAATTTAATTAAAACAGATTTAGTAATGGTGAATTATTTAGGTCTAATTGTTCATTTATTGAGGAATCTAAATTTTTCAATTTGTTTATTTCTAAAGATTCTAGGTAATTAAGTTTCAGGTTGTTTGTGCAAATATGTAATATTTCAAAGTTTGGGTTGAATTGGTGGTTATTTTCAATTAATGATTTGCGTAATTTCAGTTATTTTTTCTCTTTATGTATGATGAAGAATGTTCTTTTATTCTTTTTGAAAAAGTTCTTCCTGTTTGACCTATATATGTTTTTAAGCAATTTCCACAATTTAATTTGTATACTCCGGATCTATTGTCTCTATCTGTTTTAGTTTTGTTATTTTTTATAAATATACCAACGATGTTTTAAATGCTGTGTTAATATTTAATTTTCTCAAGAATCTATTTAATTTAGTGCTGCATCAACCATAGTACGTTATTGACTTTACATTTTTATAAGGTTCTTTATTACTTGGAAAAACTGTACTAATGGTTTTTTTGTAAAGTTTTTTCTTGAGAATATTATTTATTATGGATGGTGAATAGTCATTATTTACTGCTAATTGTTTTATAATATTAAGTTCTTTTTTGGAAAATCGTCTTGGTTCAGAGGAATATGTATTAGTCTGTGAATCATATTATGGAAAACTGCAAGTTTGTGACTTGGTGGATGACATGAGGTATTATGGATAATTATGTCAGTATGTGACGGTTTATGGTAAATAGAAAAAATGTATGTGTTATTATGTCTTTTTATTGGTAGGTTAAGGAAGTTTAAGCTATTGTTGATTTCAATTTCACTTGTGAATTTTATATTTTTATGTATATTACTCAAACAATTTTGAAATGTGGCAAATTGTCTATCACTTCCTGTAAAACAACATAAGATATCATCAACATATTTATGCCAGTATACAAATTTTTTAAATAGTGAGTGTTTGCTTATTTGATTTTCTATGTTATTCATAAATATTTCGGCCAATAGAAGAGTAAGTGGATTGCCCATTATGAGAACGTCCAGGCTGCTGTATAGGTCGTTATTAAATTCAAAATAATTTTGTTCTAGGCAAACCTTTAAGCACTTTAAGATGTCTTGTTTTATTATTGGGTTAACATTGATTTCAGAAAGAAGTTTTTCAATTTTACCCTCATTTTGTAACAAACCATCTGAAGAAGCTGTCGTATAGCGAAACATGTCATGGTGTTAAAAATAAAAAATTTAGTGGAAATTTAAGTAGTGTTTTATTTCTTCCAAAACTTTTCAACAGATACTTCATTCTTACTATCCAAAATTATGATAGTTTTTATCGTCTAAATATTGAGATAATCAACCTTTAAATACATTTCTAATTTAGAAATTTACCAGCCTTATTATTATATCACTTTAGCCGTGACTTCGTTTAATTCAAAATAATGAAATCTTAAATATTCCCTTAATAATAATGGATTCTTCTCGGGTTTGAACGAAGTTATGGTACACTTAGAAAAATTATATTAGCAATAAATAGTATTAAGAAGAAGAACTAATTAAAGGTAGAGAACCTGTCAATTTTCTATTTTTTTTGCATGCTGCAGTTGTTCAAAACTGGAAACCAGAAAATTCTTAATTTCTATTACTTGAAAATATCTACTTATTTTAGTTACTTATTAAATTGGCTTTATAACAAAACTAAATTTACTTTTACACCAAGTTTTATATTGAAAAATCGAATATTAGAAGAAATTGGTTAATTTTTAGAAACAGTAATAGCATTAGAAACTGTTATTAACATTAGATGTAATAAGTGGGCTTTATTTGGAATTTTTAGTAAAAATTAAATCTTTAAGAGTATACCAAACTTTGGGTATAATAATCGAGTTGGTTTGAAAGTTAACATGGCAGCTTTTTTCCTAAAAATTTCAAATTATCGTTAATTAAGTTTCATATAATTAATAAAAGCGACAAGAAATGTCTTATAGGATTTCTTGTACAAATTAAATTCAAGACGATCATTTAAATTAAAAGCGGCGCTCAAAATTTTCTGATTCAAAATAACAAATTAAACATACCACTGTGACTATATTTTAAAATACAAAACGTTTTCATTCCTTTTTATTTGTTTTTCTTATAACAAAATGACTTTTTGTCTGTATGTCTGATATATTTTAGTAAAGGAATTATTACTATTTACTAAATTGTTTAGAGGCGCGAGCAACAAGACTTTTAATACGATTTCTAAGTATTTAGCAACTTTCTCTGACCAACCATTAACTTTATCTTTTGTTTTACTCAAAGCCGTTCCCTTGCTCCCAGGGCTAATTAACTTTGTTTTGTTTGTTTTCTTTTTCTTTTCCATTGAATTATTTAGGAGGGTTAGAAATCAAATAGTTTTCGCATAATTCCATGTGGAAATATATCATGGAATGTAAGTGTATTTTGCTAATTTATGTAATTACTTCCCTTGCTAAAGACAAATTTGATACACACGTACTTGCTAACACGATTTACGTACAGGGATTCGAGGCTTAACTAATAAAGCATCTAAAGCACACCTAAAGCGTGCTAAAAGCATGCCACAGTACTCTGACCTAAAGCTGATGAGCGTGGGGTACCTATGTGGAACTAAAGTAAACAACTTTAAAATAGATTACAAGGCAAAGAAGAACAATTGGTTAAATATTCGGTCAATATAAACTAACTATTACATAAAAGTGTAAAAAGTTAATAAAAAGGTTTAAACAAAGGGAAATAGTACAATGAAAAATGCTAAAAAAAATCATAAAAGGGTGAAATATGTATATATATATATATATATATATATATATATATATATATATATATATATATATATATATATATATATATATATATATATATATATATATATATATATATATATATATATATATATATATATATATATATATATATATATATATATATATATATATATATACATATATATAAGTATATATATATATATATATATATATATATATATATATATATATATATATATATATATAAATATATATAAATATATATATATATATATATACAGGCTTTTCTAGTATTCCGTGTACATAGAATTACTGTGGATTTCTGCTGGGATGAAAATATGACCATCTAACACAACTTACCTTAGTTTAAAAATTCGTAATTTTTTATATACTTTTATTTTAGTTTTTCTTAAGTGATTTTCTAAATAATTGTACTATTTGTACAAGATTCGGTGTTAAGGGGTTTTCTGAGATGAGGAATCAAAATCAGCTCACAGTTTTGTTATAAATTGTAGGGGGCGGCACTGTGTATACTTTTAAATTGTCATAACTTTTTTATACCACTCTATATTTTTAATTAAATATTCGTATTATCCGCCTCCTCCTGTCTAAAAAAGCTCTCTTGGTAAATGTTGCTCCGAGTAATAGTTTCTGAGACAGTGAAATGTTTGTTTCCATTTTTTAATTCCATTGTCAAATTTGCAAATGCGTTCCTTCACATATTTCTTCACACTGTGTAATTACTTGGCAACGCTCAAAAATCGCTCTGGCAATCATGTAAGATATCATATATTCTATGGCTTAACTAGCATATAGTAATACTGACAAAAAGTAATTTTTGACAGATATCAAACAAGTTTTACGAGTACTAACGAGAATTAATCCCTTCTCAAGCTCAACAGTGCTGTAAATCAAGATTATTATGGAGTACACTTCTAACGAGCAAGAGGCGACTTTGAGAAATTGGACAATTTAAGCCGATGAAGAATAATGCTGGGGGGCTTTCACAAGCTAAAGCACCCGATGTTGACTAGGAAATCCTTCAAATTGTCCACGATAATCCTGGAATCAGCACTCGTTTAATTGAATGTCAAATGGGAATATAAAAAGTACAACTATCTAGATTATTAGACAACAAATTATTCACTCCTTTCATATAGAGTCCGTCCAGGAATCCCAGATCTTGGATCCCGTTTGCAAGTGTTCACAAATTATTCGAGTACGCATAGCGACTGTTCTGCCTTTTCACACTAAAATCCTGTTTACAGACTAAGCACGCTTCACTCGACGTGGTATAACAAATATGCATAATAATCATGTTTACGCTGAAGAAAACCTACATGTTATGCAACAAAAACAGTTTCAACGCGAATTCAGTATTAATCTCTGGAAGGGATTTGTCGCGAACTATTTGATCGGGCCGTTTAGATTACCGGATTGACTTGATGGTGACAATTACTTAAATTTCATCCGTGAAACTATTCCTGAATTATTGAAAATCTTACCCATTAATTTACGTCGCGACATGGTTTTCATGCTCGATGGTGCTCCACCCCAATTTGCGCGTAATGTGAGAATTTTTTTGAATCAAAATTACTCAAATAAATGGATCGGAAGAGATGAAGATGCTCCTATTCGCTGGTCACCTCATTCCCCAGACTTAAATCCGTGCAATTTTTTCCTTTGGAGTGCATTGAAATAGAAAGTTTATCAAGTTCAAATCGACAATATTGAGCAATTGTGGAATAGGATTCAAAATGCTGCGAACCTTTACGAGGTGAAGACATTTTAAGAAGAGTACATTTAAATTTCTTCCGACGCATTAGTTTATGCATTAACGAAAGTGGCGGCCATATTGAACATTTATTGTGAAACCAATACCTTACAAGTTAAACGATTAAACTTTCTTCGAATTTATCAATTTGTGGGTAACGTTTTATACCCTCAGCCAAATGGTTTTTACATTCTTACTGTTGTTGGCCTGTTAGTCTTTAAATTTTTTATTGTTGTTAGCCTGTTTGCCTTTAAGTATGCTCTAAATTTCAAAGACTGTTCCTTTGGACCTGTCCTAAGCCTGAATGAAGTGTGAAGGAACGCATTTGCGAATTTGACAATGGAATTAAAAAATGGAAACAAACATACCATTATCTCAGAAACTGTTGCTCGGAGCAACATTTACCAAGAAAGCTTTTTTAGACAAGGGAAGGCGGAAAATACGAATATTTAATTAAAAATATCATACAGAGTGGTATAAAAAAGTCATGACATTTTAAAAGCTACTTAAGAA
Source organism: Pachyrhynchus sulphureomaculatus (assembly GCA_019049505.1). Lineage (NCBI taxonomy): Eukaryota > Metazoa > Arthropoda > Insecta > Coleoptera > Curculionidae > Pachyrhynchus > Pachyrhynchus sulphureomaculatus. The sequence continues at coordinate 47,575,560 of CM032448.1, forward strand.
AAACTAAAATAAAAGTATAACTTTCACACCCTGTGTCTCAAAAATTACGAATTTTTTGACTAAGGTAAATTGGGTTAAATGGTCATATTTTCATCCTAGAAGTCCACAGTAACCCTATGTACACGGAATACTGGAACAACCTATATATATATATATATATATATATATATATATATATATATATATATATATATATTATATATATTTGTATATATATATATATATAAAAAAATACAATCTTAGTTGGGGAACTCGGCAAATTTGGGCGTGATAAGAGATCACATAATTTTCATTAAGCCAATATTTCGGTCCTGGATTGGGACCTTCTTCAGGGCAGAACTGAAAAGAAGAACAGAGCGTATTCACTGATCGTGTCTGGGACAACTTTAAATTAATGATGTTATCATTAGGTTGTTATAATAAATAAAATTAGTGTAGAACAAGAATAAGATATTAGTCATAATAAGTTAAAAAACTCACATGAGAAGTGCAAAGATTTCGTTAGCCTGAATGGCCGTAGGTTATACATACAAAAGTTGTTACGTATAAAAGTTGGTTAATCCATAAAATATATAAAAATACACATTAAAACACTGTAGACAAAATTCTAAAAAACAAATTTAAAACATGGATGTAATTGGGAACCTTGGATGTTGGGAACATCGTTAATTATTTCACTTGTGACCACCACATATGGCCACCGCCATTTAGGAAAAATGACAAGGACGACAGGAGACAGCTGCCCGACAGAGATAAGGGGTTTAGTCAAGAAAACTCAATTAACCAGAATGCGGGGTCGATACCTGGAAGGAACCGATAGAAAAGGAAGTGCAAATATTGGACTCTAAGAGAGAGAGAGATAGCCAATTGAGCGACCAAAAAACCCGGTATGTGGTAGCGGAAGGATAAATCATAACCTAATTATAAGTAAATGGTGAGCGAGGGAGCGAGAGAGAGAGTGACAATAATGGGAGCAACGAAGAAGAAGATTATCTAATGAAATAATTATTAATTTATTAATTTCTTGTTGGAATCTGATTGGAGGAAGAGATTGTTGGCAAAAACCAATGAAGACTGGAGGCACCAGGAGGTGTTAGAGGGGTGACGCAAGGTACTGTCAATGGAAGGAAGACAGTAATCGCTAGGTGCAAAAAATGGCCCAGATAAAATGGAAGGAATCTGTGGAGCCCAGAATCAAAGAGAACCGTAAATAAAGAGAGGAAGGAGGAGAGAAACCCTGGAAATTACGGAGCTAAAAAAGAGACGACCAACGCGGTTCAGATGGATCATAAAACACTTGAAGACAGGGAATTATTGTGTGAAGTTGATTTATCACAGGAGAGGAGGAAACTATATATGTTACTAAGACCATCCAGGTCGGTTCTTTTATTGACATTAAGATGATTCTCCTGGATGTAACACATCTCAAGGAATTCTCTCTTGGAAAGATTGTTAGAGAAATGAAGAATTTTGGGTTCCCTGAAATTAAAAGAATGACCATTGTCAACAGAATGGGTCGCCAAGGCACATCGGTGTGGATGGCATCTAGTGTCACTTTTATGGAGTGCAATACGACGATTCAAGGATTGAGAAGTTTGGCCAATGTAGATTGATGGACAATTGAGGCAGGAAATTGAGTAAACCAAGTCTGACATGGAAAGAACTGGCAGCGGGGCCTTCAGCTTGCTGAAGACACGTCTGTTTTTGAATGTTGGGAATGACACGCAATATGTGGACCAATTTGTTTGTAAGGCCAGGAATGAATGGTAAAGAAAGCAGCGACCAATTTATTTCGACTGGGGGAGTTAAAGGGGGAGGGGATATATGCGGTAGGTGGAGGGGAGGGGGTTCTGGGGGAGTTTGATGGATATGAGTAAGCTTGTTGACTTTATCTTTGGTTCTTAGTAAGAGTTTTCGATTGTATCCATTATCTATGAAAAGGTTTGTAAGTGTTTCTTGTGACTGGAGTAAGAAATCAGGATGGACTATTATCTTCAGTCTTCTATATAGGCCTTTGATGACGTTGACTTTCACCTTCCAATCATGGCCAGAGTTTGCATGGATATATCTCCCAGAAGAAGTAGGTTTTCTATACCAATCAAGTTTGATGATGTTATGGGAGTCTCTAACGACTCTTGTGTCCAGAAATGGAACAGCATTGTTGGTTTCTTCTTCCATAGTGAATTGCAGGTGTGGGTCGAATGAGTTGAAAACATGAAGAACTTCTTCTTTGCCATCAGCTGGTATGGATAGAATTAAATCGTCTACGTATTGATATAGGAATGGAAGTCGGAAGGATAATCTTTGAGTGCAGCTTTTTAAAGCATATGACATAACGATTGAAGCAAGAACAGGACGGAGGTTACTGCCCATAGGGCATCCAAAAATTTGAGAGTAGAAAGAGTCTTTAAATTTGAAGAAGGTTGACTGGAAAAGAAATTCTATTATTGATAAGAAGAAATACCAGAAAACCACGTTATCATATCACTTGATGTAGTCAGTCTTTTCACGAATATTTCATGGCAGTTAACCCGCCAAATAATTGACTCCGAATGGGCATTAATCTCACCCAACACCAAAATCAGCAAATCGTTCTCTTGTCCTCCTGTTCTTGCTTCAATCGTTATGTCATATGCTTTAAAAAGCTGCACTCAAAGATTATCCTTCCGACTTCCATTCCTATATCAATACGTAGACGATTTAATTCTATCCATACCAGCTGATGGCAAAGAAGAAGTTCTTCATGTTTTCAACTCATTCGACCCACACCTGCAATTCACTATGGAAGAAGAAACCAACAATGCTGTTCCATTTCTGGACACAAGAGTCGTTAGAGACTCCCATAACATCATCAAACTTGATTGGTATAGAAAACCTACTTCTTCTGGGAGATATATCCATGCAAACTCTGGCCATGATTGGAAGGTGAAAGTCAACGTCATCAAAGGCCTATATAGAAGACTGAAGATAATAGTCCATCCTGATTTCTTACTCCAGTCACAAGAAACACTTACAAACCTTTTCATAGATAATGGATACAATCGAAAACTCTTACTAAGAACCAAAGATAAAGTCAACAAGCTTACTCATATCCATCAAACTCCCCCAGAACCCCCTCCCCTCCACCTACCGCATATATCCCCTCCCCCTTTAACTCCCCCAGTCGAAATAAATTGGTCGCTGCTTTCTTTACCATTCATTCCTGGCCTTACAAACAAATTGGTCCACATATTGCGTGTCATTCCCAACATTCAAAAACAGACGTGTCTTCAGCAAGCTGAAGGCCCAGCTGCCAGTTCTTTCCATGTCAGACTTGGTTTACTCAATTTCCTGCCTCAATTGTCCATCAATCTACATTGGCCAAACTTCTCAATCCTTGAATCGTCGTATTGCACTCCATAAAAGTGACACTAGATGCCATCCACACCGATGTGCCTTGGCGACCCATTCTGTTGACAATGGTCATTCTTTTAATTTCAGGGAACCCAAAATTCTTCATTTCTCTAACAATCTTTCCAAGAGAGAATTCCTTGAGATGTGTTACATCCAGGAGAATCATCTTAATATCAATAAAAGAACCGACCTGGATGGTCTTAGTAACATATATAGTTTCCTCCTCTCCTGTGATAAATCAACTTCACACAATAATTCCCTGTCTTCAAGTGTTTTATGATCCATCTGAACCGCGTTGGTCGTCTCTTTTTTAGCTCCGTAATTTCCAGGGTTTCTCTCCTCCTTCCTCTCTTTATTTACGGTTCTCTTTGATTCTGGGCTCCACAGATTCCTTCCATTTTATCTGGGCCATTTTTTGCACCTAGCGATTACTGTCTTCCTTCCATTGACAGTACCTTGCGTCACCCCTCTAACACCTCCTGGTGCCTCCAGTCTTCATTGGTTTTTGCCAACAATCTCTTCCTCCAATCAGATTCCAACAAGAAATTAATAAATTAATAATTATTTCATTAGATAATCTTCTTCTTCGTTGCTCCCATTATTGTCACTCTCTCTCTCGCTCCCTCGCTCACCATTTACTTATAATTAGGTTATGATTTATCCTTCCGCTACCACATACCGGGTTTTTTGGTCGCTCAATTGGCTATCTCTCTCTCTCTTAGAGTCCAATATTTGCACTTCCTTTTCTATCGGTTCCTTCCAGGTATCGACCCCGCATTCTGGTTAATTGAGTTTTCTTGACTAAACCCCTTATCTCTGTCGGGCAGCTGTCTCCTGTCATCCTTGTCATTTTTCCTAAATGGCGGTGGCCATATGTGGTGGTCACAAGTGAAATAATTAACGATGTTCCCAACATCCAAGGTTCCCAATTACATCCATGTTTTAAATTTGTTTTTTAGAATTTTGTCTACAGTGTTTTAATGTGTATTTTATATATTTTATGGATTAACCAACTTTTATACGTAACAACTTTTGTATGTATAACCTACGGCCATTCAGGCTAACGAAATCTTTGCACTTCTCATGTGAGTTTTTTAACTTATTATGACTAATATCTTATTCTTGTTCTACACTAATTTTATTTATTATAACAACCTAATGATAACATCATTAATTTAAAGTTGTCCCAGACACGATCAGTGAATACGCTCTGTTCTTCTTTTCAGTTCTGCCCTGAAGAAGGTCCCAATCCAGGACCGAAATATTGGCTTAATGAAAATTGTGTGATCTCTTATCACGCCCAAATTTGCCGAGTTCCCCAACTAAGATTGTATTTTTAATAATTTTGGTAGATACGGCAATTTTTTGCTTTCTTTCTTTATTCTATATATATATATATATATATATATATATATATATATATATATATATATATATATATATATATAATATATATATATATATATATATATGTATATTAGGTTAAGGTTTATAAATATGTATATACCAAATTGTAAATAAACAAATGTAATTAGTATAAATAATGTAATAGAGAGTGAAAGGAACATTCTAGTGTGAAAAAGAGTATGAAAGAGCAAGGCATGAAAGAAGAGTGAGTGAGACTTGTATAGAAATGTGTAGTATAAATTATGAAGCCCATGTAGCTGACTATATCGAGCTGGGTTTTTTAACAAATTATTTTTCCGAGCAGACAATAAACTAAATCCCCACATAAATAAACAAAGAATAACAAAAAAAAAAAAAACACAAACAAGCTAAAATTTACTACCATTTTAGGATCTACTGGAAATGGCATTATTATATTACTACGTACATTAGGTTCAAACACCAAGTCAGAATATCAGCCGCCGGCGCCGCAAGGCTTCTCTGTGGATGAGAATGCTGCAAAGCATTCTGTATCTAGAGAACTTAAACATGTATGTAAAACCTATAATAATTTCTCGTTAATAATAAAGAGATTTTTTAATTTAAAATATATTACTATTTAGTGAATTGTTTAGAGGCGCGAGCTGTCAGACCATTAACTTATCCTTTTGTTTTACTCAAAGCCGTTCCCTTGCTCCCAGGGCTAATTAACTTCGTTTTGTTTGTTTTCCTTTTCTTTTCCATTGAATTATTTAGAAAGGCTAGAAATCAAATAGTTTTCGCATAATTTGATGTGAGAATATATCATGGAAAGTTAGTTTATTTTCCCAAATTACATAATTACTTCCCTTGCTAAAGACCAATTTGGTACACATGTATTCCATAACGGAGAAGCTAAATAAAAAAAAACTTATGTACAGGGATTCGAGATCCAGCTAATAAAGCATCTAAAGCACGCCTAAAGCGTGCTGAAAGGACGCCACGGTACGCTGACCTCCAGCTGATGAGCGTCGGGTACCTGTGCGGAAGTAAACAACTTTAAAAGAGACTACAAAGCAAACACAGTAACAATTGGTTGAACATTCGGTCAATATAAACTAACTATTATGTAAAAGTATAAAAAAATAAAATTTTTTAAAAAAAAGTACAATAGTGCAGTGAAGAAAGCTAATTCAAAATCATAAGCGTGTGAAATATATATATATATATATATATATATATATATATATATATATATATATATATATATATATATATATATATATGTATATATATATATATATATATATATATATATATATATATATATATATATATATATATATATTGTTTTATTCAAAGCCTTTCTCTTGCTTCTAGGGCAAATTAACTTGATTTTGTTTGTTTTATTTTCTGCTGAATTATTCAGGAAGGTTAGAAATCAAATAGTTTTCGCATAATTTCATCGTTATCTACTAAGAAGTAAAACACTCTGATCTGTGTACACTAATACACTTCAAAATAATTCATTTCTTTGCACCTCAAAAAACGACATTACAACGGCTTTTAACTCGACATCTGACAAAAATTTGGGAGCCCGATATCGTTCTTCAGATATTTGAAGAAAAAACAGTCGCGTCGGGCTAAATCAGGGCTATGGGGTTGCTGCTAAGACGCTGGTAATCCACATCCTTCTGTAGTGGCTTAAACTGTGCAAACCATGTAAATCCTGTAATTGTCGTGCAACAGCAAAGTTTTGGTTCTCCATGAATTCGTACATTTTTGTTTTATGGTCTGCTTTAGGTTTTAGATCGCCCTTTCGTAGGCATCTTTTTTTTTTTATGGGTCTAGCACACGTGCTCCAGGGAAGTCCCTAAAGCGCTCCAGGAGCGGCACGAGTGCGGAAAAAGCGATTCACGTTGTTCTTGAATCGCTTTGTTAATAATAGACCCTTTTGCCGTAGATTTAATAAGTAAAATCTTTCCTTAGTTCGAAAAGCTGGTCACCATCAACGTTTTAGAAGACGAATGAGCTTTCGCCTTGTTCGGAGGTGGATAGCTCTTGTGAAGCCATGCATCGACTTCTATTTGTTGGATGAGTTCCAGTAGAATATCCACATCTGATCACTGAGACACTTTGCGAAAAATAACTGTCATCGTTCTCTAAAGCTTCTAAACATCCCTAAGAAATATCTTTCCTTGCCGGTTTCTGTTGTAAGCAGTTTGAAGATCCATCGTGCAAAAACTTTTTCATCACCAAATCTTGCACGCGATCTTTAAAACTATATGTTGGGGACTCTAGCGCCTTTACCAAGCACTGAAATCTTCATTTGTCGATCTGACAGCAGCAAATTCTCAACAAGCGTGATGGTTTCCCTAGTGATTCCCTTAACCGGCCTTTTTATACTGGGGTCGTCCTGAATTTAGCAACAACGCTATCGAATCTATTTAGACCAAAATATTGCTTAAAATAAGATGGGTTGCCATTACCACACACAAATATTTTTTATGAATAACTTTTCGTCCATTTCCTTTCATAGTAAGAAATCTTATTAAGTTAAATAATCATTTTTCGTTAGAAAAAACATCGTACAAATATAAAAAATGCGAGGAACGTATACAAAATTCAATGGTAATTTGACAACAAAGAAATTTTTTTATATGCTCTTATTTTTATTACTAGATAGATAACTTAAAAACATTCTCATATCTAGTTATGTCATTAGTGTTCCGTACGGAACACTTATAAGATCAATTCGGTGTCTGTCCGTCTGTCTGTCACACCCGATTTTCTCCGAAACTATTTGACACAGAAAGTTGAAATTTGGCATTAATATAGGAATTGATGGTCTCATCTGAGTCGTGTAGTTTTGAAAGTTAAATTTTGAGTTAAGGACTTAGTTTTTGGAGTGAAATTGGAAATATATTTTTTTTTATCAGGTCATTGAGTGGGGTGTCAAATGAAAGCCTAAAAAAACACGACTTCAAAAATATATATAATGTAATACTTGCGCACACTTTTGTTTGTATTATTTTTGAAAAATTTCGAAAAATATCTATCTCGAAAAGTACTGATCAAAAAATTTTGAAAAACTTCTGGAATATTCTCTGTAGGGTGTAGACTGAACGAAAATTATCACGAATGCATTACTGTTAATAATTCATCTGGTATATAAAAAATCACAATTCCAAGAAGATCAGTTTTTAGCAAAAAAAACTTTGTTGAAAACTTATTTGGGGTGTGTTTTGTGCAGTCATTGATCATTTTATACCTCCGTAACAAAAAATTTTATTTTAAAAGCAATCAACGTACGGAACACTAATTGCGCAATTTCGACTTGCTCTTGGCTGGTTATTTTTTCAATAATCTCGGTTCCTTATGTTCAACTATTTAAGGAGTTAACGAGGTGAGAGATTAGAGGAGAAGCTTTGTATATTTCGTATGATAGCCATTTCAATGTTCTTCAGTCGAGAAATCTGAAATTGTGTTACTCTTCATTATATTTAAGTTTAACAGAAATAATAGGTAGAGGGAATTATTAAGTTTTAGATATAAATATCCCTAAAGCTCTTCCTTGGCCTAACTACTAAAAGTTGGTAGACTAATATCAACCATTTAAAATATCGACTTATAGTGTTTGAATTTTGCTGTGAACAAGGCAAACTTAGTACGAGGATGGATTGAAATGTTCGCGTCCTCACCATAAAATAATTATAATATTTTTATTATAGTACCCTTAATAAGTACATACTGTCTTTGGTTGTGACAGTGTAAAATTTTGTTGCTGTAGAATTTGTGGTTTTTAGGTTAGAACGAGTTTAGTGAGACCAAGTGCAGCATTTTTGGAAAAATGGAAAAAAATTGAACAACGTGCGGTCATCAAGTACCTGTGTAAAAAAAGATTAACAGCAAAGGAGATCCACGATGATATGAAAACAACACTAGGGGAATCTGCTCCGTCATATACCACTGTGAAAAAATGGGTTGCAGAATTTAAACGTGGGCGAGAGACCATCGAAGATGACCTTCGCTCCGCCCGGCTCACGACGTCTGCGACTGAAGAAAACATCGACAAAGTGTGTAATCTCATATTGGAAGACCGTAGATTAACTATCAGGGAGACTGCAGACATTATAGGCATCTCGTATGAAAGAACGCAAAACATCATTGCCAACGAACTCGGTTTTTCTAAGGTTTCCGCTAGGTGGGTCCCCAGATTGCTTTCAGTTGAACAAAAACGAATTCGATTCACGATTTCTCGCGACTATTTGGAGATGTTTGAGGCTGATCTGCAAGATTTTCTTAACAGGTTTGTGACAATGGACGAAACCTCGGTCACTACTATGATCCAGAGTCGAAACAACAATCCATGCAGTGGAAAAAATCTTCTGAACCGTTCCCAAAAAAAGCGAAGGCAATTCTGTCGGCTGGAAAAGTGGTGGCGTCAATTTTTTGGAATGCTGAAGGTATTATTCCAAAAGGCGAAACAATAAACTCGACTTACTATTGCACCCTTTTTCGTCATTTAAGTTAAGAAATTAAAGAAAAACCCCAGTATTACTGAGAAAGAAAGTTTTGTTCCATAAGGACAACGCTCGCGTTCACACGTCTGTTGAGTCTATGGCTTAAATTCGTGATTATGGTTTCGAATTGCTATCCCATCCGGCTTATTCTCCTGATCTGGCACCTTTGGGCTTTCATGTGTTTCTAAACCTAAAAAAATACCTCGGTGGCCAGAAATTTTCATCAAATGAAGAAATCGAAACTGCAGTATTTTGAAGACCTTGAAAAATCTTTTTTTCAAACAGATATGGAAACTTTGGAAAGCAGGTGGAAGAAGTGCATAGAGCTAGGTGGAGATTACGCCGAAAAATAAAAATATTTTTGTAAGTATTTTATTTTGTTTTCTGGTCGAACTTTTCAATCCATCCTCGTGCTTATTTTAGGACTGCCTGTTTACAAAGTAAGTTCCGGTCTTTTAACTATTTTTGAACTTTAAATACACTAGTGAGCAAAAAAAATCGGCTTAAACGAATTTACTTCATTTAACACCGATCCTTGATTTTAATTTTCAAGCAGTGACATTATTTGTACTATCATTAGAATGCTGATTTTCTACTCTTTCCAATAGTACCAAAAACATTTGGATTTCCAAAAAGTCTTACAGATTATAACGGTTTTACTCAATAGAACCATTTTTGCTCGCTCAGCAACGTACTCGTTGCGCGCTATTCATCCCTATAAAAACATATTCAGTTGCATTTTTCTATCGTTCCCTTATCGAAACTTGAACCGTCCACATCTCCACTATACCTGCTCACTAATTACGTCATCGGAAAATGGCTACCACCCTTGAAGAAACGGTACAAGCCATTGCCCTATTGCAAGAAGGACATGGTCAACATGTAGTCGCTGCGCAACTGCACCTGAGCCAGTCAGCTGTCTCCATAGTCTACAAATGTTATCAAGAGACTGGTGCCTTTACACGGAAACCAGGATCAGTAAGAAGAAGGTGTACCTCGGAGCGCGTCGACCGCTTCATTGTCAACTCTAAGAAATCGTCACGTGACCGGCGTTAAGGTCTATCAGGAACTCCGACAAGTTCATGGTCGGGCTATCAGTCACTGGACAGTCAGAAGAAGACTTAAAGAAGCTAACCTAACTCTAAAGAGACCAGCTAACGGACCCAAATTGACAGCAGCGCATCGATAAGCGCGACTCAGATTTGCCCGAGAACATGTCGACTGGACCTTAGAGCAATGGCGCTCCGTTTTAATCTCCGACGAGTCCTGAATGTGCCTATATGGCACTGATGGAAGAAGACGAGTCTATAGGAGGCCCGGGGAGTGCTATGCGCAGTGCTGCATTACTGAAACAGTCCACTACGAAGGAGGTTCTGTCATGGTGTGGAAAGGCATTTCACTGGATGCGAAAACCGATTTAATTTTCATGACTGATGAAATTCGTAGCGGTGGATTAACTGCTCATCGGTACATCGAGGAGATCCTGCAGGAATACGTCGTTCCTTACGCTGGGTTTGTTGACGATAGCTTCATGCTAATACATGACAATACGAGCTGCACATGCTGCTGCATCGGTGCAGTGATATCTGGCGGAAGTGGGAATAGCCACATTAGACTGGCCTGCGCGGAGTCTTGATCTCAATCCAATTGGGCACATGTGAAATAAGCTGAAAAGACCGGTTCGAGCCTGAAATCTAGCCCCTGCATTGCTGAGGTTAAGTCCCCCCCACAGACAGTGGTGAAAAAGCTCATCCGCTCCATGAAAAACTGGCTGGAAACCGTAATAAGGTCTGAGGGGGGTGATACAAAATATTTATTTTGGTTTTTACTAATAAATTTGGGTTTGTTGGCGATAGCTTCATGCTAATACATGACAATACGAGCTGCACATGCTGCTGCATCGGGGCAGTGATATCTGGCGGAAGTGGGAATACCCACATTAGACTGGCCTGCGCGGAGTCCTGATCTCAATCCAATTGAGCACATGTGAAATAAGCTGAAAAGACCGGTTCGAGCCAAAAATCCAGCCCCTGCATTGCTGAGGTTAAGTCCCCCCCACAGACAGTGGTGAAAAAGCTCATCCGCTCCATGAAAAACTGGCTGGAAACCGTAATAAGGTCTGAGGGGGGTAATACAAAATATTTATTTTGGTTTTTATTAATAAATTTAATTGTTAAACTCAAAATTTGTTTAATTTTTCCTTTCCTTACCCATATTTTCAATTCTTGTTCTCCTTGTTTCCCCTTTCAATCATTTTAATCAGTAAAAAGTATAAGGTATGCTATGAAATTTGGTATCATTGGAAAGAGAATGGAATGGGCTTTCAAATGATACTAAAATCCGTAAAAATATATGAACACTAAATTTTAGGATCCGTGTTAAATGAAGCCAGACAGTTTGAGTCGATTTTTTTACTCACCAGAGTAGTTGAATACGTGCTTAATGTTAAAAAATAATATATACTATAAGGTTCATTTATAAAAAACAATTTATTGTTTGTAATTATTTTTCTTGAAATAAATTTATTAAAAGTTGTTTTTTATGTCCTAAAACGTGTTTTAGCTCTTTATCCATAAATGGTACTTTGGTGGTTTATCTGATTTAGTTTTTTTTTAAATATTAGTGGCAACTCACGGATCTTTATATTATTATGACGTCAAACGGATGTTCAAAATTTTTTTTTCGAGGTAACATATATATTGAGAGGAAAACCTTCTTTACTATAAAGTAAACAATTCCAGTTACACGTTATATTAATTGATTATGTGCAAGATTTGTAAAAAAGTCCATAAAGTTTTAAATGGTTAATTAAAAGCAAGGGTAGTCTAGTGCGAATTAAATTGTCGCATATTTAGCTTCAGACCATAATTTTGTTAGAGCAATTCCTGCCAAGCGGTTACGTATTCCAAAGTTTGACAGGAGCATTAGTCTTTTCTAAGCGGTTACCCGGTGATTTGACGTATAATCCTCTCCGCATCAATTCAATTTTAAAATTATTTTTTTAAATATGCAAGATTTATGAGAGTTTAATGTGTAAAGTTTAGTTTGTTTGTATATAGATCTCTAACGTATATTTTTATTTTTAGGTATAGGTTAGTAAAAGAAAAATAAGCACTATTTTTATTTTACAACGTTTCACATGTAGTCCCTTTCTGATGCTTTTGTTGCTTAGAGTTGTAACAAAATAATATTGCTTGCCAGCAGAAACTCCAAGCAACAGTAGTTCAGTACAATGACATTGTGTGAAGCGTTTTAAAATAAAATTAAATATTACTCTTGTTTTTCTACGCTATTCCCAGGAATAAAAATATATACATATATAGGAACATATACACAGACAAACTAACTCTAACACTTCAAACAAATTTAGATAAATTTTATGTTGTCAAAAAAACTATATATATATATATATATATATATATATATATATATATATATATATATATATATATATATATACATATATATATATATATATATATATATATATATATATATATATATATATATATATATATATATATATATATATATATATATATATATATATATATATTTAAATTGAGGCATCGGTAGTTCTACAAAATATTGATACACCTGTTTTCGCTTAGAAGAGATTTATGCTCTTTTCAAAATTTGGAATAAGTAACTGCCTGAGAGCAGTTACTAGCCGCTCTAAAAAATATTATGCTGTGTATTTGCAATAACCAAGCTGTATTTTTAATAAATCTTATCCTAAACATGGATATTGTGCAGTTTTAGTGTTCTGTACGGAACACTTATAAGATCACTTCGGTGTCTATCTGTCTGTCCGTTTGTCTGTCTGTCTGTCTGTCACACCCGATTTCCTCCGAAACTATTTGTCATAGAAAGTTGAAATTTGGTAATAATATAGGAATTGATGGCCTCATCAAAGCCGTGTATTTTTGAAAGTCAAATTTCGACTTAAGGGGTTAGTTTTGGGGGGTGAAATCGAAAGTGAAAAAAAAATTTTTTTTAGTAGGTCATCGAGTGTGGTATCAAATGAAAGATTGTGAAAACACGAGTAATATATATATATATATATATATATATATATATATATATATATATATATATATATTATATATAAATATATAAGAAAGAGGAAGGACAGTAACAGGGCACTGGCAACAAACAATCCTAATTTTAACTACTGGGAAACGCCCTTATAAGGAGAAGAGATGAGCAATCAAAGATCTAAAGGCTCTAGTATCTGCTTTTTATTTTTATTATCGAGCTTTAGCTGCCTAATGGCAGCTTCTTCTGGATTCCAAAAATGCAAACCAGGTACAGAAAATAAACCAAAACGTTCGTTTTTTTAAAATGTGATTAAATGAATTGTACGACTGTATGTGAAAATTACTTACAAAAATGTCAGCAGTTAGTTCATCTCTGGTGAAGACAATGAAATTTGCATTTTTGTTGGCCAGGTAGTATGAATGATTACACAAACATGATTAAAAGACATTTAGAGAGTTACACAAATATTAAAAATAAAACTTTGTCAATAAACATTAGTTAAAAACACTTTTTGAAGACCGAAACATAACTGCAAGAAACACCATGATGTTGAACATGGTACCATTTTAAAATTTTTGACGTCGAGTTTAGTAACTATTTGTCGTCCGAACCGGATATTGTTGGTAGTCTATGTCGTCATCAGGTCGACAAAAAACCATAAAAAGCATTGAAGTTAGGGATGTGGTAAATTTTTTAGGTGGATGCTAATTTTAGATAAATTATTAATTAATTATTAATGATATCTATTTTTTAGTTTTAATTTTATAAAAAGGGGGGGGACTTAAATTTGATGAATGTTACTCTTCGACGAGTTATTTATTACTAATTATATTAATTCTTTAATTTTATAATCAAGAGATTCATAGACTAATTTAAAAATTTGAAAGAGAAAATTAATACTGGACATTATTTATTATTTGTCATATTTAATTTTTTAATTATTTAATGTTAACACGAAGACATAGAATAAAGTAACTGATAATAAATAGCAAAAATGACAGAAAGAGAAAAGAAACGTCAACTTTACTAGAAACTAATTTGTTCATAAAGATCGTTCTTTTTTATTGGTTTGGTATAGTTTTGTGTTAGTAAATAAGTATACATGGAGCTCAATCCTTCTATGTCTTTTTTGTGATTGAGATTATTTTTACAGGTTTTTATGTAACACATTTCCAAGAAACTTCTTCTGAAATAATTAGTCTCAACATCCAGAATGAAGCTGTTGTTATATTGTACTCTGTGATCTGTATTATTTACGTGTAAGCTCAAGCTAGTTACGTTAGGTTTGTGCTTACTATCACTTTTGTGTATCGCTAATCTTTTAGAGAGCTTTTGTAAAGTTTGTCCAACGTAGACCAAACCACATTGACAGGGAATGCCGTAGATTATATTAGATCTTTATACTTTACAAAGATATTTGTGTAACTCTCTAAATGTCTTTTAATCATGTTTGTGTAATCATTCATACTACCTGGCCAACAAAAATGCAAATTTCATTGTCTTCACCAGAGATGAACTAACTGCTGACATTTTTGTTAGTAATTTTCACATACAGTTGTACAGTTCATTTAATCACATTTTAAAAAAACGAACGTTTTGGTTTATTTTCTGTACCTGGTTTGCATTTTTAGAATCCAGAAGAAGCTACCATTAGGCAGCGAAAGCTCGATAATAAAAATAAAAAGCAGGTACTAGAGCCTTTAGATCTTTGATTGCTCATCTCTTCTCCTTATAAAGGCGTTTCCCAGTAGTTAAACTTAGGATTATATATATATATATATATATATATATATATATATATATATATATATATATATATATATATATATATATATATAACATATATATATATATATATATATATATATATATATATATATATATATGTAATGTAATACTTGCGCACACTTTTCTTTGTATTATTTTTAAAAAATCGCGAAAAATCGCTGTCCCCCCACCTAATCTCGAAAAGTGCTGATCAAAAAAATTTTGAAAAAATTCTGGAATATTCTCCAGGGGGTGTAGATTGAACGAAAATTATCACGAATGCATTACCTGTAATGATTTATCTGGTATATAAAAAAAACAGCAAGGTCATCAATTTTCAGTAAAGATTGGAAACAAACTTTGTTGAAAAACTCATTTGGGGTGTGTTTTGTGAAGTCACTGATCATTTTATACCACCGTAACAACATTTTTTATTTTAAAAGCAATCAACGTACGGAACACTAATTGTGCAAGTTCAACTTGCACTTGACCGGTTATTTATATATAATACTCAATATAACGTGTAGCTGCAATTAAGAGAAAAATTGAATTTGTAGTATAAAGGGTGTTTATTTTGATGAATATTTCACTTCCCAAATAAAATATGAAATAATCTTTTGTGACGTGGTTTTCTATTTAGCATCATATCAATTTTTATAAAGTGTATTCACCCTTATATGATCAAAGCTAAGTAGATAAAGCACCAAAGAGACATGTAGAGTTAAGTGGTAAATAGAAAAGCGTTTAGATATATTTTTTATTTATTTTTAAAATATATATTTAATAATAAAATTATTTCAGGATAAGTAACTCCAAATAATGATGTTATTTTTTAGCTGCAAGACATGGTAGATTAAATAAATATTCATAGTTCGAAAATATTTAAACAGTGGCAGTTAAAAATTCTACTTATCTGAATAATTTTTAATATTAGTTAGTTTATCCATTTTATAAAATTAAATTATTTTGCTGAGCTATAGAAAATCAATACAAAATTTTTAAAAAAATCAAAAGGAGTCAGTTGTATTTTACACAGATACTTATATTGCGAAACTATGTGACGTATTGAGCAGTGTACTACTACTCTTGGTATTTTATAATTGCTAAATAAAAATTACATAATTTAGGAAAAAAGGCTTACATTCCATTATTTATTTCGAAGCAAAATTCTATAAATACTGCTCAATTTCTAAACCCTCTGAAAAAACAAACAAAATGAATTTAATTAGTATTGATATAAAGGAAATAGCTTTGAGCGGAACAAAAGATAATTACACAAAAATTAATTGTTGGCAAAAGAAATTGGTAAACACACAAATCGTATTATTTTTTTTTGCAACTTTATATAATTGTGTAAATAATAGCAATTCTTTTAGTAAGAATATATAAGGCATACACATAAATAAAATTATTTTATTTTAGTAATATAGTATTTATATATATACATATATATATATATATATATATATATATATATATATATATATAATATATATATATATATATTTATATATATATATAAACATGCTCCTCCGCCTTTATCGCTCCAGAAAACATATACTTTTTAATTCCTACTTGTCTGTCTCTTTCTCTAATGGTACAACTCTCAAACGAAATCCGCCCATTAGAAACGGAACTCTTTGCTCTTAGGGGTTCATTTTTTTAAACAATATTCTCCTCCTGAAATCGCTTTTTAAACCGTTTTTAGTTTTTAGAGTTCCATTGTAGATAAAGGTTAATTTTTAAAAAAGCCTTCCCTTCCAATTATCGATTTTTAAATATGGTGTAAGTGGTTAAAGATCCACGGTAGTTAGGGATATTTTGTGTGAAAAAAATCTTCTCCTCCCCTGGTCATCGATTTTTAAATTCAATGTAATTTGTTGGAGTTCAACAGAATGGAAAAAATCTTTTCCCTTTAGTCATTGATTCTTAGTTTACTATGTTGAGAGGAGTCTAAGCTTTGAAAGTTCCAGTGCACGAGGCTCATTTTTTTATCAAGGAGTTGTTATTTGCCTCTAAAAGTAGTTCTGCCCTCAGTGATATATTTTTCCACAAACATATTTTATATAAACATATATATATATATATATATATATATATATATATATATATATATATATATATATATATATATATACACATAAATATATATATATATATATATATATATATATATATATATAAATATAATATATAAATATATATAAATATATATATATATATATATATATATATATATATATATATATATATACATATATATATATATATATATATATATATATATATATATATATATATATATATATATATAAAGGAAGAAAGGAAGATGGTTTCTTTTACTGTTAGTACTTACTTCCAACAATTTCTTTTTAAACACAATATAACATTTTTTTTCAGGATTTGCCTAATGGTTGTAAATAATTAAACTTTTAATGGAGACAATTCTCACACTGCATATTACAGGTGAGTCAAATAAAGATATTTATTTTTGTTATATTGCAAATTCACACTTATATTTTGTTCTGTCTTACGATTCCAGTCGTTGAGAAAATTGAAATATCTACTTAAACGATCTTAAGTAACGAAAAATATTTAAGTTAGTTAGCATCTTAGAATAAATAGAATATATGTTAATAATGGTACGTACAATGTTATTTAATATCGTTTTATTTTTCGGAGAAATTTAAAAAAAAAACGTCGTATCATCTAGATAATGAAATAAGGATACTTAAAGATTATTTGGCAATAATCTTGCAAATGTTATCGTTTGGGCATCTCATTGACTCTTATTGATGTTTGATTTTAATGCACTGCAAGGTTTTTAATGGAAGAAAAACAGGATAATATGTCATGTATTATTAAAAAACTTTATATTTTTTATATAATGCATATTCTATTTCTGGTTAAAAGTAGGCATAATTTCGACTTTTCGTTTATTAAATAAACATGACGCTCTAGAAAATATTAATTATTTTTGTAACCAAAAGCTTGCAATGAAAATAATTTGCACATAAAATTTTTTTTTAAAGATGTTCATAAAATTTTTTTTTACCTGTAATATAAAATATTAAATTTTTAAAAATATATTATAGTAATGTACTAAATACCCTGCTTACAAAATGTAGTTCTAAAATAAGTACCAAAATGGATTTCCTTACACTAAAGGAGAACTGAGTCGAAGGACTAAAAGTTGACGTTGTTGAAATGAATACTTTGTGGTAAGATATAAAATTAAAAAAAAAAGAGACACCTAAAACTCATTTTCTTGTATATACTATTCAAATCGAGAATAGTAAAAAAAATATATTTTACCGCCTCATTAAGTATTACTTGAAAATAATGAAAAAAATAATACAATTTTCAAGTCCCTAGACACTAAAAATTATGAAAAGTCATATACCACGATGTATACTAGTTTTTTAACTCCTTTCTCTGCCTTATTAAACGTTTCATATATTTGGCCATAAATAATAAAATAACACCATTTTCTCCTTTCTAGATTTTGAGAAGAATAATAGATGGATAATACGATATATATATATATATATATATATATATATATATATATATATATATATATATATATATATATATATATATATATATATGAAGCAATAACGGGGTTTTTTAGACAACAGCTACTTTACATTGAGGCAATAAAAAAATTAGGCTTCTAATAAAAACAAATAACGAAAAATTATGTAAATTTCAATTTCCTCAACTTCAAGAGCTCTCAAAATGGAACTATATTGAGAAAGATACGTAATCGTTACTCTAACCCCTGCCCTTATCCTCTAACCCCGTATATTTTTTAATATAAATAATTATGCTACCAATGCAACATTTGATCTTACTATAAATAATTATGCAACCAAAAAAACAGGAAGAATTCTCAAACTAGGATATTTAATGATCCCTCCCCTGTAAAATTTGAAAATGTTATTAATAAATTTTTCAAATGTCTTCACTCCCAATACACATCCTCATGTATATGATTCACTTCACCGCATTTTTTTTTATCCCCGTACATATTTAGTTTTTTTTTATTTTATATATTTATGCTCTATATTTGTCCTCCTTCCTCTTCTTCAAATCAAACCCTTTAACATATTTTTGTTTTAAAATAACGAATTGTACTTAAAATTTTATGCTTTCAACCAGAAACTTAAAAAAAAACTCATAATACTCGTACTACTGAGATTATCCACTACGTACATTTAACCTCCTACCATTGTCAAAATTGAAAATTTTAAAAGTAGTTTTCAGGTTCCTCGACTTTAAGAAACCGTATATATATATATATATATATATATATATATATATATATATATATATATATATATATATGTATATATATATATATATATATATATATATATATATATATAATATATATATATATATATACGGTTTCTTAAAGTCGAGGAATATAATTTAACCATAACTTAACTAAGAGATAGAAACACACTGCCCTTAGCAAAATGACAAGAAAACATAACAAAAAAATTCTTTATAAATTAAAATCACTTTACAACTACACAGTTCTTCGTACCATTCTAACAAAATGAAGTAAAAGTTATTATTATTTCCCAGAGATGAGTAAGTCGAGTTTTTCTCATGTTTCTTCTGTTTTTTTTTGATGAATAAGTGTAATAGTGCCCCTACAAACAACAATTTTTGAACACACCACTTAGCAGTAAGTACTGTAATGTTACATATAAAATAGGGTTGTTCTTTACCTTTAATCTCAAAAATACTGATAATCTACTGTAATTGTAGCCCTGATGAAGAAAATCAAATATTTTCGAAAGCTTGGCGTAGGTAAAAAGGTGTCCAAAACATTTTAGTTCTTTTCCAAAGACCGCTTACCCCAAGAACATAATACTCCTGTTTAACTAGTCGGTCAAGACTACCCTTCTCTATATATATTTTGTATATATATATATATATATATATATATATAAATATATATGATTCATTTAGAGGTACTTTTTGTGATGGGGATTTAATTGCAGATTGCGCATGCGTCGTGTCAACTGAAGTGGCATTCCTGTTCAGTAGTGTTTGACAATTCATAATGGAAAGACTTAGCCCGGCACAGCGTCTACAAATTGTTCAACTTTATTACGAAAATGGGCGTTCTACGAGGAATGTGTATCGGGCGCTTAGAGCAACTTATGGTCCACATAATCGGCCCTACCGAACGCACAATTCGCTCTACCATCAATAAGCTTGAGACCCAATTTTCATTATTGGATAATGCTCGACCGAATAGACCACATCCAGCACGTAGTGAAGAAAATATAGGGGCGGTAGCGGAGAGTGTACGCGAAGACCGTGAAGTGTCGATTCGTCGCCGTTCTCAACAGCTTGGCCTGTCATATTCAACAACTTGGCGTATTTTACGTAAGGATCTTTCTTTAAAAGCATACAAAATTCAACTAGTGCAACAACTGAAGACGACCGGCCTTCCGAATCGTTTCCGTTTTAGTCGTTGGGCTCTTGACAAGCTTGCAGAAGATCCACTGTTTTCGAGAAAAATTTTGTTCACCGATGAGGCCCATTTTTGGCTTAATGGGTTCGTGAATAAACAAAATGCCCATATTTGGGGTGATGAGCAACCTGAAGAGGTTCAAGAGCTGCCATTAAATCCAGAAAAAACAACTGTTTGGTGTGGTTTATGGGCCGGTGGAATAATCGGTCCATATTTCTTCAAAACAGAGGCCGGCCGGAATGTTACTGGGAATGGTGACCGTTATCGCGCTATGATAACAGACTATTTGATGCCAGAAATTGAAGCCCGTGGTCTCCACGAAATTTGGTTCCAACAAGATGGCGCGACTTGCCATACAGCCCGTGAAACCATGGCTTTACTGCGAGAGCAATTCGGCGAACAGATCATTTCACGCTTTGGACCAGTGAATTGGCCGGCTAGATCATGTGACATCACACCTCTTGACTTTTTCCTTTGGGGCTATATAAAGTCCAAAGTCTACATGGATAAGCCAGCTACAAAGGCATTGGAGGCCAATATTACTCGAGTCATTGGCCAAATACCACTCGAAATACTCACACGCCTCATTGCAAATTGGAACTTCAGAATGGACGTTGTTAACCGTAGTCGCGGACAACATTTGAAAGATATTATCTTTAAGAAATAATTGTAAAGAATGGTTCTTTTATATGATAATAAAGATTATAAAATAAAATTGTTTTTATTCATTTTTTTTTATTTAAAAAAGTACCTCTAAATGAATTATCCTTTATATATATATATATATATATATATATATATATATATATATATATATATATATATATACATATATATATATATATATATATATATATATATATATATATATATATATATATATATATATATATATATATATGAAATATATATATATATATATATATATATATATATATATATATATATATATATATATATATATATTATATAATAGGAAATATATATATATATATATATATATATATATATATATATATATATAACTATATATATATTATATGTATATACAGAGGAGAAAGGTAGTCTTGACCGACTAGTTAAACAGCAGTATTATGTTCTTGGGGTAAGCGGTCTTTGGAAAAGAACTAAAATGTTTTGGGACACCTTTTTAGCTACGCCAAGCTTTCGAAAATGTTTGATTTTCTTCATCAGGGACACATACAGTAGATTATCAGTATTTTTGAGATTAAAGGTAAAGAACAACCCTATTTTATATGTAATATTACAGTACTTACTGCTAAGTGGTGTGTTCAAAAATTGTTGTTTGTGGGGGCACTATTACACTTATTCATCAGAAAAAAAAAAAACAGAAAAAACATGAGAAAAACTCGACTTACTCATCTCTGGGAAATATAATGAACTTTTACTTCATTTTGTTAGAATGGTACGAAGAATTGTGTAGTTGTAAAGTGATTTTAATTTATAAAGGATTTTTTTGTTATGTTTTCTTGTCATTTTGCTAAGGGCAGTGTGTTTCTATCTCTTAGTTAAGTTACGGTTAAATTAGAATGACGTTGACATTTTGTTTGATCGTTTTAAAGTTGAAAAGTTAATGAAAATCAGTGGGATTATTATCAAAGAAATATGATAGATAAAATGAAAACTCTTACAACAACATATAAAATTATCATACAGAGTAGTATAAAAAAGTTATTACAATTTAAAAGTATACACAATGCATTAAGTGGCGCCCTCTACAATTTATAACAAAACTGTGAGCTGATTTCGATTTCTCATCTCAGAAAACCCCTTAGCACCGAATCAATTATTAAGAAAGCTACTTAAGGAAAACTAAAATAAAAGTATAACTTTGACACCCTGTATATATATATATATGTATATATATATATATATATATATATATATATATATATATATATATATATGTATATATATATATATATATATATATATATATATATATATATATATATATATATATATATATATATATATTTATGTATACGAAGCAACTAGAGCTCATCCCATCCCCCTTTGAGCCCCTATATGTTTTAGTTTACGTAGTTAGATGCAAAATTTATTTCTTATCTCAGCAGAAAACCAGAAACAAATTCCCTAATACTATTAAAACTATACAAAATTTATCGACACTCACCTGTTTAACCCCCTTCCTCTTAGGCGATTTTGTTCAAGAACTATAAGTGGCGATGTTGCTTAAGGTTACTAAGTTCCATCTATACTCCCAGCATTATAGGTGTGGCAAATTTTAGATTGATATCTCAATTCGGGAGTTATATTGCCAATAGACCAACAGGCCGACAAATAGACCAACCAAAATGGGAAATTATATTTTTCGTGATTTAGGAATGTGAAGAAAATAAAAATCTAGGACAGTAATTTTTTACGAATACAATACTTTCTTTTAGCAAGAAAACTACTAATACAATTGTTAGATTTCTAGACACCAAGAATCCTACAAAAAGACATCTAACTTAATGTTTACGATCGTCTAAAACCTTCCCCCACCCTTTTAAACTTTTGACTAAACGAATTTTGCTTAACTATTTGACTAAAACGAATTTTTCTTAAAAATTATCGACTTTCTATTAAAAACTCTCATAATACTATTGAAGCTTAATAATATTTAACGACTTCTACCCCTTTCATTTTCTTCCCTTGAAGTGGTAAGCGACATAAAGACAGACGAACGATTTTTCATGATCTTGAGATTCGGTAATATAAAGAAATGCAAAAATCTCGGAGACTGATTCGTCAACGAATACACTTGCCATTGGTAAGAAAAGTAACAAATAAATAATCGGTCAAGTGCAAGTTGGACTTACGCAATTAGTGTTCCGTACGTTGATTGCTTTTAAAATAAAAATTTGTGTTACGGAAGTATAAATGAGTTTTCAATATAGTGTTTTCCCGATCTTTACTGAAAACTGATGACCTTGAAATTTCTGTTTTTTTTTATATACCAGATAAATTATTAAAGATAATGCTCTCGTGATAATTTTCATTCAATCTACACCCTATAGAGAATATTCCAGAGTTTTTTCAAAATTTTTTGATCAGTACTTTTCGAGATATGGGGGGAACAGCGATTTTTCGGACTTTTTTAAAAATAGTACAAAGAGAAGTGTGCGTAAGTATTACATTATACATATTTTTAAACTCGTCTTTCTACAAGCTTTCATTTGACACCCTACTCGCTAGCCTGCTAAAAGAAAACCTGAACTAACCCGTTCAGTCAAAATTTACCTTTCAAAACTACACGACTTTGATGAGGTCATATCAGTTCCTATATTTGTGCCAAATTTTCGGAGAAAATCGGGTGTAACATACAAACGGACAGACTGACAGACAGACGGACACCGAAGTCATCTTATTCTACGGAACACTAAAAATATTAATACCAAAGCCACAAATATAGCTCGATCTCTTATTGGAGAGTTCTAATATAGAGTCTTTAATTAACCCTTATGCTTAGACCTGAAATCGCCGTAGCTTCTTTGCTCGATTATATTGTTTAGGTTCAGTTATCTTGCTAACGGAATTATTAGATAAGTTTGAGGTTCCCTGGATCATAAAAAATGTATTTCTCTATTTTTGTCTGTCTCTTATAAGAAATGAGTTTATCTACTTCAAATTTGGTAACTATTAAATATTTAAAGTAAGAAGAAAGAACAATATGGATTAAGAGTAGGCGCTTCTCCTCCTATATACTGAATAAAATATTGAATTCGATTATAAAGGTATACGAAAATTCAACCGCAACATTGTAAGACTAAAGAGTGTGCACTTTCTTCGCCATGGACTTTTGTACATTCTTAGTGCAGTCTCTCTGCTTTATAGTTCGTTGTATCCTACCATTATCTCTGCTTGAAATTGTTTCCTTTAGACCGGTTTTGCCTATTTTTCCATCTTACAGCCGTAAAGAGTATCGACTTTATTCTCGGTATGTTTAGATGGTTTGAAATGAAAAGATATGACGTTAAATATTTTGTTATTTTTTCCTCTAGTATTCCTACTGAAGTAATAATTTTTAAATATTGATGTGTTACAATACTGCAGAGCTAAATATGACAAAAAGGAGATCATTAAAACTAATAAGCTTAAAGTTTGCCGTTTCCCCAAAAATTTAAGGTTATGTCTAATTCTTTTTATTATTTTTCCTCTTGTAAATTATAAGAATCTTAAGTTTGTTTTTATTTATTTCACACACTGGCTTCACTTTTAAGTGTGTTCTTCTGTTTTTATAGTGATTTTTACATTTTTTTAATGCGCCGTATATACCTCTCTAGTTTTCATACACCAACACAGTTAGTCTATTGTTAAAACATAAAATAATTGTCCAAATTATGCAGATTACGTTAACAAATTATTTCTAGAATTCAAGAACTGGCGTCGTAATATATCATTCTAGGACATTCTGGAATAATCGATAAGGATTTTCATGCTGCAAGATAAAGTGAAACGTAAGAAATGATAAATTACAGGAAGTTTCAGACCAAAAAACTAGCTAATGTATTAATAATATTAAATATATTTTCCACTTATAAAATATAAACGTATACAGTGCGAGAATTATTTTCCAGACTGGTTGTATATAGTAAACCATTAAAATAATCCTTCCTTCCTCATTTTCCGTCTCAAATTTTAGCGGACAATTAAAATAAAAAAAATATATACAGCATTGATTGGTCATCAAGAATTGTATGAATCAGATGATCAACTTTTTTGGATGAAAGAGAACATTTTAAA
>CM032448.1:47605915-47675915 GCA_019049505.1 Pachyrhynchus sulphureomaculatus
TGTAGACTTGTTGTTAATTTATGCAGAGCGCAGAAAGAATAGCCAAGTCGCCGAGTTGCACATGGCAAGATATCCCGATAGGAGGCACCCACCCAACAATTATTTTTTAAGGGTAGATTAGCAGTTTAGAAGGCCAGCGATTAAACCTGTTGATGTATTTATTGGTGACCAAGAGTCAAAATTCAATGTATTGGCCATTGTTCAGGTAGATCCTACAATTTCTATAAGACATGTTGAAGAACAAACCGGTGTAAATCGTGAAACCGCTCGTCGCATATTAAGAAAATATAAATTCAAGTCCTACAAATATCAAATTAATCAACATTTATTTCAGATTACCAAAGAAGAATGGATTATTGTAATTGGTTTTTGTAAAGATACCACCTCGATAACCAATTTCATTACAACATTCTATTTTCGGATGAATCTAGATTTACCAATTTGAGTCTATTTAATCGTAACAATACTCGATATTGGGCCCAAGAAAATCCTAAAAGTATGCGAGAAAGTGCCTATCAAGAAAGATTCAGCTTTAACGTGTGGTTGGGTATCCTTAGCACAAGAATTATTGGTCCTCGTATATTTGATGGTGCGTTAAATGGAGAAAGATATTTGAAGTTCATTCAAAATGATGTTGAAGATTTTTTAGAAACTTTACCTTTAAATCGTGGAGACATTATTTACCAGCAGAATGGCACTCCAGCCCACAACAGTTGAAATGTAGTAAACTACTTGTAGTAAACTACTATCAAAGATTTGGTGCAAATTGGTTAGGTACCAATGGACCTAATAAGTGGCCTGCAAGATCACCAGATCTTACGCCTCTTGATTTTTTTATATGGACCCATCTAAAAGGAAAAGTTTAAAAATCCACCAACAGACAGAAATGATTTAGAAATGCGCTTAAGAAGAGGAGTAAATCAAATTACTGAAATTCAGTTGGAGAACGTTATAAGAGCCACGGTGAGAAAAACAAGATTGTGTAGGATTAACACCGGACAGCATTTTGAACATTTGGAAATAAATACCTAGCAAATTTATATCTAGTATAAAATAGTTTTACCTATTTATTTTTATTGTGTCACTTAGTTAAAATATTTCTTTTTTCTATTATTAATTAATTACAATTATCAGTTTTGTTGTGTTATTCTTATTATTAAATGTTATGGTTTTATTATTTGCATTTAAATATTTATTTAATAAATAGGTTTCTTATTTTCTGAAAACAATAATAAATCCAATTGGCGTTAGATAGTTCTGTTAGATGTATGTTGGCAAACAACCTGTAATGTGTAACTAGGTTAAATAAAAAATATGTGTTCCTATCTTAATTTTGGTGATATTGATCATTACTTAAAGAGAAAATTCTGTAACTGAATGTAAAGCATGAAATTTTATAGGAGCTACTTAGACTCGCGAAAATGGCACTATAAATGGATAGTCTTAAATTCTTTCCAAAGTGAGATGAAACGAACAAAAACAATTGCTAGTATATCCGCCATGGCCCCCTAAGTCTAAGAATTTAAATCAGTTTTTGCCAGTCACCTGTCAAACAAATGTCAACTTGTGATACATTGTTGGAAAGAGAATTTTAAAGCTAATTGAAATTGATAAAAAAATATACAAAGTTCGATTAAAAATAAGAAAGTTGCAGTCACTTCCGGTCAAACCGGAAGTAGTTAAAAATATGTCCCATTCTGGTATCTAAAAATGCAAATATGGAACTTTCAAAATTATATATATATATATATATATATATATATATATATATATATATATATATATATATATATATATATATATATATATATATACGGTTAGGTTAAATATTCGATATTACACTTTTTTTACGCCTGATCAAAATCAGGTGAAAAATGTCACGATACCATAATTCAAAATATAGCAGAGGATTCAATAAGATATATATTAAGATAGGCATTACATTAGTCTATGTCATCAGACTGTTGGAAAAATATCTTAGAAAATCCAAAGGACAACATCCATGAATGTGGAAAAGTGAAATATATGAGATAAGTTGTAATAATTGTGACAAAAAGTGTGCTGGACAAATTAGAACTATAGAGAATAAATGCGAGTCATCATCGCTCTGAAAACTTAAGTCCTGCTAAAAATACCCTTAAACATCAATCATATAGTAATTTAAGGTTAATTACAAAATTACTTGTTAGGAGACTATTATTCTTTATTGATAATCTGTCCAAAATTAAGCCAACGTCAGTAATTGTTTTTACTTACTTAATCACAACTGTGGTATAAATGGTTTGGGTATAGATTTAATCAATCATCGTTCCTGATGATGCTCATATTATTAGTGAACCATGGGACAACAAAATTCGGACTTAATTAAAATGAAAACAAATTTAACTAGGAACGAAAATTTAAACAACTATTTAAGATCACCACATATATTTATTATATTAGAGCTGACAATTGTTTCGACACACTGTGTCTTCTTCTGAAGCAAGATGTAAAATAACTACAAAGTATGTTACAAAATATATAAGTTATCTGGTTATAAACGTTAAATTAATTAACAATATTTACCTTAATAACTAAAACAAGTTCAAAACCTGAGGATTTTTTCCGGTTAATCTCTACCTACTCTAAACAATTCACTGATTTCCCTTTCTTTTTATTGTGTAAAATTCTGAAATCTTCATTGAAGACATGATTTTCATCTGTTAAATGTTTAGCGCAGTAAGATATGTTACTTTTCGTTCTATAACTTTGTTTATGTTCCTTTATTCCTTTATAAAAAGATTTGCCTATTTGTCCTATATAGGTTTTATTACAAGTGTCATAGCATAGTTCATAAACTCCTGTTTTATTTTCTTTTTTATTTTACTTTTATTACTTTATATATATTTTAACAAATTTAGTTTTGATTTAAATATAAACATATCTTTTGAAAGAATATCCTAAAAAATTTAAAACGTTTAAAATCAAATTGAATTTTTACTTTGTCGCAGTAGTGCTAAGTAAAAAAAGGTCCTTTGGAAAATTTTAAAAGGTTGCATAAATGGATTATGTCTATCAACTTTCCTCTCTTTTGGATAATTGTGCGATGCGGCGTTTTTATCTGATTTAGTTTATTCGGTTTTTTTTTAGTTTCATTTGAAAAAAATTGATTATGGAGTACATTATTTTTTTTTATCGTGTATTTTATACAAGAGACCTATACAATAAATATCGACAAGAAACTACATCAGGACTTCTTGAGGACGAAATTATTCATGAATATTTAACATTATCGAAACTTTGTATGGAACAAAATTATTTTCAATAAAACAGACAATTTTATGTTCAGAAAGAAGGAACAGCTATGGGTAATTGCTTATCACCTTTCATACCAACTAATTTATGGGTAAGTTTTTTTTTTTATGGGTCTAGCATACGTGCTGCAGGGATGTCCCTAAAGCGCTCCAGGAGCGGCATGTGTGCGGAAAAAGCAACTCACGTTATTCTTGAATCGCTGTAAATTGTACTCGGTGGGAAATACAGCGCTGGACAAATTATTCCAAAGGGATGATGTTCTCCATATAAAAGACTTGAAAAGCGTTGTACGCGGAGTAACAAGCTGAATCTCATACAGATGCACCGCTTTGGGAGGAATTAAGCGGGCTACATCCTTCAAACACTTTCCATGAAAATACTTGTAGAACAGACTCAAGTCGCCAACCGTTCTTCGATGTTCCAGCGAATCAAGGCCGCCGGTCAATTCCGGGTCTCCAATCAGACGGACAGCTCTTCTCTGAACAGAATCCAACAAATGCAGTGTATGTTTGGGAGCGTGGCCCCAAACGTGGGAGCAGTATTCCATAGTTGGTCGAATTTGAGCTTTGTAAAGAATTAACGGTTGTTGTGGGGTGTAAAGCTTTCGGGTTCGAAATAATATTCCCAACTTTTGAGAAGCTCTACTTGCTATGTCCTGGCATGAACATGTTGCAGACATTTGCTCCCAAACTAACGCCCAACAAATTGAGCGACGATGCTAGGGGAATGGAGTGCCCCGACATAACCATGTCGGGTTCAGCAACGTTAACTTTTTTAGAAAAAACTGCCGCCTGGGTTTTTGTAGCGTTAAATTCCACTTGGTTACTGTCACCCCAAGATAGAATTTCTTCCAGGTCTTTGTTAAGTTGAACGACCTCCTGCTGTCTGCGGATATTCGCCTGAGCAGCCGATGTCCGAGCGTTCAAGGTGAATGAAGAGACAAGCCTATTGTCATCTGCAAAGCTGTAGATTGGATTCCCGGTCTTTTCCAGCAGATCGTTAATGTAAATGAGAAAGAGAGTAGGGGACAGTATGGAGCCCTGGGGCACACCGGCGTTGATAGTGAAGGTGTTAGAAAGAAATCCGTCGACCGCCACTCGTAAAAAACGCTCTCTGAGGAAACATGAGAGCGACAAACAGAACCTTTCAGACATACCATAAGAGCGTAACTTAGCCAACAGTCCATCGTGCCAAACACGGTCGAATGCCTTCGATATGCCAAGAGCAACCGCTCGAAATTCTCCAAAGTGTTCAATTGCGTTGTTCCAAACATGTGTTACATAAGTCAGAAGATCTCCTGTTGATCTATGTTTACGAAAACCATATTGGTGATCGCTAATAATATTGAATCGTTCAAGATATTTTAGAAGATGTTCATTGATAACCTTTTCCATGACTTTCGATATTATTGAAAGCAGTCGGTAGTTATTTGGCAAGGTCTTCTTGAGTAAGTTTGAAACCGAAGCCAGTCAAGAATTTGAATATTTCCCAAGGTTATGGTCTAGGTAGGTGGATGATGTTTTCGCCATTTTTGATACAGAGAAAGCAAATATAGATGATTTTATTTCCAAATTAAATAGCAGATATAATTACATTAAATTCAATTACGAAATTGAGAACAAAGAACAACTGCCTTTTCTAGATATTTTAATTATTAAAAATAATAATAGATTAGAATTCGATATCTATAGGAAAGGCATAGTAGCAGACAGACATATCCCTAATGATTCATTTCATTGCAAACAACACAAATTAGCGCCATTACATTTTTTAGTTCAACGTTTGATCACTTTTTCTCTAAATAGAGTAAATTTCAGTAATAAAGGAATCGTATTAGAAATATAAATAGAGCTAATGGTTATGACGATGACTTAGTAAACAAGTTAATAAATAGACATAAGTTCAGGTTAAATATTCAGAATTCCACCTTTTTTACACACGAAGAAAATAAGACCAAGTAATCCGAAATGTAGCGAGGTATTTAATAAGGTAGATCTCACCTCTATAAGTCATCAGACAATCTGAGGAATATCTTAGCAAATCCCAAAGATAAAATTCCTAACTGTGAGAAAAGTGAAATTTATGAAATTACTTATAATGATTGCGACAAAAAGTATGTTGGGTAAACTAAAAGGTCAATTAAAACACGATTTAAAGAACATTTAGCACTCTTAAAATACAGTAGAACAGAAAAGTTTAGCATTGCCAAACATGCCCTTGAAGCTGATCATACTGTAACACTAGATAATCTAAGATTAATTAAAAATGTATCTGATAGGAGATTGTTGAACGCCTACGAAAATATGGAAATTATAAAATGTAAAAGTAGCTTAAATAAAGACAGAGGGCATATTCCTTATAGTCCCCTCTACTGGTTACTTGACCGGAACTGATCGCCTCGTCTATGCCATTAGTTCCGCCTGAGTAATTCAAGGGTTAGGCTAAGTATAAATAGGGTAGATTTGTAGTTCAGCTTTAGTCAATCATCTCTCCTGATGAAGCTAACATGATTATCGAAACGCACGTCGAGTGCAAAAATAAAGTGAATGGTGTAGTGGTGATATATAGTGAGTAGAAGAAACTACTTTTAGTTTTTCTTTCTACGTTGCAGTCATACCAAAAAGTCTGTATCATACGAGAAAAATTTATAATATTGTTTTTTTAACTACCGGTACTAAAGTCAGGGAATTCCAAATAACAACCTTAGGCTTTGGACTGCATACAATGGAACAAACTCTGGTCGATTTTAATCAGCACCTATACATCTTGTAAACCTTCTCCGACCCTTGTATGAAAACACAAATGACAGAATTAAACTGAATAATTCTTTTTCCGATCCCTTTGTCGTAGAAGCAGCGTCTGACAGAGCTGTATTCTGTCACCTTTGTTTTTTAACATATATAGTGAACATATAATGAGTTCTGTTTTGGATGGTTGGAATGGGGATGTGACAATCGGTGGAAAAAAGCTAAGTAACCGTAGATATACAGATGATACTGTTATACTTGCAACTGTAATACAAGACCTAGAATCAATTATGGAGCGCCTGGAAACTACTAGCAGAAACTATGGATTGACAATTAATAGAGCGAAAACCAAAGTAATGAATGTTAGTCGTAATGAAGATCTGTCACACATAAATAAAATTGCCGGTTTCACTGTTGTAGACCATTTTAACTATTCAGGGTCCCTCATAACTTAGAATGGTTGTTGCGAAGCGGCAGTAAGAAGACGTTTGGCAGTGGCTAGAAACTCGACCATCAAACTCACTAAGGTCTGGAAAGGTCCAGTTGTCACAGAAAATACAAAGTTAGGATTGCTATCCGGCCTTATATTCTCCATAGCAAGTTACGCATCGGAAACATGGACCCTTAAACAAGCTGACAATAGACGAATCAATGCGTTTGAGATGTGGGTATATCGAAGAATCCTCGGAGTATCATAGACCAAACACCGTATTAATGTATCTATTGTTGAAGAGCTTGGTTAAATTACCGACTTTTAAATAGAAATATTTTGGTCACATTATGAGGGAAGTGGATGTCATGGAAAAGCTTGTAATAACGGGGAAGGCAAGAGGTAAAAGATCAAGGGGACGGTCTCCGATGGGTATGCACGAGTCAGGTCAAGTCGCGCAGGATCGAGATGCCTAGAGATTGACTGTTGAGGCAGCAACTGCATAGTGTCACCGATACTCCTATTGGGGTAAAAGCATTGCGAGAGAGAGTTAATTATAATGTGTTGCAGTTAAGTTTTAGACAAGCTTTATAGGTTATCGCAAAAAAACCAAAAAATATCTTTAATAACCTAAATATCTAAATTTTTGAAATTTTCAAATGTCCAAATTAGAATATCTCCTAAACCAAGAAAAAGCTCCAACTGTTCTTTTTTCGGAGGTAATAAAGAGAAAAACACAAGTTCATCCAAAATATTTTATTTTTACTTTTAATCATTTTCGAAATAGTATATTTTGGATAAAATAAACATTACTAAATTATTTTTCTACATTTACTTTAATTTGCATCTGTCAGAAATGTAAAAAAAACTATGATCTTTTGGATTTAAGACATATTTTTGTAATTATTTAAAATTATAATATTTCTTATTTAACTGTATCTAAAATTTTCTACCATTAAAAGCTTTACTGTGGCGTAGTTTTCTTGGTGGATACTATATGCTGCTGGACTGCATTGTCGGAAGTGACATTATTTCATTCAGTTGACGGTCTTATTTATTCACATACGCACAAAAGCTTGTGCAGTTAATTAATCTGTATTTTTTGGTAAAAAATGTAAATTAAACTAGCATCCGCCCGCGATTCTGTTCACGTGGAAGCATTATTTTTCTCGAAGGTTTTTTTTTTAATTTAGAGCTTGTTAATTGGTTAGAGCTTCTCTGTATACTATGTTTGATGTTTTATTATTTTCTCGTAGCAAAATATATTGATTTTTAGGAGTCTTGATAATCCGACATATAATTGGTCATGAGAGAAACATTCATGTCTCAAATCGATTCCCTCAAGTTTGAAGGTTTGTCAGTTGGACTTGTTTACTGTGAGAGCATCGATCTTTCACCGAAAACTGCAATCGCTTGAAATAAATTGATAGATCTCTTTAGGTAATAGGAATATGAGGAATAGATGCTATTGTTCTTACATTTTCCCTGTCAAGTCGCTGCGAGCGTTGAGCACTAGACTCTCCAATTCGACGTATTCTAGTTGCCCTTGCCACAGAGTTGCTCTAAAAAGTTGCAATTTTCTTTCAGATAAAATGTTGTCTTTAGATACTACTTAATCTTTAATAACACCCACACATGCACAGTTTTTTAGAAGTAAAAGAACTACATTATAAAAATTAACCAATTGCGTAACACGAAGTAAACTTGCCAAACAAAGAGTCAAATCAAAGGCGCAAAAATCGAATTATAGATCGCAGGACATGGATCGACAAAATTGAACGTAAATACAACAGCCCGCGAGCTCATTGGCTGGTTTGTCGGTCGCCCCGCGCGCGACACCGCATTCCTCCTGTAAGACCGCCTGGTCGTGCGTTTCCTGCCGCGTCAGCTCCTTTTGCCACACCCTCATAAAATATAACCTATGTTTATCCCAAAAGTCCAGTAAAAATTTTTTAAAATCCGATGTGTAGTTTCAGAAAATTGATGTTTATAATTCCCTCTCTGAATTGTTTAGATCTAAAATGTTTATGCTATTGTTAGATTCTAGTTCAATTGTAAAATTTATATTTGCGTGAAGGTTATTAATAAATTCAGAAATAGGTAAAATCCTTAACAATATGGACATTAAAGTAGCTTAAAAAACGAACAGTTCTTTAGGCAAATTTATTAAAAATAGTAAAACTAAAACGGATAATCTTAAAAAATCAGGAGTTTATCAACTAAATTGTGACATTGTGAGATTGTGACAAAACATGCATAGGCCAGACTGGTAAATATTTTGGTAAAAGATTAGATGAACACTATAAATGTTTTATCAATGGAAAAACCGAATCCACCTTTAATAATAATTTCAAATTCTACACAATGAGAACAAAAGCCAGAGATTAAACCAAATATAGTCTCTATAGATAAACAAACTTAAAAATTTCAACCGTCTCTTCTATTGAACGATCAGGTAGACCTTAATAATTCATTTTTGTTAAATATTTTCTATTAATAGTTAATTAATTTATGGTAAAAATAAATTTTCTTTTCTTGCTTCTACTTATGGTATATATTAACACCGTTACTCTTTAATGTTCAGTAACTCGGAATGTAACGTCTGAAGAAACTATTGTGATAGCGAAACATATTACGGTGTGTTACAAATATAGTGGAAAGTTTGTGTAAATAATTGTCTTATTATTATTTTTTCACATTTCATATAATGATTATTATGGATTTCCACCGAGTATCGGCTGATACAATTGTCTTAATCTTAAGCGTTCAGAGCTCCTACTACTTGAAAAAATTTTCAGTTTCCATATGTAGAACAGGGCAAGATCGGCATTTGTTTATAAAAACAAAAGATCAAACATTAGCAACAACGGATAATAGGACGTTTTTGAGAGTGTTATTGTTAATTGCATTATTTCTTACCATCGTCCCCTATTTTCATTAATTTTCTATAAATACTTTACGAGAAAATGTTTTTTTACCAAATGTTTTATGAATTTTCAATCGCACATTGTAAATAAACAAATTAATGTCAATATTAATTTTGTCACAACATCGAAAATCGTGGGCTCACATAGGAAATTTTTACTCTATATTAGATGTATAGACCAAAATTTTGTAAATATAAATAAAAAAGTTTGAAGGAGCCGTTAAGGGAAATCAGTAATGTTTTAAATGTAATTAAACTAAAAGTAGGTAGGTATATATTCCGCATCCCTCACCTCTCAAAAATCTGTAGAGAATCTAAATAGCCCTAACAATTTTTCTCAGAACATGTTAAGAAAGGAAGGAAATTGCTCATTTTTTATCGACTTGCTTCACAAACATAGAAATTTTTTACGGAATCTTATATTTTTGGGGAATCTAACATAGCCTATGACCATTTGAAATAAAGAAGCTTTCTAACAGCGAAAGTATTTTTTAAATCGGTCAAGTAGTTTCCGAGATTACGCTCTACGTATAACCAAAATTGCTAATTTTTTTCCCATTTGCTTAACAAATATCAAAATTTCTTACGAACTATATTTTTTTGGACAATCTCATATAACCTATAACTATTTGTAATAAGTAGTCTCCGAAATTACCCTTTATGTATAACTAAAATTGCCTGTTTTTTCCGACTTGCTTGATAAATATAAAAATTTCTTACGAATGCTTTTTTTAAGGAATCTAACATCTGGAGTAATTCCTCTTTTAACAGGCAATTTTTTTTTTAAATTGGTCAAGTAGTTTACGAGATTACCCTCTATGTGTAACCAAAATTACTCATATTTTTCCAACTTGCTTAACAAATATCAAAATTTCTTACGGAACACTATTTTTTTGAGGAATATAACATACTTTATGACCATCTGGAATAACGTAGCTTTCTAATAGTGAGAGAATTTTTGAAATCGGTCCAATAGTTTCCGAGATTACTTTTCACGTATAACCAAAGTTATCTGTATAATCTTAGTGTAGATAGGGTTTTCATAAAAATGGAAAAAAAATTCTAAATGCAGATATATTTCCATTTTCTCATTCTTTGATCTTAGTTATGTTCAAAGCGTAGAAAGGAAATTTATTTAATTTCAAATTAAAATTTAATAAATTCTTGTCGCGTCTAGCTACGAATAAGAGCAATGAAGAAGATAATGGCATACGAATAAGTTTTGTGACATTTTAAATGTTTGTTAACATTTATTTAAAACCTTTTATTTGACCAATTTCTTGCCGGTGACTGTAAAAAAATAAAATTATTTTCCCGCCCGTGTAAGTAATTTTTTAAAAAACTACATTTCAAAATTAAATTATTCATTTTTATCCCAATCTAAAGTTATCAAGGAGGTCTCTTTTTATTTTATATATACGGCCCACGTAATCTTTTAAAACTGCTCAATCCTCTTAAAACGCGCCCCTTTTTGTATAAAACATCTTATAAATTTAAGATATAGAATTCCTAACTAGTTAAAATTTCCATTATCAACGAAATTCTTATTCAAATTTTATTTGTCTCTTTATGACAAAGGACAAGAGACCTCTACCTAGTTATAATTTCTTATTTCCATGAAGCTGGTATAATCTTAAAGTTTTATTTCATTTGAATAAAAAAAAAGAGAATAATATTATTTTTCGGCAACAATCGCTTGGCTAATAAATTCTTTCGGTTTTAAGGATAGAAGTAAACACTGTTCTTCTTTAATTTCATTTTATTCTTATCAATAATAAGTGATTTTTGATGACGTCTCACCGACTTCAATATAGTTAGTAGAAATACAGTTGTAGTTAGACGTTCTACAAGAATTTTTCTGTTCCAAGGAATTTGCAAGTAGCAAAATAAATCCTGCTAAGAAGAAGTATTGCTCGGTTAATATATATATATATATATATATATATATATATATATATATATATATATATATACGAGAATATATACATATATATATATATATATATATATATATATATATATATATATATATATATATATATATATATATATATATATATATAAATATATATATATATATATATATATATATATATATATATATATATATATATATATATATATATATATTTATACAAACATATATATATATATATATATATATATATATATATATATATATATATATATATATATATAAATATAAAAAATAATTAAAGATTTATCTTTTTTATTTTCGGGAAATCGGTCAATAAGAGGAAACTCATTTGTTGTTAAATTCTATATTTCGTTGGTAATTTCCAACTTCATCAGGAATGTAAAAACTGAAAGTAGAAAAAAAAACTGTATGTACTAAACAAGAATAAAAAAAGGAGACTCACCAACACAGAGTATTACAAAATTAAAGGTGATGTTAACATTCGCCACACACTACTAACAATTGAAAACACAAACAACATGACAAGGAACAATATAAAACCTTCTGTCCCGATCACTAGAATTTAACTGATAATTATGAAGGTTAATTTGTTTGAACAGTGGTTTCACTGTGTGAGTAGTAGTATCCTCTGCCTAATTCTTAATAGCCTATCAGATTATACTGTAAATCTACAAACTTAAAATGTTACAATAGATATTGCTTATGTTATTAATATCCGTTTTATAATTAATTGTCTTATCATCCCTAATAATATGACACATCTCAAGGAATAACCGTTTATTATATACGTTCTCAACTTCAAGTATCTTAGTATTCGCATATTCAAAAACATGTCCCGTATTAAAATGGTGATACGCCACAGCACACGAGTTTTTCGCAATCACACAATCACTCCTGTGCTGTGTCAGCCGATTTTTCAACCATTGAGGGGTCTGTCCTATATAAACATCTTCACAACCCAGACATGGCAATCTATAAACAACACTACTATTGAACATCACATGGGTTCTTTGTTTGGTCTTGGTAAACAACTTGCCATTACATTTGGCCAAATTTTAAAAAAAGTTATTAGACAAAATGGTTTATTTTGTGATGGTAGATCTGTTTGCCAAATTTCAACGGACTACTACGATTTTGAATTTCTGGCATTTTTTTGACATTTCGGCAATTGTTTTTCATTTTGATTTATTGCAACCATATTTAAATCATTTAATTTGTCAAAAGCTAATTTAAGAACAAAATAAAGTCGTGTCCATAATTTCTTTATAGAATATTAAAATTCACACATTATCATGAATGATATTTGATGCAAAGTTCGATTAGCTTTTGTTTTTAAATAGAAAAATATTTCTCGCTTACGTATTTTGATAGTGAACACACATAAACGTTTGTAAATTAACACAAATCTTACATTTTAATCTTTTTAGTAATGCATTTAAATTTTTAACAATGTAATGCTTCTTACTATAAACACCAAATTAACAACTTGCTGCTTTATCCTATTTGTTTTTTTTTTTATACTTCAGCTAAAACCACTTTTTAGATCAATAATACATTTTAGATTCTAATTAGTCACCGTAATAAAAATATTACACATATTCTAGTTATTAATTTGGCAGTTACGCGTTAATAATACCACCGAAAAATTACATTAAAATGCTTTCGGTGTCATTGTTGACGTAACTGCTAATTTAAAATAAATCCAGCCATATTTTAGTCGTGGCTATCAAAATTAACGTTCGCAAAATTAGAAAGACCCTTTATGGTTGTGCAGAGAAATTAACACGCTAAGCAAAACTCGATATTTCTATGCATTTATTAATAGTAGGCCCTGGAAACAATTGAGAACTAGAGATCGCAATATGGTGTCGTAAGCTGTCAAATATTTAGTTAGCAACTCAAACTAGAATGGAAAGAAACAGATGGTGCCACAACATGATTTCTCTTCAAGAAAAAATTGAAATTGTTTTATTTTGTGGGGAAAATACACCTCATCGCACTGTTGCAAATAGTTTTAACGAGCGTCATCCTGCAAAAAAACTTGCAGCAATCTACTCTGAGCCGAATTATAAAAAGGTTTAATTCGACTGGATCTGTGGGAAATGTTTTCCGAAAAAATCGTGTTGCACGTAAACATACCGAAGATACTGAGTTAGATGTGTGCTTAAGTGTAGTGGAAGAAGGCAAAACCAGTATTAAAACTATTTCGAAGTCTAAGCCGGAGATCGACAGGGAAAGTGTACGTAAAATTTTACACAAAAATAAATTTAAACTATAAAAACCGAAATTGATAAACACAGGATAGAGATTTTAATATTCGGTTGTTATTTTCATTTTGGTACCAAAGAAAAATACAAGAGGAGTCCAAATTTCCGTATAATGTTTTATGGACTGATGAAGCCACGTTTACTTCTAACGGAGTAGTATGTTCACAGAATGGTGGGCCCAAGAAAATCCAAACTTCATAATTGAGTGTCTTGACCAATACTCGTTTAAAACTAACGTTTGGTGTGGCATTGTAAATGACCAAATTATAGGGCCATATTTTTTTAGACATAATTTAAACTCACAACGATATTTAGATTTTTTAAATAACGAAATTTTAGAAGTTCTGGATAACATGGCTGTGGATCTAAGATATGCTCTATGGTATCAATTAGATGACCAATACACAATACTTTGCAAGTACGAAACACTTTAAATGAACTATTTCATCACAAGGTCATTGAGCGAGATCAGGATAATGTTGGTCGCCTCGATCGCCCGACATCACCTCATTGGGTTTCTATTTATGGGGTTATTTCAAACAAAAAGTATACAAGTTTAGATCATTTAGAGATATCGATCATCTAGAAACTATAATTAGGCAGTGTGTTCAGGAGATACCTTCCGAGTTTCAAAAAAATTGCGTCAAAGAAATTTCTAGAAGAACCATTCGTTGCATTGAACGAAACATAAATGCAGAATATTGCAATATGCGTGTATTTGATACAAAGTATTTATTAAATAGGTTAAAATAGCGTTTATAGAAAGAAACAATACATTGTTGAAACTTTAAATAAATGTAGGATTTGTGTTAATTTACAAACGTTCAAGTGTGTTCACTATCAAACTACGTAAGCGAGAAATATTGTTCTATTTAAAAACAAAAGTTAATCGAACATTGCATCAAATATGATTCATCATAATGTGTGAATTTTAATATTCTATAAAAAAATGATGGACACGTCTTCATTTTGTTCTTAAATAGATTATAGGTGCCTAGTTTTTAACAAATTAAATGATTTAAATAAGGTTGCAATAAATCAAGATGAAAAACAATTACCGAAATGTCAAAAAACTGCCAAAAATTTAAAATTGTAGTAGGCCGTTGAAATTTGACAAACAGATCTAGAATCACAAAATAAACCATTTTGCCTAATAACTTTTTTTTAAAAATTTGGCCAAATTATATGTTTTTTTTCAAAAATTTTTACGTCACATTTTTGACAGGTGACGTTTTGCGCAAAAATGACTTACTATACTTTATTTCTGATATTATTTGAAGCACAAATGGATGCCATAACAAGTTCTGGGCTAAACTGATTATTTAAAAAAAAATCCATAAGAAGCGGACTTAAATTATCACACCGTATATATATATATATATATATATATATATATATATATATATATATATATATATATATATATATATATATATATGCATATATATATATATATATATATATATATATATATATATATATATATATATTATATATAAAGAAACGCTTGGTCTATTCTTAGCATTTTGCATATATCTATACGGCTAGTTAAGTTCGCTGCAAATAACTTTAGACAAGGCGAAATCGGCGCCATCGTTGGAAAAAATTTTTCTAATTGAATTTTTTTTCATAACCTTCTCCAGGAGATGCCCCTGAAAGAGGATCAACATGTTGCCGGGCGGTAACCTGGTCCGAATTTGTTTAAACAAATTTTTTTTAAACAAAGTCCAAAAATTGAAATTTTCGCCCCGGAACAAGTTTTTTAGGTAAATTGGACCATTTTGAACAAAAAATGTCTCTTGTGAATTTTCTCTAAAATGCGCCGTTTTCGAGATATCGGCGATTTTAGGTGCGAGAAAACGCGAAAATGGCCACTTTCACACTCCCAATATCGGGGTCAAAAATTAAAATTTTTAATGTTGCCAAGTG
The DNA here is from genome assembly GCA_019049505.1 of Pachyrhynchus sulphureomaculatus. Taxonomy (NCBI): domain Eukaryota; kingdom Metazoa; phylum Arthropoda; class Insecta; order Coleoptera; family Curculionidae; genus Pachyrhynchus; species Pachyrhynchus sulphureomaculatus. The sequence goes on from CM032448.1 coordinate 47,621,448, forward strand.
TCCAAATTAAAGTTTGAGATCTCCTCTACAAATTACCGTAGGAAATATTGCAATATCTTTATTTTTAAACATTGTTTTTTTAACAGTTAACAAATTGCGTTCGAGCGCCCGCGGCCGCATCGAAACTGTATACATAGATATATACGCAACGCCCGTACGTAGGCGCGAATATATTTATTCAAAACTGTGATACAAAAATTCCAAAAAATATTAAAACTTTAATGATGAATACAAATAATAAGTTTCAATTGGTTCAATATTTATCTAATAATGCTGTAAATTACGTTGCATTAAGTCACACTCAACAATTAATAATATCAGGTGGATTCTATAACATTGAAAAGTGCTATTGTATACAGGGAAATAATATACATGAAATTATTGAGTTAGAAAACAATCACTTAGAGGCTGATACAAGGATATTTTGTCATGCTCGATATATGTTACCTTATAATTCTGAAATAATAATTCATTCCGTTGATACCGACGTTTTTATATTAGCAATTCATTATTGGAGCTTTTTCAAATTAATTGGTTGTACAGGATTGTATTTTAAAGTAGTTGGTCAGAAGCCAAGATTATTGTCTTGTAATGTAGCTGCTGAATATTTAACTAGTCAAGTTTGTCAAGTTTTGCCTGCTTTACATGCGTTTACAGGCTGTGATACTACTAGTAAAGTAGGTACTAAAAATAAAGCTTTAGATTTAGTCTTTGATTTAGATACTCAAAATGCATTAACCCCACTTGGTACTGGCTTACAATTAAATGCCATGGAATTCAATGCATTAGAAAAATTGTATTTGAAAATTTTGAATAAAGCTGGAGAAACAGCAGATAATGCTAGACAAATAATTTTAGAACGTTCTTGTGGGATGCAATGGTGGGCCCAAGAAAATCCAAACTTCATAATTGAATGTCTTGACCAATACTCGTTTAAAAGTCCAAAAATTGAAATTTTCGCCCCGGAACAAGTTTTTTAGGTAAATTGGACCATTTTGAACAAAAAATGTCTCTTGTGAATTTTCTCTAAAATGCGCCGTTTTCGAGATATCGGCGATTTTAGGTGCGAGAAAACGCGAAAATGGCCACTTTCACCTCCCAATATCGGGGTCAAAAATTAAAATTTTCAATGTTGCCAAGTGTCCAAATTAAAGTTTGAGGTCTCCTCTACAAATTACCGTAGGAAATATTGCAATATCTTTATTTTTAAACATTGTTTTTAACAGTTAACAAATTGCGTTCGAGCGCCCGCGGCCGCATCGAAACTGTATACATAGATATATACGCAACGCCCGTACGTAGGCGCGAATATATTTATTCAAAACTGTGATACAAAAATTCCAAAAAAATATTAAAACTTTAATGATGAATACAAATAATAAGTTTCAATTGGTTCAATATTTATCTAATAATGCTGTAAATTACGTTGCATTAAGTCACACTCAACAATTAATAATATCAGGTGGATTCTATAACATTGAAAAGTGCTATTGTATACAGGGAAATAATATACATGAAATTATTGAGTTAGAAAACAATCACTTAGAGGCTGATACAAGGATATTTTGTCATGCTCGATATATGTTACCTTATAATTCTGAAATAATAATTCATTCCGTTGATACCGACGTTTTTTATATTAGCAATTCATTATTGGAGCTTTTTCAAATTAATTGGTTGTACAGGATTGTATTTTAAAGTAGTTGGTCAGAAGCCAAGATTATTGTCTTGTAATGTAGCTGCTGAATATTTAACTAGTCAAGTTTGTCAAGTTTTGCCTGCTTTACATGCGTTTACAGGCTGTGATACTACTAGTAAAGTAGGTACTAAAAATAAAGCTTTAGATTTAGTCTTTGATTTAGATACTCAAAATGCATTAACCCCACTTGGTACTGGCTTACAATTAAATGCCATGGAATTCAATGCATTAGAAAAATTGTATTTGAAAATTTTGAATAAAGCTGGAGAAAACAGCAGATAATGCTAGACAAATAATTTTAGAACGTTCTTGTGGGATGGGTATTAATTTTGGAAAAATTCCATGTACATCCGATGCTTTAAAATTGCACATTTCACGAGCTTCACTACAAACGTACATATGGAAAATGTCATTGTATTCTCGGTATCGACATTTAGATGCAACAGAATTTGGTTACACTATAGAAACAGGTGAATTGTTACCCAAATTCATGTTAAAAAAATTCGATACCAGATTCGTTAATTAGGCAATGTAAATGTACAAAAAATTGTAAAACTAATGAGAAGTGTATCTATACGGCTACCACATTAATGGCCAATCACAGCCCAGCATTTGGGCGTGGCTCTGACGTCATAGAAATTTGGACCAATGAGAGCGTTGTATGAAGTGGCAACATTGTGTGTGTGTTAGGTGTGGCAACACTGTGTGACCGTTGACAGATGTGAAGTTTGCGCGCGCGCGCATCTGTCAAGGGGCTGTGCGATGTTGCCATGTGTAATGGTTCCAGGGAGGGCTGCAGGAGGGGGTTCCAGGAGGCCGGCCGGGGGGCCCCGCTTTCAGTATCCTACTGTGGGAACTGGGGCCCCATTTGGTGCATGGGGTGGGGGGTTCAGGGAGCCCTATCGGTGTCCTACATGTGGGAATTGGTACCCGATTTGGTTGTGTTTGTTGTTACATGTGCAGGTGTATGGGGCTCAGGGGGCCCACGGAGCCACCAGTCATATGCACCAACGTATATGACAAGAACAACATGGAGCCCTACCTGTAGGAACTGATACCCCATTTGGGTGCATGGGAGAGGGGCTCAGGGAGCCCTATCGGTGTCCTACATGTAGGAATTGGTACCCCATTTGGTTGTGTTTGTTGTTACATGTGCAGGTGTATGGGGCTCAGGGGGCCCACGGAGTCACCAGTCACATGCACCAACGTATATGACAAGAACAACATGGAGCCCCTACCTGTAGGAACTGAGGCCCCATTTGGGTGCATGGGAGAGGGGCTCAAGGAGCCCTATCGGTGTCCTACATGTAGGAATTGGTACCCCATTTGGTTGTGTTTGTTTTTACATGCGCAGGTGTATGGGGCTCAGGGGGCCCACGGAGCCACCAGTCATGTGCACCAACGTATATGACAAGAACAACATGGAGCCCTACCTGTAGGAACTGGTACCCCATTTGGGTGCATGGGAGAGGGGCTCAGGGAGCCCTATCGGTGTCCTACATGTAGGAATTGTTACCCCATTTGGTTGTGTTTGTTGTTACATGTGCAGGTGTATGGGGCTCAGGGGGCCCACGGAGCCACCAGTCACATGCACCAGCGTATATGGCAAGAACAACATCAAAATCGGAGTCCTACCTGTAGGAACTGGTACCCCATTTGGGTGCATGAGAGAGGGGCTCAGGGAGCCCTATCGGTGTCCTACATGTGGGAATTGGTACCCCATTTGGTTGTGTTTGTTGTTACATGAGCAGGTGTATGGGGCTCAGGGGGCCCACGGAGCCCCCAGTCACATGCACCAGCTTATATGACAAGAACAACATGGAGCCCTACCTGTAGGACCTGGAGCCCCATTTTTGTGATTAGTTGGTTAAATTGCAGTCATAATGGTGAACGTAAAATAAAAAATTTCAGTATATAGGTTAGATTTGCAGCATGTGTAAACCTAACCTATATACTGAAATATTAATTTTGTTAACTTCTTCCTTCTTCGTTGGCAACGTTGACAACGTTGGCAACGTTGTTTTCTTATCGTCAACATCGTCATTATCGTCGTCATTATCGTCATTATCGTCGTCATTATCGTCGTCATTATCGTCATTATCGTCGTCATTATCGTCATTATCGTCGTCATTATCGTCATCAACGTCCATTTTCGGCTTTTGTCTAGCAATAAAGGTTCAGTAATAGGTTTAAATATTCTGTTTAGTTCTACGTTTAATTCGCTTCGATTCAGTTTGAGTGAGCGATATTTCTTCCGAATATTACGCGATAGTTTGTTGATTTTTTAGTAATAAGCGAATCTAATGAGGTCATCATGTCAAATGAATGGCATTATATTGTTATATACTTATATATTCATCAAATCCTTTACGATAGCGACCGTTTTTCACATCAAAATCCTTTACGATTACAAAGCACCCATAAGGTTCACACCAGCATTCAGAGCATAGGTTTTTAAATTGATTGTATGGCATATCTGGAGAACAATGTTCTTCATAAGAATGTTTCAGGTTTATTTCATCTTGTCTGAATAGCACTATGATGTTACAGTTATCCCTTATAAGTTGTTTTGGTGTCCGAGCGTTCAAATAAAAAAACTATGCAAGCAGAAATGATTAATGATAGATCCAATCTAAAATATATTAATAACAAAAATAAATAATCAGACATTGACATTTCTCTCTTTACTTTATATGCCTAACCTGTAGGAACTGATACCCCATTTGGGTGCATGGGAGAGGGGCTCAAGGAGCCCTATCGGTGTCCTACATGTAGGAATTGGTACCCCCCCCATTTGGTTGTGTTTGTTGTTACATGCGCAGGTGTATGGGGCTCAGGGGGCCCACGGAGCCACCAGTCATATGCACCAGCGTATATGACAAGAACAACATGGAGCCCTACCTGTAGGAACTTGGGCCCCATTTGGGTGCATGGGAGAGGGGCTCAGGGAGCCCTATCGGTGTCCTACATGTAGGAATTAGTACCCCATTTGGTTGTGTTTGTTTTTACATGCGCAGGTGTATGGGGCTCAGGGGGCCCACGGAGCCACCAGTCACATGCACCAGCGTATATGACAAGAACAATATGGAGCCCTACCTGTAGGAACTGGTACCCCCCCATTTGGGTGCATGGGAGAGGGGCTCAGGGAGCCCTATCGGTGTCCTACATGTAGGAATTGGTACCCCAATTGGTTGTGTTTGTTGTTACATGCGCAGGTGTTTTGGGGCTCAGGGGGTCCACGGAGCCACCAGTAACATGCACCAGCGTATATGACAAGAACAATATGGAGCCCTACCTGTAGGAACTGGAGCCCCATTTTTGTGATTAGTTGGTTAAATTGCCATCATAATGGTGAACGTAAAATAAAAAATTTCAATATATAGGTTAGAGTTGCAGCATGTGTAAACCTAACCTAAATACTGAAATATTAATTTTACGTCACGTTCAAATAATCTAAGTGAAGGAAAGTAAAAGACGCATACACAAATTTTCAAAAAATACATATATTTAGTTTAAAAATAAAATAATGTTTTTACAAACTTATCTAAATTTATATTTCAAGTTTCTGCCGCTTCCTTGAAATTCTGAGGTGTCGTCTGACATATTTTCTTTTTATTTACGTATTCGTCAATAGCAGTTTCATATTCAAGATAACTTAACTTGGATAATTCTTTTAATAAATCCAACACTGATATTAGAAATAAATCGTCTTTAGTTTCTAGATAACTGTCACAATCTTGCACCACTTTTCCAATTTTCTCTGTGAGTTCATGAAGCCATTCTGGGTAATTTTCGACTTTTTCTTTCTTAACACAGACTACATACATATATTCCATTGGGGCTGATATTACATCACAAACACAAAGATTACGTAGTTGTATTATTAGAGATTCCATGATGTTGACACACTAAGTAGCAATTTGGTACTAAAAACGTCAGAATTGTCATATTTTGGGTGTGATAGCTGTCATTTGCGCGCGCGGGGAATTTGAATGTAGCTCTCCCTGGCGCATAAAGTTTTTAGTACATTGTTTAAAATTATTATAACATTTCTTACATATCCTAATATTAAAGTCCTTAACTAAATATGTCATTACATCGAAGTGATCTAACCAATCTGTAGTTGTAAGTACTGCATTTCTGGAAGCCATAGTAAAAGTCTTACTTGAATGCGAAACCCCTGAAGCACCCTGAAAAATGATCATGATCGTGTACGATAACATCCTTCGATTTAAATCGAAGCTCGCATATGTGGCAATGTGTAGGTGTTATATTTTTTAAGCGCCTATAAATCGAACTAGATAACTGGGTCATTTCATTAACGAACCATTCAACACAATTGGTGCCGCGATAACTTTTGAAATGGGAAAAGGAGTCGTCGTACGTACATTTCAAATAAAAACCAGCACTGAAAGCTTCGTGCCGTTGGTACTTCTGAGTATTTCCACCTGATAACTCATTTAAAGGAATTAACTGACATTCAAAGTCAGCATATATGATAAAAGGGCATTTTTGTTTATAAATAAAATTTTTAAATTCAATAAATTCATACTTTGGAAACGTATATTTTTTAAGCACCTATAAATCGAACTAGATAACTGGGTCATTTCATTAATGAACCATTCAACACAATTGGTAACGCGATAACTCTTGAAATGGGAAACGGAGTCGTCGTACGTACATTTCAAATAAAAACCATCACTGAAAGCTTCGTGCCGTTGGTACTTCTCAGTATTTCCACTTGATAACTCATTTAAAGGAATTAACTGACATTCAAAGTCAGCATATATGATAAAAGGGCATTTTTATTTATAAATAAAATTTTTAAATTCAATAAATTTATACTTTGGAAACGTTACTTTGTATTCATTGAACTTCGTGCTCGGTTAATTTGTTTTCAGAAAAAAAATAATTTAGGCAACGATCACAAAAAATAATTTATCTTTATGTTTAGTAAGTTGTGATTTCAATAGTCGCGATAAATGTTTAATCCAGCAATAATGATATTTGATGTTGATATCTTCGATATCAAAGTCATTTAATTTTGGAAAGTATTTATCTTGAACCAAAAGCAAATTGACATGTCTAGGGAACTTATTTTTGGTTAACCGAGCCGGAACCACATTGAAAGAAGAAGATCCCTTAGTTTCTATCAGTTCTAAAGCATAAACATTTACCGAAATAATATTATTTTTTTTCGAATTTAGGAATTTGGTCTAATGTCATAGGTGATGGTAAATTTTCAATGTTTATAAATAAAACACACATGAATATTCAAAATGTTATATATTTATATTTATTATAGTCATTTAACATCTTTTCCTTATTGTATAAGAAACATTCCAATAAAATATAATTATTTACACTACTATGCGAGTTATATAAAAATTTAATCATGTCCACTAAAGCCATATTACGACTATCATGTTTACTGAAATTTTCTAATACCCTATAATAATATACACCAAAATTGAGGGTACTTAACATGGATATTCTGCAAGCAAGTAAATATTTGAATTGGATGAGTTCACATAGATCAATTTCATGCATAAATATTAACACTTCCTTCTTCGTTAGACAAACAGTTTTTTCACTGAGTACTGTGTGTATTGAAACTGAGATATCAGGCCAAATATTTCGAGGTGTGCATTCTTCATTTGAACTGGTGCAGAATTCATTTTCAAGGAGGTCCTCTAAAATGGCTAGCAATTCATGCCATTCGTTAGAGTTTAATGTAAGTTGTTGTTTGTTAGCGCTTAAACGTACAGCAGGAGTAAAGTCTCGAGCGACACTTATACCGCAATCTATTGAAAGATGGTATGTCTTAAATGATGTGTTTAATAAAAAGGTTTTTTCCTCTTCAATGGCTAAATCATAACTTGATGATGACGTGAGAGGATTATAAACTTCATTACTGCTACTGGTGGTGTCGCTGCTATTACACATCTTATTCACACAAATTTCAAACTTGAACTGACTTGTTAGAATCATGTAGATATTCACCCCTCCCCCACTATTCCTCAGATAGTTATGCAGGTGCATTTTGGACAAAAGTCCATTATTTTCATTTTTAGTTCAAGGATACGTGGTGTTCGACCTCTTATGTTTAGTTGCAGTGGTATTGGCGAAGCAGATTTCGTTACCCTCCAACATCCGCTACATAAATATGATCTCATGGGTGATGGTGGACTGCCCATTAAACTAGTGCTTAACTTAATATGCATTATCTTTGGAAATCCAACTGTTATGGCACTTGTCTAGACCGAGCCACTTTACGTAAACTTTATCACCCTTTCGACGTAAAACCTTTTCGACTAAATATATATCAGGTTGCGTTGTGCGTTGTAGTTCTTGTTCATAGAAAGTTCCACTTATAGGTCTTCCATTCATGTCCTCCAAGAGATAGGTTGTGGGATTTGTAATCCTAACTTTGATAATTTTAAATAATTCCGTGGTCCAATTAGGCGTATATCCTTTGGCAAAGATATGCTTAGCCTTACTGATGCGAACGACAACTCCTAATTTATATTTGCGTTCTACAGCGAGTTTAATAAAATTATATGCCGATTTTAGGAGTCGACTTTCATTCTCCTTGGTAACATTTACGGGTTTCATTTTAATAGTACGATGTTTCGTATTATTATAATCATCAACTATTTGTGGTAGTATATCAATCCACTTGTATGTTCCGTGAGCTGTAAAGTACTTGAACAGCCGTTCCTTAATTGTTCGAATAACCCGTTCAGCTATTGAAGCCTTCATTTCACTGAAGGTACTATAATGGTTTATGTTGTGCTTCTTCATTAAAGCCTTGAACTTTTCATTATGGAATTCTAACCCCCTATCTGAGGATAAATTCTTAGGATGCCTCCCTTCTTGTAATATGGAACTGAACGCATTAGTCGTTTCGGACGCATGTTTGGATTTTAGCGGTCTAGCCCAAACAAACTTTGAAAAACAGTCAATAACAACCAAAATGTATTTGAAATTTCTGTTTGATTTCGCGTACATGTCCATCTGCGCAAGATCCATTTGCCAGTACTCGTCTAATCCTTTAATGATGGTCCTACGTCGCCTAAAATTTCTTTTAATTGGCTTATGCAGTTCGTTTACAAGCTGAAGTTTTTCCTTTGATGTCTGTTTTTGTTGTTTACGCATTATTTACGTTTTATTCGTTGTCGTTGCAATATTTTGCGATGTTTCATACGCAGCAAGTGACTTGAATATGCGTGGGTCAATTATTCTTTCCAGCTTTTCTATACGTGACATTAAATTCGTTATATGAAGTTCTATAGTGTCATTATGTACTTCTTTATATGCGTCAATATCCTTCTTTAGTTTTTCAGTTTTTTGATTAATGTTAGCAAGTTGCTCACCATTACTCTTAATTAGCTTGGTAATCTTATGATTTGTATAAGAAAACCGCTCATTGAGTTTTTGCTCTATCTTAGTAAGTTCGTCTTTAATATTTTGGACTTTGACGTTGAACTGTGAAATTTCAGTGTCTAGGTATTCCTTATTAACAACATCATGGTTTAAAGTAGGTGCCTTAACATTAGTAATTTTCTTATTTTCCATATCAACATCTCCAGCGATTGTATACTGCAATCCATTTACCGCTATAGAACTGGACTCTGAGCGTGTGGAATGCTTAGCTGAAGAGGTGCCAAATTTATTGAGCGTCATTATGAACTGAAAAGATTATGGGTAAACACAGGTTAATATATAATACCAGTCTCCTTGAGTTCGCTGATTATGGACTCTATTTCGTTACTATGTGAAGTATTACCAGCTCGCTGGGATGCTATAAGCAGTCTTAGCCTGTCAACCAATTCATTAATGTCATCCCAATAGACATATTCTATAGGATTGTCATTATAGTGCAACGCGGCTCCAGTATGTGTATGTGCCCTGAGTCTGTACCTATCGATTGTTGGTTTAATTATTGATGTATACTTGGGATTTTTAGAACTTCTCAGTTTACCTGTTGAATTAAACCCAGTTTTATGCACATTCGTTAATTCTAGTATTTTCCTGTAATGTTTTGAATCTTCTAACGTATAGTTGTGAGGATCCTTCATAAAGAGCAATTCATATAGTCCTCTTGTCCCTTTAAAGGTTCTGCCTTTAATGGTAAATTGGTCTTTTTGACGATCAAAGTCTAATTCGTCCTTACCAAGTAACCACTTATTTGTTAAATGATCGTGAGTTATACCATACGTCGTATCAAACTTATTCTTATCCACATCTCTTATATATCTATCGATGTAGGAGCGTGCCAATATAGGATAGTCGTTCAAGTATTCCTCATAGACTGTAGGACTAACTTGTTCTGCGGCAGACGTTTCAGTTGTAAATATGGAATCATCATCGTCATCTGCGGTAGTAGTATCAAACTCACCGATTGATTCGGTCGGTAAAACGATACTTCGGAACGACTTCGCCAATTTGGTTGTGCAGCAGCTACGTACTTTGGACTATCCTCTTTTTTTCTTTAGAATAACTTCTTCCTTCTTCGTTGGCAACGTTGACAACGTTGGCAACGTTGTTTTTTATCGTCAACAACATCGTCATTTTCATCGTCATTATCGTCGTCATTATCGTCATCAACGCCCTTTTTCGGCTTTTGTCTAGCAATGTGTTTTTTTAAAGGTTCGGTAATAGGTTTAAATATTCTGTTTAGTTCTACATTTTCTTCACTTCGATTCAGTTTGAGAGCGCGATATTTTTTCCGAATATTACGCGATAGTTCGTTGATTTTTTTAGTAATATGCGAATCTAATGAGGTCATCATGTCAAATGAATGGCATTATATTGTTATATACTTATATATTCATCAAATCCTTTACGATAGCGACCGTTTTTCACATCAAAATCCTTTACGATTACAAAGCACCCATAAGGTTCACGCCAGCATTCAGAGCATAGGTTTTTAAATTGATTGTATGGCATATCTGGAGAACAATGTTCTTCATAAGAATGTTTCAGGTTTATTTCATCTTGTCTGAATAGCACTATGATGTTACAGTTATCCCTTATAAGTTGTTTTGGTACCTTTGAATAAGTCTGACACAGGTACGCTGCGTCTATGTCTTTATGTCTACACATTGAATAGTATTCTCTTATTTTATTTTGGTTTTCACACTTGACTTCTTAGAGTATCTCGCATAAATACTCCTCTAAAATGGGTATTTTAAGTCTCTTCGCATATTTCTGTAATTCTATATCATATAATGCCCTTTTGGGTAGCTTTATTGGTAGTTTTTTTTTTGTTTGGTTTTGCTTTAAATAGAGATAACCACATTTGTTTTTTTCGCATAAATAGACCTGATCCTTTCTTACCGAGCTCTTGTTCAACAGCTTTATTATGCCGTTTCTGTTCCTCTAACGCCTTTTTGGCATTCTTTGCATCTATTATGGTTTTTGCTATGGCTGAAGAGCCGCCGGCTAAGCTGCCTAGTCCTCCCAGTGCTCCTAATATTGGAAGGAGCGGTAGAATTCCACCTCTTTTCGATTCAAATGGTATTATTCGTGGAACACGAACCTTTGAACGACCACCCACCTTTTTAATAACCGCTCGTGCTGCCCGCAATGCTATTAAAGATGACTTTTTTAAATTACCCGTATCTACACCTTTCTTCAAAGTATTATTTATTTTATCGACTATGTGCCGTTTAAATGATACAGTAGGTTTACGCACCCCCATCCCCATTTTACGCTTTGCCTTCATGACTGTAGTAACTGTCCAAGCTGCTGCTTTCTCACCAAGCGATGCGTCTTTTGATTTTACTCGTTCCCACGCTTTATTTTCCAACACAAAATCAGCCTTATGACGATCCTTCAACGAGTTGTTTCTAGAATAGGCTATATCGTGTTCCTTGCACGCAGCGTCCAGAGGGTTTATTCCAGGGTCACCCCGTTTAAGCCTTTCTTGTAACTTTGTTCCGGGGCCGCAATAATTATACTTTGGCAAATGTAGTTCAAAAGGTAATTTATTAATTAGGGCATTTACAAACCCTTTTCCCGCGTTTACGACGTTTATTCTGCGATAATAACATTTAAAATGATCCTTATAGATTAAGGCTTGTGCTAATATACCCTTTTTAATATATAACCGATTCACACAGCAACAGCAGTCAGCAAGAAGGATACAAGCAACCATATAACATGAAACTTAAATTTCTCATCTACTGCTGCATTCTAGCTAACGCTAGAATGCGTAATTTTGAATATTTCAATTAATAAAAATTATATAGATATATATGTATTTTTATTTTTTAAACATGTTTAAACTAATAGACTATATTATGATTCAAAATAAGCATTATCAGCAAATACATTTCCTGAACGTGAGGTCAACTATTTGCATACGATTACATTATGCATTCCCGCAAGACCACTACGTACAGTGTGTTTTATGGTTTATGTGACGTAAACATAACTATATTTATACACATTACACTTGAAGTGATATTATTTAATTACTCTCGCACTGTATTTTAAGGCTGCGTGAGCCGTGACGTTCTTTGCGTGTGTGGTTTAGTGAAAATTCGAAAATGTAAGTAACAGTTTTATTTAAAGTAAAGAGAGAAATGTCAATGTCTGATTATTTATTTTTGTTATTAATATATTTTAGATTGGATCTATCATTTAATCATTTCTGCTTGCATAGTTTTTTATTTTAAAAATAGAGAGAAAAAAATTACGTTGACTGATTAGTTCTTATTATATTTTTAGATGGATCTATCAATAATCAATTCCGTCTGTGTTGCAGAGCAGAAGCCGGTGGTGAGTCTAAAAGACCTTCCAATTAACCAACCCCATCCAATCCTCAGTGCGAAGGAGACCTACACCCGTTTTGGCAAGTCCATCTTGTTGGATTTGGGAGAAAAAGTTGTGTTTTTACCAAAACGAGTTACTGACATCATTAGACCAAACCTAGTCGAATTTGTTTGCGGTAAATACTCCGTAGTTTTCCTGGGTACAAAGGACGTTGGAAAACGGAATCCAATCACGCTGTTCAAGATTGAACTATCGCAGTAATATTAAGAGGTGAGTCTAACCCTATATTTTGTAAATTACTTATGGAAACCATAACGAAAGCTAATATTCTCATTACTATGGAATACTGCTCCCACGTTTGGGGCTCCGCTCCCAAACATACACTGCATTTGTTGGATTCTGTTCAGAGAAGAGCGGTCCGTCTGATTAGAGGGCTCGGAATTGACCGGCGGCCTTGATTCGCTGGAACATCGAAGAACGGTTGGCGACTTGAGTCTGTTCTACAAGTATTTTCATGGAAAGTATTTGAAGGATGTAGCCCGCTTAATTCCTCCCAAAGCGGTGCATGTTAGAAATACACGTCGCGCTGGTGCTTCGCATCCGTATGAGGTTCAGCTTGTTACTCCGCGTACAACGCTTATCAAGCAATCTTTTATATGGAGAACGTCATCCCTTTGGAATAATTTGCCCAGCGCTGTGTTTCCCACCGAGTACAATTTACAGCGATTCAAGAACAACGTGAATCGCTTTTTCCGCACTCGTGCCGCTCCTGGAGCGCTTTAGAGACTTCCCTGCAGCACGTGTGCTAGACCCATAAAAAAATAAAACAAAAATTAAAAATAGAGAGAAAAAAAAATGACATTGACTGATTAGTTCTTATTATATTTTTAGATGGATCTATCAATAATCAATTCCGTCTGTGTTGCAGAGCAGAAGCCGGTGGTGAGTCTAAAGGACCTTCCAATTAACCAACCCCATCCAATCCTCAGTGCGAAGGAGACCGACACCCGTTTTGGCAAGTCCATCTTGTTGGGACTTGGGAGAAAAAGTTGTGTTTTTTACCAAAACGAGTTACTGATATCATTAGACCAAACCTAGTCGAATTTGTTTGCGGTAAATACTCCGTAGTTTTCCTGGGTACAAAGGATGTTGGAAAACGGAATCCAATCACGCTGTTCAAAATTGAACTATCGCAGTAATATTAAGAGGTGAGTCTAACCCTATATTTTGTAAATTACTGTTATTATGGAAGCCATAACGAAAGCTAATATTCTCATTACTTCATTTCAAAATCGTAAAAAAGTATTATTTGATAATTTTTCGGATCGGGGTGTTACCGTTTGGTGTAATCGGATACAAAGGAGGTTAATTTCTTGTCACAGAGCTATTCACCGTGAACATATTTCTTTAGATTTGCGTCGCAGACTGCAAACTACAATTCAACATTTAAAATCGTTAAAAACATTAATTAGGCATACTTTGTGTACTAACAGAAATTCCGATATCAAAAATAGGGTAGTGTGGAATAATATTATATCTTGTTTCAAGGGTCATGTTAAGTCCGGAGTTATCGTTAATTTAGTTCACAAAGATATAAATTTATTGTATTATTGATTTAAAATATTTTAATACAAGGAATCGATTTGGGTACGGATTTAGAGCAATGGTTCTTTGAGCATGTTTATGATAAAGTTCTTAATAAATTGTCTGAATTTCAAGAACGCCAGAGCGTTTTCGCTTTACAGCAAATAATTTATCTTGAAATTAATATTAATAAATTTGAAATGGGAACGGATGATCTTACATTAAACTACCTAACGAAATAGAACGAAAAAAGGTCTGTATCAATATTAAGAACAATGATCATGCCTGTTTCTTTTGGGGCAATTGTTAGCGCATTATTCCCAGCTCACAATAACTATAACCTAACTTCTTCGTATCCATATTACAGAACAGTACTAAACATTGAAAATTTACCATCACCTATGACATTAGACCAAATTCCTAAATTCGAAAAAAATAATAATATTTCGGTAAATGTTTATGCTTTAGAACTGATAGAAACTAAGGGATCTTCTTCTTTCAATGTGGTTCCGGCTCGGTTAACCAAAAATAAGTTACCTAGACATGTCAATTTGCTTTTGGTTCAAGATAAATACTTTCCAAAATTAAATGACTTTGATATCGAAGATATCAACATCAAATATCATTATTGCTAGATTAAACACTTATCGCGACTATTGAAATCACAACTTGGTACACAAAAGAAAAAATTATTTTTTGTGATCGTTGTCTAAATTATTTTTTTTTGAAAACAAATTAACCGAGCACGAAGTTCAATGAATACAAAGTAACGTTTCCGAAGTATGAATTTATTGAATTTAAAAATTTTATTTATAAACAAAAATGCCCTTTTATCATATATGCTGACTTTGAATGTCAGTTAATTCCTTTAAATGAGTTATCAGGTGGAAATACTGAGAAGTACCAACGGCACGAAGCTTTCAGTGATGGTTTTTATTTGAAATGTACGTACGACGACTCCTTTTCCCATTTCAAAAGTTATCGCGGCGCCAATTGTGTTGAATGGTTCGTTAATGAAATGACCCAGTTATCTAGTTCGATTTATAGTCGCTTAAAAAATATAACACCTATGGTTATTGATTCTGTAGAAGATGCTACACATTGCCACACATATGCGAGCTTCGATTTAAATCGAAGGATGTTATCGTACACGATCATGATCATTTTTCAGGGTGCTTCAGGGGTTTCGCATTTAAGTAAGACTTTTACTATGGCTTCCAGAAATGCAGTACTTACAACTACAGATTGGTTAGATCACTTCGATGTAATGACATATTTAGTTAAGGACTTTAATATTAGGATATGTAAGAAATAATAATTTTAAACAATGTACTAAAAACTTTAATATTATAAACAATCATTATCATGCTATATGCGATAAACTACAGTTACCTATACTTTATTATCACAACATGGAGTTTTGGTGTCAGAGTTGTTTTTCTGAAGTCTTATTTGAAGTATATGAACAGGATCACTGTCTTGAGAAACTACATGCTAACCATCCATATGGAGTGAAGAGACGTTTTAAAGATCCCTACGAGAGCGACTCTGATGATGATTATCTACTTTAAATTCATATAAAATTTTTACTCGCTCTTTCATTTAAATAAGTTTGTAACAACATTATTTTATTTTTAAAATAAATATATGCATTTTTGAAAATTTGTGTATGCGTCTTTTACTTTCCTTCACTTAGATTATTTGAACGTGACGTAAAATTAATATTTCAGTATATAGGTTAGGTTTACACATGCTGCAAATCTAACCTATATACTGAAATTTTTTATTTTACGTTCACCATTATGACTGCAATTTAACCAACTAATCACAAAAATGGGGCTCCAGTTCCTACAGGTAGGGCTCCATATTGTTCTTGTCATATACGCTGGTGCATGTGACTGGTGGCTCCGTGGGCCCCCTGAGCCCCATACACCTGCGCATGTAACAACAAACACAACCAAATGGGGTACCAATTCCTACATGTAGGACACCGATAGGGCTCCTTGATCCCCTCTCCCATGCACCCAAATGGGGCCTCAGTTCCTACAGGTAGGGCTCCATGTTGTTCTTGTCATATACGCTGGTGCATGTGACTGGTGGCTCCGTGGGCCCCCTGAGCCCCATACACCTGCGCATGTAACAACAAACACAACCAATTGGGGTACCAATTCCTACATGTAGGACACCGATAGGGCTCTCTGAGCCCCTCTCCCATGCACCCAAATGGGGGTACCAGTTCCTACAGGTAGGGCTCCATGTTGTTCTTGTCATATACGCTGGTGCATGTGACTGGTGGCTCCGTGGGCCCCCCGAGCCCCACCCCCATACACCTGCGCATGTAACAACAAACACAACCAAATGGGGTACCAATTCCTACATGTAGGACACCGATAGGGCCCCCTGAGCCCCTCTCCCATGCACCCAAATAGGGTACCAGTTCCTACAGGTAGGGCTCCATGTTGTTCTTGTCATATACGCTGGTGCATATGACTGGTGGCTCCGTGGGCCCCCTGAGCCCCATACACCTGCGCATGTAACAACAAACACAACCAAATGGGGTACCAATTCCTACATGTAGGACACCGATAGGGCTCCCTGAGCCCCTCTCCCATGCACCCAAATGGGGCCCCAGTTCCTACAGGTAGGGCTCCATGTTGTTCTTGTCATATACGTTGGTGCATATGACTGGTGGCTCCGTGGGCCCCCTTGAGCCCCATACACCTGCACATGTAACAACAAACACAACCAAATGGGGTACCAATTCCCACATGTAGGACACCGATAGGGCTCCCTGAGCCCCCCACCCCCATGCACCAAATGGGGCCCCCCAGTTCCCACAGCAGGATACTGAAAGCGGGGCCCCCCGGCCGGCCTCTTGGAACCCCCTCCTGCAGCCCTCCCTGGAACCATTACACATGGCAACATCGCACAGCCCCTTGACAGATGCGCGCGCGCGCAAACTTCACATCTGTCAACGGTCACACAGTGTTGCCACACCTAACACACACACAATGTTGCCACTTCATACAACGCTCTCATTGGTCCAAATTTCTATGACGTCAGAGCCACGCCCAAATGCTGGGCTGTGATTGGCCATTAATGTGGTAGCCGTATAGATACACTACTCTAATGCATGTAATTGCAAAAGCAACAACGTAAGTTGTATATTCATGTGTGGGTGTAATTTAAATATTTGCGAAAATTCTATTAAATATATGTAAGTTATATTTCATAAAATTGTTTTAATTCTTCTACCATCCTAATCGAATATTGAATTTTTATTTATATTCATTTGTTATAATAATTAAATTTGATATAACAATTACTCTTTAATAAATAAATATTTTTTACATACTTTTCAAATATATTAATTTTAATAAGAAATCAAGAAACAAAGCTTTATAGAACATCGCAGTGCGTATACAGTTCCGTGCGCCTACGTACGGGCGTTGCGTATATATCTATGTATACAGTTTCGATGCAGCCGCGGGCGCTCGAACGCAATTTGTTAACTGTTAAAAAACAATATTTAAAAATGGTAATTTGTAGAGGAGATCTCATTGAAAATTTTAATTTTTGACCCCGATATTGGGAGGTGAAAGTGGCCATTTTCGCGTTTTCTCGCACCTAAAATCGCCGATATCTCGAAAACGGCGCATTTTAGAGAAAATTCACAAGAGACATTTTTTGTTCAAAATGGTCCAATTTACCTAAAAAACTTGTTCCGGGGCGAAAATTTCAATTTTTGGACTTTGTTTAAAAAAAATTTGTTTAAAACAAATTCGGACCAGGTTACCGCCCGGCAACATGTTGATCCTCTTTCAGGGGCATCTCCTGGAGAAGGTTATGAAAAAAAATTCAATTAGAAAATTTTTTCCAACGATGGCGCCGATTTCGCCTTGTCTATTTGTTCAGTACTCACACATTCAGCTTAGCAAAAGATCCCAGCTTGTGCAAATTACTTTTTGTTTGATTGCTTGACATCATCTGACTCGATAACGTTTGGTTGACTACATTTTGACTGACTATTCTGATACTTACGTTCTGTAACGGTATCATTTCCGTACACAGGAAAATTGTTTTAAAGAAGATAGAGCAACTTGCTTCACGATGCGAACTGAGCGAACTTATTTGCTTACCCAAGAAAAACAGTTTAAACGGCATACAAGTGGTATATTTATCTTGGGTATATACCTTTAAAAAATTATAATTCAAGACTTTGGCTTGTCTTCACATGTTAGGGTTTCTAGACCAATAAAAACATAATCACTCATTTCCGTAGGTCTGCCTATCTGGTAGTCTGTTGGCACGATAATTCTCGGACGAAATGAGATATTAATTTTAAACTTGATATATAAATATTGTCTAACGAGGAAATGAATCCTATAGTTTTGACCGAAATCGCTTCATGCGAAGGGAGTAAGAAGGGTCGATAATTTTTATATGTTTTATTAGTAAGACGGTAACTTTTCCTGTTTTTTTCTCTTGAAATAGTAAATAAATGTTATGCCTATTTTATAATAAAACATATAAGTGATGAACTCAAGGGGGAGGAGATTAGAGGGGTTTGATTGGTATATGTCGTGTTATATGTCTTTTTTAGGATTTTTTAGATTGAAAGTGCCAAAAATTAGATTATTTTCACATTGCTTTCAATTTTAACCCCATCAAGGAACAAAGGGCGGAGCTTCATAAATTATTCAATATTAAACAACCTCCGCAGAGGTTATTTAATATTGTATAATTTGCACAGCGTTCTGAAATATTTACAAATTTCTGGACAAACTTTAAACATATTATTTATGATAAAATATGTAAGGGGTTACTTTTTCTATATGGTATTATATGTCTTTTTCAGGGTTTTTGAACTGGAGAAATCTGAAAATTGCGTTATTTTTTACACTGCTTTCAATTTTAATGGGGGAAGGGTGTAAGGTGGAGTTTTCTTTTTATAGGCATAGCCCACGCGTGCAAAAAAATTCCTATAGCGCTGCAGAGGCGACGCGTGTGCGAAAAAAGCGGTACACGTTCATTTTGAATCGCTGTAAATTGTACTCGGTGGGAAACATAGTCATGGGCAAATCATTCCAAAGGAATAATATTCTCCATTTAAAAAACTGCTTGAAAAGGGTTGTACGTGAAGTGACAAGCTGAACCTCATACGGATGTGAGGTATTTGTGCGACGTGGGAAGGAGAGTTAGAATATTGATTTCGTATTTATTGTGTTATGGGTCTTTTTCAGGGTTCTTTAAGTTAAGCTATTGAAAAATTATTTTTTCGTGAATTTTAATGTTAACAGGAGAAGGGGGTGTGTATAGTTTGAATATTATTATAAGAATTTTTCCTGATTTTTGTTTGGCATATTTTAGAAAATTTTAGCTAATTATACAGGCACACAAAAAAAGTTCATTACCACGAACCAAAATACATGGATCTAGTGTGTTTTTTGACGCTTCATTTGAATCCGCAGGTAGAAAAAAGATTTTTCTTGTCATTGTTTTTGGCTAAGAACATCACCTAAAATGGGATAAAACTATAGTAATAATGTAATGACTCTTAATGGAGTGTAAAAAATGGTAGATATTTTATAGTCTAGAAAAGAAAATATGCATTCAAACCACAGCAAACTATTTCTTTTAATTAAACCAAAATCCACCCTTATAGGGTGTGAAATGTACCCCTAAAACTCAAATAACGCACGTGAGTTGAAATAACATGTACAAAGGACAAATTCTTGCAAATCTTAGGACAAACTATCTGAATCTGATGTGACAACCAGACATTACTCTTAAAGAGTTAAGACTCACCCCTATAGGGTGCAAAAATCACCCCCACCTACGGAGATATCTCATAAGTTTCAGTAACGACGAAAAAAGTTTAGGCTTTTGTAGTGTTAGGCAGGGTAAACAAATATGAAGTAGATTCGCTTGAACTACCGATACACGACTATAAACTACCCTTAGAGGTTGGTAGAAACTACCCCTTCGCTCTAATGATGCACATGGATGTTATTGAAATTCGGAAAGGATCCAATACTTTTATCTCATTGTGCCAAACATTCAAGAAAACTCTATCATCTTCCTAATAAGGTCGAAAATCATCCCTAGGAGGGGGAAACTACCCCTCTGATATTGATGGATCTTAGAAGTTAGAAGTTCTAGCATCTGAGAAAAAATAAAGGCTTTCGTAATCTCAGGCACGATGGATAAATACATATACAATTCGTTCCAACCGCCGACACTAGACTAAAGTCTACCACTAGATGGGCGTAAAAACTACCCCTACGCTCAATTGATTGTGCTATTTGGATTCACAAAAATCATATTTTTAAAGCTCATTTTGCCAAGTTTACCTCTGAAACGACGCCACAACCAGTCAAGCCTCTTAATGACGTTAAAACTCACCCCTATACAGAGTAAAACCTACCCCCTTTGATGGGGGAATTTCATAAGACCTAATAGCTGGAAACAATTTTTAGGCTTTTGTAGCTTTATGGAGGAAAAATAAAGAAGGATAAGGTTCCAACCGCTGAGAAAGAACTAGAGAGTACATCTAGAGGGTTTGTAAAAACTACCCTTGCGGTCAAATGATGTACATGAGTGCTATTAAAACTAGGAAAAGATTTTTTTTATTAAAGCTAAGTAAGTATCAGACATGGACATCGACTAGGAAGATGCTGAATATAAGATTACAAGACAGAATTAGAAACGAAAGTATAAGACAAAAGACCAAAGCGATAGACGTAAGAGAACAGGTAGCAGATTTGAAATGGAGATGGGCTGGTCACAAAATGAGACAACAAGATGAGAGATGGAATAAAAGAATTCAAGAATGGATGCCATGGTTAAGACAAAGATCCAGAGGAAGGTCCCAAACAAGACGGAAAGATGACCTGAAAAGAACAGCTGGTTTAAGATGAATCAGAAAGACGCAGAATCGAGAAGGATGGAAAAAGGAAGGGGAGGCTTATGTCCGACACTGGATGGAAGAAGGCTTATTAAATAGATAAATAGAAGTAAGTATCAAGAGATTCTACTCCTTCAATTTATACTTTCAACTATCTACTTAATTTATTCTCGCATTTTTTAACCCTGGCCCCTGGTTTCTCTTAAATTTTTTAATTTTCTGAGACCTAACCATATCAGGCATTACCTACTTCTACCCCCTCGTATGTTTTATTCCCCTGTCCATTTTACACCTTGTCCATCCCCCCTCCCCCAAATGTAAAAGTATCCCTCCTTAGGAAGCATCCTGGACACGCTACTTTTACGTTAGCATTTAACAATTTATATATCTTTTAATCTTGCCATTTGTTATTTATATCTGGGGGCACGGCAGTGCCCCCGCTAAGTCGAACAGAAAGCACAGCCTTTTCTCGAAGCCACTCACGGCACTTTTGACCCCCCTGTAACTTCGTTGTGGATAAAGCTAGAAGCCTGAATTTTCAATGACCAAGAGGACATACTATACTAGCTATATTCCTAAATTACCTTATAGTTTACGAACTATCGCCAGTCGAAGTTCTTTAATTTTGTCACTGACACACTCACCGATCATCAAAATTCTAAGGTACTTTTAGCAGACACACAAACTTGAAATTTTGAATTTAGTTACTGTTTAGCCTATAAAGGAAGGAAAAACTGAAACATCCCGAAATTTCAGTTCTGTTTTCTAAATTGTACAGTCACTTAAGCCAAAAAAGAGGGTCAACCTCGGAATGAGATAATAAGCTGTAAATTTATATAAACCTTTATTTTGGCATTCTAAAAGTTGCCTGAAAAGTCTCATAAAATCTCGTGTCCGCGTCTTAAGATATTCAAGGTCAAAGTTCACAAAAATCGTTTTTTCGCAAATATCTCGCTTCCTATGGTTTCAATGATATTTGTATTTATTATGAAAATTGTAGGGCATGAAATTTTCTACAAATTTTGTTCTAAACATTTTTTTATACGCTTAACAGTTTTGAGATAGAGCGCGGAGAGCGCGCAGCACTCAGCCATACATAGCATAATTGCAAGATCGATCGTGAGTCCCGGTAAATAATTCGTCGTATAAAGTTAATTAATCACTAAAAAAATCCATAATTACGAATAATTTGTATTATTTATTAATTAATATATTATATTTAATAATATTTTTCATTTATCAAATATATTCGTTTAATAATACTTACCTACTTCGTGTAATCAAAAAATTGTTAAGTGAAATACTTTAAGTATATTTTAACTATAAAAGAGTATGAAGATGCTGCTTCCATGACAGCAGGGCTAGAAGTGAATATAGTTATTAAAATAGGAGCAAAAGTCATGTTAAGACGAATTATTGACGTGAGTCTTGGCTTAGTCAACGGTTCTATCGGTATAGTACAAGGAGTAAAGGTTGATCCTGAACATACAAATAAAATAAAAAAAAAATACATATTACATTTAATAATGAACATCTTTACGAGCTTGGTCCAGTCAAAACTAAATTTGAAATTATTAATAGAGCTTATGTTCATCAACAGTTTCCGATATGTATAGCCTATGCTATTACCATACACAAAAGTCAGGGGCTGAGTCTAAACAGTGCACTGATTGCCATCGGTTCTTCAGTGTTCACATGCGGTCAAGCATACGTGGCACTTTCGAGAGTGACAAGTCTGGGGGGATTATATATAATTAATGTCGACCTCGGTAGTATCAAAGTCCGCAATCGTTGAATATAATTGGCTTAGAAGCAAAAATTGTTACATCATAGCCTTTGAGAAAAACCAATATAGACAGGGAGTGGGCTTTAAGAAAATCCATAGCTGACGTACAAGAAATATTACCAGAGAAGA
The DNA here is from genome assembly GCA_019049505.1 of Pachyrhynchus sulphureomaculatus. Classification (NCBI taxonomy): domain Eukaryota; kingdom Metazoa; phylum Arthropoda; class Insecta; order Coleoptera; family Curculionidae; genus Pachyrhynchus; species Pachyrhynchus sulphureomaculatus. The sequence goes on from CM032448.1 coordinate 47,644,335, forward strand.
AAAAAAAAGAGGACTACCTACAAAAAGAAATGAGATCCCATCAAAAATATAAAATGTAAAAAAATATCTAATATTGATACGGTCACTATAAATGTTGGTAGGTAACTAAATAGATAAAAATTTATGACAAAGTTGTTGAATAGGTGCTTCCATAGATACTAACTAAAATAACTGACTTGGTTTTATATGAGATCTCACAACTTTTTGTGGTGGAAGGACTGCGTTGCGAGACATTTTTTTGCATTTTATGTTTTTGATGGGATTATACTTTCTACTATAAGTATCAGGGTTAAAATATGCGAGAATAAGATAATGGATAGTTGAAAGCCTAGATTGAAGGAGTAGATTCTGTTGACTTAGCCTTAATAAAAAAATGCGGAGAGAAAGATAAATGTACTTGATTCTTTCCGAATTTCAATAACATCCATGTGCAACATTGGAGGCAGGGAAAGTTTCTACTACCCTCTAAAGGTAGTTTATAGTCGTGTATAGGTGGTTTCAGCGAATCTACTCCATATTTGTTCTCTCTGCCTAAAACTACAAAAGCCTAAACTTTTATCGTCGTTATTGAAACTTATGAGATACCTCCGTAGGTTGGGGTGGTTTTTACACCCTATAGGGGTGAATCTTAACAATTTAAGAGTAATGTCTGGTTGTCATGCCAGATTCAGATATTTTGTCTACAGGAATTTGTCCTTTGTACACATTATTTAAAATCACGTGCGTTATTTAAGTTTTAGGGGTACTTTTCACCCCCTATAAAGGTAGATTTTGGTTTGATTAATAGAAATAGCTTGCTGTGGTTTGAATGTATACTCTCTACTCTAGGCTATAAAATGTCTACTATTTTTTACACTTCATTTATTACTATAGTTTTACCCCATTTCAAGAGATGTTTTTGGCCAAAAAAAAATGACACTATAAATCTTTTTTTTGACTATGGATTCGAATTCAGCATTGAAAAATACACTAGATCTGTATATTTTGGTTCGTGGTAATAAACTGTTTTTTTTTGTGTGGCTGTTATTTATATTCAAAGACTAGCCTGCCTATTCCTTAAGTTACCTAACGAAATAAAATATATCCTATAACCTGACCAGAGAACCTATGTATGGAAAAAAAAAAAAACACGTAAATCGGGTAGGTGGTTCTCGAATGATAAGCGCAGTAACGGACAGACAGAGAGACGTTGTGCTTTATATGTATTATATAGATTATTATTATATAATCTGGCCAAAGAACATATGCTTGAATTAAAAAAAAACCTACGTAAATCGGATAAGTGGTTTTCGCGTGATAAGCGCACTAACGGACAGACAGACTGAGAGACGTTGCATTTTATATATATTATATTCTTTGCTACATGATATTGTTCGACATTTAACGGTTTAGGCAGCGTATTGCAAGAGAGCGCGCTAGCGGCAAACTTTTTTCCGACTTGATTCGCTATTATCGTCACTACTTATTCCTTATATTATCTAACGTAATAAAATATATATCTGTAACCTGGTCAGAGAATATATGTATGAATTAAAAAATCACGTAAATCGAATAAGTGGTTCTCGAGTGATAAGCGCAATAACGGACGAACAGGACAGACAGACAGAAAGACGTTGCATTTTATATATTATAGAAGATTATAGATAACCTGGCCAAAAAAAAAATGTATGAATTAAAAAAAAACATATAAATCCGTTCTCAAGTCAAAAGCGCACTAACGGACAGACAGACAGACAGAGAGATGTTGCATTATATATATATATATATATATATATATATATATATATATATATATATATGTATATATATATATATATATATATATATATATATATATATATATATATATACATATTTATATTCTTTGCTACATGATATTGTCCCATATTTATTCGCTTATGCAGTGTGTTGCAAGAGAACGCGCTAGCGGCAAACTTATTTACGACTTGATTCACTATTATCGTCACTGCTTATTCCTTATGTTACCTAACATAATAAAATATAGCCTCTAACCTGACGCTGACCAGAGAATAAATGTATGTATAAAAAAAACACGTAAATCGGATAAGTGGTTCTCCAATGATAAGCGCACTAACAGACAGACAGAGAGACGTTGCATTTTATATATATATTACAGATATTACAGATATGGTGAAAGGAATAGGGTAGGGGGTTGAAAGGGTGCTTTGGTACATCATAATATAATTCTATTTCAGTGTGCTTTTTCAGTATTTCCAATTTTAACAGCAAAAATATGTAGAAGCGATTGAGATCTGGTTACAGAGTGACCTAAAAGTTGATTGTAGAACAAGTTTTAGAAATACAAACCGTTGACTTGGTAGAAACTTACTTGCCTATCACATATCAGGTAAGTTATTGTTCTTGCTAAAGGGAAGTATTGTATTCGTGAAAAAATATCCTCCACGATTTTCGTTTTCTTTACGTTTTAGGGTTCTTAGATCACAAGGAACATATTTTTCTATTTCCGTAAGTGTATCCATCTCACCGTTGGTCTGTCGATCTGTTGGTAACCTAATTCTCACACAAAATGATATTATCATGCTTGAAATAAAAATAGAACCTATAGTTATTGAGCAATACCATTTAAGGAAAGGAGATGAAAGTGATGTGTGTCGATATGTTGTAATGTTTTAATTGTATTCTGGAAATGTACTGGATAAATTAGTTTACCAATTTTTTTTAAAGGCTAAAGGATGAGTACCATTATTTATCAGATAACGGTAGTAGAATTTCTATAAGACTATAAGAGAATACCCAGTTTCAACAAGGGACACAGTGACATCAGTTTGTTATCTCTATTTTTTAATTGGATGTCTTCGTTTGGGGTGGTACAGGAATAAAGTTAGCATGAATGCGGAACTGAAACAGGAAATTTCACGTAAAATGGCTAGCAAAGATTCGCTGTTATGCCGAAGAGAAATAAAAAATTCGTCATATGAATTAACTGCCAGGGCGGCCATTATCATGACATTATCTGTCATGTATCATTGCATTGGTTGAAACTAAAGAGAAGAAATTTCAAATTCCCTTGTTTTTTTTTTTAATCTGTATTATCGAATTACCACTAGATACGAACAGAAAACTTTAAAAACACCTTTAATTTATACAACGATGATGTCTTGGTGGTCTTAAATATTTGTCAATTTTCTTACACTTAGTGAAGTTATGCGAAGGTTTGATTTCTTAGGTAAGTTGAATATTTGGTTTACTGTGTATACACAGGACACTAGGACTTGCAGGAAAATCCTAACGTCATACATCGTAACAGCTTTGTTAGTGCCCGAAACTGATGCAAAGGTATTATCAAAGACACACAATCAATGAATTAGAAAGAAACGTCTTGCTTGCTCCGCTAAGGCTGTTAGTTAAAATTTCATCAAATACACAATACTACCACTTCTGTCTGTCTTCAGACAGCGTATCATAAAACGTATTTTAATGAAACTAGACCCCAAAAAAGCTTCTGGTACTGACGGAATACGAGCCGAGTTCAGTTTATCCACCATCCTACTGGAAATGCGCCACAGTTCAGCCGATGCCTAAAAAAGGCGAAAAGACCTTGCCAAACAACTACCGACCAGTCGAACTGCTTTTAATAATACCGAAAGTCATGCAAAAGTGTATCAATCAACATCTTCTAAAATATCTTGAATGATTCAATATTATTAGCGAGCATCAAAATGTCTTTCGCAAACGTAGATTAACAGGAGATCTGTTAACTTATGTAACACATGTTTGGAACAACGCAATTAAATACTTTGAAGAATCTCGAGCGGCTGCTCTTGATATATCCAAGGCATTCGACCGTGTTTAGCAGGATGGATTGTTGGTTAAGCCACGCTCTTCTGGTACGTCTGGAAAGTTCTGTCTATGGCTCTCTTGTTTTCTAAAAGAGTATTCTTTACAAGCGGCAGTAGACAGATTACACATTCACTATCAACGCCGGTATGCTCCAGGGCCCCATACTGCCTCTTACTATCTTTCTTATTTATATTAACCCTTTCAGACTCTGGCGGAATTTATTTTGGTATATAACTAGTCGCATGTGCATCTTTACTGGTCACGTGTCCCTGTACCTTCCGCTTTCTACCCATAGTATCACGTCTGTGCTCGTCGATGATACAGGTGATCCCGCTCGCTCTTGAACGGCTATAAAAGTCTGAGAGACTTCAGGTAGGTACTTACGGCACTTTTTCAATTAAATGATTTATATTATTTTAGCAAAAAACAGCATCTTATATTAGAATTTATATTTTAAATTAAATAATTTTTATTATTTTAGTAAAAAATGACATCTATTAATATTATTGAGCGTTGGTTGGTAGAAGAGCTTAGCGACGAAGAATTACCAACTGCAGAATATAGCGACGTGGAAGTCGATATTGGTGACGATTTTGTGGTGGGTGAGGTGTCCGAATCGGATTCAGAAATAGGCGGCGAAGACTTGATGGATTTAGTGGAAGAAAATGATGAATGGTCAGACGAAGATGAAATTCCCTTGCAACAATTGAGATCTAGACCTAGGCGAAGAAATTATTTTGGCAAAAACCGTTTTCGTTGGTCATTATTACCACCTTCTTCTCACACAAGAACATTGCAACATAATATTGTGCAGCAAAGAGAAGGCGACAAGCATCGTATGAAAACGTACTCAACTCTTTCTCTTCTCCGCTTCACATTTGGAGCCAGTATTTCACTGATGAAATACTTGTAGTAATTGTGCAGCATACGAATGAAAAAATTCAAGCTATAAGACCAAAATACAAGAAATAAACTTGTGTTCAAGATATAGATATTGTAGAACTGAAAGCATTCATTGGTCTGTTATTCTATACTGCCGTGTTGAAAGAAAACCACGAATGTTATCGGTCTTGGTATAGTACTGATGGTACCGGTAGAGAAATTTATCGATGCATAATGAGTAAGAACAGATTCGAGATTTTACTAAATACTATTCGATTCGACGATTCTTCGACAAGGGAAACTCGACGAGAAACTGATGCATCTGCGCCAATATCTGAGTTGTTCGATTCATTCGTTAGACAATGTCAAAATGTCTATGCCATTGGAAGCTACGCTTGTATCGAGTAAATGCTCGTGTTATTTCGTGGCAGGTGCCGTTTTAAAATGTACATGCCGAAGAAACCATCTAAATACGGCTTTAAAATATTATGTCTCACTGATGCAAGAATAGGTTATCTTCTCAATGCGTATATCTACACAGGAAAAGACTCCGATGGGTTAAACCTACCTACAGAATATAGTCAGCTTAAGAAACCTACACAAGCAGTAATGCGTCTCATTCCTTGCATTGAAGGAATCAATAGGAATATATCGACAGACCACTGGTTTACGTCGATAGAGGTAGCAAATTTGCTGAAAGAAAAAAAACTCACCCAAGTAGGTACCATGAGAAAAAACCAGCGAGACATATCACCTGAATTCTTGCCTTCCCGTCAACGACCAGTTGAATCTTCTATATTTGGTTTTACTAAAGACATAACAATTACATCGTTTGTGCCGAAGCAAAACAAAGCAGTCGTCTTAGTTTCGAGCATGCATCATACACCTGATGTTGACCATAACTCTGGAAACTGGAAATTATATTATTCTATAATCAAACTAAAATTAGAGTTGATTTACTAGATCAAAGGTGCTCCAATTATTCGACTGGTCGTCGGACACGCAGGTGGCCGCTGGCTATATTTTACAGGCTGTTGGACATATCAGCATCCAACTCGTATGTGGTTTTTACTTATCCACTCAATAGCAGCAAATCGAAAATAGATTCCAATTTATGAAGAGACTGGCTGGACAACTTGCAAGACCACATATGGAGCACAGAGAACGAATGACGACGATTCAGCGGGATATTAGGCTTTCTCTCCATGGCGTACCACAAATCGACACAAATACATCCGCTGCTGATGAACCACCAGAAAGGCTGAAAATCCGCAAGTACTGCCATATATGTGATCCCAAAAAGAAACGCAAGACACAGTACTTGTGTTCCCACTGCAAAAAAACCTATTTGCTTAGAATGCTCACAAATGATGCGTGGAATCTGCCACGAAAAAATTGTGAGGTCTGAGGCTTACAATTTTATAGAAATTTGGCCATTTCGGCTATAATTTTTATAAAAACTTCTTAGTTATTTCCTAAATTTTTATAAATGAATGCAAAAAAGTTCTTAATTTACGTATTTGTTCTTTATTCTTGGTCTCATTGGAGTAACTCGTTAATTTATCGTTTTTCTAAGCTGTAGAACATTTTTAAGTTTATTTAGTATATACCGTTAATTTTTTTTCATAATTATTTTTTTAAATAAAAAGCTTTAAAAAATACATTTTTTATTTTCATTCGTCTTCGTAATTTATATTTTATATAGTTGAAAATAGGGGAGTCTGAGAGACTCCAAGTAGGTAGTTACGTGACTGGTTTAAAGGGTAGGTGCCTATGGGTTAATGATCTGCTGGAAAAGACTAGGAATCCAATCTACAACTTTACAGATGACAGTGCCTTTATCTCTTCATTCACATTGTGCGATCGAGCATCGGCTACTCATGCCAGGGGTGACAGTAACCAAGTAGAGATTTAAAGCTACAAAAACCCAGACGGAAGTTTTTTCTAAAAAAGATAACAATGCTGAACTCGATATTGTTATGTCGGGTTACTTCATTCCTCTAACATCGTCACTCAATTTGTTGGGCGATAATTTGGGAGCAAATATGTAATGGTATGAACATTATGCAATCATAGCAACATGTTCACCCACGATGGAATACTGCTTCCATGGTTGGAGCTCTGCTCAAAAACATACAATCCATTTGTTGGATTCTGTTCTGAAGAGAGGTGTTTGCCTAATTGCAGACCCGGAACAGGCCAGCAATCATGATTCATTGCAACATGAAAGAACGGTTGGTGACTTGAGTCTATTCTATAAATATTTTCGTGGAAAGTGTCCGACCGCGCATGTAGTCCGCTTAATTCCTCTGTGAGCGGTGCATGCTAGAAATGCACATCGCCCTAATACTTCACATCCTTATGAGGTTCAGCTTGTTACTCCTCGTACAACCCTTTTCAAGCAGTCTTTTATATGGAAAAGCTCATCTCTTTGAAATAATTTTCACAAGACTGTGTGTCCGACCGAGTGCGGTTTACAGCGATTCAAGGCCAACGTGAATCGCCTATTCCGCACATGTGTCACTCCTGTAGCTCTTTAGGGATTTCCCTTCCGCACGTGTGCTAGGCGCATAAAAAAAATTATCTTTCATATATGGATTTGTATGAGTTGATTTTGGGTAAACCACATGACTCAATGGCTATTCGATTCAGCTCCCCTTGTAAATTCTATGCTTGAGGTGCTTTTGAGGTGCTTTGGAAGTTTTTTACAACTACGTCAAATCTTTTGTTGTTTGAGGAGCTGTATCGAAAATATTTTCTTCAAAGGCTTCCATAAACATCTTCATAACTACAGAAGATAATGGTCAATTTTACTTGAAATATGCAATAAGTAGGCGACACACATGTTTGTATTTAATGTTACAATATTTATAATGTTAAGGAAAGTGAGCGACTAATTGGAACATTTGTATAAACTGAATTAAACTTCAAAAGTATCCGGAAAACCTGCAAGATCTAACTTTATAGTTTTTAACCTACTAATAATGAATTTTGGTTGGTACATATTATTTTTTTTTGATCTTTTAAATGTTGTTCCTCCTTTAAGGTTTTTTTAACAGAAAAATTGTAAGACAATGGTAATAAGGCAAGCAAAAAGCTGCTTGGTAAAGCAAGGTTATTTTATTTAATTAGTATAATTTTTTTACGAAGTAATATATATTATATGAAGGTAGTTAATATTAACATTCACGTCACGTAACCACTTCATTTACAAGTCAATTATTAAAAATGTTTTTATCTCTCAATATACAATAATTTTTTTAAAAGGAAATATTTTATCCCATTTATACTTCCCACCCAAAATTGCTTTCTAATTATTTAATTGTCGGTGATTAAAGACAATTAGAATCTTTTCGGAATTGGCTTTAATTCTAAAGACAGTCCATTTTTCAATAATTAATTTCATTATAAAAAGTTAAGGGTAAAATAAAAGTTTCCGCAATAGGGAAACGTCGCGGATAACCTAAATATTAAAATAATTTGTAAAGTACGGAGTATTCTTTGAAAATATAAGAATATTTAAATGAATTTTAAACTCGGTAATTTAACTAATTAAAACATTGTATAAAATAATGAATAATAAAAGATGATTCCTCTCTTGAATTTTAATTTTAGCTTAAGAGATCAAATTATCAAATTTTTAGGAATTATAAAATAAATTAAAAGATATTTTCATCAAAGTTTAAATTACTATGTAGTTTTGCAGTTTTGTTTTAGTTAGATTTATACAAGATGTGGGTCTAGGTCTAGTTTTTTAAAGTGAATTTAACATTAAGTGAAAGTAAATAAAATGGTAATGCTCGTCGGCCATTATTATTTTATGTACGAGTAGTTTCAACACTTCCTTCGACGTTGTCCGATTTTTTTTTATGGGTCTAGCACACGTGCTGCAGGGAGGTCCCTAAAGCGCTACAGGAGCGGCACGTGTACGGAAAAAGCAATCCACGTTGCTCTTGAATCGCTGTAAATTGTACTCGGTGGGAAACACAGTCCTGGGCAAATTATTCCAAAGGGATAATGTTCTCCATATAAAAGACTGCTTGAAAAGCGTTGTATGAGGAGTAACAAGCTGAACCTCACACGGATGTGAAGTATCAGGGCGACGTGTATTTCTAACATGCACCGCTCTAGGAGGAATTAAACGGGCCACATCCTCTGAACACTTTCCATGGAAATACTGGTAGAATAGGCTCAAGTCGCCAACCGTTCTTCGCTGTTCCAGCGAATCAAAGCCGCCGGTCAGTTCCGGGTCTCCAATCAGACGAACAGCTCTTCTCTGAATAGAATCCAACAAATGTAGTGTATATTTGGGAGCGGAGCCCTAAACATGTGGGAGAAGTATTCCATAGTTGGTCGAATTTGAGCTTTGTAAAGAATTAACAGTTGTTGTGGAGTGTAAAGCTTTCTGGTTCGAAATAATATTCTCAACTTTTGAGAAGCTCTCCTTGCTATGTCTGCAACATGCTCGTGCCAGGACATATTTGCTCCCAAATTAACGCCCAACAAATTGAGTGACGATGTTACAGGAATGGAGTGCCGCGCCATAACTATGTCGGGTTCAGCAACCTTAACTTTTTTAGAAAAAACTGCCGCCTGGGTTTTTGTAGCGTTAAATTCCACTTGGTTACTGTCACCCCAAGATAGAATTTCTTCCAGGTCTTTGTTAAGTTGAACAACTTCCCGCTGTCTGCGGACACTCGCCTGAGCAGCCGATGTCCGAGCGTTCAAAGTGAATGAAAAGATAAGCGTACTATCATCTGCAAAGCTGTAGATTGGATTTCCGGTCTTTTCCAGGAGATCGTTAATGTACGTGAGAAAGAGAGTAGGAGATAGTATGGAGCCTTGGAGCACACCGCCGTTGATAGTGAAGGTGTAAGAAAGTAATCCGTCGACCGCCACTCGTAAAGAACGCTCATTGAGGAAGCATGAGAGCCACAAACAAAATTTTTCGGACATACCATAAGAGCGTAGCTTAGCCAACAGTCCCTCGTGCCAAACACGGTCAAATGCCTTGGATATGTCAAGAGCACCCGTTCAAGATTCTCCAAAGTGTTCAATTGCATTGTTCCAAACATGTGTTACATAAGTCAGAAGATCTCCTGTTGATCTATATTTACGAAAGCCATATTGGGGTTCGCTAATAATGTTGAATTCTTCAAGATGTTTTAGAAGATGTTGATTGATAGCCATGACTTTCGATATTATTGAAAGCAGTGCGACTTTTTTAGGTATCGGCTGAACTGTGGCACACTTCCAGCAGGACGGAAATATTCCCTTTCTGTAGGATAGGTTACAGAAAACTGGGGTCAGTTCCCTCGCATAGTTTTTGAGAACTATGGCAGGTATTCCGTTAGCGCCAGAAGCTTCCTTGGTGTCTAGATTCATTAAAATACGTTTAATGAAACGCTGTCTGAAGACAACATCGGGCATCCTTGACTACACTATGGGAATATTAGGTGGTGTTTTTTCCCTGGAAATCGACAGTAGAATATGAAGCAAAGAGTTCAGCCAACAAGTTCGCTTTTTTCAACAGGTGTCGTTGCAATATAATTATCTGGCCGTGTGAGTGGTGGTATGGTAGATTTGGTGAAATTTTGGCTAACTGCCTTAGCGACTGACCAAAAGGACCTAAAATTGTTGGGACAAGCGAGAGGTTTGTTTCTAATTCGCCGATTGTGTGCCTCCTTAGTTTCGTCGATAATTTCTTTGCATCTGTTTCGGGCACGAACAAAGGTGTTACGATTTATGGTGTTAGGATTGTCACGCCATTGTCGGTAGGCAAGATGTTTAGATGCTTAGATGCTTAACTTTTATGTCTTTTTCTCATATCATTGGCCTTCCATAGTTTCCTTAATCTCATGTGTCTGAAGATTCCCTCTTTTCCTTTTTCTTTGGTCTTTCAGGTTTCATGCGGTTGGGTAGTACCTTAAGAGTCAACAAAAGTTTAAAACTAGGATATTCATTGCAAACTAGGCGCTTTAAAATATATATTGAAATGCTGCAAATCAAGAGAAAGAAACTATGAGGGATGGATATTTATTAAGGGGAGACATGTTTACTATATATACTCTACAGTTCGCCGAAAACCAATTATTATTATAGTAAATGATTAAATCGATCTGGAATTTATATCGTCAAACACTTAACAAACATCCGATTACAAACAGAGAAAGCTTGTGATAATTATACTTGCTCACGAGTAGACCGATACAATAGGAATATATGCGCGGAAGATTAACAAAAAAGACCCGAAACAATAAGCTGTCTAAATCGACTAGTTTAAAGTTATAAGATTGGCTGTGGCTCAGTTGGTAAAGTGCAGGGGCGTGTAACGCGAGATCCTGGATTCTAATTGTATCAACGCTGAGAAACTCTTTTAATTCTCTTGGGGTTGTATCTTAATCTTAAAGTGTATTTTCATCTGTTTATTTATCAATCTATCTATCTATCTATCTATATATATATATATATATATATATATATATATATATATATATATATATATATATATACGCATAACTCATTAAAACATCTTTTTGCCCCCTAAAGTCCAAAACACCCCTACTGAAACAATCAAACCTGATATATTCCATTCCTTTTCAAAACTGCAACGGCTGTTATATCGGCATGACTAAACAACATCTAGAAACTAAAGTGAATGGCCATAAGTATAAGAATAACCCAACAGCTCTATCAAAACACGTTTAACAAACCAAACACTCTTTTTATTTTAAAAATACAAGAATCTTCAAAAAAGAATCAAATTATTTTAAAAGATCAATCCATGAAATGATTTGTATTAATAAAGAGAAAAACAATATAAACGACAAAAGCGACGTTAGAGGTCTGAGTCATATTTATTTCGGACTCTTCTCATAATAACTCAATAACAGTTAATAAATAAAAACACATAAACAAACCAAAGAATGACTTTCGTTCCCTATACATGTCTAAAGTTAGTTTAAAAAATGTTACCGTCTTTTAAAGAATGTTAACTGTGCCTTTGTTTCAACTCCCACATGTAAGTTTTTATGTGTATTTTTATTATTTCACCTTCTATATTGTATTATAAGTTAAACAATTTTATATATTCATAATTAAAAAATTTGTGCATTCTATTGAACATCCAAAACAATCCTGTAAAATCAAAATTTAAAATCATATAAAAAGAAAAAAAGGGAGGAAAATGTATATTGATTGAAAATTTCAATTTTTAGATAAACTGGACAAGCCTACAAATTAGGCGAAACGTTTTCAATAAACTTCTAACTAAAACATGATGTAATTTCTCTAACCTTAAAACAAAAGAACCATAAAGCCCAAAAAAATTGACAAAAAATATATATTCATATATATATATATATATATATATATATATATATATATATATATATATATATATATATATATATATATATATATATATATGGGACGTTTCACGTCAACGGGGACACCTGTGTGACTAGAACTGAGAGAGTCGCCCACATATGTATAATGACTCGAAATTTCTGTTAAAGTGTCTACTTTCGAATGCTATCTGGCCTTTTAAAAAATTCAATATGGCGGACGCAATATAGCCGCTAAACTCATAATGTTTAAACAAAGAAAATGTATGTAATGTAACGCCAAAAAAAATTTTGAAAATTCATACTCTGGGGCTTGCGAGTGTACTGAATTCTTTTTTGCGGTTAGTTTTTGATTTTGCATCCTAACAAGGGATGAAAAACAGGGGTTGGGGTTGATTAATTATCAGAATTTTTAAAAATTTAGTTCTGCTGATTGGGAAATGGAAATTTAAAGTTTTTTTATGCTTCTAATTATATTTTTAAGGGTAGTTTTCAAATTGTATTGTATATATATATATATATATATATATATATATATATATATATATATATATATATATATATTTATATATATATATATATATATATATATATATATATATATATATATATATATATATATATATATATCAGAAGAGGAATTATCGGGTGTCGGTCTGTATGAAACTCAATTATTTCTTCCAACTCAATATTTCGTCAATTTATTTTCGACATCATCAGGAGTTAACTACAAAACAAATCTTTACTAGTTGCGTGTACACATTTTACAATAACTTTACATATATATATATATATATATATATATATATATATATATATATATATATATATATATATATATATATATATATATATCTATATATATATATATATATCTATATATATATATATATATATATATATATATATATATATATATATATATATAATCTATAAAAAAATTTTAAAACATTATAATAACATACAACATTCAAAAAAAAACATTTAAAAGTTTCATAAAATATAGAAAATCGTACCATCAACAAGAAAATATACGATCTGAAAATCCTTACTAAATTATAAAAAAATACGTACGAAAATAAGGGTTAATCCATTGTAAACTAAACACAAACATATATACTGTACTGCAACTCACGTACCAACTAAAGATGTTTACCGTATAACATTTTATCTAGTTAGTGTGTTGATCTTTTTTTATATAATTTTGTTGTTTTCCGATTCTATTGTTATTAATCTAACAACTTACTATATTAGTCCCTGCTATAGTGTGTTACCTATACTAATTTTATCTGTACACTTATTTTTTTTTAAATGTTACAATAGATGTTACTTAATTGATTAACGCCGGACTTATAATTTATGGCTTCCTTAGTTTTATTAATGTAATACATCTCCAAAAATAATCTTTTTTTATAATTATTTTCCCTATGTACAATGTTTATACTATCATAATCAAAATTGTGGTTCGTATTTAGACTATGCAATACCACTGTACACGAATTTTTTCCCAATCTGACGTCACTTTTATGTTGAGTTACTCTTTGTTTTAGCCTCTGTGATGTTTGCCCTATGTAAGTTCCTTGGCAACCTAGACAAGGCCATCGACAGATTACGTTGCTGTTGTATAACGTGGGAGTTTTATCGTTAACTTTAGAAAATAGATTAAAATCATTCCATATATTAAAAATCTCACCAACTCCATTAATGCTTTGTTCAAAGACTTTAAAGACATAAAAATAGCCAAATAAAATAGCTTAAAAAATTTTAATCTATTTTCTAAAGTTAAAGACAAAACTCCCACATCATACAATAGCAACGTAATCTATCGATTGCCTTGTCTAGGTTGCCAAGGAACTTACATAGGGCAAACATCATAGTGGCTAAAACAAAGAGTAACTCAACATAAGATTGACGTCAGATTGGGAAAAAATTCGTGTGCAGTGGTATTGCATAGTCTAAATACAAACCACAATTTTGATTATGATAATATAGGCATTGTACATAGGGCAAATAATTATAAAAAAAGATTATTTTTGGAGATGCATTACAATAATAAAAATAAGGAAGCCATAAATTATAAGTTCGACGTTAATCAATTAAGTAACATCTATTGTAACATTTTAAAAAAATAAGCGTACAGATATAATTAGTCTAGGTAACACACTATAGCAAGGACTAATATAGTAAGTTGTTATATTAATAACAATAGAATCGGAAAACAACAAAATTATATAGAAAAAGATCAACACACTAACTAGATAAAATTTTATACGGTAAACATCTTTAGTTGGTTCGTGAGTTGCAGTACAGTACATATGTTGTGTTCAGTTTACAATGGATTAACCCTTATTTTCTTACGTATTTTTTTATAATTTAGTAAGGATTTTCAGATCATATATTTTATGAATCTTTTAAATGTTTTTTTTTTTTGAATGTTGTATGTTATTATAATAAGCTATATATATATATATATATATATATATATATATATATATATATATATATATATATATATATATATATATATACGTAGTTATTGTAAAATGTGTACACGCAACTAGTAAAGATTGACGATGTCGAAAATAAATTGACGAAATATTGAGTTGTAAGAAATAATTGAGTTTCATATCCTCATACGGACCGACACCCGATAATTCCTCTTCTGATTTGTAAAACCGTACGGTCGATAAAATTAATATGAATATATATATATATATATATATATATATATATATATATATATATATATATATACAGTGGGACCTCCATTATCCGGGGTTTCAATCAACTGGGGTCCCGAGTGGGTGTTTTTTGGCACTATTCCGCTTTAATTACGTCTTTTTTCATTAAAAAATGAATAAAATTCGTAGATTATTATTAACACTTATTCCTAAGTCGTTTCTATGAAATTCCCACTGGGCTGTTTGTCTGCTGAAGAGAATTATTTACTTAGTTGTGCCTTGCTCTAAATATTAAAACAACCAAAATGTCGCAAAAAAGAAAACGTGTCGTGTTAACTATTTGAACAAAAATTAGTTGTAATAAACCGAGTTGAAAATGGTGAAAGTTTAAAAAAATTGTCCGCTGACTTCGGAATTGGCGAGCAAATCGTCCACGATATGGTGAAGAAGAAAAAAGACATTTCCTACTTCGTGTCGTCGTCAGCTCAAACGACGTGTCCTTCTCGGAAAACAATGAAGACCTCTGCTTTAAAAGATGTGGATCAATGCTTCATGCAAAAATGGGTGAAGATAGTTTCTATTCTCGGGACAACGGTGAGTAAAAAAGCGTAATGGTTTCATGAAAATTCAAAAATTGAGGAACGATTCTCCGCTTCCCAAATTTAAAAAAAGACACGGTATTAGGCAGTTGGACATTCAAGGTGAGAGTCTTAGCGGTGATTATGTTACAGCCACATTATTTATTGAAAATTTTAACTTTTTGCTTACAAAATTTAATTTAACACCGGATCAGATTTATAATGCGGATGAATCAGAATTGTTTTGGAAAATGCTTGTTTCAAACCTTAGCAACTCAATCCGAAAAAGTTGCTCCTTATCACAAATCCAGCAAAGAAAGTCTCACAATTATGACTTGTTCTAATGCTTCAGGAGAACACAAGTTAAAATTAATTATTATAGGGAAGGCAAAAAAACCTCTATCGTTTGAAGGAACTGAAATTAGAAGTCTTTCTTGCGATTATTATAATCATCCAAAAGCTTGGATGAATCAAGCAATATTTACGTCGTGGTTTAAAGACAAATTTGTACCTTTAGTACGTCAACACTTAAAAGAGAAAGATCTACCCCTTAAAGCTGTTTTATTGCTCGATAATGCTCCGTCCCATCCAGCTGAATCAATCTTGGACACCGAAGATGGGTAAATCTTCGTTCATTATCTTCCAGCGAAGGTAACGTCACTAATCCGGCCCATGGATCAAGGGGTAATATCAAGTTTAAAAAGAAGATATAAAAAATATTCCTTTGATTTCTACTCGACGAAAATAGTAGCACCGAGTAAATAAAAGAAATCCTAAAGAAGAGGACAATAAAACACGATATTTTTGCTGTGTGTAATGCCTGGCTAAATTTACCCCCTACAACATTAAAACTTTCATGAAAATATTAGAACAAGAAGATTTAATCCAGCAAACCTCAGAAGATATTGAAACTGACTCATATCTCGACATCGCTAAAGCTCTCCCGGATTTCATCCATGTTTACAAGGATGATATTATAAATTGGCTGGAAAGTGACATGAAGAACGAAGAGGGTTTCGAATAACTAACAAAAACCGAAATAGTAGATCTCCACAGAAAAGACGGGCCATCGACTTATTCACAGATTGACCATGGAAACGAGAGTGATGACAACGTTTATTGTTTTGGAAACGAAAAAAAATTAAACGCAACTGAGCGTTAGAGGCGACTTAACTTCTGTTAAATTATTTTGAACAGGAAAACGCCGACTATAGCAGAATCATCGCGTTACTGGCCATGAGAACAGATATTAGAAAATATCTCTCTAAAATCTTTAAATAAAAAACAAAGTAAAATTACTGATTTTTTCTCTAAAGGAAAATTGAATGATTATGTACTAGGACATTTGTATACATATTGAAAATTAACAATAATGTAAAACGTTTGTTCTTTTTTTAAAAAATAATTTCTACCCAGTTTTTCTTAACTAACATTCCTACCTAGCACATTTAATCAATAAAAAATTGTGATTCGTTTATCCGGGTTTTCGATTATCCGTGAACCCACCTCCCCATCATTACCCCGGATATTATATATATATATATATATATATATATTATATATATATATATATATATATATATATAAATATATACATATATATATGTATATATATATACATATATATATATATATATATATATATATATATATATATATATATATATATATATATATATATATGTATATATATATATATATATATATATATATATATATATATATATATATATATACATACATATATATATATATATATATATATATATATATATATATATATATATATATATATATATATATATATATATATGTATATATATATATATATATATATATATATATATATATATATATATATAAAATATATACATATATATATATATATATATATATATATATATATATATATATATATATATATATATATATATATATATATATATATATATATATAAGAAAGAGGAAGGACAGTAACAGGGCACTGGCAACAAACAATCCTAAGTTTAACTGCTGGGAAACGCCCTTATAAGGAGAAGAGATGAGCAATCAAAGATCTAAAGGCTCTAGTATCTGCTTTATATTTTTATTATCGAGCTTTCGCTGCCTAATGGTAGCTTCTTCTGGATTCTAAAAATGCAAACCAGGTACAGAAAATAAACTAAAACGTTCGTTTTTTAAAAACGTGATTAAATAAATTGTACGACTGAATGTGAAATTACTTACAAAAATTTAGCAGTTAGTTCATCTCTGGTGAAGACAATGAAATTTGCATTTTTGTTGGCCAGGTGGTATGCATGATTACACAAAACATGATTAAAAGACACTTAGAGAGTTACACAAATATTGAAAATAAAACTTTGTCAATAAACATCAGTTAAAAACACTTTTAAAGACAGAAACACAACTGCAAGAAACCATGATGTTGAAACGGTACTCCATTTTAAAATTTTTTGACGTCGAGTTTAGTAACTATTTAGTGATATTTGAGTCCGAGCCGGATATTGTTGGTAGTCTATGTTGTCATCAGGTCGACAAAAAAAAAGGATTAAAGTTAGGAATGTGGTAAATTATTTTCGGTAGATGCTAATTTTAGATAAATTATTTATTATTAATGATATCCATTTTTTAGTTTTAATTTTATAAAAAAGGGGGGACTTAAATTTGATGAAATTGACGAGTTATTCATTATTAATTATATTAGTTCTTTAATTTTATAATCAAGAGATTCATAGGCTAATATAAAAATTTAAAAATTTGAAATCGAAAATTAATACTGGACGTTATTTATTATTAGTCATATTTAATTTTTTATTATGTAATTTTAACAAGAAAATATAGAAAACTGGTAATAAATAGCAAAAAATGACAAAGAGATCAGAAACGTCAACTTTACTAGAAAATAATTTTTTCATAGAGATCGTTCTTTTTTATTGGTTTGGTATAGTTTTGTGTTAGCAAATAGGTATACATGGAGCTCAATCCTTCTATGTCTTTTTTGTGGTTGAGATTATTTTTACAGGTTTTTATGTAACACATTTCCAAGAAACTTCTTCTGAAATAATTGGTCTCAACATCCAGAATGAAGCTGTTGTTATATTGTACTCTGTGATCTGTATTATTTACGTGTAAGCTCAAACTAGTTGCGTTAGGTTTGTGTTTACTATCACTTTTGTGTAACGCTAATCTCTTAGAGAGCTTTTGTGAAGTTTGTCCAACGTAGACCAAACCACATTGACAGGGAATGCCATAGATTATATTAGATCTTTGTAAAGTATCGGTTTTATCTTTTAAATTGGTATAAAAAACAATTCAGTCTTTTTATGTTGTAGTTGGCAATTTTAATGTTTGTATTTTTAAAAAGAGAAGACAAGGACTGGGAAAGGCCTTCAATGTATTGTAACTTTCCTACCTTAATATCGACATTAGTGGTGACAGTTGGATTAATTGGAAGGAGGGGTCTTTGAAAATTCTTTTTGATTAGAGCTTTAGGATAGTAATTGTCCAACAAAATGTCTTCCAACAGTTTTACATTTTTTTCCCTAAATGAGGGGTGGCAAATCTTATCTATTCTGTTCTTTAGTCCTCTGATGATGTTCAGTTTCTGTTTCATAGGGTGATAAGAATGGAAGGGGATATATCTACCAGAACTTGATTTTTTCTTATACCAGTCCAGTTTGACTGTATTATTTTCTGAGCGTACAACCCTAGTATCCAGAAACGGAACAGCACAGTCAGTCTCCTCCTCAACAGTAAATACTAACTTATGATTGAAAGAATTGTAAATGTTAAGGGTGTTCTGTACACTTCCGGCAGGTAAAGCGACTAACAAGTTATCAACATATTGAAACAGAAGGGGAAATTCAAATTCAACCCTTGAAATAACAAAATAAAGAAGTTTATTCATAACAATTTCGGCCAGGATTGGTGAAATAGCACTTCCCATTGGGACGCCAATTTTTTGTCTGTAGAATGTACTATTGAAGGAGAAAAATGTATTTTCATATAAAAAAGTAATGATTAGTAGGAAACTGTTCTTTAGGAATATTACATATTTCTTCTATTGATGTGAAATGTTCATTTAATAATAAGGTCTAGAGAAATGTTAGTAAATAGTGAAACTACATCGAACGAAGCAAGTACAAAACCCTCTGGCAAAATAAAGCCATTAACCTTCTCTGCAAATTCGAAGGTATTTTTAATTCTGAATTTATTAAAAGTTGAAAAAGCTGTTTCTAAAATAGAGGCTATATATTTGGCAAGTGGTTGTGTAGATGCTCCTACACAGGAAACTATTGGTCTTAGAGGTATATCTGGTTTATGTATTTTTGGTAGACCATAATATTTGGGACAAATCCCATTATAAGTTGTCAATGTGCGAGCAGTTGCTTCATCTAAAAACTTACTATCTTTTAATGATTTAATTAATTTATTGCATTTAATTTCTATTCTTGATGTGGGATCGTGATGTATTATTTCATAAGTACTCTCATCTTGAAGTAGGGAGTGTGATTTCTCAAGATAGGAAGCTTTTGACATAGCAACAGTAACATTGCCTTTATCAGACCTAGTGATCAGTAAATCGGGATGGTTTTTTAAGAAAATTTTTGTTTCCTTCTCTAATTTATGAGTGATAGAAGTTTTGTCTTTATGTGATATTACATAGTTAGTAATTAGGTTTACAGCCCTTGTACCAATGTAGTCTTGTTTTTGTGGGGGGACATAGTGAATTAATTCTTCTACCTCAGACAGTAGACTAAACATGTTAATATCTTTGTTAGATATAGGGAGACTGAACTTGGGACCAAGGGCTAGAAACCCTTTTACATTAGGTGGTATTTCTACATCAGAAATATTTTTTATCCACTTGTCTTTTCCTATATTAAATTCATGAAATTTCTTTTTTAAAAATTCTAATTTTTTAATGTTGTTTTTTTTAATTTTATTGAATAAAAATTTGTATTTATTATGTTGAATAAAAATAAAATCATCAAAAATATGAAATGGTAATTGAGTCCTAAGGTCCTGTAATAGCTCATCCAATGATCTCTCGAGTCTTTCTATGTACCGATTAGTGTCAGAAATACATAACTTTTGGAAATTGGTTGTTACCTGTTGTGTTATGTTTTCCAGTCTGGTTATATTATTGTTTGATATAGTTTGTGGAATTCTCCAGAGTCTCTTTATATTGTCTTCAAGGAAACGGGGTGTTACTTTTGTACGACGACATTCTAATAGAAATATTCGTCTGTTTCTTTGAGATGCCAATTTTCTATTGATATTATCATACAATTTCATACTTTTTACCACATTTGGCCCAAACGTCTCAGATATTCGTCTGTAGAAGGTTCCCATTATTCAAAAACTATAATAAGAAAGAGGAAGGACAGTAACAGGGCACTGGCAACAAACAATCCTAAGTTTAACTGCTGGGAAACGCCCTTATAAGGAGAAGAGATGAGCAATCAAAGATCTAAAGGCTCTAGTATCTGCTTTTTATTTTTATTATCGAGCTTTCGCTGCCTAATGGTAGCTTCTTCTGGATTCTAAAAATGCAAACCAGGTACAGAAAATAAACTAAAACGTTTCGTTTTTTAAAACGTGATTAAATAAATTGTACGACTGAATGTGAAATTACTTACAAAAATTTAGCAGTTAGTTCATCTCTGGTGAAGACAATGAAATTTGCATTTTTGTTGGCCAGGTGGTATGCATGATTACACAAAACATGATTAAAAGACACTTAGAGAGTTACACAAATATTGAAAATAAAACTTTGTCAATAAACATCAGTTAAAAACACTTTTAAAGACAGAAACACAACTGCAAGAAACCATGATGTTGAAACGGTACTCCATTTTAAAATTTTTTGACGTCGAGTTTAGTAACTATTTAGTGATATTTGAGTCCGAGCCGGATATTGTTGGTAGTCTATGTCGTCATCAGGTCGACAAAAAAAAAGGATTAAAGTTAGGAATGTGGTAAATTATTTTCGGTAGATGCTAATTTTAGATAAATTATTTATTATTAATGATATCCATTTGTTAGTTTTAATTTTATAAAAAAGGGGGGACTTAAATTTGATGAAATTGACGAGTTATTCATTATTAATTATATTAGTTCTTTAATTTTATAATCAAGAGATTCATAGGCTAATATAAAAATTTAAAAATTTGAAATCGAAAATTAATACTGGACGTTATTTATTATTAGTCATATTTAATTTTTTATTATGTAATTTTAACAAGAAAATATAGAAAACTGGTAATAAATAGCAAAAAATGACAAAGAGATCAGAAACGTCAACTTTACTAGAAAAATAATTTTTTCATAGAGATCGTTCTTTTTTATTGGTTTGGTATAGTTTTGTGTTAGCAAATAGGTATACATGGAGCTCAATCCTTCTATGTCTTTTTTGTGGTTGAGATTATTTTTACAGGTTTTTATGTAACACATTTCCAAGAAACTTCTTCTGAAATAATTGGTCTCAACATCCAGAATGAAGCTGTTGTTATATTGTACTCTGTGATCTGTATTGTTTACGTGTAAGCTCAAACTAGTTGCGTTAGGTTTGTGTTTACTATCACTTTTGTGTAACGCTAATCTCTTAGAGAGCTTTTGTGAAGTTTGTCCCCCCAAATGTGGTAAAAAGTATGAAATTGTATGATAATATCAATAGAAAATTGGCATCTCAAAGAAACAGACGAATATTTCTATTAGAATGTCGTCGTACAAAAGTAACACCCCGTTTCCTTGAAGACAATATAAAGAGATTCTGGAGAATTCCACAAACTATATCAAACAATAATATAACCAGACTGGAAAACATAACACAACAGGTAACAACCAATTTCCATAAGTTATGTATTTCTGACACTAATCGGTACATAGAAAGACTCGAGAGATCATTGGATGAGCTATTACAGGACCTTAGGACTCAATTACCATTTCATATTTTTGATGATTTTATTTTTATTCAACATAATAAATACAAATTTTTATTCAATAAAATTAAAAAAAACAACATTAAAAAATTAGAATTTTTAAAAAAGAAATTTCATGAATTTAATATAGGAAAAGACAAGTGGATAAAAAATATTTCTGATGTAGAAATACCACCTAATGTAAAAGGGTTTCTAGCCCTTGGTCCCAAGTTCAGTCTCCCTATATCTAACAAAGATATTAACATGTTTAGTCTACTGTCTGAGGTAGAAGAATTAATTTACTATGTCCCCCCCCACAAAAACAAGACTACATTGGTGCAAGGGCTGTAAACCTAATTACTAACTATGTAATATCACATAAAGACAAAACTTCTATCACTCATAAATTAGAGAAGGAAACAAAAATTTTCTTAAAAAACCATCCCGATTTACTGATCACTAGGTCTGATAAAGGCAATGTTACTGTTGCTATGTCAAAAGCTTCCTATCTTGAGAAATCACACTCCCTACTTCAAGATGAGAGTACTTATGAAATAATACATCACGATCCCACATCAAGAATAGAAATTAAATGCAATAAATTAATTAAATCATTAAAAGATAGTAAGTTTTTAGATGAAGCAACTGCTCGCACATTGACAACTTATAATGGGATTTGTCCCAAATATTATGGTCTACCAAAAATACATAAACCAGATATACCTCTAAGACCAATAGTTTCCTGTGTAGGAGCATCTACACAACCACTTGCCAAATATATAGCCTCTATTTTAGAAACAGCTTTTTCAACTTTTAATAAATTCAGAATTAAAAATACCTTCGAATTTGCAGAGAAGGTTAGTGGCTTTATTTTGCCAGAGGGTTTTGTACTTGCTTCGTTCGATGTAGTTTCACTATTTACTAACATTTCTCTAGACCTTATTATATCAATATTAAATGAACATTTCACATCAATAGAAGAAATATGTAATATTCCTAAAGAACAGTTCCTACTAATCATTACTTTTTTATATGAAAATACATTTTTCTCCTTCAATAGTACATTCTACAGACAAAAAATTGGCGTCCCAATGGGAAGTGCTATTTCACCAATCCTGGCCGAAATTGTTATGAATAAACTTCTTTATTTTGTTATTTCAAGGGTTGAATTTGAATTTTCCCTTCTGTTTCAATATGTTGATGACTTGTTAGTCGCTTTACCTGCCGGAAGTGTACAGAACACCCTTAACATTTACAATTCTTTCAATCATAAGTTAGTATTTACTGTTGAGGAGGAGACTGACTGTGCTGTTCCGTTTCTGGATACTAGGGTTGTACGCTCAGAAAATAATACAGTCAAACTGGACTGGTATAAGAAAAAATCAAGTTCTGGTAGATATATCCTCTTCCATTCTTATCACCCTATGAAACAGAAACTGAACATCATCAGAGGACTAAAGAACAGAATAGATAAGATTTGCCACCCCTCATTTAGGGAAAAAAATGTAAAAACTGTTGGAAGACATTTTGTTGGACAATTACTATCCTAAAGCTCTAATCAAAAAGAATTTTCAAAGACCCCTCCTTCCAATTAATCCAACTGTCACCACTAATGTCGATATTAAGGTAGGAAAGTTACAATACATTGAAGGCCTTTCCCAGTCCTTGTCTTCTCTTTTTAAAAATACAAACATTAAAATTGCCAACTACAACATAAAAAGACTGAATTGTTTTTATACCAAATTTAAAAGATAAAACCGATACTTTACAAAGATCTAATATAATCTATGGCATTCCCTGTCAATGTGGTTTGGTTTGGTCTACGTTGGACAAACTTCACAAAAGCTCTCTAAGAGATTAGCGTTACACAAAAGTGATAGTAAACACAAACCTAACGCAACTAGTTTGAGCTTACACGTAAACAATACAGATCACAGAGTACAATATAACAACAGCTTCATTCTGGATGTTGAGACCAATTATTTCAGAAGAAGTTTCTTGGAAATGTGTTACATAAAAACCTGTAAAAATAATCTCAACCACAAAAAAGACATAGAAGGATTGAGCTCCATGTATACCTATTTGCTAACACAAAACTATACCAAACCAATAAAAAAAGAACGATCTCTATGAAAAAAATTATTTTCTAGTAAAGTTGACGTTTCTGATCTCTTTTTCATTTTTTGCTATTTATTACCAGTTTTCTATATTTTCTTGTTAAAATTACATAATAAAAAATTAAATATGACTAATAATAAATAACGTCCAGTATTAATTTTCGATTTCAAATTTTTAAATTTTTATATTAGCCTATGAATCTCTTGATTATAAAATTAAAGAACTAATATAATTAATAATGAATAACTCGTCAATTTCATCAAATTTAAGTCCCCCCTTTTTTATAAAATTAAAACTAAAAATGGATATCATTAATAATAAATAATTTATCTAAAATTAGCATCTACCGAAAATAATTTACCACATTCCTAACTTTAATCCTTTTTTTTGTCGATCTGATGACGACATAGACTACCAACAATATCCGGCTCGGACTCAAATATCACTAAATAGTTACTAAACTCGACGTCAAAAAATTTTAAAATGGAGTACCGTTTCAACATCATGGTTTCTTGCAGTTGTGTTTCTGTCTTTAAAAGTGTTTTTAACTGATGTTTATTGACAAAGTTTTATTTTCAATATTTGTGTAACTCTCTAAGTGTCTTTTAATCATGTTTTGTGTAATCATGCATACCACCTGGCCAACAAAAATGCAAATTTCATTGTCTTCACCAGAGATGAACAAACTGCTAAATTTTTGTAAGTAATTTCACATTCAGTCGTACAATTTATTTAATCACGTTTTAAAAAACGAACGTTTTAGTTTATTTTCTGTACCTGGTTTGCATTTTTAGAATCCAGAAGAAGCTACCATTAGGCAGCGAAAGCTCGATAATAAAAATAAAAAGCAGATACTAGAGCCTTTAGATCTTTGATTGCTCATCTCTTCTCCTTATAAGGGCGTTTCCCAGCAGTTAAACTTAGGATTGTTTGTTGCCAGTGCCCTGTTACTGTCCTTCCTCTTTCTTATTATAGTTTTTTGAATAATGGGAAACTTCTACAGACGAATATCTGAGACGTTTGGGCCAAATGTGGTAAAAGTATGAAATTGTATGATAATATCAATAGAAAATTGGCATCTCAAAGAAACAGACGAATATTTCTATTAGAATGTCGTCGTACAAAAGTAACACCCCGTTTCCTTGAAGACAATATAAAGAGATTCTGGAGAATTCCACAAACTATATCAAACAATAATATAACCAGACTGGAAAACATAACACAACAGGTAACAACCAATTTCCATAAGTTATGTATTTCTGACACTAATCGGTACATAGAAAGACTCGAGAGATCATTGGATGAGCTATTACAGGACCTTAGGACTCAATTACCATTTCATATTTTTGATGATTTTATTTTTATTCAACATAATAAATACAAATTTTTATTCAATAAAATTAAAAAAAACAACATTAAAAAATTAGAATTTTTAAAAAAGAAATTTCATGAATTTAATATAGGAAAAGACAAGTGGATAAAAAATATTTCTGATGTAGAAATACCACCTAATGTAAAAGGGTTTCTAGCCCTTGGTCCCAAGTTCAGTCTCCCTATATCTAACAAAGATATTAACATGTTTAGTCTACTGTCTGAGGTAGAAGAATTAATTTACTATGTCCCCCCACAAAAACAAGACTACATTGGTGCAAGGGCTGTAAACCTAATTACTAACTATGTAATATCACATAAAGACAAAACTTCTATCACTCATAAATTAGAGAAGGAAACAAAAATTTTCTTAAAAAAACATCCCGATTTACTGATCACTAGGTCTGATAAAGGCAATGTTACTGTTGCTATGTCAAAAGCTTCCTATCTTGAGAAATCACACTCCCTACTTCAAGATGAGAGTACTTATGAAATAATACATCACGATCCCACATCAAGAATATAAATTAAATGCAATAAATTAATTAAATCATTAAAAGATAGTAAGTTTTTAGATGAAGCAACTGCTCGCACATTGACAACTTATAATGGGATTTGTCCCAAATATTATGGTCTACCAAAAATACATAAACCAGATATACCTCTAAGACCAATAGTTTCCTGTGTAGGAGCATCTACACAACCACTTGCCAAATATATAGCCTCTATTTTAGAAACAGCTTTTTCAACTTTTAATAAATTCAGAATTAAAAATACCTTCGAATTTGCAGAGAAGATTAATGGCTTTATTTTGCCAGAGGGTTTTGTACTTGCTTCGTTCGATGTAGTTTCACTATTTACTAACATTTCTCTAGACCTTATTATATCAATATTAAATGAACATTTCACATCAATAGAAGAAATATGTAATATTCCTAAAGAACAGTTCCTACTAATCATTACTTTTTTATATGAAAATACATTTTTCTCCTTCAATAGTACATTCTACAGACAAAAAATTGGCGTCCCAATGGGAAGTGCTATTTCACCAATCCTGGCCGAAATTGTTATGAATAAACTTCTTTATTTTGTTATTTCAAGGGTTGAATTTGAATTTCCCCTTCTGTTTCAATATGTTGATAACTTGTTAGTCGCTTTACCTGCCGGAAGTGTACAGAACACCCTTAACATTTACAATTCTTTCAATCATAAGTTAGTATTTACTGTTGAGGAGGAGACTGACTGTGCTGTTCCGTTTCTGGATACTAGGGTTGTACGCTCAGAAAATAATACAGTCAAACTGGACTGGTATAAGAAAAAAATCAAGTTCTGGTAGATATATCCCCTTCCATTCTTATCACCCTATGAAACAGAAACTGAACATCATCAGAGGACTAAAGAACAGAATAGATAAGATTTGCCACCCCTCATTTAGGGAAAAAAATGTAAAACTGTTGGAAGACATTTTGTTGGACAATTACTATCCTAAAGCTCTAATCAAAAAGAATTTTCAAAGACCCCCTCCTTCCAATTAATCCAACTGTCACCACTAATGTCGATATTAAGGTAGGAAAGTTACAATACATTGAAGGCCTTTCCCAGTCCTTGTCTTCTCTTTTTAAAAATACAAACATTAAAATTGCCAACTACAACATAAAAAGACTGAATTGTTTTTATACCAATTTAAAAGATAAAACCGATACTTTACAAAGATCTAATATAATCTATGGCATTCCTGTCAATGTGGTTTGGTCTACGTTGGACAAACTTCACAAAAGCTCTCTAAGAGATTAGCGTTACACAAAAGTGATAGTAAACACAAACCTAACGCAACTAGTTTGAGCTTACACGTAATAATACAGATCACAGAGTACAATATAACAACAGCTTCATTCTGGATGTTGAGACCAATTATTTCAGAAGAAGTTTCTTGGAAATGTGTTACATAAAAACCTGTAAAAATAATCTCAACCACAAAAAAGACATAGAAGGATTGAGCTCCATGTATACCTATTTGCTAACACAAAACTATACCAAACCAATAAAAAAGAACGATCTCTATGAAAAAATTATTTTCTAGTAAAGTTGACGTTTCTGATCTCTTTGTCATTTTTTGCTATTTATTTACCAGTTTTCTATATTTTCTTGTTAAAATTACATAATAAAAAATTAAATATGACTAATAATAAATAACGTCCAGTATTAATTTTCGATTTCAAATTTTTAAATTTTTATATTAGCCTATGAATCTCTTGATTATAAAATTAAAGAACTAATATAATTAATAATGAATAACTCGTCAATTTCATCAAATTTAAGTCCCCCCTTTTTTATAAAATTAAAACTAACAAATGGATATCATTAATAATAAATAATTTATCTAAAATTAGCATCTACCGAAAATAATTTACCACATTCCTAACTTTAATCCTTTTTTTTGTCGACCTGATGACGACATAGACTACCAACAATATCCGGCTCGGACTCAAATATCACTAAATAGTTACTAAACTCGACGTCAAAAAATTTTAAAATGGAGTACCGTTTCAACATCATGGTTTCTTGCAGTTGTGTTTCTGTCTTTAAAAGTGTTTTTAACTGATGTTTATTGACAAAGTTTTATTTTCAATATTTGTGTAACTCTCTAAGTGTCTTTTAATCATGTTTTGTGTAATCATGCATACCACCTGGCCAACAAAAATGCAAATTTCATTGTCTTCACCAGAGATGAACTAACTGCTAAATTTTTGTAAGTAATTTCACATTCAGTCGTACAATTTATTTAATCACGTTTTAAAAAACGAACGTTTTAGTTTATTTTCTGTACCTGGTTTGCATTTTTAGAATCCAGAAGAAGCTACCATTAGGCAGCGAAAGCTCGATAATAAAAATAAAAAGCAGATACTAGAGCCTTTAGATCTTTGATTGCTCATCTCTTCTCCTTATAAGGGCGTTTCCCAGCAGTTAAACTTAGGATTGTTATATATATATATATATATATATATATATATATATATATATATATATATATATATATATATATATATCGGGTGACGCTTAAGTAACGCTATGATTTATTTAATGAATAACTTTTTTCTTTCTGATTTTATTTAACGTTGGCGTTTATTAAAATTTAGAATATAGTTTGGAAATATGTTCACATTATGTTTTGAAGATATCTTTCAAATGGTGCCCAATGTTTGCTTCGACCTGACGTGCTCTTTCCAGAGCATTTCCCATAACTTTGCTTAAAATTTCAGGTCCCAGCGCCCTCACTTCTTCTCGGATATTCGCCTTAAGCTGTTGGATGGTTCTTGGCTTATTGGCATATAACTTACTCTTTAGGTAACCCCAAAGAAAAAAAATCGGGAGCCATTAAATCGGGCGAACGCGGTGGCCAGTTAAAATCAGAAAAACGCGATATTATTCGATCGGCAAAAAATTTCGCACAGGAGAGCCATAGTTGGACGAGCTGTGTGAGCTGTGGCCCCATCTTGTTGGAACCACAATTCTCAATTGTTCTCTACCTCGGGCCTTAAAAATTTTCAATCATTGCCCGGTATTGAATGCCATTCACTTTAACCGCAACTTGTTCGTCGTTTTCGAAAAAAATATGGTCCAATGATCTTTTCTGAAGTTATTCCACACCATACTATGCATTTAACTGGGTGCATTTGATCTTCAACAATTATTCTTGGATTTTGGGTGCCCCATATTCTGCAATTTTGTTTATTCACGTGACCATTGAGGTGGAAATGGGCCTCATCGCTCATTATGAGTTTGTGAATAAACTCGTTGTTTTCTAGGCACAAATTCTTGCAAACGGCGACTATATTGAATGCGTCTTTGTGCATCATTTGGTTTTAACTCATCAACCAATTGAATCTTATATGGGAAAAGGTGTAAATTATATAAAATTCTTTGCAAAGACCGCCTAGACCTCACCAACTGCTGAGAACGTCGCCTGGCGGAAGTTTCGGGGTTTTCCTCAATACTTGCTTGCACCCGCGCAATGTTCACATCATTTCGAACAGCACGAGGTCTTCCAGCACCCGGAAGATCACAGACAGCCCCTTGTTGCCGAAAACGCTGAACCAATCCGTAAATTGTTGGAGCGCTAGGTGCATTTCGAACATGAAAGAAATTTCGATATGATCTTTGTGTCTGAATAATCGAATGCTGACTTTCATAATAAAATTGAACAACTTTGGTTCTTTGTTCTGTGCTGAGTCTTTCCATCATAAATTTCCCAAGATTTTCAAAGTTAATTCTGAAAAAAAAAAATAAAAAAATTTATTCACTTATTAAATCATAACGTTGCTTATGCGCCACCCTATATATATATATATATATATATATATATATATATATATATATATATATAAATTTGCATAAGTAGTTTCTATAATTAGTATTTTGCATTTAAATTTTATTATAAAAACAAAAAAGAATTTGTGTTGTGTTTTAAAAATTTCCTTAATTTATTAATTTTAAAGATCTAATGTTAAAATTTCATATTAAATATGAAATTTAATATAAAATTTTTGACTAAAAATATATTATAACCTCAAATACAGAATGTTACTTTCTACTTATTCAAGTAGTACCCTGAAGAATCAATCAGACCTACTGTTAATTTAATTAACGTAGTTAAAAACATAACTGGATTACTTTTTCATTTCAATTATTTCAATTCAATAACAATTTTTAAAGGGTAATTGTTATTTGTTTTAAACAACTAAGATTGCATTTATCGTAGATTAGAAATTCTTTATGGGCAAGGTAATTTCAATATTGATTTACGAGAGCGTAAATTATTTTCCGGTTGAATGACTAGAACAGTGATTGAGTTGCTTTCATGGTAATTTTTGCATATTCCAACGTAACTTGTGCTATGCCAGCTTAACAACAAACTGAATAAAATTTGGAAAGATTGGTACCTAGACATGTTTAACGTTAGCCTATTATACGATACTATAATCATTCTCTCTAGATGCGCCTCTATTTGTGCACGTAAACAAACAAATGTCCCTACAACATTAACACTAGATCTTCTGACTTATGTAACACATGTTTGGAACAACGCACGATGGACTATTGGCTAAGCTACGCTCTTATGGTATGTCTGAAAAGTTCTGTTTGTGGCTGTCATGTTTTCCTCAGAGAGAGTTCTTTACGAGTGGCAGTCGACGGATTTCTTTCTAACGCCTTCACTCTCAACGCCGGTGTGCCCCAAGGCTCCATACTGTCTCCTACTCTCTTTCTCATTTACATTAACGATCTGCTGGAAAAGAGCGGAAACCCAATATACAGCTTTGCAGATGACAGTACGCTCTTTATTCATTCTGAACGCTCGGACATCGGCTACTCAGACGAATATCCGCAGACAGCGGGAAGTCGTTTAACTTAACAAAGACCTGGAAGAAATTCTAACTTGGGGTGGCAGTAACCAAGTAGAATTTAACGTTACAAAAACCGGTGCGACAGTTTTATCTAAAAAAGTTAACGTTGCTGAACCCAACATAGTTATGGCGGGGGCACTCCATTCCTCTAACATCGTCACTCAATTTGTTGGGCGTTAGTTTGGGAGCAAATATATCCTGGCATGAACATGTCGCAGGCATGGCAAGGAGAGCTTCTCAAAAGTTTGAGAATATTATTTCGAACCCAGAAAACTTTACACTCCACAACAACTGTTAATTCTTAACAAAGCTCAAATTCGACCAACTATGGAATACTGCTCCCATGTTTGGGGCTCCGCTTCTAAACATACATTGCATTTGTTGGATCCTATTCAGAGAAGAGCTGTTCGTCTGACTGAATCAAATCATCGAGAAACGGTTGGCGACTTGAGCCTATT
>CM032448.1:47679983-47684983 GCA_019049505.1 Pachyrhynchus sulphureomaculatus
AAAATTTCGATATGATCTTTGTGTCTGAATAATCGAATGCTGACTTTCATAATAAAATTGAACAACTTTGGTTCTTTGTTCTGTGCTGAGTCTTTCCATCAAAAATTTCCCAAGATTTTCAAAGTTAATTCTGAAAAAAAAAAAATAAAAAAATTTATTCACTTTATTAAATCATAACGTTGCTTATGCGCCACCCTATATATATATATATATATATATATATATATATATTATATATATATATATAAATTTGCATAAGTAGTTTCTATTATTAGTATTTTGCATTTAAATTTTATTATAAAAACAAAAAAGAATTTGTGTTGTGTTTTAAAAATTTCCTTAATTTATTAATTTTAAAGATCTAATGTTAAAATTTTCATATTAAATATGAAATTTAATATAAAATTTTTGACTAAAAATATATTATAACCTCAAATACAGAATGTTACTTTCTACTTATTCAAGTAGTACCCTGAAGAATCAATCAGACCTACTGTTAATTTAATTAACGTAGTTAAAAACATAACTGGATTACTTTTTCATTTCAATTATTTCAATTTCAATAACAATTTTTAAAGGGTAAATTGTTATTTGTTTTAAACAACTAAGATTGCATTTATCGTAGATTAGAAAATTCTTTATGGGCAAGGTAATTTCATTATTGATTTACGAGAGCGTAAATTATTTTCCGGTTGAATGACTAGAACAGTGATTGAGTTGCTTTCATGGTAATTTTTGCATATTCCAACGTAACTTGTGCTATGCCAGCTTAACAACAAACTGAATAAAATTTGGAAAGATTGGTACCTAGACATGTTTAACGTTAGCCTATTATACGATACTATAATCATTCTCTCTAGATGCGCCTCTATTTGTGCACGTATAACAAACAAATGTCCCTACAACATTAACACTAGATCTTCTGACTTATGTAACACATGTTTGGAACAACGCACGATGGACTATTGGCTAAGCTACGCTCTTATGGTATGTCTGAAAAGTTCTGTTTGTGGCTGTCATGTTTCCTCAGAGAGAGTTCTTTACGAGTGGCAGTCGACGGATTTCTTTCTAACGCCTTCACTCTCAACGCCGGTGTGCCCCAAGGCTCCATACTGTCTCCTACTCTCTTTCTCATTTACATTAACGATCTGCTGGAAAAGAGCGGAAACCCAATATACAGCTTTGCAGATGACAGTACGCTCTTTATTCATTCTGAACGCTCGGACATCGGCTACTCAGACGAATATCCGCAGACAGCGGGAAGTCGTTTAACTTAACAAAGACCTGGAAGAAATTCTAACTTGGGGTGGCAGTAACCAAGTAGAATTTAACGTTACAAAAACCGGTGCGACAGTTTTATCTAAAAAAGTTAACGTTGCTGAACCCAACATAGTTATGGCGGGGCACTCCATTCCTCTAACATCGTCACTCAATTTGTTGGGCGTTAGTTTGGGAGCAAATATATCCTGGCATGAACATGTCGCAGGCATGGCAAGGAGAGCTTCTCAAAAGTTGAGAATATTATTTCGAACCAGAAAACTTTACACTCCACAACAACTGTTAATTCTTAACAAAGCTCAAATTCGACCAACTATGGAATACTGCTCCCATGTTTGGGGCTCCGCTTCTAAACATACATTGCATTTGTTGGATCCTATTCAGAGAAGAGCTGTTCGTCTGACTGAATCATCGAGAAACGGTTGGCGACTTGAGCCTATTCTACAAGTACTTCCGTATTCGAAGGATGTAGCCCGCTTAATTCCTTCCAGAGTGGTGCATGTTAGAAATACACGTCGTGCTAATACTTCACATCCGTATGAAGTTCAGCTTGTTACTCCTCGTACAACTCTTTTCAAGAAATCTTTTTATATGGAGAACATCAACCCTTTGGAATAATTTGCTCAGGACTGTGTTTCCCACCGAGCACAATTTACATAAAAAAAAAAAAACAAATAGAAAGATAGCTATAAGATCTTCACTTCCACCAGCAGTCGCCAATCTCTTAATGGCCTATTTCAAGATTTCATCTCCAAAGAAGACAGTAGCTATGAAACCGAAGCTATAAAATTCATTAAGCTGACGTATTCGTCATATGTCCTTGCTCAACTTTCTGGACCATCTAAAATCCATTTTTTTAAGTTGTTTAGTTCTCTTAAGAAATGGAGCAAAGCAATCAGCTGTCTTACATAGACGTTCATAAGACCAACGTTTGAATTATATGATATAACACAAATATATATCTGAATGCGAAATCTCACCAACATCTCTCAGAACTGCAGGCCGTGGCAAGGATCTTCGTTTTCAGATCAATCTGTCTTGCCTACAAAGCTAGTAATACTTAGGAATTATATCAAAAACCCTAATTTAACTAATAAACCGACTGTTAAACAAAAAAAAACCAACTGTGGTGTTAGTTTATAGTTAAACTAGCACTACAGTTGATCCTTTTTTGAAGAATAAAATGAAATAGAAATTTTTTAGGACTCTATGATATTAGTATACCCATAGAGCGATCGATTGGGACAAACAACAGGGAAAATATTTTTACTATGTTTAATCAGTACACGTAGTTTACAGAAATCTGGGAAATTACTACCTTTAGGTTAACTAAACAACGTATTCTGGATTTCCAGATAATTAATTTTTAAATGTTGGTCACGTATGCATGTTATTTTTTGAGCGAATCCATTTATTGCTTAGTAGAAAACAAGGGACCAAAATATACCCAAAATACCTCGGGTTATTTTCAGATCTGCGTAATTACAAAAAAATAATATACCTACACAAGCTGTAAAATTTAGTACATCCGCGATAAAAATAGAGGTAAACTATAAATTATAACTCTCATTTCAAATAAAAACACCTCTTGATTCTCGAGGGAAATTAAATTTTCGTGGTTTTTCTCACGTCTTTTTCCACTTATTTTGCAATTATAAGAACAATTCTTTATTAAATAGAAAAACATGGATTTAATTAAATTGTTATCCTAATTAGAGAGTGCACTTGCAGATTTTTTGTTCTTTAGGGACCTAGAGTTTTTGAATCATACTTGTGATGGTGTAACTGTAAATAATCAAGAATACTAGAGTGTTACACGATTTTATTTTACTACCAACGAAAATAAATTAAAGTCAATAATTGATTTTAGGAGTGCCTTATATATACAATGGAAGAAAGATGTAAGTGATATTCATTTGTAAGTAAAGTGACATATAATAAATAAAAAAGCTCAAAAATCACCCGATTTAAGCTTTCTTTTAACCCTAGTTTAGTAACAAAAAAAAACATATGTAAGTGTCAAACTTAAATGAAACGAAGATGATGTCAAAAAAAGACTGAAGTCTGGTTATAGAGGTGAGACACAATCGTCAACCAGAACCGGAGGTCCTTAAAAAAAAGACACTTTTCTTGTCTTGAAGCTCCAAAAGCTTAAGCCCTTCTCAACATAATAAACTTAAAAATCAGTACTGCTCAGTATCGGAGAGACGAAATTTTGTAAAAAATTAGCCCTTTCGTATTGTAGAAATATTATGAACTTAAACCTTAATTAAAAATTGACGACCGGTCAGGAAAAGTTTCTTCACAGAGCATATATATATATATATATATATATATATATATATATATATATATATATATATATATATATATATTTATATATGTGTATATATATATATATATATATATATATATATATATATATATATATATATATATATAATAAATATATATATATATTTATATATGTATATATATATATATATATATATATATATATATATATATATATATATATATATATATGTGAATAATGAAATCTATATTGATGATAATAATATAAAGCAATTAAAAATATACAGGGAGAAATGAAAACTAAAAATTTTTACAAAATGTTGTATTCCTTAGCAAACCCTAAGCTACAGAAGAAGAAATGAAATCAGCCTTATTGGATAGAAAAAAAAAACCGAGCTCCCAGAGAAGATGGAATCGATAGAGAAATAATACAAGTAGGAGGAGTTGCCACAATAAAATATATGAAACTTCTTCTGAATAAATGCTTACTGAGTAGCACGATTCCCGACAATTAGTTAATTGCCAGGTTATTCTTCTATACAAAAAAGGAGATAAACAAAATATAGACAACTGTCACCCAGTAAGTCTCTTTCTACACCCATTTAGTTTACTCACAAAAATAGTAGCCCACAGACTCACAAATAAATTCGATGACTACCAACCACCGGAACAAACGGGATTTCGAGAAGGATACAAGCAGCAGATACAAAATATCCAAATCTGAATTTAAAAATGCAAGGAGAATAATATTTCAGTTAATTTAGTTTTATCGACTCGGTATAGCTATGGGCCATATTTCGGGCTATGAATAATGCTAGAATGGATTCAATATATATATTATATATATATATATATATATATATATATATATATATATATATATATATATATATATAGTACAGTGGCGTGCAAAAGTTTCCGGCCAGTGACATTTCGTACTCTAATTTACTAAAAAAAAAAGACTAATGATTTTTAATCATTATGAGATGTGAGTATGAGATATAGGAAACAAAATAATCTAGGAATATTATTTATGTTTGTGAATATATTTATTATTATTCTTATATTTATATGTGCAAAAGTTTTCGGCCACTTTGTACTACGAGAAAAATTATTAGTCCATATGCCCTATAATAGACTTAAATTATATTTTTATGTTAATATTTTGTAGCGATACCCTTTACAGCGATAACAGCCGCACAACGATGTGGCATTGACTCAATTAATCGATTAATACAAGCAAGTGAAATTTTATCCCATTCTTCCTTCAATGATTTGAATAATGCAGCTTTATTTGAATATGTATGACGATCTAGCGTTTCCTATAAGTGTTCTATTGGGTCCGGTGATTGAGATGGCCAGCTTAAAACTCTCACATTTGAAGCAGAAAACCACTCTTTTAACAACTTGGATGTATGTTTGGGGTC
>CM032448.1:47689983-47698692 GCA_019049505.1 Pachyrhynchus sulphureomaculatus
TTCATTCGATAATTATCATACCGACAAACCGATAAAAATGAGTGAATGTTTTTCGTGGTCTAGGAATCCTAAAATGTGAAAAAAAGCAAAAATCTCTAGTATGTACACTAAAATAGTTTTTACGAGTTATTTCATAAAAAACCATTTGCTTTTTGACTAGGTATATTTAATTTCAATTCGCTAAAATTATTTTTTCGCCTTTATGACCATTTTGTTTTTTCAGAACAGTTGGAATGTAAGGCGGTGACATATATTTCATATTTTTATTATTATTATTTTTGTCATAAATTAAGTCGTTGTTATAGTATATGTAATTTTTATTTCTGAAAATGTTATTTATCAGAACAATTGTTGAGGTTTTGGCCAGGCTTGCTTTATACGAGGATGGATTAAAAAGTTCGCGGCCTAGTCAAGAAAACAAAATAAAATACGTACAAAAATATTTTTATTTTTCGACGTAATCTCCACCTAGCTCTATGTACTTCTTCCACTTGCTTTCCAAAGCTTCCACGCCTATTTGAAAAAAAGATTCCTCAAGGTCTTCAAAATACTGGTTAACTGCAGCTTCGACTTCTTCGTTTGATGAAAATTTCTGGCCACCGAGGTGTTTCACCATATTGATACCTATAGCATCCCTAAAAAAACTGACGCCATTACTTTTCCAGCCGACAGAATTGCCTTCGCTTTCTTTGGAGTCGGTTCACCAGATTTTTTTCCACTGCTTGGATTGTTATTTTGACTCTGGAGTATAGTGGTGAACCCAGGTTTCATCCCTTGTCACAAACCTGTTAAGAAAATCTTGCAGATCAGCCCCAAACATCTCCAACCAGTCGCGAGAAATCGTGAGTCGAATTCGTTTTTGTTCAACTGAAAGCAATCTGAGGACCTGCCTAGCAGAAACCTTAGAAAATCCGAGTTCGTTGGCAAAGTTGTTTTGTGTTCATTCATACGAGATGCCTGTAGTGTCTGCAATCTCCCTGATAGTTAATCTACGGTCTTTCAGTATGAGATCACACACTTTGCCGATGTTTTCTTCAGTCGTAGACATCGTGGGCCGGCCTGAGCGAGGCTCATCTTCGATGCTCTCTCGTTCACGTTTAAATTCTGCAACCAGTTTTTTCACAGTGGTAGATGACGGAGCAGATTCCCGTAGTGTTCTCATATCATCGTCGATCTCCTTTGGTGTCAATCTTTTTTTAAACAGGCACTTGATGACTGCACGTTGTTCAGTTTTTTCCATTTTGCCAAAAACGCTACACTTGGTCTCACTAAAACTCGTTCTAACCTATAAACCACAAATTCTACAGCAACAAAATTTTACACTGCGACAACCAAAGAAAGTATGAACTTATTGAGGGTACTAAAATAAAAATATTATAATTATTTTTTGGTGAGGCCGCGAACTTTTCAGTTAATCCTCGTAAATTGCTCTTGTACGGAATTCCATGTCAGATAATTTAGTTCTGCGATTTATTATTCCTATAATTACCGGTTATTTTAGTTTAAAGATTTTGACAAGCAAAATGCAAGCACCTAAACGACCATATCTCTTTGGGAGAAAATTATATTATTTGGTGCTCCTTGCTAAAGCATTGGATTCGTGATAAAATCACTTACCGAGACTTTTGCGTTTCTTTGTGTTTCATCGTCAATTTTATCCACGAAAAACGTAGTCCCGCATTCCTCTCGGTCTGTCTGCCGATTGGCATTATCACTCTTGAATGAAATATTGTCATTCAATTTGGTACATATACTCGTATAACATCTAAAGTAGTAATGGAGCTTATAGTTTTTAGAGCAACATCGCTATAGGAGAAGAGGGTGATAGGAGGGGTCAGGGAATTTTATATATTTTCTATATAATTATGTAGATATAGATGTAGATTTTTGTATCCGCTAATGAACAAATTCTAAAAATTTGTGGTCTAACACATAAGAGATAAAAGGAGTGTTAAAAGGGTTGCTTTGTATATATCGTGTTATACGTCCTTTTCAGGATTCTTTGAGGCTACGAATCTGAAAATTCTGTCATTTTTTCAATAATCTTAATTATTTATCGTAAAAGGAACAAAAAGGTAAGGAATCGAGTTAGAGGGGTTGCTTTGCATATACGAGTATTGTATGTGTATATGGTACATGCTTTTCAGGGTTTTGCGAGTCAGGTCATCTAAAAAATTCTGTCACTGTTTTCATTATATTGACGTCCTCCTTCTCCTCATTCCTGCTACTCCGTGTGAGTAGAGTGACATTATGGAGCAACGGCATGTATTGTGTCTCTCAAAGTGTCCCTGCCCTTAGCAGCTGCGTAAGCCTCGTGCAAACTGTGTCCTATCAAGGCAATTTGATCCACCCATCGATGGAGATTTCCCTCAAGGCCATTTCTCATTCGCTTCGCCTTGAACAGTCAGCCTTTCCAGGCCATCAGCCCTTCTAGATATGAGGCCGAAGTACCTCATATGGGGTTGATTTATTGATGCAGACAATCTCGTTTCGATATTCAGTTCTTCAGAGATTGAAGCTTTTGTTCCATGAGCCGTATACGGGATTCGCAGCACTCGCCTGTAGTACCACATTTCCAAGGCGTCTAGTTTCTGTCGTATTACCAATTTTAGGTTCCAAGTCTTCGAGGCGTAAGTGGCAATGGGGAAGATTAGGGCTTTTAAGAGTCTTAACTTGTTGTGGAGTGAAATGCCTGTATATTTCCATATTTTGTTAAGTTTTATCATCGAGTTATGGGCTATGGATAGTACTCTCTTAATTTCTACATCAAATCCTTCTTTATTTGTGACTAGGGAGCGAAGATATATGAACTCGTCGACGACTTCAATACCTGCCATTTCCGTGGTGTTTCGATCGATGGTCTTTATTTTATTTTTTTTTGTTAAGTTTAAATCCATGTCTTTTGCTGACCAGCTCTGGCTTTGGATTTCATTTCGTTCACGGTGGATGTGACTATCAAAGTATCATCCGCGTATTTTAAATTTATTATTTGTTTACCTCCCATAGTTATGCCTCCTTTCCAATCCTCCCAAACCTCCCTCGTTATAGATTAGCCATTGATATTAGTCCTAGACTAGCTATTAGCATTGTAGATAGCAGAGTAGATTAGTTCTGTTTGTAGCTCTCATGTTTCCTCAGAGAGCGTTCTTTACAAGTGGCGTTCGAAGGATTTCTTTCTCACACCTTCATTATCGACACCAGTGTGCCCCAAGGCTCCATTCTGTCTCCTACTCTCTTTTTCATTTACATTAACAATCTGCTGGAAAAGACCGGGAATCCAATCTACAACTTTGCAGATGACAGTACGCTTATCTCTTCATTCACTTTGAACCTTCGAACATCGGCTACTCAGGCGAATATCTGCACACAGCAGGAGGTCGTTCAACTTAATAAAGACCTGGAAGAAAGTCTATCTTGGGGTGACAGTAACCAAGTGGAATTTAACGCTGCAAAAACCCAGACGGCAATTTTTTCTAAAAAAGTTCACGTTGCTAAATCCGACATAGTCATGTCGGGGCACTCCATTCTCCTAGCATCGTCTTTCAATTTCTTGGGCGTTAATTTGGGAGCAAATATGTCCTGGCATGAACATGTTGCATTTATAGCAAGGAGAGCTTCTCAAAAGTTGGGAATATTATTTCGAACTAGAAAGTTTTGCACTCCTCAACAACTGTTAATTCTTTACAAAGCTCAAATTCGAGCAACTAAATACTGCACCCATGTTTGGGGCTCCGCTCCCAAATACACACTGCATTTTTTGGATTCTGTTCAGAGAAGAGCTGTTCGTCTGATTGGAGACCCGGAACTGACCACCAGCCTGGATTCACTGGAACATCCAAGAACGGTTGACAGTATGTTCTATAAGTATTTCCATGGAAAGTGTTCGAAGGATGTAGCCCGCTCAATTCCTCCCAGAGCAGTGCATGTTAGAAATACACGTCGCGCTAATACTTCACATCCGTATGAGGTTCAGCTTGTTACTCCGCCTACAAGGCTTTTCAAGCAGTCTTTTATATGGAGAACATCATCCCTTTGGAATAATTTGCCCAGGGCTATGTTTCCCACCGAGTACAATTTGCAGCGATTCATAAACAGCCTGAATCGCTTTTTCCCTACACATGCCGCTCGTGGAGCGCTTTAGGGACTTCCCGTAGCACGTGTGCTAGACCCATAAAAAAAGCCATATATATATTGAAAAGCAGATGGGAGATGATGCAGCCCTGGCATACTCCAGCTTCTAATTTGAATGGGTCTGAGATGGTGCTAATTTTGACTTTTCCCTTCCTGTTTTCGTATGGATGGCGGGTCTCCTTGTTCCATTTAACACAGTCGAATGTCTTACTGTAATCCACAAGTACAGATGAGTCGTGACATTGAATGAATAAGTTTTCTCGATGATTTAATATTTGCTCCCTCATGCCTCTACCGAGTATAGGACCTAATTGTTCTTCGTGGATTTCTGGGAGAAGGAAACATTTAAGGTGACTGTTGATAATATGTAGCAGGACTGTTGTTCTATAATTATTACAATCAATGACCGTTCTTCAAAAGTGGTATGGACAGTGATTCGCACCCACTCCTTGGGTTATTTGTCATTCTCCCACACTAAAGAGAGAACTTGTGGATAATGTCAGTACCTAGCTCTCTCATTGCTTTTATGATTTCAGCCGTGATTTTATTAGCGCTAGGTGTTTTAAAATTTATGAAATATAAGATATAAGAAGAATATTGATTTATTTACTGTCAAATAAATAGGAGGTTAATCAAGTAGGGAGAATGTTAAAGTAGTTGCTTGTTATATGTCCTCTTTAGAATTTCAGAAGTCGAATAACTTGAAAATATTGTTATTTTTTTCATTATTCTTAACGTTATTTAAAACAGTATGTAAAGAGAAATGGCACATTTCCGTTGCAAATATCTGTTAAGCCCTTCTTCTCAACTTTTGGATCCTTGGATCGGGTCTTCGCTTAACTGATGGCTTGTGTCTACATACGGTACACAGGCAACAACCATCCACCCCAATACTCTCCCCTCAAATAGACACTCAAATCCATGGGAAATATCCACATTGGAAGCCTCCTTTAGTCAGTAGCCCGTATCTCCATACGGCGCATATAGAATGTCAACTATTCAGTCACAATATTGCTAACTGAAACAGATCCTTAAACACGGTGGTGTACGATATGCTGCTTAGGTCTGTTGTTGATGGGAGCAGTTTGTCGAGGCAGTCAGGAATAGGCCTACTTTTGTGTGATGAGCTGTATTGAGTGAGTTTTATAACCTCTGTAGAGATTGTCTTTTCACGCACTTAGTACTCTCGAACGGTACTTTAAGCGGTGATGTATTTCTAATGTACTAACTAACTAATATGAATGAGAATAATTCCAGGAGATGCTTCAAATTAAACTACATATTTTAATACGGTGTTATTAATTACTAATAATTCAAAAAGAAAGAAGAAGGGCGATGACTTGAAAAAATTATATTTTAGTAACTTTGTTACCTCATGCTTCATAAAAAAAAATTTGTTCTAAATTACAGAGGCCAACGGTGAAAAAACTTTTTTCATAATTTTAGCTGATTCCTATGTTTTTTGGTGTGCTGAGTCCGAAAATAATAATAAAAAAGTCGTTTCACAATCACCCACCAATTTTTCACATTTTAATATCAAAAATGTGAAAAGTTTATTTTTTATCATTCGAATGTTATTAGGTTGGCAATAAAATCAGAATTTTTTAAGGTTGGCAATAAAATCAAATGTTATTAGGTTGGCAGTTCCAATAAATGTCACAGCTGTTTGTTTCCTTCTAGTTAATATAACCTCGAATTGCAGTGTTTAAACTCAAAATATGGCTAATCATGGTTGTAAAAACTCTCCCAACACTTTTTGTTCTATATGTGGTGAGTTTGTAGTTAAAAAACATCAAAGAAACATTCCTGTCTCTGTAAAAAAAGTATACTTTGCATATTTTGTTGTAGAAATCAGTAATCAAGAAAAATGTTGGCTCCTCACAAAGTATGTTATGTTTGTGTCGAAAATCTTAGGAAATGGTATAAGAAAGAAAAAAAAACTTTTAGATTGGCAGTACCCATGGTATGGAGAGAGCAAGAAAATCATTCAAATGATTGTTATTTTTGCAGCGTTAATGTTTCTGGATCAAAAATAAGAAAGTAATTGTCTATCCTAACTTTCAGCTAATGAGCAGTAGGACATGGACCGGGAATTCCTGTCC
The DNA here is from genome assembly GCA_019049505.1 of Pachyrhynchus sulphureomaculatus. Lineage (NCBI taxonomy): Eukaryota > Metazoa > Arthropoda > Insecta > Coleoptera > Curculionidae > Pachyrhynchus > Pachyrhynchus sulphureomaculatus. The sequence goes on from CM032448.1 coordinate 47,696,217, forward strand.
TTGAGCCACCTCAGTCTATTGATGACGTTTTACGGTTCAGTCCCGAATTTAATGAAAGTCGATGATGAGTTTCAATGTTCTCTAGAAAATTTAAAACCACAGTTGTTTACACAAGCTGAGTTAAATGATTTAGTGAGAGATTTGGGGTTGACTAAGGAAAAAGCAGAATTGCTTGGTTCTAGACCGAAAGAACATTTATTAGAATCTGGAACATCTATTTATTTTTTTTTTTTAATTTTTTATTTAATTTAATTATTTATAATTTAATTATTTAATTTTCCCTATTTTGAAATTTAATCGATGTCATATTGTGAGAAAACTATGGGTGGAACAAAAAAACTGATACCAGATACGTTTCAGTACCCAAAAATATATAATACTTAGATGTGTTGTTGGTTTAAAAAGTTTCTACAAATATTTTTTTTGTTGGCCTCTGTTATTAGTCGAACCGTAAATTATTAGTACCTTAACAAATTTTTACTAATAACCCTATATACTCCTAGATGTAATGTATGAACTAACAATCAACAACTTAAAATGATATCTTTGATTGTGTTAGCCGATACTTGTTGGAAATTCATGATAAAATTATATAAAAACAACACTATATTTTAATTTCCAATATGTTTAAAGTCACGTGACAATTGTTTCACCATACAATGGCTTCTTCAGAAGTAAATAATACTGAAATTGCTTACAGATCAACAAATATTGAATTTGATATCTTCGATAGGAAAGTCAGAGAACAAGTAAATTCTATAATTGCCAAAAAATTCACTACACAAAACAAAAAACTTCAAACTCTCAGAACAACCAACAAACGAAAAATCCCGACAATAGAGCCAGAAACCAAACACTTTACGGACCATACATTTCACAAGAGATTTGTTAATCTTACTAACTCAACATTCACCGAAGAGGAATCAGGACTACTTGAAAAAGGATTACAGTACAATTTAAAACCTAAGGATACCCAAAAATCAAGAGAAATCCTCGGAGTTGAATGTGAATTAGCGTTATCTAATGAAGACCCACATTTTAAATACATAAGATAAGATTAATACAACAAGATTAAAAAAGAATTATTTGAACAACCACAACCAAGACAAGCCAGAGAACAGAAAAACAGCAGTATCGATCAAAACCAAAGCCAAAGAAAACAACATAATATTCACTAGAGCTGATAAGGGTAAGTCTGTGGTAGCTATTTCTAGAGAACAATATATATTTAAAACTCTTTCTTTTCTGAACACAGACAAATTGCAAGTATTAAATAATGACCCAACAAAAGTCTACCAAAAATTAATAAAATCTACTTTAAAAGATCTCACAATTTTCAATGATTTTGAAAAAAGCACTTTAACAATAATGAACCCACAGGCTCCAAAATTATATTCCCTAATTAAATTACATAAACAGGATTTCCCTATTAGACCAGTTGTATCGTTGTTACTGCCCCATCAATCAAACTATCCCAAAAACTCATCCCTTTACTACGACAACATTGCAAATTTAAACCGAAATGTAGTATAGCCAATACCTATGAACTAATCGATAAAATTAAAAGTATCAACTTACCGGAAAATTATAGAATTATCTCATTTGATGTACAAAACTTATTTCCTAGTATCCCACCATATGAAGTCATAGAATTTAGTAGATAAGCTCTTAATTAAAAATAAAGTAAACGAAATTATTAAACGGGATATTTTAGATTTACTTACGACGTGCTTGGATCAAAACTATTTTGAATTCAAACGACAACTTTTATACATTTAAAGAAGGTCTAATAATGGGTAATCCTTTAAGTCCGTTACTAGTGGAAATTTCATGGATCATTTAGAACTAAAAATTCATCAAAACGCGATAAGCAAAAATATGGTTTACTGGTATAGATATGTTGACGATATCATTTCCTGTTTCACGGGAACAGATAGACAACTAACAATCTTCCTTAACTTCCTAAATAATTTGCATCCTAATATTAAATTTACCATAGAATTAGAAACCAATAACTCTATAAATTTCTTAGACATATCTATATCAAAAGTGAACAATAAACACGATTTCTCTATTTTTCACAAACCTTCACATACTGACAGTCATACACAATAGCTCATCCCACCTGTATCCTCACAAAATGGCAGCTTTTAACTCTTTCATACATAGATTGTTACATATCCCTATGACTAAAACTAATTTTAACAAAGAATTCAACATAATCAAACAAATAGCAATTAATAATGGATATGACCCCAACATTATAGATAATATCTTGAATAAAAAATCCTTTAAACAAGCAATCTCTCTAATTTATCCCACAATTAATGACAAAAAAAAAGGAAAATTTAGTACACTCACATACACAGGGAAAATAACTAGAACAATTTCCAAACATTTAATAAAAAGGAACAATAAAATAGCATTCAAAACCAGTAATTCCTTGGGAGTGTAATTTTGAATAACAAAACCAAAT
>CM032448.1:47703792-47714856 GCA_019049505.1 Pachyrhynchus sulphureomaculatus
TACATATTTTGGTTGGTATAAAAATTTTGAATAAATATATTAATTTTCAAACCGTAAGCCATTAGGATCTTTAATTAAGCTAATAACAATTTTAGTTTTGCCACATTCCTGATGGTCCAACCTTCTTTTCTTATTATATTTAAATAATTTTTCACGTTTCCTAGAAATGTTTACATGATCTATAAATATTATAGAAAAAGGTTGTTTTTCGATTTTATTATATATATATATATATATATATATATATATATATATATATATATATATATATATATATATATATATATATATATATATATATATATATATATATATATATATATATATATATATATATATATATATATATATATATATATATATATATATATATATATATATATATACATATATACATATATATATATATATATATATATATATATATATATATATATATATATATACATACATTTATATATACATACATATTATATATAATATATTTCTACAGTAACACTATAGCAGTCACTGGAGGTAAATCTTCGTAATATAAATAATGTGTAAATCATATCATTAAAAATATGTTTACAGAACACCTAAAAGAGGTCCGTGGTCTTCCAACTACTTTAATAAATAAATTAGCATTTAAATTACATGTGGCAGGTTACAAGTTTTGTGAACCTGGAAAAAAATTAGAAAAAAAAGACTTATTAGAAGTGATAAAGGAACAAATATTGAATGATGCGTGTAAATAGTATGGCAGGACTGCTCCCAATCAAATGATATGAAAAAGAAGATACTCTGCTGATAGTTGTTATCTGAAAAAGCTTTGGCCAGAGAAAAAAATAGCTGCTCTGGGTATTTATTATAGATTAAAAACCTATATTCCTATAATATATGTAAATATTCATGACTATTCAGTTAGGATATTTACGTATATTTGAGTCATCAAAGAAAAGTTCGACTTTCGAAAAAGCATCATTTCTAAGAGAATTGGGAAACTCTAAGTTAAAATAATTAAGTTGTCATTGAAAAAGACTTATATCAGCTCTTAACGTTTGTGTAAGAAACTGAAATTGTTAGAATTTTTTTTAAAACATTGTACTGCTCCATTTTATTTCAATGAGTTCAATAGTTGTTCATTACTTTAATTGTGCACTAGCTCATAAAGCAAATCTTCAGAAACGAACGGTAATTATGATTTGATTGAATGAGTTTACTTTTAGACACAAATATCGTCTAAATACAGGGTGGCCCAAATTGGACACTTTTATCTAAAGAAGATAGACGAAAAACTGATGTCGATGTCCGAGGCTCAATTTTTTTAATAAATCCAATGGTGAAAACTGCATATCGAATCTCATACCGCTTCAGATATACAGGACAAAAATATGCATTCTGGAAAAAAGTTTGTAATTCTTTTCCTATTGAAAATTTTTGATTTCTGTAAAGACATTCTTAAAGCACTTTTTCATGTGGATTTCAACAGTGTAAGTTACATTTTTTTACAACTAATATTTTAACAGTTATTAACGCAAAAATATATTTTTTAAATTAGATACCCTATATATTTTTTGTTATCCGAATAGAGCTTTAAATTACCATTCTAAAAATATAGCACACTTTATATTTTGCTTAAATCTACTTCAAAATATAAAAGTTTTCAGTTTTTACGCGAGTTTTAAATGCGCATTTTGTGAAGTAGGCTTTGGACGGAGCAGTCATATGGTTTAATTCAATTGTTTACTCGTAGTTGTCAAATTTTACTTCAGGATCAATTATTGAATTGTCAAATAAATCGCAATGAAGTTTGAAAATTAAGAAAAATGGTATACGATAGTGTGTTTCATACAAACCGGAGAAAATTCGGAAGCGGCAAGTAATTTGTTGTTGTACTTTGGAGAAGTACAAATTCAGGCCACATAGGACAAGAAAAGTTCATTCCCTTAGAGACGGAGATTTTCAACGGCGTATGGATTTTTGCCAGTGGTTTCTGGAGAATTGTAACCATGTTCCGAATTTTTCATTAAATTGCATTTTGCAACCACCGCAGCATTGGTATGAGAGCTAGAACTCTGAGTCTCAATTAGGGCTAACAACTTGAAGAAGGAACAAGACTCAGTCGAAGAAGAAGAAGAAGAAGAAGAAGAAGAAGAAGAAGAAGAGAAGAAAAGAAGAAGAAGAAGAAGAAGAAGAAGAAGAAGAAGAAGAAAAGAAGAAGAAGAAGAAGAAAGAAGAAGAAGAAGAAGAAGAAGAAGAAGAAGAAGAAGAAGAAGAAGAAGAAGAAGAAGAAGAAGAAGAAGAAGAAGAAGAAGAAGAAGAAGAAGAAGAAGAAGAAGAAGAAGAAGAAGAAGAAGAAGAAGAAGAAGAAGAAGAAGAAGAAGAAGAAGAAGAAAGAAGAAGAAGAAGAAGAAGAAGAAGAAGAAGAAGAAGAAGAAGAAGAAGAAGAAGAAGAAGAAGAAGAAGAAGAAGAAAGAAGAAAGAAGAAGAAGAAGAAGAAGAAGAAGAAGAAGAAGAAGAAGAAGAAGAAGAAAGAAGAAGAAGAAGAAGAAGAAGAAGAAGAAGAAGAAGAAGAAGAAGAAGAAGAAGAAGAAGAAGAAGAAGAAGAAGAAGAAGAAGCAGAAGCAGCAGCAGCAGCAGCTATTACAATGGATGCTTCCTCAATAGAAAAGGTGAATTGTGATCCCAGGAAAAATTCTATCATTCTGAAAAGAATTCTGTGATCCGTACCAAGAACCCTATAAAGAGAAACCACACTTTCATAGCAGGCGAAAATATTTTCTTTTTCAGTTGTAAAAATATTACCACTTAATCAAGCCATTTCTAAAAAATACGAATAAAACAAAAATTTTAAAAATTGTTCATCGCATTTTGATCTCCACGGTTCCTCATTCTCCCAGAATCTAATTTAACTAAATGCACATACTACTAGACTAACAAAAGGGAATAACTAAAATTAATAGTGCTGAATAAAGTGACTTTTTAAATAGGGTTGTTCCCTGGTCAGCAGAATCTACTGTCTGTCAATGATCTCTGGGGATATACTAAGAAGCACTTGAAAGAATCAATTTTCTTACAGCAGGTAGAAATTAAATTCGTAATTCGTCATATTCTTGTAAGCCCATAACCAACTGTCGAACACTCAAAATTCAAAAATGCCAAATATTCCCCACTCCACTACTTTTGTTCGAGTCAAATCACCGCTATACGTTGTTCGTTTACAGCGACGTTATATCTCCAAAAGTTTGAACCAGCTACAACTGCAGATCATTATTAAAAGAGACAGATTACATAATCACTAAAAATTTAATTCAGCTCATTTAGATATTACGGGAAATTTTTATCGTAACATTATTTAAAATGATCTTGTTAAATTTGCATGAATACATATTAAAAATATATATATACATATAAAATATACCGTTTATAATAACTTGAAAATTAAACAGATAGCTCTAAATTTAAGTCAAACTTCGACATTCGTCTAGGGAACGGCTAACAACTTTCGTTAAAGTTGCTCTTTCAGTGCTGTAAAGTAAATTACATTAGGACTTCAGGGATATTCTCGTGAATCTCGTGAACCTTTATAATATGATGTCTGGTTTTATTATACGACTTTAAGGGATTAAATTGTACATTTAATAAGCAACTTAATTGTAGTTTAAAGTGACAAGGAGTTTAATGAAACAGTTTTATTTTATTGGCATTATACAAGGTGTTCCTAAATACGACGCTAATGTTTCAGGAAACCATAGTAGTGATAAAATTAAAAAAAAAACTACTTAGTTCACGAGATATTTTAAGGCTGACATAACGAAAGAAGCTAGCCTAGCTTTATAAATTATAGGATTGGGTCCGGTGTAATGCACAAACTTGCTTTAAAATTTACCAATTTTGGAGAAGTCAAATATATCATTGTATTCGCTAGTTAGCTTACCTTACTATAGCTTATTTTTAGAGTTAACAGTCATTGGCACTGTAACATAGAAGGACACTAATTCGCATTTATTATTTATTTACTAAGCGTATGGCAGCAAATATTACAATATTAGGGATACATAAAGTCCAAGTCTTCTAGTCAGTTGGTCCTGAGAAGGTCCATTTGCATTAATATTCTGATCAGCCATTGCAATATTGATTGTCTGGTCGCCAGTATTAGCTAGTTTATTTATGTTTTTCAGATGATATATATATATATATATATATATATATATATATATATATATATATATATATATATATATATATATATATATATATATATATATTAGGGTGACCTCAAAAAATCAATGTCGGAATTTTGTTCGTCTGGACCCCACAAAACGATTCCCCTTTCCAGATATTGAGATAGCCGAAATTTGAGATCGATTAAACGACGTTAACCCGTGCCGCTCGTCGCTCAAAATTTGAAAAAATCCAAATTTTTGGCCAAAAAGCTGACATATGGAGCCATAACTCCAGAACGGTAAATAATAGAAACACGCTTAATATCTCAAGAGAAAGCTAATGTTGTTCTTCAAAATTTATATTCTATACATAATTGTTGTTATTTTAAGTCAAACCGAGTTACAACAGCCTTTAGCCCCAAAAACGTGACCTGGTACCAGTAGGAGCCAGTTTGGGAGTATTCTAAGAATTTTACGGGTTTTTACATAATGTGTCTCGGAATTAACATTTTTTTGTTAAAAAAGTATTTTGGAACTCAATTTTCAAACATAAAGAGCCTTTTGTTCAAATTTAATCTTTTATTATATGGGGATTACCTGACTAGTTTACCAAAGAAAGACCCGTTTGACAGGTAAAAAGGAGGGTGAATCTAATAATTCTATTTTAGGGATGGTGATTTTACTTCAGCGTACAACCGACCTTTTATTTTTTCAGTTTAGTTTCTAAAGTGCCTTTGAGCTGGTTAGATCGAACAATTATCTAGTGAAGATATTTTAAAACGTTTTTTTTTTTTTAATTTTCCAAGTGTGTGTGTTATTGTTTTTATAGTATTATTTTAAAAGACATTTGAAAACATTTTATCGAAATTAAAGTTTGCAATATATTTTGTTTCATTTTCCAAGTTAACTGTTATTTACCTATTGGCCTCTGAAATGGCATCCACATCAGGTGTACAAAGCCGGACCAAGGATAAAATATTTCTTGTGGGCTATCCCATTCACCAGATCACCGGTTGTAAACTACCCTCAAATCGTCAAGTTTTGTGTGCTTTATTTTAAAATTTACGTACTGTGAAATTAACTGTAAGAGAATCAGCAAAACTTACAATACGAGAAGTGTTAATTTTTTGGGAGAAAGCTCGAATCCCGACTAAACATGAGCAAGGTGCAACTCTTCAAAAAGACCGGAAGAAAACATCGAAAACGGCCAAGAACAAATTTAAACAGTTTGTTGAAAAGTTGGATGATCTCTTTGATATTGCTCAACAAGATGCCTTGGATCTGATGAAATCGGAAGAAGAATAAGGCGTTTCTGGTGAAACAGAGGCAGAAGGGCCGCCCCAGGTTCCATGGCTGGAGTGGATCTCAAGTTGTCTCGAGCTGAAGAATCAAGGTGCAAAAGGAACTTGCAAAAATGAACCGACAAATCCAAGGAGCAACTTTTGATATTGGTGAGTTTTTTTTTATTATTAGTATTCTAAAAAATAGATAAACAAATAAGTAAATAGTTTCATTATAATTGAAAGAAAATTGTACATGAGAGCATGATTTGGCATCTTTATGATTGAGTTTATATTTTTTAAATAATACCTTTTGATAATTAGAAGTAGGTAATTTAGTACCTATGTATTATTACTATTCTGCTAAAACGACAAGTTTTTATAGTCTTTTTTTTTCTCTTTCTTTTGTTGCTTCTTAGAGAACGGATGATGAAGACAAGTTCGAAGAAGGAGAAGAAGACACTGAAGAGGACAGCATCTACCAGGAACTTGAGAGCTTGGAGGAAATGGACATCCCTAAAGAAGCTGCAGAAGATCCAGGACCATCTGAGAGCAAGAGGATGAAAGTTTCATTTGCAAGGGGCGTTAAAGAGATTTTAAACATGAAATTGTCCATTTTATTAGATCGATGTAAGGTATCCGACAGAAATGCCCCGAGAATTTTAATAGCTACTCTAGAAGCACTAAATCTTGACCCTCTTGAGAACAAATTCTCGAAAACTTTATTACATGATAGAAGGCAAATGTTCAGAGAACAATATAATAAAAAAATTTTTGATAAAGTAAACATTCCTGAAAAAGGGACGGTAAAACTTTTACGGGTGTTTTAAAAAATTAACAATGTGAGCGAATAGCTATAGCTATTTCATATGGCGAAAAGAAACAGCTGCTGGGAGTTCCTGTAACAGCAAACAGCTCTGGAGAGGAGCAAGCTGTAGCCGTATATGAATGCCTACATGAATGGGCTTCTCAACACCGTCAAGGCGGATGTGCTTCGACACTACAGCATCCAACACGGGAAGACTCACAGGAGCATGCGTCATATTGGAGCAAATGTTAGGAAGAGAATTGTTATACCTAGCTTGCCGTCAACATATCTTGGAAATTCTGTTAAGAGGCGTATTCGACACAAAAATGGGATCAACCACTGGACCGCATCCAGACATTTTCAAGAGATTCCTCACTGCGTGGCCCAAGATAGACAAAGGAAAATACGACACAGGTATCAGTGACAATCTAATACAAAAGCAGCTAACTCCAGAAGTAATTGCAATGTTACTGCTGATTTCGAGACCAAATTAACTGAGAGCCACCCCAGAGATAACTACAAGGAGCTATTTGCAGTTGGTTCTCGTATTTGTTGAATCACTAGACGGCAATGTTGTGGGTTTTAGAACTCCAGGAGCCATTCATCACGCTAGGTGGATGACAAAGGCTATTTACTGCTTAAAAATGTTCATTTTTCGTAGTCAATTTAAGATTGTCTAAAGAAGAAGAAAGTTCTGTGCGTGCCATTTCTGTTTTCCTAGTTAAAATTTATTGTAAAGCTTGGTTCAATGCTCCAAAAGCTCATCTTGCACAAAAAGCAAGATTTAGGTATTTTGCATAGTCTGTTAGACTATAAAGAATGTGACAACGACATTGCAGAAATAGCCCTGACCAAATTTTCGAACCATTTGTGGTATTTGAATGCAACGTTGGTGGGATTATCGTTTTTTTGATTGATCCCACCATTACAGACGATGAAAAGTTGTTAATGGCTAATAAATTGCTCAAGTAGCACAGATGAACCATCACAGCACGCTAGGGTTGTAAATCCAAAAGTTAGGAAAGAAAACTTAAAAGAGGTAGTTGATGGAGGATTGGTAAATTTACTTACCAAAGAAACGTTTTACATTCCTTTGACCAATTTAATATAAAAACAGATTTCCTAAGACAACATCCAAACACCTGGCCTCAAAATAATGACTTCCAAGAAGGATTGAAAATTGTCAAAACATTAAAAAGTAGTTAATGATATGGCTGAGCGTGGTGTTAAATAAATAACCGACTTTAACGACTTTCTGACAAAAGATAAAGACCAAAAGCAAATATGTCCTGCAAGTTGTAAGTAAATGGCGAGCATTATATCCTGACGTTTCAAAAACTACTTTAACAAAAGCTCTAGAATAGATTAGATAACTATGTAAAATATACAACTCATGTAGGTACTACGTCTGTATCTTTTCTGTGTCTGTTTTCTGTAGTATGTATTATATACCTAATTTTTATATTTTAAAATAAAAAATGTCATTAGACTTATCAGTACTACTTGTTTTTTTATTATATTTCTACTTTAAACTCAAAAATATACCAAAAAAAAGCAAAATTTATCACTTAATAACAAAATATACGAAGTATGCTCCTAGTGGTACCAGGTCACGTTTTTGGGGCTAAAGGCTGTTTGTAACTCGGTTTGACTTTAAAATAACAACAATTATGTATAGAATATAAATTTTGAAGAACAACAGTAGCTTTCTTTTGAGATATTAAGCGTGTTTCTATTATTTACCGTTCTGGAGTTATGGCTCCATATGTCAGCTTTTTGGCCAAAAATTTGGATTTTTTCAAACTTTGAGCGACGAGCGGCACGGTTAACGTCGCTTAATCGAGCTCAAATTTCGGCTACCTCAATATCTGGAAAGGGGAATCGTTTTATGGGGTCCAGACGAACAAGATTCCGACATTTTTTTTTCCCCTCTATGAGATCCGGTCACTCTAATATACATATACATATATATATATATATATATATATATATATATATATATATATATAATATACATATATATAAATATATATATATATATATATATATATATATATATATATATATATACATATATATTATATATATATATATATATATATATATATATATATATATATATATATATATATATATATATATATATACATATATATATATATATATATATATAAATATATATATATATATATATATATATATAATATATGTATATATATATATATATATATATATATATAAATATATATATATATATATATATATTATAAATAATACTACAAATAGCTTGAACTGTTACCAGTGTAACAAGGTAACTGGACATTAGGTTCAATCCTTAATAATCTTTTTTTACAAATATAGCTGTCGAGTAACACATACCACGCAACCTGTACTCCTCTTATCGAGCATCGAGCAGCTAATGTAATTAAACACTAAGTTATAGTTTCCCCTTTTTCTTGGCCCCTTTCTCGGAAATTATGATCTCAGTTATAACTTGTCTCTCATGAAAAATCTTTTCTCATAATTTTTACCAAATCATCATGACTGATATTTTTTGGCTCCTAGAACTGCATTAATTATGTATTAGCTTGCAGGTTTTCTCCTCAACGAGAGTCAATAAGGTTGCTACGACAGTAAACATAAAATAGAGTAGCGATGAAGAAAATTTTTAGGTCCTGTTTTTTATCACGCATGCCTCCCCTATCATACCAACAACATGGCTGCTAGCGCAGTCGCGAGGTTGTATTTACATCTGGATTTCAAGGAGAATCTTTTTATAACGTGCTCCGAAATTCATTATTAATAATTTTCCAATAAGTAAATGACTCATTTTAGGTTATAATTCAAAAATATTTATAAAAAAGGTGTTAAGAGGAAGTTTTTGTTGTACGGTTAGCGCTTGTAAAAATTAATGTGGTATCTCCAAAGGAGTATCTTTAGATTTCCCAAAAATCCTAAAAGGTAATTTATTTATATTTCTTTATTTCTATTGTACAATATATTATATAAAGATTATGATAATTGTGTTTTCATATTACGGATCATGTTGTTTGTAAAACAGTTATGTTTAAGGTCAGAAGAAAGACGATCTAATATTCTCTGTCTTTCTCTTATATCCTTTTACCCTGCCGGTGTCGGATAAAGATTTGTCTATGTATCTTTGCTTTTCCTATCTCTTCAATGCCCCTCATCCAAGTTAGTCTTGGTCTTCCTCTTTTTCGCTTCTTTGTTGTTTTCATCTCCAATATTCTATTTGGTATTCTGTCGCTGTCCAGCCTAAGTACATGGCCATACCATTGCAATTGCTTTTTCTCAATTTTTTGTCTTCTTGACTTGTACACTAATTCTCTCTAATTTCTTCGTTTTTGAAGTGGTCCAGCTTAGTTTTTCCTGCTATCTTCCGGAGATATTTCACTTCTGCTGCAATCACTTTAGGCCTATGTTTTTGTTGTATTGTCCACGTTTTACTTCCATATAATATCATTGGGTTCACTATTAAATTATATATTCTTAATTTTATTCTTTCGCTTATTTCCTTTTTCCCAAAAATTGTCCTGTTTAGCGAATAATAGATATTGTTTTGCCTTTTAAATTTTATTGACTATTTCAAGTTCTATTCTTTCATCATTTTTCTATTAAACTTCCTAGATATTCCATGGTGGTCACTTCCTCCAGGGCTTGATTCTTATATGTAATAGTATTTTGTCCTTGCATTTTTCTTTTATTTACATATATACATTATTTGCTTTTATCTACATTTACCTACATTTTCAGCTTTTCTATTTCTTCTATCCATACATCTATTAATTTTTGCATTTGGGTATTTCCGTCCGCTATAGGCACTAGGTCATCAGCATATAATAAGCTGTCCATTCTGATTGGATTCATATTTCTATATCCCACTGTAGTCTGTAGTTTGGACGTTCTTTGTCTCGTATTTTGAGTAGCTATCCATTACTATTATAAAATATACTGTCTCCTTGGTTTATTCCCTTTTTGATTGTAAATGTTTCTGATCTATTTCCATTTACTTGCACTTTCGCTCATGTGCCTTGTTATGTTGACGTTAACTTTTTGATTTTCCCCCCCGGTATAGGACCCCCACGGATGATTTGTTTTCATATTATGCTGTTTTTAATAATAATCTCCAGCCAATTATGTAATTTTGTCTTTGTATTTTTTCTAAATCATAATTTAATTAATTTTTTCTTTTTATTCTAACCTCAAATATATATAAAAATATAAATAAAAAAAGAATGAACTTAACTTTGAATAAATAAGATTTCTTTGGTAGTAATTAGCTTCTATCTTTTATTTCAAGTAAATATTAGTAAAGGACAAATAGTGATCTACTAGTGGTTAGTGGTAACAGGCGCACAGCGCAAACAAATACACCTTCTCACCTTTCTGCTTCTCCTGATACCAGGCTCTCCGTGGATATTAAGCAAAATTTGGCCTATCTGGTCTTTAAATGCGAGTATGAGTTCTTCTCCTGTCTCTATTTTCCTTTCTATAAGTTTTTTCAATATAAAATATATTATCTGAGGTTTGCCTCTTCTCCCTGAATGCTGTTTGCTCATCTTCTAGTTTGTTTTCTACGCTTATTTTTAGCTTGTTTCATATCATTTTTGTGTAGACTTTGTATACTACTGGTGATAGGCAAACTGGTCAATAGTTATCGCACCGGGTTCTGCCCCCTTTTTTGAATATTGGCATTATTATGTTGTTTCTCCACTCCTCAGGTATCTTATTCATTTCTCACGCCTTCGACAATATTTTATACAGCCAATCTATCCCTTTTTGTGTTCTGTACGGGACACTTATAAGA
>CM032448.1:47714956-47769956 GCA_019049505.1 Pachyrhynchus sulphureomaculatus
AAAACGGAATACTGGGAGAGACACACAAGAAAACTAGAATCAGACTTCTATAGTCAACAAAAACAAATTTGGAGATTCATAAGACAGCAGAGAACTGAGATGAAAGAACTAATAGAGTATACACACGTGAAAAAAGGAACGTGGATAACATATCTCACACAATTATATAAAAGAGAATAGAGTATCACACTGCCACAAACACCAGAGGTAACGATAAATGAAAAAACATATATAACGGAAGGATACGTAATAGAAGCACAGAAGATTAAGAAACCGTAAATCTCCCGACGAAGACCAAATAGCTAATAAACTACTAAAATATGGAGGACATTCTCTAGTTGAGCAACTCCAGACACTTATACAGACGATTATAAGATTGAATAGAATCGCAGATGAATGGAGAACAGCGACAGTTTATTAATGCACACGAAGGGAGAAGAAGAAGATCCAAATAACTATAGAGGCATAAATCTACTAAGCTGTACACTGAAATTAACAGCAAAGATTATTACAACAAAAATAAACGCGAGAAGACAACTAGAAGAAGACAGCAAGGATTCAAAAGTGGGCGCTCATGCACCGATTCATTGTGAGCCAGGTAAAAGAAAAATCCATAGAATACAACTTCCAGCTTTCGACAATGTGCAAATAGAAGACGTTATTCATATATTATATAACAGGAACATTCCATTAGACCTAATTAAAACTATCGAGAATATATATAAAGACAATAAAGTAGTCGCAAGATTAGCATAAGGAATGACAGAACTATCATCTATGAATCTAGAATCAGGCAGGGATACTCCTCTTTTATTTACTATTTTCATAGATGAAATTGCCCATACCATTGCAATTGCTTTTTTTCAATGTTTTGTATTATTGACTCTTGCACTAGTTTCCCTCTAATTTCTTCGTATTTGAGGTGGTCCAGCTTAGTCTTTCCTGCTATCTTCCGGAGATATTTCATTTCTGCTGCAATCAGTTGAGGCCTATGTTTTTGTTGTATTGTCCAAGTTTCACTTCCGTATAATATCACTGGGTTTGCTATTAAATTTATATTCTTTCGCTTATTTCCTTTTTCCCAAAAATTGTCCTGTTTAGCTAATAATATATATTGTTTGCTTTTTTAATTTTATTGGCTATTTCAAGTTCTAGTCTTCATCATTTTTTATTATACTTCCTAGATATTCCATGGTGGTCACTTCCTCCAGGGCTTGGTTCTTATATGTAATATTATTTTGTCCTTGAACTTCCCTTTTATTTACATACATTATTTTGCTTTAATCTACCTTTACCTCCATTTTCAGCTTTTCTATTTCTTCTATTCATAAATCTATCAATTTTTGCATTTTGGGGTCTCCGTCCGCTATAGGCATTAGGTCATCAGCATATAATAAGCTGTCCATTCTGATTGGCATCATATTTCTATATCCCACTGTAGCCTGTAGTTTGGACGTTCTTTGTCTCGTATTTTTGAGTACTGTATCAATTATTATAAAAATATATTGTCTCCTTGCTTTATTTCCTTTTTGATTGTAAATATTTCTGACCTATTTCCATTTACTCCACTTTTACTCGTGTGCCTTCTTGTGTTGACGTTGACTTTATGTTTTGTATTAGTTTCTTAGGCGTTTCTATTAATTTCAAACAGTTTTCTACCACTTCTCTTGGTACTAAGTCGAAAGCCGCCCTTAGGTCTTTAAATGCGAGTCTTAATATAAATCTATTATCTGAGGTTTGCCTCTTCTCCCTGAATGCCGTTTGCTCATCTTCTAGTTTGTTTTTTACGCTTATTTTTAGTTTGTTTCTGTCCCATGTATTTGATCATTTCTGGGTCTACATCATCTTCGCCACTTGTTTTAGCAATTTTGATGTCATTTATTGCCTCTTCCAACTCTTCAATATCAATTTTATTTTGGTGCTCTTCACCTTCTTGTTGTCGATCTCATCTTAAAATGGTAATTATAATTATTATCAATTTCTCCAGATTACTGGGATTGGCTGAAATCGAGGGAAGCATGGTTGTTGACGGTATACGCGCCAAGCTGAAGATGAGCAGAGATATATTCTCAAAATACACATTTTTTCCCCCGGACAATATCTCTAATATTTGAGAAATATAAATTCAACAATGAGATACTTAAATGTATAAGATGCAAAAAGCGTTGAAGCCAAATGTATTTTTCTTGTTTTTTTTTGCCTTTTTGCCTGTTTTTTTGTATATTTGTTTTAAAACTTGATAAAACGTTTCTAAAAAAATGTTTTCGTTTTTTTCTTCCTTTCAATTAGCAGAATTCATTTTTATTCTACAAAATATTTTCTTAAAATTGTCATGTGATCATTATAAACTCGAACCCCTTGAGATCAAAGGTGCCAAGTCGAACTCTCGCTACTGTGTCTTCCATTTACTGTGTTGCTACTTTTAACTCATTCTTTCTCTGGGAAATCTTAAAGCTGTTCAGGTCGATCCACATAGGTTTTCCAATTTGTTACCTCTAGTTGGAACTCACTATTTTGTCCGATATTTTAGGCTCTTGAAGAAAAATTTACTATTCATTAAATTTTCAAAATTTACCTGGATATTTCAATGCAGATCTTTCTATCCACATTCTTAAAATATGATAAAAATAGTGAACATCCTAAGCTAAAACACTATAATTTAATTGGTCTCAATACTTACAGAATGTGTACAAATTTTACGCTGAAAATTTTTTAAGTTTATAATGTTATAAAAGTAAAATGTAGAAAACTCAAATAAGAATCAATAATACTAATACTTATTATGTAACTTCCAACAATTAAAATGTATTGAATATTCACAGATTTGCTTAGCTTTTGTTTAGATATTTACCCTCATTCCCCGTTTATACAATGAAAACTCAAATACGTTCATTTCCAACTAAATCAACTTCTGATTCTCTTCCTCTTTACATTATATTTATAAAACTGTCTGTTAGGGGCTATATGCATAAAATGTAACAAAAAATATGAATTTTGTAGTCATTTTAATTAACTAGTATTTAAAGTAACTGTAAATTTAATTACCACTTCTGGCACAAAATTTTATATTGTATTTTTCCAAGTTTGATTCTTTGTTTATGATCGCATTCTGTTTATATTGTGAACAGTGACATACCTAGGGTGGGGCAATTTAGGGCACGTTCCCTGGATGCCATTCAAAGGGGAGCACAAAATTCGAAAATTATTAAACTTAAAAATCTAAATTTTCGCCGATAAAAATAAAAATGGAGGACAAAAACATCATGGTTCAGTGCAGAAGTGAAAGAGAAATGCCGTGAAAGGAAAAAAACGCAGAAATTAGTAAGAAGAATAAAAACGGAATACTGGGAGAGATACACAAGAAAATTAGAATCAGATTTCTATGGTCAACAAAAACAAATTTGGAGATTCATAAGTCAGCAGATGAAAGAACTAATAGAGTATACACACGTGAAGGAAGAAACGTGGGTAACATATCTCACACAATTACATAAAAGAGAACAGAGTATTACACTGCCACAAACATCAGAGGTAACGATAAAAAAACATATATAACGGAAACAGACGTAATAGAAGTATAGAAGATTAAAAAAACCATAATCTCCCGACGAAGATCAAATAGCTAATGAACTATTAAATTATGAGGGACACTCTCTAGTTAAGCAACTCCAGACACTTATACAGACGATTATAAGACCGAATAGAATCGC
Source organism: Pachyrhynchus sulphureomaculatus (assembly GCA_019049505.1). Classification (NCBI taxonomy): domain Eukaryota; kingdom Metazoa; phylum Arthropoda; class Insecta; order Coleoptera; family Curculionidae; genus Pachyrhynchus; species Pachyrhynchus sulphureomaculatus. Next base: position 47,718,667 of record CM032448.1, read on the forward strand.
AGATGAATGGAGAACAGCGACAGTTATATTAATGCACAAGAAGGGGAGAAAAAGAAGATCCAAATAATTATAGAGGTATCAATCTACTAAACTGTACAATGAAATTAACAACAAAGATTATTACCACAAAAATAAATGCGAGAAGACAACTGGAAGAAGAGCAAGCAAGCAAGGATTTAGAAGTGGGTGCCCATGCACCTATGCCGTATTCGTTGTGAGACAGGTAAAAGAAAAATCCATAGAATACAACATTCTAGCATACTTGTGCCTGATAGCTTTCCACAATGTGTTATTCATATATTATATAACAGGAACATCCCATTAGACCTAATTAAAACTATCGAGAATATATATAAAGACAATAAAATAGTCGCAATATAAGCAGAAGGAATGATAAAACCAATCAACCATGCATCTGGAATCAGGCAGGGAGACTCTTTAAGTCCTCTTCTACTTAATATTGTCATGGATGAAATGTCAAAAGAAAGAAGAGATATAGAATGAGTAACAGAGAACTTAAAGTTAAATGTGATGCAGATGACGCGATAATAATGGCTGAGACCGAGAACGATCTGCAAAGGCTGCTATATGAATTCTACATAGCAGCAAAACAATATAATATGTCAATCTCAACTGAAAAAACCAGGACAATAGTAATAGCAAGAGAGCCGATTAGGTGCAAGCTGATGGTGGAAGATAAACCAATAGAACAGGTGATGGAGGTCGATTATCTGGGCATCAAAATATCTAGTATCGGAAAAAGCGAGGAAGAAGTAAATTAAGTTAACAAGGCTAATAGGATAGCGGAGTGCCTCAATGATACCATATTTAAAAATAAATTCCTCTCCGCGGAGACCAAAACAACAATATACAAGAGCGTAATACGACCAGTAACGACTTACACACCTGAAACAAGACTCGATACAAGTATAACACAGAGGATGCTGGAATCAACCGAAATGAGAATACATAGGAGATGTACAAACAAGACACAGGGATAGAGAAAGGAGTGAAGATATAAGATGCACATGTAATATAGAAAATATCAACCAGTGGACAAGAGGAAGAAAAATGGAATGGGATCAACACATAGGAAGAATGGCAAACAACAGGATAGTACGGTTACGAAAAGACAAGTCACCGAATGGAAAAAGATCAATGGGACGTTCAAAAGAGATAGAGCGACGATCTACAGAGCAGGAAACAAAGAAAACAGGCAATAGTGCCTAACTATAAGTCGAAAGTAGAAGAAGAAAAATCAAAATAAACCAACAATATAATTTATATTCAAGTAATCCCGCGATCCCCGCGCGTGGTGAGCTTTCGCAAACGAATGAGAGGGAATGAGTGGTGCGATGATGGCCACCGCGCCGGGCGGCGTAAGCAGATTGCTTAATGCTTTCACTTGCTCGGCTATCGATTGTAACATCCGTCGCAAATTGCGAGCGATCTTTCAGTAAGCTAAAACTGATACTTTCGTATTTTAGGGCTACAATGGGGCAAAAAAGGTTATGCCACCTAGCTTTATTCAGTGTAGAGCGAGAGGAAACCGAACAAACAGATTTCGAAAATGTTATAAATCTATTTGCGTCGGCAAGGCAAGGAAGGTGCAATTTTAAGTTTAAGACTATTAAAAGTGCATTTCTATGGACTAATTTTCGTTCTAAAACAGAAAATAAAAATGTTTTGTAAAATTTATGACTGTTTTATTTAGTGTATCTGTTTATTTTATATTTAGACTAGCCGGGCCCGCGGCTCCGCTCGCGTGGACTTGATTCACTACTATCATCACTGCTTATTTCTTATGTTACCCAACGTAATAAAATATCTCCCATTATTTCTCCTTATCTCCCAATATTTCTCCTTATTTCCCATTATCTCTACATAAGTTCCATTATCTAGGCTTACCTCTGCTCATCTCCCATTATTTCTCCTTATCTCCCATTATTTCTCCTTATCTCCCATTATCTCACCTTATTTCCCATTATCAAGGCTTATCTCGACTTATCTCCCATTATTTCTCCTTGTCTTCCAGTATTTCTCCTTATCTCCCATTATCTCAACTTATTTCCCATTATCTAGACTTATCTCTGCTTATCTCCCATTATCTCTCCTTATCTCCCATTATTTATACTTATCTCCCATTATCTCACCTCATCTCCCATTATCTAGGCTTATATCGAATTATATAGAACATATGTATAAATTTATAAAAACACGTAAATCGGATAAGTGGTTCTCGAGTGATAAGCGCACTAACGGACAGAGAGACAGACAGAGAGACGTTGCATTTTATATATATTGTATTCTTTGCTACATGATATTGTTCCATATTTAATGCTTTAGAGAGTGTATTGCAAGAGAACGCGCTAGCGGCAAACTTTTCATTCAGTTAATTCACTATTATCGTCACTGCTTATTCCTTATGTCACCTAATAAAATATATCCTATAACCTGGCCAGAGAACATACGTATGTTTAAAAAAAAAAGCATGTAAATCGGATAAGTAGTTCTCCAGTGATAAGCACACTAACGGACGGACAGACAGACAGACAGACAGACGGACAGAGAGACACTGCTTTTTATATATGTTATAGATATTCTCTACTACATAATATTGTTCCATATTTAATGGTTTGGACTGTGTATTGCAAGAGAACGCGCTAGCGGCAAACTTTGTCCGACTATATTTACTATTATTGTCACTGCTCATTCCTTATGCTACCTATCGTAATAAAATATAGCCTATAACCTGGCCGGAGAACATATGTATGTTTTTTTAAAAAAAAAGTACGAAAATCGGTTAAGTGGTTCTCCAGTGATAAGCGCACTAACGGACAGACAGACAGACAGAATACGTTGCATTTTATATATATTATAGATGTAATAAAAATATACCTATAACCTGGTCAGAGAACATATGTATGAATTTAAAAAATCACGTAAATCGGATAAGTGGTTCTCGAGGGATAAGCGCATTAACGGACAGACAAACAGACAGACAAACATTGCATTTTATATATATTATAGATATAGATTATTATTATTATATAACCTGGCCAAAGAATATATGCATGAATTTAAAAAAGACAGGTAAATTGGATAAGTGATTCCCGCGTGATAAACGCACTAATGGACAGACAGACAGACAGAAAGACATTGCATTTTATATATATTATAGATTATACATTACAGATATTCTTTGCTACATAATATTGTTCCATATTTAATAGTTTAGGCTGTGTATTGCAAAGGCACGCGCTAGCGGCAAACTTATTTCCGACATCATTCACTATTTTACGTCACTGCTCATTCCTTATGCCACCTATCGTAATAAAATATAGCCTATAACCTGGCCAGAGAACATATGTATGTTTTAAAAAAAAAGGTACGTAAATCGGAGAAGTGATTTTTCAGTGATAGGCGCACTAACGGACAGACAGACAGACAGACAGACAGACAGGCAGACAGACAGAGAGACGTTGCATTTTATATATATTATAGATAATTTACGAAGAGCCGGAACTTCGATGCTCGCCCTAGACGCCATTTCCGATTTGTACGCCCCTGATTGTGAACCAGATTACATATTTGTTACATGTGCGTCAACAAAACTCCAAATTAACCAGGAAAAATCATGACAGTAAAGGTCCTTGGGATTTAATCATGTCAAATCGAAGTTTGTTGCTGTGATAAAATCGTTATTTTACAGATATGCAGAGTTAAAAATAGTAGCGGTAACTATTACAACGATTTTCCTTCATATGAGACCTGACAAGTAAACCGATTGTTCGATTTTAATGACAGGTAGAATAAAGCGAGTAAAAACACACATTTTTCGCTGTTAATATTTACGTTACAGCATTTGGCCTTAAACGTTATTTTTAAGCTATTTTACTTGCTAGAAATGGATTCACTACCTTTTAATAATAATCAACATCGTCATCCTCATTATCAGCTTATTCCATCCATAGTCGGATGTAAGCCTCCCCAAGATGTCTCCAAGGAACTTTATGATTTGCTTTTTGCATCTAGTCATGTCACGTTAATCATTTTATGTCGTCCGTCCATCTTGTCTGTGGAATACCTCTTAATCCTTTGTATTCTCTAGGTCTCCATACAACTATATGGTATGTCCATCTGTTATCATTCATCCTTGCGATATGACCCCGCCCAATTCCACCTTAATATACATATTCGTTTTATTACATCTGTCATTTTTGATCTTCTTCGTATCTTGATGTTAGGAATACGATCTTGGAGTCTAATATTTAGCATTCTTCTCTCCATTGCTCTTTGAGTTACCTAGAGTTTATTTATTATACTTCTATAAATAGAAGTATAAGTAGAAGCCCAGTGCCATATGTTAAGACCGGCAGTACATATTGATCGAATACTCTGGCTTTTATTGTATTTGGGATGTCTAATTTAAATGTAGACCGTAACCTTCCGAACGTAAATCAAGCTAACGAGACTCTTCTATCCAAGTCAGCCTTTAAATTATTTTTTGATATTTCGGTTTTTTTGTCCTAAATATATAAATGTACCTTTCCTATTCTTTAACCTTCTGTTAACAGTTCCTGGCTGTCATCTTCACTTTCGTTGTTCAAATATTTGGTTTTGGTGAAGTTTATTTTTAGACCTATTTCTCGAGACTTGTTATTCAGCTCCATCAGCATTTCTTGCAATTCTTCTTTTGTGTTGGCGATCAGAGAGACATCATCTGCCAACCTTAAGTGATTTAATCGTTCACCGTCCATTAGTATTCCTTTATTTTCCCACTTTATCGATTTGAACATGTCTTCTAGAGTCAACGTGAACAGCTTTGGGGATATCGAGTCGCCTTGTCTAATTCCGCTTTTAATTTTGATTTTATTTGTTTATTCTTTAAGCATTATTTGTGATGTTGCATTTTTATATGTGTATTCAAGAAGAGTTGTGTATCTTTCATCGACTCTGCAGTTACTTAAGGCGTTAAGAACTGCCCATATCTCTACGGAATCAAATGCTTTTTCATAGTCAATCATTGCTATCCACAAGGTGATCTTATATTCATTTGCTTTTTCCACCAGTAATCTAATTTTTTGAAGATGGTCCAAAGTGCTGTATCCTCGTCTAAATCCCGCTTGTTCACGTGGTTGATAACTATCTAGTTTGTTCGTTAATCTATGTTATGATTCTAGTGAGGATTTTGTATAGTACCGATAACAGGCTCATGAGTCTGTAATTCTCCCATTTAAAAAATAAGCACAATCAAGGCGTTTACCTAAGGTGTTGGAATTTTACTTTCTATTAGGCATCTGTTAAATAGAGCTTGAAGAGATTGTATTATCGATGCCCCTCCATACTTTATCATTTCTATAGTTATTTAATCGTCCCCTGGTTCTTTGTTGTTGTGCATATGTTGTAGGGCGTTTATTATTTCATCCTTTGTTACACCGTGAATTTCTGCAGATCCCACATTTCTTACTATCACTATATTTCCTTCTTCTTCTCAGGGCGGTGGCGATATTTTCGTGTCATATAGTCTTTAATAATATTTCTCTGTAGCTTCCTTCATCTCTTTGATTTGTGCGATCTCTTGATTATCGTTATTTATAAGTTTTATTATTTGATGTCTCCCTTCATTCACTTGTTTTGTTTCAAACTTTTTCCCTCTTTCAAAATTTCTTCTGTTTTCGAGTTTCTCTACTGTCTGACGTCTTCTCTGATATTTTTCTTTATTTTTTGTTTATTTCTGCCAATTCTAGTCTGCTATGTGTAGGTTCATTTCTTAATAGTCTTCTCTGTTTCATAAGATTTTGTGTCTCTTTATTTAATTTTTGTGTTTCCTCTTTTCTCGATGTTGCTATTTGTTTTGTAGTCATGAGTAGGCTATTGGTTATTTGTGCGTTTAGTTCATCAAGTTCCGTTTGGTAGTTTATGTATTTTATATGATTTTCCAATGCTTGTCGATATTCATCTGTGTTTTGCTTTATTATTTCTGTTGGTTTCTTTATCTTTGTATGTATTAACAATTTACGTCTCTCCTGCTTCAGATTTTTCTTATATTTGCTCTGAGCATCCGATAGCCACTGCCAATGCTTATCATGTTCAAGACTGTCGTGTCAATTAAAATATCCTTTTCATTTGATAAAACATAATCGGTTTCGTTTTTTGTTATACCATCTGGGCTTTGCGATGTCCATCGTCTATGGCTTTTGGAAAAATGTATTCATAACGTACAAGTTATTTTTCATTTACAAAATTTGATATTCCTCATACCCAAACCAAACTTCCTGATATTCTTCTCATTTGAATTCACTGGTTTCCCTATTTTGGCATTGAAGTCACCAATTATTATGATATATCTTGTTTTATGATGTAGCAAAGCATTATTTATATCTTCTTAGAATTGGTCAATTTTTTCTTTCTCGCTGTATGATATCCGCGCATATACCTGAATGATCTTATATTTGCATCTTCTGTTTAGCGTATGTCTACTGAAATCACTCTTTCCAATATGTCATGAAACTGTACAACATTTTCGGCTATCCTTTTGTGTATAAGTATACCGACTCCTCCGATTTTCTTATTTTCATTGCCCTTATAGAAGAATTTATGGCCACTTTTTAAGGTGATACAAGACTGGCCTGTTCTTCTTACTTCTGCTAAGCTCAACGCTGTCCATTTTATGTTTCTAAGTTCTTTCAATTCGATTCCTAAAGTTCTTGTGTTGTAGGTTGCTACGTACCATTCTGTTGTTTTGAGTTGTCTATGTGTTGTGGGTACACCACTGTATTTTATTTTCGAATTTTTGTCCCCCCCAGAATCCATGAGACTGACTGCAAGAGCAGTGCAAGATTCTGAGTTTCCTCTTTAATTTTTCATATTGGGGTTTTTAGCCATTTCCATGTCGCACCGGGCAAACGTGTGCAAAGGGGTAAGGAGTTGGAAGAATAGTATGTGGTGAAGGATTAATGTTTTTAGGACCTGATGTCCCCCCATAATACAGCCACACAAAAAAAAGTTTATTACCACGAACCAAAATATATAGATTTAGTGTATTCTTCGACGCTGAATTCGAATCCGTAGTTAAAAAAAGATTTATCTTGTACTTTTTTTTGGCTAAAAACATCCCGTGAACTGGGGTAAAACTATAATAATAATATAATGATTTTAATGAAGTGTGAAAAATGGTAGATATTTTATAGTCCAGTGAAAAAAATATGTGTTCAGATCACAGCAAGTTACACTCAGCCAAAAAATTAAGGGAGCCGAAAAATTTCCAAATTTTTTTAGTGATTTTTGAAAGGCTGTTACTTCGTGAGTAATGGTCGTATCGAGAAAAGGAAAAAAGCATTTTGAAGCCTGAAATATCTTATTTTGAAATCTTGAGATGAAAAATTTTCTTGGGCATCTCCTTCGGGGCAATTCAAAGAAATAACGCAAAGCAAAATTTTTCCAATTTTTTTTTTCAAAATTGTCCTTGGGCTCAAAAAAAAATGTTTCTTAATTAATGTTTGGGTCATTTAGCCTGATTTGGTATCTTTTTGTTCACTGTGTGACCCTTTGTTGCTGAGATATCCGCTATAGAATGAAAAGTCACCTTCTTGTTTTGATCATCGATATCTCTTGAACCAATGACAGTACAGTAAACAGAAGATGAGTTTTGGAAACTTGAATCCTCTATAAATGCCTTTTAGTATTTTAGAGAAAAAGACAATTTTATGCTTAATATTGAATTGAAAAAGTACAAAAAATGACTTTTTTGCTGTTTTGGAAAATCTACTACAACTTTCCAAATATTGCGAAAAGTACCAATATTTGCAGGTTTTTTTTGGCTCAAAACATACCCAAAAGCCCTGTAAATTTTTGAATGGATCGGTTGAACCGTCTTTCTTTCTCGAATCGTCAAAAATTTATCAAAAATTAAAGGAGCACGTTTATTGCTCCTTAAACATCAGTTAATGATTATTAAGAGGGAAATTTTTTTTTCTCACAATTTGACATTAAATACTCGTCAAATCTCGAAAAAAAAATTTTTTTCCAAAATTTTGAAAAAAAAATCTATTATTTTTCTTACAATTTTGCATTAAATATTCATCAAATTTCGAAAAAAAATTTTTTTTTAACCAATTTTCTACCGCCAGCATTAGCATTACCCAAAGTGCACCACGTGGAGGTTGCATGGTCGGATTTACGCTTCTTCTGTGAGTGTGTGTGTGTGTGTGTGTGTGTGTATGTGCTTGTGTGAGAGTGTGTCTGTGCGTGTGTGTGCGTGTGTGTGTGCGTGTGTGCGTGTGTGCGTGTGTGGGTATGTGCGTGTGTACGTGTGTGCGTGTGTGCGTGTGTGTGTATGTGTGCGCGCGCGTGTGTATTTGTGTGCGTGGGCGCGTATTTGTTTAAGGACAGGAGACCCCCGTCTCATCATTTCCGCGGTATTTAATGACTCTAAACTCTTGCCTCAAGTTTTGCGCACGAGTGTGTGTGTGTGTCTGGGTACACATGTGCGGGATTAGAAACGTGTGTTACCACCCCTGGCCTGGATCACCGCGCTAAATCTCTCCGCTATAGGGTAAGTCCGGGATATATGCTCCATCGGGATAGACGCCTCATTACATTTGTGTGAAATGTAAGAGCGTAAACAAAAGAATGCCTTATAATACGAACGTGCCCCTCCCTCACTTCAATCTGCCACAAAGCTTTGGCGCGTGCGGTTGTGCGTAGGAGCGCTAATGACAGTGACAAGCCAAACAGTCGAGATTTTACTTTGTGGATGATTTTCAGCCCCTTATAACTTTGGAGTTAACATGTAAGTTTATTTTATTTTTACTTCTGAATAAGGAGTAGGGTATGTAGATTATTATTAATTACATTTTTAGGATAAAATAAACGTATTTACCATTTTTTTTTTCGAAGGTATCTATCCCTGTGAAAAGGGATATATGCCTCGATATGTTTTGGGATAGTCACCCCTAAGAGCATCTATCCCTACTTCACGTTAATGCATGCTGGCTTTAAGGCCATCTATCCCTTGCCGTACTTAAGTGTATGTTATATGATTCAGATTGGAAATGCCCCGTAAATACAAGCGTAAAGCCGGCGTCCAACAGCGTGTCATTACTTGGACCGAGGATACATTGGCTGCACCAATAGCAGAAATGCAAGATAAACGACTTAGCGTCAATGATATAGCAAAAAGACACGGAATACCATCTAGGACGTTACGTCGCCGGTTTGCTACACAAAATAAGAAACTAATACCATTAGGTAGATACCTACTTTTATGATTGCACGTGTGCATTTATAATAATATTGCTTCGGATTGAGAATCCTTACCTACCTCGTATAATTATGGGCAGGTAGGTTTTTTTATTTTGCCTAACTAATACCTACAATTTTTTTAGGAAAACATCCAACTCTTGGATTCGAAAATGAACGTCGGCTGGTCACACATATTCAGAAGCTAGAATGATCCGGGTTTCCCCCTGACAGAAACACTGTTCGTGCCTTAGCTTATCAATTTGCAGAAAAGTTGAAAATAAAACATAATTTTAACACAGAGAGAAAATTGGCTGGAACTGATTGGCTTCAGAGCTTTTTAGAAAGGAATCCTATTTTATCTATTAGACAGGCCAAAGGCCTCTCAGTCTCACGTGCATTGGCTCTAAGCAGGGAAGAAATCAATGGCTTCTATGACTTACTTACAAAAGTTCTGGAAGAAAATGACCTTTTGGATAAACCAGATCGAATTTTCAACATGGACGAGACTGGTGTTCAAATGAACAACAAAGTAGGTAAAGTTCTAGCTACTAAAGGAACGAGATCTGTTCACTCTATAACTTCGAATGAAAAAGGTGTGATAATCAAAGGAGTTCATAAAAAAGATGAATTTATGGACGGTCTACCTCCTGCTTCAAAAGACTTTATGAATAAAAAATCTGCCTATATAAATGCAGAGTTATTTCTGAAATGGCTGAGGGAGCATTTTATCCCAATGAAACCTCAGGGAAAAGTTTTGCTCATTTTAGATGGCCACAGCTCACATTCTTCTGCGGTTGATATGCTAGAAATAGCAAAGGATAATGACATTATCCTTCTTTGTTTACCCAGCCATACGACTTCCGCACTCCAACCTCTAGACAGAGCGGTGTTTAAGCCATTCAAAACCTTGTTTACTGCTGAAACTAATCCATATGCGAACAAACCCACAGAAAAGAATTAACCGTCAACAGTCCGGAAAACTGATTGGAAGAGCATGGATTAGAGCGACAACTCCCGCCAACGCTATAGCAGAGTTAGAGGCAGTGGAATGTATCCACTTAATTATAACGTAATACCAGAAAGTGAATTTTTGACAGAAAACAGTGCAGATACAACAAATAAAAATCAAGTTGAAATTACGAGCACCTCAAATACGACACCAGATATCCGTGACTGTGACTCTCCGAGTATTATTGATGATTATAATCTTGGAATGGAAAAAAAAAACAGCCAGAAACGAGTCTACAGAGACCACAAATTGATTTAATAGAACCAATTGAGGTGGCAGGTGATTCTGTTGTTACAGACAACACGGCAGTCACAGCAAATTTGGCAGATGAAAACAATTCGGAACCTACAGATAATTTGGTTGATGCAAACAATTCGGCAGTTACAAATAATACAGTAGATGCAGACAATCCTTCAGTTATTGCTACTTCTACGGAAAAAGAAACTCCAACGAAATTGCTTTATCAATCATTACCAATTCCTACGCTTCCGACGCCCTTTTCAAAAAGGAGTAAACAAGGTGCTGCAGTACTGAATTCCGATTCCAAAATAACGGAGAAAAAAAGGGAAAGCTACAAAAGGCATACCAGTGAAAAGAAGCAAAAAATATCAGCAATAAGTTAAAGAAAAAGTTGATTTGAAAAGAACTAAAGCTAAGAAGCAAAAAAGAAATAATTCAAGTGATTATAAGTCAAGCGATACAGATATTACTGAGGATAGTATTGAATGTGATAAAAATGAAAAAGAAAACAACAAAAAGAATAGCATTGAAAAACAAAGAAAAGATAAAGAGAAAATTAAAAGAAAACTAAGGAAGCGAGCAGCTATGAAATTTTACAGTTCTAGTGAAGACGATAATAAAGAGAATGAGAACAGTAGTTTTGAAGTTGAAGAAATAAAAAAACAAACGAGAAAGAAACAAGAACACGACAAAAAGGCAAAACCTGCTCTAATATATAGTTCTAATGATGAAAATGATCGAGTAGATGATAAGAATCTAGATGAGGATCATTGCGTGGAATGTCTTGACTATTATAATAACACCAAATCCAAAGTAGATTGGATCCGTTGTGTTATGTGCCACAAGTGGCTCCACGAAACATGCACATTATATCGCAATTATTGCAACAAATGTGGGCGAATGAAGATTATTGCCGCCAAAATGGCTAAATAGTTTGGCAGTTTTTAATATGATTATATTTTTGTACCTAAGATGATTGATCTCTTTAGTATTTTAATTAAAATGTTTATTTTTGTCTATGTTAAGTATTAACATCATCCAATGATAAAATAGTTTTGCAGTTTTTAAGACGATTATATTTTTGTACCTAAGATGATTGATCTCTATACCTACTGTTTTTAATTAATATGTTTATTTTTGTCCATGTTTAGTAAACTAGTAACATCATCTTAAATAATTGAAAAAAATAGCTAAAAAAAGATATATATATATATATATATATATATATATATATATATATATATATATATATATATATATATATATATATATATGTATATTTAATAAATAATAATGTGGATTAAAACTTATATATTCAAAATGTTTGTTTTCTTGCAAAGGGCATCTATCCCCTCCAAAAAATTAGGTCTGGGGCATATATACCGCATACGAGGCATCAATCCCGTTATGCAGTTTTATTTTAAACTCAAAATATACGGCTTATTTATTGACTAGTCTACAAAAAGTAGTACGAGGTGATTAAATGAAGTACCAAAGTTAGTGCACATTTGAAAATCATGTGCGTATTATTTGTATGTTAAGAGGTATGAGTAAAATAAAAAAAGTTGGGCACATATCCCGGATTTACCCTATTGATGCATCTTCTTATCACTGTTTGGGGTATAGTCTGCCAAATTCGCACAAGAGCTCGCTCTAAACTAGCTAGGTTTGGCAAATTGGGGTATTCCTGTCGCAAATGACGACCCATCATATCCCAAACATGTTCGATCGGATTCAAATCAGGGCTCATCGCTGGATGCCTCAATACAGTGATGTCATGACGTTCTAAAAACCGTCTTGTGACAATTGCTGTGTGAGGACGAGCATTGTCTTTCATCAATATGAAACCTCTCGAACTTTGTCGGATGGGCAATACAATGGGTTGCAGAATTTGATCAATATAGCGTCTGGCATTCAAATTGTCGTGGATGATATTAAGACGAGTCCGAGAAAATCGCGATATGCCTGCCCATACCATTACCGATCCTCCATTAAACGCGGAAACAGGGCGAACGTAGTTTTGTAGAAAGCGTTCTCCACGACGACGCCAAACGCGTGGCCGTCTGTCGTCACATGGAAACAAAACCGAGACTCATCTGTGAATAAAACATTATTCCATTGCCTCATATTCCACTGGAGATGTTGGTGGGCATACGCTAAACGAGCTCGGCGATGTCTGATGGTTAATACAGGCACACGAACGGGACACCTGGCTCTTATTCCCGTTTCGCGGAGACGGTTTCTAACCGTTTGAGCCGAGATGTTTCGCGGCCGTTGTCTCTGTTGTCGTTGTCGTGGTTGTCGCTGCTGTCGTTGTTGTTGTTGTTGTCGTCGGTTGGGGTAGTCGCGAGCAACAACATTCGGTACCATAAATGGGTCTTGCCGATTACATCGAATTATTGCTCGATCGTCCGCAGGAGTTGTTACACGGTGCCGACCTAGTCACGGTCGCCGACCGTACACCGCGGTTTCCAGATACCGATTGTAGGCGCGAGATACGACAGATGACGAAATGTCACCTGCAACTCGGTATGAATAACCCTCTTCAACGAAAGTCACCAATCGAGCGACTTTAGGTTCGGGCAAATGCCGTCTCTCCATGATTGAATGGGAAAAAAAAATTGTTGAAAAAATTTAGGCTTATTTATTTTCAATAGAAAAAATTGGTAGTTTTGAAAAAAAATGTTTTGTTTTTTGAAAAAAAATTGGGTAGTTTTAAAAAAAAAACTGTTTTTTTTTTAAGGCTTAAGAACCTTCGAAACAAGAATCGACAAATCGTATAACGTTGCGCATAGAAAGGTGCATGACGATTCGATTCAACTTAAATTAATGCAATTAATTTTAACTTTATGAATTATGGCATGCAAAGAACAAAACCGTATCGAAACTGAATAATTAATGATTCCGTAAAATTTTCTAAACATTTTGCAATAAAAAAAAAATATTTTTTCAAAATTTTGAAAAAAAAATTGTATTTCAAAATTTGGAAATTTTTTTTTTCGAAATTTAACGAGTATTTAATGCAAAATTGTAAGAAAAAAAAACGAAAAAATTGTTTTTCCATCTTAATCATTATTAATTGATATTAAAGGAGCAACAAACGTGCTCCTTTAATTTTTGATAAAATTTTGACGGTTCAACCGATCGATTCAAAAATTTACAGGGCTTTTGGGCATGTCTTGAGCCAATAAAAAAACCTTCAAATATTGTACTTTTCGCAATATTTGCAAAGTTGTGGTAGATTTTCCAAAGCAGCAAAAAAAGTTATTTTTACGTACTTTTTCAATTTAATATAGAGCATAAAAAAAAAATTTTGTTCTGAAAATACCAAAAGATACTTATAGAGGATTAATTCAAGTTTCCAAAACTCATCTTCCGTTTACTGTACGATCATTAGTTCAAGAGATATCGATGATCAAAAAAAAAGGTGATTTTTCACCGATATCTCAGCGACAAATAGTCGCCCAGCGAACAAAAAAGTACCAAATTAAAGCTAAAAAATCAGGCTAAATGACTCAAGTATTATTTAAGCCGGAAAAGTTTTTTTTGAGCCCAAGGACAATTTTGACAAAAAAAAAAATTGGAAAAATTTTACTTCGCGTTATTTCTTTTGATTGCGCCGAGAGAGATGCCCAAAAAACGTTTCATCTCAAGATTTCAAAACTAGACATTTCAAGCTTTAAAATGCCTTTTTCCTTTTCTCAATACGATCATTACTCACGAAGTGACAGCCTTTCAAAAATCACTAAAAAAATTTGGAAATTTTTCTGCTCCCTCAATTTTTTGACTGTGTGTATTTCTATTAATTAAACTAACAAAATCCACACTCATAGGGGATGGAAAGTATCCTAAAACTCAAATAATGCACAAAATAAAAAGTAAACTCTGTAACCAGTGTTGTTAATAGGTACTGTCTCAAAGCAACATATAACTCCATAAATTCTTGAAAATTATTAATTAATTACGGTGCATGTAGTAACAATATCTGTGATGAAAATTATCATTCGTTTTTCTTATTGAGCTCAGCATATGTCTTAGGGTCCATTCCATAGTTCACGTTTAAAGTTTATGTTAAAAATTGAAAACTACCCTCGAATACGATGAAAAGGAAAATATTAGAAAAATATTGCTTAACTTGTTAATGAAATACAGAATACACAGCGTTAAATTGTATTTGATAATTTTAAAATCATAAGAGCAAAAGGATGTAAGCGAAAAATTGTCTAACTTAAGTTATGTACTTAAAAAGGTTTCTTTACCCAACATCTGACCCCTTGCCGACGGATTCTCTGTACTAGACTGGGGTGCCCTAACAATGTTTTTGTTAAAGGATTCAGGTATTATTTGAATTTTTAAAGTTATAGTAACTTTGAAGATGATGTTCTCAAAATTTAAATAATGTTACTTGCACCCTTTGGTTCTAACCTCCCCATCTATACTCTATTTTATTGCGATTCACGTTGGTCTTGAAGCGCTGCAAATTGTACTCAATGGAAAACGCAGTCCTATGCAGTTCGTTCCCAAGGAATAAGGTTCTTCATGGCAGTTTGCTCCGTTACAGTTTTAATTTATTTGTTGTTGTTCATTTTGGAGGTGTTTTTTGAGGTTATGTCAAAATTCTTGGGTGATGAGTCAATTCTGACCTCGGATTCGTTTTTAGCATACCAAAAAACATATGGTATGGTATCTCACCTTCGAACTACAAAACTTTTTTTTTGTGGTCCTGTGTTATAGACAAGTTGACAATCTGAGATTAAATTGTTAGATGGTTAGTTTATCGATAGACCTACGTTTTATGATTTACATCAAAGTGTGTGTTAGAGGAATCATAATGTGCTGTGTCCACGAAATTTTTTAATCAAACTGCTAAATTGTAATAGTTATAAAACCACTCTTAAAAAGTTGAGACATCCCTATAGGCTATAAAAACTACACCCACCAACGGAGGTATCTCATAAATTTCGATAACGACGAAAAAAGTTCAGGCTTTCGCAGATTTAGTCAGGGTAAACAAATATGGAGTAGATTCGCTTGAACCACCGATATACGACTATAAACTACCCTTAAAGGGTGGTAGAAACTGCCCCTATGCTCCAGTGATGCACATGAATGTTTTTGAATTTCGGAAAGGGTAAAGTACTTTTGTCTCATTGTGCCAAACATTCAAGATAACTAGATCACGTTCCAAATAAGGTCGAAAATCATTCCTAGGGAAGGGGAACTATCCCCTGGGATTGATGGATCTTAGAAGTTCTAGCATCTGAGAAAAAAAATACTGACTCTATTTGTCCATCCTGCCTGAGAGTACGAAATATATGATATGGATTTTTTAAGGAGAAAAAGAGGATTTTTTTATGGGTCTAGCACCCGTGCTGCAGGGAAGTACCTAAAGTGCTACGGGAGCGACAAGTGTGCGGAAAAAGAGATTCCTTTGTTCTTGAATCGCTGTGAATTGTACTCGGTGGGAAACACAGTCCTGGGTAAGCCATTCCAAAGGGATGATGTTCTCCATATAAAAGACGAGGAGTAACAAGCTGAACCTCATACGGATGTGAAGTATCAGCGCGACGTGTATTTCTAAGATGCACCGCTCTGGAAGGAATTAACCGGGCTACATTCTTCGAACACTCTCCATGAAAATACTTGTAAAATAGACTCAAGTCGCCAACCGTTCTTCGGTGTTCCAACGAATTAAGGCCGCCGGTCAGTTCTGGGTGTCCAATCATACGAACAGTCCTTCTCTGAACAGAATCCAACAAATGCCGTGTATGTTTGGGAGCGGAGCCCCAAACATGGGAATAGTATTCCATAGTTGGTCGAATTTGAGCTTTGTAATGAATTAACAGTTGTGGAGCGTAAAGCTTTCTGGTTCGAAATAATATTCCCAACTTTTGAGAAGCTCTCCTTGCTATGCCTGCAACATGTTCATGCCAGGACATACTTGCTCTCAAATTAATGCCCAACAAATTGAGTGACGATACTAGGGGAATGGAGTGCCGCGACATAACTATGTCGGATTCAGCAACGTTAACTTTTTTAGAAAAAAACTGCCGCCTAGGTTTTTGTAGCGTTAAATTCCACTTGGTTACTGTCACCCCAAGTTAGAATTTCTTCCAGGTCTTTGTTAAGTTGAATGACTTCCTGCTGTCTGCGGATATTCGCCTGAACAGCCGATGTCCAAGCTTTCAAAGTGAATGAAGAGATAAGCGTACTGTCATCTGCAAAGCTGTAGATTGGATTCCCGGTCTTTTCCAGCAGATCGTTAATACCAAAATGCTAAGCTGTTTATAAAGCTGTATCAGAGTCTCTGGACGAAAATAAACTCTATTGCACTGAAACTCTAAAAGCTTATATCCTTCTCAATACAAAAAAATTATGAAAGATGACCGATTGGGAAGATTTTTTACAAAAAAATAAACCTTTCACAAAATGAAACATTACAATAAAAATAATAATCCCGTTTCTATAAGGGTTTCTACATTCAACGATGCGTGGGCATATTACCCACTAACACCCTGTTCCCCTTTGCTACGTCACAGAGAATAGAGATATATTAAGAAAATCGAGGAAAATAAAGAAAAACAGGAATTTTTTTTTTACTTTCTCAAGGAGTTTATAAACCAATAGAGAGGTTTTCGAATAATGTTGTGGGAGTCCAAAAATATTAAGATATTTTTCCCCTTTTCTACCCAAATATATTGTTTTGTACTTCTTTTAGGTAATGTACCTTCAAGAAACATATTGTTTCTTTTATTTAAAACAATATCTTCTCTAGGTCTTGGAATATGGCCAAAAAAGAAGTATATTGACGAAATTTTGAGGTGAATTTTTACTCTCTTATTGTAAATATTACTAACTAAAAAAAAAATAATATGTTTATTTTTCAGGACTTGACTTATATACCAAATATAATATGAATAAAGAATACGCGAGGACTTGCTGTGTCGGTCTTCTCATAAAACTCCAGGCTTTTCACAAAAATATTTTAAATTTACTCTACATATCGAAACCTAATTTCAAAAAATATATCTTTTAAATATTTGAGCGTTATTAAACTTAACTAAGAACCCTCACTTACCAGGATCCAAAATAGAGCAGAGGCTACAATGATGCTAATCAGACGCGCGAACGGAAAACATAGAGATTAAAACAAAAAATGATTGTTTGGTGAACCAAAGTGAAATAAAAGGTCGCTCTGTGTAATCTGAGCCACACTTGCCTGTTTAAGCATAATAAGAGCAATAAAACACACCATCAACAGGCACGAAATTTCTTGAATACAGTGATACAAGGAAAGGGGAAAATAAAATTCTTGATGATGATAGACAAACCAGCTGTTATTTTTGCCAACTTGAGGCATAATAAGATTGGTAGCAAAGTGAAAAAAGTCATACTGCATATGAGATCGGATCACGTGATTCCAGTATGCTTACTTAGTAAGAACTTTAAAATAGAGATAATAGAACGGAAATACAAAATCTTGACTTTAGACAAAAGCTTGGAGTTAGTACCTGGTATAAAGACATGTTAACGACCGGGTAAAAAACTGGTGCAGGAATGTATATTGACATAAAAAAAGTTTATATTCCACTAGGACAAAATTTCTCTATATTTTAGTGCCATAAGGACTAATACGATGTGTAACAGAAAAGAAAGAGGGCCTATAAAAATTGGAGAAATCATTATTTTGACAGATAACATAGCATTACTGATGGCTTTATTAAGTTTAAAAATTACTTTTAAATTGGTTTTAAAATCCCAAAACGAACTTAGAGATAAAAAAAAACATAAAGGCTATTGGAAGAAAATGTCCAAGAACAGATGAAAACTTTCATTAAAGGACCATCTCCAAAGAAAACTGTTAAATTACTGAAAGTAGTAACAATTAAATGGTACTAATAGGGTACTGAATTATACCTATATAAAGAGTACCATACAATATGGACATGAACTTCGGATTGTGCAATAAGTAGACCGAATGCACTCATAATATCCTGTTCGATTGTCTACGATTGACGATCGAAGAAGACAAGGCCTTTGTGGATAACCAAATATAGATCCAGAGGAATATATTAACAAACCGACATTGGATTTGTACAAGCGCATACAAGCAGAAACATTGCTTGAATGTCTGGTTCCACAAAAATGGAAGAAAATATAACAGCCCAAATGCTTCGGTGCTAATTTTGAAGATTTAATTCAGACGGCTACCAAAAAAAAAAGAAGATAAATACTTAGATACCACATTCCACAAAAAATGGTGTAGTTCTTGGACAAAAACCATATGAAAGACAGGTATTTTGATGTTCTGAAATCTACCTTATCAACGAAATACTCATATCTCCTCAATTTAACTTGATCGTTTTTTTTTTTTGAGGTTATAGTAAAATATCGATATCGTACGTCAAATAAACTTCGAATTCAGTTTTAGAGCATCAAAATACTTAAGATTAAGTTAATTTGATTAGAAAATATTTACTTTATCTCGGTTTTGGTAAAAAAGAGTCATTATTTTCATGCATTTATTATCTTAACGTATTTGCAGATACTCGATTCTTACGGAAAAAAAATTGGGGATATTTGAGCATTTTGGTGGTAAGGTAGCTTTCAGTACATCAGAGTACATGTCTTCCCTATAGTTTTTGTCCAAGGGCAACACCTTTTTTTTGGTGAACCGGTGTAATTAAGAAATGATAAGTCACAAATTAATACTACATACTACCATAAATAAGACTGACATAGGGAATTTACGGCAAGCTCATTACTTGAACTTACTCTTATGGGACAATCTTTCTATCGACTTTCATAATTGTATAAATAATGTTTAGATTATAAGATTTTAAGGAATTACCAAACCACTAATTACGATATGAGGTTAATATGGAAGGACCAACCCATTGCAGTAACCAAGAAAGTCAACTAACTGGACTTCTACACAAAATCATATTGCAGTATGTTGCCAAATATCAAACACAAATAGATATACCCTCTAAACCGTCCAAAACAAAGCCCTTCGCATCATCGGAAACGCTATATGGTTCGTCCGTAACATACCAATCCATCGTAGCCCTTCGGTTGCCCACCCTTCGGGAATTCATGAGTAACGCTCAGTTCAGATTCCTAGACAAAACCATTCACTATGCTACCATCAGAGAAGTTTATGACCCACATCTCAACGACAGAATGCGATACCTAAGATTCTGTGACCTGTTTGACGAAGAGGTAGATTTGGTTTAATTTTAAGTTAGCACTAGTTTATTAAATATCTCAAGTCTTATGTAGTATCTTAAGTTTCAAACATCCTTAGTCTAAATATTTATATAAAATCCTTACCTAGGCTAAGTTAGTTAAACTACTGACATATAAATATCGTAAAACATCAATGTAAAACTGTAATAAGAGCTTATGTAATTGTAGTTTCCTTTAGGCTAGCCCTCCTAGATTATCAATAACAGAAATTGAAATTCAATGTAAAAGCAATAGGCAATTATTTTTGGTTCCTATGATAACAGCATAATCCATTTCTATCGATAAAACCCGTTGTGCCTCATAGGTAAAAATGATAGGAATGATAATGAATCCGACTGCTGGAATGAAAATAAACGTACCACCGAAACAAAACAATAATAAATACCGTATACGCTAAGAAAACAATAATTTGCTATTCTGTATTATTTTCAAGATACTGTGCAACCTGCCACAATTTTAGCAAAGTTTTACAAATTTAGATTTAGCCCTTTAACAAAAAGGTTCAAATTTGAAGTTGTTATGTGATACTATGAAAAAAGATTTTAGAATAGGTAGATAAATAAATATAATAACCTCTAATCTAAAAAATCACTAAAAATGGTTCGCTATATCCGAAGTTCGTTACAACCAGTAAACAAAATCTAATATCATTTTTCACTACTTTTTTATTTAGATTACTCGCTAGTACTTAGAAAAATGAATAATAATAACACAGGGCAACAAAAAAATATTTTTGTTTTGGTGCCTGGGATTTTAGAGCTGATTTTAACTATATTTGGGACGCTAAATCTATACATGCAATCCGTTTTTCTCTATCAGCTCTACTTTTTTAGATACATCAACTTATCTACCAATGTGGTTTTTATTCAGTATAATCATTTATGAGAGTTCTAAAATTATTATATATTCATTAATGTAGGTACAATGGTTTTATTGTCAGTCTGTAATTGAGTAAATTCCAGGTAAATCTATAAATAGTGGAACCATTGCCTATCAGGTACCTGAACTGACCCTTTTACTCGTAATCACCTAACTCGGGTAAGTCTCGTCAGTTTGTGCGTTCTTACTAATGAGAGTAGATCGAATTCGGCGTGTTATTTTATGTTAAGAAAAGAGTGTTTTTGTGTTATTGAACAGAATTAAAATGAGTTCAGGTTCCAGTTCAAGAAGAAGTTGTGTAAATCAACCTGATGTGTTTTGCTATATATGCGGATAATACATGTTTCAACAAAACAGACAAACTATTACTGACTTTGTAAAGCGAGCGTATCTTGGATACTTTGGAGTTAAGCTTGGTGATCAGGACAAAACGTGGGCCCCGCATCTCGTATGTAAAACTTGTACAGAGCATTTACGGCAGTGGACTACCGGGAAAAGAAAATGTCTAAAATTCGGCGTACCAATGGTTTGGAGAGAACCAAAAAACCACTTCAATGATTGTTATTTCTGTTTAGTAAATACTAATGGAATCAATCGAAATAACCGCAGTAAGTGGACTTATCCCAATTTAGACTCGGCAATACGCCCTATCCCGCACTCAGATGAAATACCGATTCCAACTTTTCGTCAGCTACCACATATCTCTGATGACGAATATTTTCCCTCTGATCGCTCTTCTGATGCTAATAAAAGTTCTGATGCTAATGAAACTAACAGTGACTATGAGGGGACGTCATCAGTTCCTCAACGCTTCAATCAAAATGAATTAAATGATCTCACCAGGGATCTCAATTTATCGAAAAAAGCTTCTGAAGTACTGGCTTCTAGGTTGAACGACAAAAATTTACTGGAACAAGGAACCAAAATTACCTTTTACCGTACAAGAGAAAAAGATCTGCTACCATTCTTTTCTCAAGAAGACAATCTTGTATTTTGTCACGAAATTAGGGGACTCATGAAAGAAATGGGACTTTCTGAATATATTCCAGATGATTGGCGCCTATTTATTGACAGTTCAAAGCAAAGTTTAAAATGTATCCTTCTACATGATGGGAATAAATATGGTTCAATACCACTAGCTCCTCAACGAAACTGAAAGAAGAATATAATACCATAGCTTTGGTCTTGCAGAAGATAAAGTATTACGAACATCAATGGATGATTTGTGTAGACTTAAAAATGGTAAACTTTCTTCTTGGGCAGCAAAGTGGTTACACGAAATATCCGTGTTTCTTGTGCCTCTGGGATAGTAGGGACAAAACACACCACTGGGTTAGAAAAGATTGGCCTCAGAGAGAAAACATGGACGTTGGGGAAAAGAATGTCATTAACGACGCTTTGGTTGAAGAGAGAAAAAATCATACTTCCTCCGTTACATATAAAGTTGGGCTTAATGAAGCAATTTGTAAAGGCTCTTGATAAGAATGGGTCTTGTTTTGCATATATAGGGGTAAAAATGCATTAGTTGAGCACAGAAAAACTCAAAGCAGGGATATTTGACGGCCCACAAATAAGACAATTAGTTAAGGATCCTGCCTTCATAAATTCAATGAATCAAGTTGAACGAGAAGCTTGGACATCATTTGTTGCAGTTGTAGAAAATTTTCTAGGCAAACATAAAGCTCAAAACTATGTTGAAATGGTTAACAAGATGCTTAATAGTTTCAAATCCTTAGGGTGCAATATGAGTATTAAAATACACTATTTACACAGCCACTTAGACCATTTTCCAGAAAATTTAGGAGACATGAGTGAGGAACAAGGTGAAAGATTTCACCAAGATATTAAAGTTATGGAGGACCGCTACCAAGGAAGATGGGACATGCACATGATGGCAGATTACTGCTGGAGTTTAAAAAGGGACTGTTTAAAAAAACATTCAAGAATGTCGCGGAAAAGAAGCTTTCCAAGTGTTGAGTGACTATTTCATTTCTTCAATGTTTTTTTTTTGTTTGTAAGTACTACATAATATTGTATTTTGTATAACTAAAATAAAAATTTCATATCTACTTTTGTTTACTACACTTACGGATTTGAGTTACAATAATGTAACTTATATTTCTCTAAAATTGTATATCTTAAAAATTTGAGCTCCTAGGTACAAATGAGTACGTTATTTGAATTCAGGACATCAAATTGATATAGAAACAGCTGTTCCCCTGTGTAATTATTAAATTAAAAGAAAACGTTCAAAGAAAAATAAAACAAGTCACACTAAAGTTATTATTATGTATGTTGGTACGTATACAAGTATAAACAAAATTATTAAAATACGTAGTTTATATAATAAAACCAGTAATTTTCGTTTATACAATTTTCCTTGAAAAAGAAATGATGTTTATATAATTGTCAAGGTCACAAAAACTACTTTATAGATCGTCTCTAACATTTTCATAAGTAAAATCTTTTTATAATGACATTTTAAAGAATGTATCATACCTTGATCCATAGGCTGGAGCTTTGTACTTGTGCTTGGAGGCATAAAAACCAATTTTATTTGCTGTAGATCAACTTCAGGGTGCGCTGGACAGTTGTCAATCAAAAGTAATATTTTTCTGTTTATGAATTTTAATTTTTTGTCCCATTCGATCTCATGTTTTTAAAAATTTCTGTTGTCATCCAAGCTTTACTTGTACTTTACTGCTAAATGTTTGTTTTTAATTTAAAACACCTGGGATTGGCGGACTTTTCTATCACCAACAATTTTCTTTTCTCTCTTCCAGACATATTTGCAGTTACCAACGCAGAAATCCTTACTTTTGATAATTTTCCACCAGCACAATTCTCTCCGACAAACTTTAATGTCTTATCAGGCGTCATTTTGTAAAACAATCCCGTTCATCCTCATTAAAAATGTCCACATATCCATACATTGGCCAACCATTGATCAACAACAGTCATATCCACTCCTGCAGTTTCTCCTACTATCTTACCCCCACTAATATAATATCGCTTTTTAAAACGTTCAATCCAACTTCTAGAACAGTTAAACTCGGTGTTCTCTATTTTCCTTCCCAATTCACTAGCTTTCTCTTGCAAAGTATAGCTGGTAATAGGAACATGTTCATGTCGTTTTCGACTAAACCATTTAAGGAGTCCTTTATCGACTCGGTCATGTGTAGATTTTCTCACTTTTTTACAACTAAAGTTTCGTTTATCATAGATTGATAAGATTTCTTGCCTCTTCTTCCATATGGTAGAAACCGTAGATTTAGTTAAATTTTCCATTTTCCATTTACTATTTTCCTTATAATATCGTGTTTGTCTTTTGAAGTAAACGCTTTATGTTTTTGTGTACCCATTTTAAATAAAATCTTAAAAATTCACTTTGCTACTTTGACCAAATATGCATTAGAACAGCAAGTTAATTGAAAATAATACTGCTCGACCTAGCGACGCTGCAGAAACAAGTAGAATAGCGGTTCCCAGCGAGTTTGGTGAATTTTTTAGATCAAGTCGCGCGACATCGAGCACAGGGACTGGCAAGTTCGTTATAAACGAACGCAAAACATCCAAATTTGATTCGCTTTATCCGAAAGTTAGTTATAATCGGGTTCGTTATAATAAAAATTTGCATTGGTCTTATGGAAGTTTTTTCGTGCATTATAAAATAGTTCGTTTTACCCGGAAATTCGCTATAAACGGGTTCGTTATAAGCAGACTTCACTGTATATTAAAACGATCCATATATATTTTTTTATAATAATCTGTTCCTTTCAGAATAGCAATTACTTACGGTCTTGTATAAATCAGGAACAAGGTGTGCGGAGTCTACCTCTCATTAATCCTACTTTGTAAAAATTACGAGTCGTTTCTCTAAGAGCCCATTAATAAACAACAATTTTCTCAAGCCAATTCAAATGTTTTATTTATAAGGGCTTAAATCCCTAAGTAAAAAAGTATTTCCACATCAAAAAACGCGGCTCTAGCCTGTATCTGTAATGTAGATTTATTCATTGCTATTCGTTTTAATTTTCTTTTAAAAGTACTGAGATTTCCTTGTTTTCTTAGGTCTTTCGTTTTTGCCCTAAGGCTTATAATTATCAGTTTAATATCTGCTTTAACATCTTACATTGGTCGTATATTTTGATTTTAAACTGAGTCTGTAGTTTGATGTTCATCGTATCATTGGGTTTACCATAAGCTATCAAAGTTATTTTTCATTAAATATGTACCAAATTTGAAATTGATTTCGTATTTCGTTCCAAAGTTACCTTTCAACCAGACCGCCGGAAATAATTATTTTTCGTGATTTAGGGACTCTAAAATGTAAAGAAATACAAAATTTTTAAAAGGTAATGACCTCCCTTTAGAAAAAGAACTAACACCATTGCGACCGCTGACAGGGCGACTACTTTTTACAGTGAAAAATCGCTAAATTTATTTACTCAGTGCTTTCCTAGCAAACATATGTTGTAAAGTCGATACATTTTTGTGAAATATTGACAACTACAGTCTGTCAAGTAAGAACGTGTCTGCGATAATTCTTATTTGGTAGATGCGACTCTAGCGATTCTACAAAAAATCGGTAGAGGGAGTCTTTGTCTACGATGCATTTTACTAAAAGTAGCAGTCGATTCCGGACTTTTATCGAAATCATGTAAAATCCATTATTATGATCCATGACTTGCTTGCGCATCAATTTGAGGCAGTCTTTCTTTGATCCCATCCAAAGGGGCCTAATACGACACATATATTAAAAAGTCGAATCGCTTGTGAAGAAATCGTTTTAATGGGGCGGAAAATGTCGACCAATTGGCAAAACGTGGCTAGGTAGGCAAAGTCATTCTGAAAGTCGAAAAACGAATCGTGTCCTTGTTTTCACGGGACCCGAAATTGACGCTGCTTCAAGGAGCGGTAAAATTAAAAAAATCGGGTTTGAATATGTCTCATGAAACCATTCGACAACATTTTCGTGCTCATAGTATCAAATTTTGAAGCACGTTGCAGAAACCTTTGCTGGGTGAAAATCACGTAGCAAAGCGGCTCGCTTGGTCCCACGATAAGATATTAGGACAGCCCTAACAATCGCCGGACGCCAACCCCATTGAAAACGTTTAGTCTGTATAAATTTTATCAATTCACGTTTTTTTCTTCCGACGAATTTTTTAAACAACTTTTTTTCAGTATACCTTACCTAAAATATTAGAAAATGTTCCTTAGCCCCAAGCTTTTATTTGAGATACTTAAGAACTTATTGAAAAAAATTTAGCAAGAGAAAGCTCAGAAAAAAAATTCTGAGTACTTGCCTCGCGAGATTCGAAAAATCATTGCCCGAGTAAGCGGAAAATCTCGCCGACAACATGTCTCAACGATGCCAGGAGATTATTGATACAGGAGGCGATTGGACAACTTACTAAGGGAATTACACCGTTGTTAGCACACTACACACATTGATGGCAAAAAATGTTCTCAAAACATATTTTTTCTAGAATACTAACGGTTACACGGGCAGACTGTAATTAACATATATTACTTCCCATCGTCAAAAGTAAATGCGGTTGTGAACTTTTAAAGAATATGTGACCGACAAATATTGGGAATTTACCTTTTTTTGAAACAATTATTCACTAAAGAAATTTACGACGATTGAAGAACTAATGTTCTTGCTACACCACTATCAAAACTTGTTTTGCGGATTTCGAGAGAGAAAGAACCGACAGCAGTGATAAACATGAAATGATCCCTTTCGGTGTCTGTTCGAACGAATGTCTAAACTGTGCATGAAATGATTTTGGACAATTGACGAGGGGGGCTCAAATATATAGGAAAGACTCTGAACATTTTATACAACTGTGTTTTTCACATTGTCCATTCTCATTTGGGTAAGAGAAAATTATCAGCATGAACCCCGATGTAGTAACCGTTTTAAAGTGGATTCATCTAACTTTTGGCATTGAATGGTAACTATGGATGGAGTAATAGTCAAAGAAGTAAAAATATTTTGGCCCACTTTGCTCCAAAATATTTTGCTTACAGAAATTAGCGGGAAAAGTTTCTGATTCCGTTTTTTTTTTTCGATCAGGATGAGATACTTGTTACAGATTATTTCGGATACGGCAAAACCATGATTATTAACTAAGCTTCGTCAAAAAATTGTGGAAGAACGCCAATTAAAAGTGTCTAAAGTGTGTGCTGTTTTTGTAACACAATCTGCCTGTTCTTCGGAATATTATTTATCTAACTGACAAAACATTTGAAAAAACCCAAATTTCAGTCAAGTGAAGACGTAACAGATGTTGTCGAAGATTGGTTTGTAATCCAAGACAAAGATTTTTTAAAGGTGTAGAGTTCCTTTATAACCGTTGTACTAACAGGGAGGCTGAAAAGTTTTTGGCTTGACACATAGATGTCGCCTTTTTAAAAAAATCCATATGATTTTTAGGAAGTACCAACATTCGAACAATATATGTCAAAATTTCATGACATTTCGAAGATTAGTTTACAAGTGACGGTGGTTTTAGTGACGCTACTTTTGATATTTTCAAAACAACGGAAAAAATCAAATTTCGTATGTTGATTAATCATTGTTTTTTGATGGGAAAAAATACTGTTCAAGCAAAGCAATGGCTTGATAAGTGTTACGGGGACTCTGCTTCTGGAAAATCACTTATCATTTACTGGTATGCTAAATTTAAGCGCGGTCGTACCGACACAAATGATGCTGAACGCTCTGGACGCCCAAATGAGGTGGTTACACCTCCACAAAATTGTTTTCGATATCAAAAGAACGTGTTGGTCATATTTTGCATGAAAAAGCTCTATTCGAAATGGGTACCGCGTTTGCTTACAGTGGACCAAAAACAATAACGTGTTGATGATTTCGAGCGCAGTTTGGACCTGTTTAAGTGCAATAAAAAGGATTTTTTCATACGATATGTGACAATGAATGAAACATGGATCCACCACTACACGCCGGAATCAAATCGGTGATCAGCTGAGTGGACAGACACAACAGTCGGTTTTGGTCTCTGTATTTTGGGATGCGCATAGAACAATTTAAATCGACTATTCATATGAGGGAAAAACTATCGACAGCGAATATTATATAAAGTTGTTGGTACGAACAAGAAAAAAGTGCTGTTTCATCAAGATAATGCACCGTTCACAAATCAATGGTTACGATGGCAAAATTGCATAAGTTCAAAGTTCAAATTGCTTCCTCATCCACTGTATTCTCCAGATTTGGCCTCCAGCGACTATTATCTATTCGCAGACCTCAAAAAAATAGTCGCGGGAAAGAAATTTTGCTCCAATGAAGAAGTTGTCACCGAAACTGAGTCCTATTTTGAAGGCAAAGACAAATCCTTCTACAAAAAAGGTATAAAAATGTTAGAAAAGCGTTGGATGACTGTATCGCTCTGGAAGGACACTATGCCGATGAATAAAGTCAAATTTTGCAAAAAAAAATGTGTTTTAAGTAGCTAGATCAAAAACTTTCTAGCCTACGTGTTAAGTATATAAATTTAAAATGAGATTACAGTAAATAAACAACTTTGGTTTTTGAGATTTACTTGTTTTTTGTGCTATGCTAGAACCTTATTAATATTCCCCTAGTATAACCTCATCCCTATAAATACTATTTTTGTTGAGAAGTAATAAAAGTAAGATAAAGTAAATGTAAGAATTCTGAGAAGATCGTATAATACAATATAATCAAAGCAACCTCTTTAACCCCCACCCCTAGCACTTTAGCCCCTTATGCGTACGACTAGCAGTAATATTGCTTTCATCATCATCATCGTATATCAGCCCTTGGCGTCCACTGCTGAACATAGGCCTCCGTTAATCTTTTCCAGTTACACCGGTCTTGACCTTTTTGGATCCAGTTTCCTGCTACTCTCTGTCCTGTCTGTTATTTTGCGTTCTGGCTAGTTGACTGGCTCAATTCCATTTCAAAGATAGAACTTTCTCAACTGCATCTATCACTCTCGTTCGGTTCCTAATTTCTTCATTTGAGACTTTATCTCGAAGAGACAAACTCAACATTGACCGCTCCATTGCCGCTTGTTGCTTATTGTCTTCTTTGTCAAAGCTCTGCTCCATAAATAAGCACAGGTTATACACATTGGTTAAAGATCTTTTTAAGGCAAATAGATATGCCTGATTTCAGCGTTTCTCGTAGTTTGCCAAATGCGGCCCAAGCTACAGTGACCCTCCGTTGTAGTTCATGAGTCTGATTATCTCCGCCCAACTTAATTTCATGTCCCAAATTATTTATATGTCATGACTTGTTCAATGTTTACCCCAATTATAGTTGCTTGGTAAAAACTAGATTTGTCATAAACTGCGTCTTCACGAAATTTATCTTTAGGCCAATTTTATGGCACTGTTCTTTTAGGGTGTTAAGCATGACATTCGCATGATCTGCGCAATCTGTTAACAGGACTATGTTATGGGCGAATCTCAAGTTTATTCAGATTTTTAAACATGTGTTCCAGAAGGGTGATAAACAACTTCGGGGAAATAGTGTCACCCTGACGCTCACCTCTTTCGACTTGGAATTTGTTTGTTTCCCTGTGTAATTTAACTGTTGATGATGCCTGACATTAGATATGTCTTAGGCTTTCGATGTATCTTGAATCTATACGGCATTCAGCAGCCTTAAAAAGCATATCCGGGTTCACTGAATCGAAGGCCTTCTCATAATCCATGAAGATTAATATTAAAGGCCTGTTATATTCGACACACATTTCCACAATTAACTTAAGAGTCAAGCCTACTCGGAATCCAGCTTGATCGGGTTTTTGGTAAAAGTCTAGCTTTGAGGTCAAACGTTTTGTCAATAGTTTTGCAAACATTTTATAAACATGGGAGAGGATGCTTATAGAACGGTAGTTGGATAGATCTATTGAATCGCCTTTTTTATAGAGGAGAATGATAATAGCGTTGCTCCATTATATTGGTGTCATAGACTTAGTAAGACATAGGTTAAACAGTATTGTGAGGAGCCTGATGACAATAGGTACGGCTTCAACCACAATACCATCCTCACCTGGAGACCTATTATTTTTCATATCACTCACGACTTGTATGATCTCATGTTCTGTTATTTCGGGAATAACTTCTGAACATTGATTTTGAATATGTGGAATCTTATATGGTGTGTCGTTATTAGTGTTTTTATCAAGCTGTTTATAAAATCCTTCAACAATATTCATAATCCCTTCCCTATCCGTTATCACTCTTCCATCTTCATTCTTTCGTTTTTGTATATTGGTTTCAGTTGGTTGATAATATCGGCCAAAAATCACAAAAAAAGTCATACCACTGTAATCATACAAAATTTATCGATCAGTACTTTTTTCTAGCGATGCGCTTAATAGCGACTTTTAGGTCACAGGTATACCTGCGACGGTGATTTATAAGACACAGCTTCTTTTAATAGCGACTTAGGTCGCTGCGTTACTCCTCCCAAAATCTCCGGAAATCCGAAACTACTGCTGCTTAATGATAGACAATGGCGCCTGTCACAGCCAGCCAATAATATAACCCATTATTTCTGATATATGTATACCGTTACTTGACTATTTTTTTATTCATTTTCCGAGTATTTTTGTTGTTTTATTAGTTTTTTTATTAACATTTTTCTGTCTAAATATACGTATTTAATTATTTACCAAATTATATACAAATAAATTTATACAACAAAATTTTACTTTACAGTTATCTGAGCTAACAGTGTTTTACCTTCCAACGGCGACACAACAGTCCAATATCGTGAGCTGCGAGTTGTCGGCCGACTGTGATCGTTGTCTGTAACGAGACGATAGGCGCCGTCGCCGATCATTAAATTGAGGTCGGGAGGATCTGCAACATCTACGAATTGCAGCGAGTATTTAAAAACAACGACTAGAGTCGCTGCTTTGCGAAGAATTGGGTAGCAGTTATTACCTGTGATTATCTACGTCCCAGTCATAGATATGATAATATCGCTCATCTCTACTTCTTTCCCCATCTCTCAAAGCGATATCGTTCAAAAACTATATCAAATTTGAACTCATTTCGTTCGAGAATTATGTAGACAGGTAGAAAGATGGATAAACATGAATTGAAAACTATGTTTTTAGTGGTTTGAGAACCTCGAACTACAAAAAAATACAAAATTCTCGGCGTTTAATTTTTTGAATGAATATATTGCTTCCTTTAGCAAGAAAAATAAAATCGGAAATGTACTTACTGGCCTATACCTGTGAGATGTTTGTTTCATCCAAGTTTATTAAAGCAGAAACACGTGTCTCGTTAGAGGCGTCTACAGAAGGTGGCAAGAACAAGTTCCTTCTACATGTTGACAATTCAGATGTGTTTTAAAAAGGGGAAATTATAATTTTTAGGTCTAGTGAAATTTCTGTTCAAAGATAATTACAAGTTTGTAAAAAGTAGATTTAAATAACAGTTAAATTTTAATGTGAATTACTTTACATTGGAAATTATTTTAGGATTAGATTAAATATTTTGTTTTCTACGTCAATTTATTCTTTAAGATATTTTTTGTTCAACACATGGTATTAACATGTCCATAATAGGATAAAGTGCCTGCTTTAGATTTTTACAGGCTGATGTTTCACTTCAATCAGCATTAAACTAATCATTTTGATTGCTCAGGGTTCAATTTAAACACGATAATTTTTATTTTATAAGACCATTTGGCTCATCTCCACTCTAAAAATATAAAGTCGCAGATCATTCAGAAATCTTCTTCCAAGTACCGCGCTTGAAATATGGATTAGTGAGGTAAGGCAGCACTGAGGATGTAAAAATTCTTCTGATTGATCGGAATAAAAAACCATTTTACTTCTTCTTGTTTTTTACAGGAAGAAATCCGCCTTATGGATACTGAAGAAGTCTGCATCACCTTAAGAGTGTCCCAGAGTGCTCCAGTTATGTGGAGCTCTCCAGCCGGAGTGGCTGGCATATCCACTAAAAACTCCTTGTGAGCTGGGCCTGCGACCCTCTACTCCTTTTACAAAAACTTTGTGTGGGTTTATGGGTTCAAGTGTTTTTAACTTTAGGGTTAATTTCTACTGACAAGTCTAAGTTACCTTTTGTTTTAAGTCATTTTTTCTTCATGTGCTTTTCCTCGGTTATTAATTTTAAATTTCTTTGTTTCAGGTAATTGACATGAGAAATTCATCAAGTGGTAAGTTCAAGTTTTTGATTTCCGTTTTGAATAACTATTATTAGTTATTAATACTTGCTCTCTATTCGACTGTGTTTTTCATCATCGTCTGTAAGTTGCTTCATTTACCCGTAAGCTATATTCACTTTTAATAAACATTCAAAATAGCAGGAGTTATAGGTCATTTCGTCCAAAACTAAAAGCAAGCAATTTTAAGACCTATCAAGTTGAAAATGAGAATAAGAGAGTTTTATAAGAGAATTTCATGCATATATAATTTTATAAGGAGAAGGATTATACAGGAGAAGGGATAAGCTCACACGCACACACATCCACACGCTTACTCACGCACATGGACACGCATACGTCCATGGATACATTAATACACGCACACACCAACAAACAGACACACTAACACGTGCACACATTTATACATGGTGAGTCAACGACAAAGTTCATTATCTCATACAATATACAATAGTTTTAGGGAATATTAAGGTGCACAGTTTAAAATTATTTTTGAGCATACAGGGTACTTCAAAAAAGTGTGGCCGATATAAAATATGTTTTTTTTTTTTAAATGGAACATCCTATTTTCTTATTTATTTTTTAAATTCTGCGTAAAATTTTATAACTTTGTTATTAATGATGTTACGAGTATATACCTAAACCTAGTAGTTTTTCTAACATTTCAATTTTTTTTTTAAATTCTAATTTTCAGTTTTGTAAAAAATTGCCAGTAGCGCCATTGTTTCTCAAGGTGGAATACGCATAATTTGTACGAGCATTCTATAGAAAATAAGATATATGTAAAGAAATTTGAGTTAGATACTACAGGGTGTTCAAAATAAATTTATACATTTCGACTATTTTAAATTCAAAAAGCTCA
Source organism: Pachyrhynchus sulphureomaculatus (assembly GCA_019049505.1). Taxonomy (NCBI): domain Eukaryota; kingdom Metazoa; phylum Arthropoda; class Insecta; order Coleoptera; family Curculionidae; genus Pachyrhynchus; species Pachyrhynchus sulphureomaculatus. The sequence continues at coordinate 47,751,358 of CM032448.1, forward strand.
AATTTTTTAAACGGACACCCTGTATATTATTATTTTTTGTGATAGATTTTACAAAACTTTCATTATGTATATTGTATACCTATTTCTAATATTTTTCGATTTATTTTGAATGGAATGGATTCATTCAGTGACCCCCTCGATCATGACTTAACACCTTTAGACTTCTTTTTGTGGGGCTACATTAAAGATTGTGTGAATCCCTCTACAACACCAGTAGATATGGAAAATAGGATACGGGACGCGTGCAGGACAATAACGACGTTTATGCTAAGGAGAGTGAAGGAAAATATAGTAAAACGACTAAACATGTGTATTCAAGTAGACGGGCATATTTTTGAACATTTATTACGTCGTAATAATTAATCATTAGATAGGTTAAATTATATTAAAATTATCATTATCTATTTGCTTATGTTTTACAATAGCTTAAGTGTATTAAGAACAAGGGTAAAAATTGAAAAATTCAAAATAAATCGAAAACTATTAGAAATAGCTATATGGAATACTTAATAAGAATTGGAGGGTTTTGTAAAATCTATCAGAAAAAAATAATAATATACAGGGTGTGCCATTTAAAAAATTTGAGATTTTTCAATTTAAAATAGTCGAAATGTCTAAATTTATTTTGAACACCCTGTAGCATCTAATAACTTTTTTTTTCATCTCTATAGAACACTCGCACCAATTATGAGTATTCCACCTTCAGAAACAATGGCGCTTCTGGCAATTTTTTACAAAACTGAAAAACTAGTATTTTTTTTTTAAATGATATATTAGAAAAACTACTAAGTTTAGGTATATAACATTATTAATAGAAAAAATAAATAATAAAATTTTAAGCAGAGTTTAAAAATAAATTAGAAAATAGGATGCACCATTAAAAAAAAAAAATGTTATATCGGCCACACTTTTTTGAAATATTTTTTTAAGTATATTCAAAAATAATTTTAAACTGTGCACCTTAACACTCCCTAAAACTATTGTATTTAACATTTTTTCGTGATTCCCGAATCAAATGAGATAATAACCTTTACTCTATCGTTGACTCACCCTGTATACACGTATGTGTTTGTTTGTATCGACATGAGTAACTCCCCGAGTCAAGTATTAGATATGAGCATAAGTGAAAATTTTATAAATCACTGAACTGCGTAATTTTAAAAATTAATGCACAGCTATTGACACAGCTCAAATGAATATTAGAAAGACGAAAAGAGGGGAGAGAGGGAGTTTTAAAAAACCAGTATAGAGTTGCGATATATCCATCGATGAAATGTTAAAGTCAATACCGTTTGTTTACGTCTTACAACCTACAGAAAGAATGTTTTTTTCGTGTAAATTAATAATGAAAACAGTACGCTAAATGTTTCATTAATGTTTCCGAAGACAGGTGATAATTAGTTGTTACAACAAATTTTCATTCCCGATACTCTAACTATTATAAGAGACTTTCTTCATGCCAAAAACCTGCTCTCGGTTCTTCCAACTCATCAAGGAATGCCTATCTGGGCCTTGTTTCCACGGCAATGGGCTCTTCTCTTTCTCGAATTATTACAAACATATTTATGGAACACTTTGGTATTGGCAATTCGATTTCTTGGAAAATAATAAAAATATTAAAAAATTTTGGTTTTTTAAGTAATGTCATCAATTAATATATTTTATTTAAATTATTTTGGCTTTATAATTTTATCATGTTAATTTCTAAATTTCAGGTAATCCCAATTATTTCGAATTTTCATTGTAAACAAATTTTTAACATTACATTTTATCTGGCTTCATTTTCTCCTGAATTGAGGCACCGCAGATTTTTGGAAACTCAGTATTCATATATTTCTTTTCTATAGGTGACCGCCGAGTATGAAGTGATTCTCTGTTGGCACGATATACCTCATTTATGATGTAAAGAAGCTGCAATCTGAAGTACCGAAATGACTTTTGAACGTCCTTCCTTCTTAAGTAATCAAATTAATGTATGTTTTTCTCAAGAATCTTGGGTTTTAATCTCTTCAAATTGTTGCCTCTCTTAATTCATGCATCCTTGGTTTAATGGGAACTAATTAAGGTTATAGTTATCGTTTACATGGAATCTTCTTTGAAGAAAAAGATTGCCGGCGAGGGGGCATAAAAAAGTTTTTTTTTTAAATTGAACATAACTATCCTTTACCTTACAACTACTAAATTTTTACATAATTATATTGTGGCGTCTAACAATTTTTGTTAATTTACAGTATTGATCTTTGTATTGTATCATTACTCGAAGAAAAGCATTTTCGTTATTATTTGTTTTTTGGCATATAAAAATTTAGGATTCTCACTTTCTTCTTTATGTGCCATATCCTGTCACCCGGATGTTGGCGATCACTGTGAAGAGTGCTTTTTCTGTCTTCAGTCAGTCTTTTTTTTTATGGGTCTAGCACACGTGCTACAGGGAAGTCCCTAGAGTGCTCCAGGAGCGGCGTGTGTGCGGAAAAAGCGATTTATGTTGTTCTTGAATAGCTGTAAATTGTACTCTGTGCGAAACACAGCTCCGGGAAAATTATTCCAAAGGGATGATGTTCTCCATATAAAAAACTGCTTGAAAAGCATTGTACGCGAAGTAATAAGCTGAACCTCATACAGATGTGAAGCATTAGCGCGACTTGTATTTCTAAAATGCACCGCTCTGGGAGGAATTAAGCGGGCTACATCCTTCGAACACTGTCCATGAAAATACTTGTAGAACAGACTCAAGTCGCCAAATGTTCTTCGATGTTCCAGCGAATCAAGGCCGCCAGTCAGTTCCGGGTCTTCAATCAGACGAACAGCTCTTCTCTGAACAGAATCCAATAAATGCAGTGTGCGTTTGGAAGCGGAGACCCAAACACGGGAGGAGTATTCCATAGTTGGTCGAATTTGAGCTTTGTAAAGAATTAACAGTTGTTGTGGAGTGTAAAGCTTTCTGGTTCGAAATAATATTCCCAACTTTTAAGAAGCTCTCCTTGCTAAAGAGATCTTAGCCTTCTACGTCCATTCTCTGATATTCTTCTTTTCTTTTATCGTTCACCTCCCCGCCTGAGTAGGGATTTTACCCTTTTTTCGTATCCTAAGGATATCGGCGAGGATGTCGTAAGACCCGTCAACGTTGTTCAAGTGCTGAAACATACATTTTTTACTTTACATCACCTTTTTAGACAACGCGTTATTGTTGCCACGGACGTTGTTGCATTTCTGCGAACAACTACTAACTATCCACAAGGTCCCAGTCAAACAGGACATCTGTTTTCTACCACTCCACGCCCCCCTCAATCTTTTCCTTCATAATTAACTGGAGGAAGTAATTTTGCGACATTTTATAGTGAGCATCTTTCCGAATTTACTCTTCTTAAGACTTCCTCATTCATCAGCAAATCAGTCCACGGTATTCGAAGCATCCTGCGGTAAACTCACTTTTTAAATGCCTCTAGTTGATTCAATGTGCTTATTTCTATGATCCAGTACTCTACTCTATACAGCAGCACTGACCAAATGTAGCATTTGACCATCCGCTATCTTAGTTTGAGGTTCAGATTGTGATTGCGAAGAAGGGCGTTCATTTTTCTAAAGCTAGTACAAGCTGCTTCAGTTCTGCATTATATTCTATATCGGGATCCAGGTTGCCTCTATTTAACTATTTAAATCGACGAACCCTTTTCTATCGGTGTATTGTTAAGTATCAATTTCGCATCCTCGTATTGATCTTGACTAAACACCATAAACTTTTATTTTGCGGACATTGATGTTAAGACGTATATCTTGTCCAGCGCCGCTAATTCTGTTGGAGACCATCCAGATTATTGCACATAATGAGGGTATCATCTGCATATCTTATGGTGTTTAGTACAACCCCATTAATTTTAATACCTAGCTTGATATTTTCTGAGGCCTCTTTGAAAATTTTGTTCAAATATGAATTGAACAAAAGTGGAAAGAGGATGCAATCCTGTCGGACTCCGCGTTGGATGTTGGTATCCTTCCAGACATAATCTGAAGTTGTATTAAGATATCGATTTTAATACATTTATACTTAAAATTTATGGGCATTTAACTATATATCTGTTACACACACTCTTTTTTAAACTATTAAAAAGGCTTGAGAAACTTTGGTCAGGACTTGACTAAGTATTAATAAATCTTTTTATTTCTTAATTTTTTTCTCTTTGGTTCACTATACTAGCCCGCAGGGATAGCTCTTAATAATATAAAATTTGGAGGTGCCCATTTCATTGTGATCAATTTCGAATACTGACAAAGTCTGTTTGCTGACAAAATATAGGACTACAGGCACTCAAGAATTCCGGTTCGTTTATAGGATCTGTGGGACCTATCAGGGTGAAGGGCTGAATTCTGAACTGTTTTATTGGACAGTCGTAAATTTAAAAATATTCATATTTAGCTTTTAGATATTACTTATATCTATTGGTTTTGGTCTTGCTTCGTGTGCTGACTCAACAGAAAGACTAAGCGTAGTGAAAAAAGATTCCTAGCTAGGGGCTTTCCTGCCGTACTAAGGTTTTAACGGTGGAGTCCAGGAAACTTCAATATGATAGTAACCAGTTTTACATAACAGTTTATAGCCGTTTTTTTGGCGAGTCTCAAGCGAGAGAACTTTAGGAATTAATAATCTAAGGATTTAAAAAGAAAAATTTTTAGTTTAGAATAATTTTTTTTTATTTCAGTGGCGCCCAACGTGGGAACATAATTCTCTAGGTACTCTAACTTTAACGACAGGTCCTTCTTGAAAATTCAGCAGTGTACAATATCGTATGTAGGTCTAGTAAAACCTGTATCAGCGAAACGAGCAGAAAAATATACTAGAACTAAAAACTTCGTAACATTACTTAGAGAACACCAGTGAAACAGGACATCGGATTTTCTTTGACCAATCAGAGATCCTTGCAATAAATTCCTTTTTTCATCCTAGGAAGACTCGGGAACAATTTGGAATACATCAACATTTCAACAACCTTAATCGTGACACGAGCGTTTAGCTCTCACCGTTTCGGGAACATCCATGAAGCCCCCCGTCCCTCTAAATCGCTAATGTCAAAGGCGTGTATACGTGGGATTAAATTAGTTTTGTGCTAGACTCCGAGCAAGTCAGATCTCTCTCTCTAAAATCTGAAGAGAACGGTTTAATAATTAACGAAACGTCAGCATCACTTTGTCAATCGACACAGGAGAATTCAGAAGAATTATACCTACAAACTCAGGAACATGTAGAAGTTCCCTATCTAAAATAATTAGGTTTAGGTTAGTATTTCCTAACGTGAACGAAAAGAGATTTATAGTAAATAAAAAAAAATGGTAAAATCATTTACCCAGTACTTTCCGTAGCATATTCTAGCATTAAATTTGATTCAAGTAAGGAGAAAGTAAATTCCTATAATATTAATAAAGCCATAAAACCTATGGAGGTCCACCCCTGTTACTTCCTTCCCCTGAAGCGATATCGCTAGAAAACAATTTGATTCACCCCTATGTCAAGTATTATATTATAATTTGTTTCGAGTATGATCGTGCCAACAAATGTGAAGAATAGCAAACATCTCAGAAGTGTAATTTTTTCTCAAAGACGATACTTGTCTTTACTAAGGGGAGTCAAAAAATAATTTACCTCCTGTGTCATAACTAATTCAGTGTTTACGAATTTAACCGTTTGTATTTGTAATACCTTTTCTATAATATATTCAACATGTTTTTTGGGTTACTATGTAATCATATCCTAATACCTTTTAAATACTATTTCTGTTAAAATAATGAGAAAACAAAACATTTAAATAGATAAAGATACATACGCCAGTTTAAATTGGTTGGTTGGTCTTGAATCGCTGTAAATTATACTCGGTGGCAAACACAGTCCTGGTCAAATTATTCCAAAAGGATGAGGTTTTCCATTTAAAATACTGCTTGGAAAGGGTTGTACGAGGAGTAACAACCTGAACTTCATATGGATGTGAAGTATTAGCGCGACATGCATTTCTAGCATGCACCGCTCTGGGAGGAATTAAGCGGGCCACATCCATCGAACACTTTCCACGAAAATACTTGTAGAGTAGACTCAAGTCGCCAACCGTTCTCCGACATTCCAACGAATGAGAGCACCAAACATGTGAGCAGTATTCCATAGTTGGTCGAATTTGAGCTTTATACATAATTAACAGTTGTTGTGAGTGTAAAGCTTTCTAGTTCGAAATAATATTCCCAGCTTTCGAGAAGTTCTCTTTGTTATGCCTGCAACATGTTCAGGTCAAGATATATTTGCTCCCAAATTAACACCCAACAAATTGAGTGTCGATGCTAGAGGAATGGAGTGCCCCGACATAACTATGTCGAGTTCAGCAATGTTAACTTTTTTAGAAAAACTGCCGCGTGCGTTTTTGTAGCGTTAAATTCCACTTGGTTACTATCACCCCAAGATAGAATTTCTTCCAGGTCTTTGTTAAGTTGAGTGACTTCCTGCTGTCTGAGAATATTTGTCTGAGTAGCCGGTGTTCGAGTGTTCAAATTGAATGAAGAGATAAGCATACTGTCGCCTGCAAAGCTGTAGATTGGATTCTCAAGTGCACTGTCATCTGCGAAGGTGTAGATTGGATTTTCGGTTTTTTCCAGCAGATCGTTAATATAAATGAGAAAGAGAGTAGGCTACAGTATAGAGCCATGGGGCATACCGGCATTGGTAGTGAAGGTGTTAGAAAGAAATCCGTCGGCTGCCACTTGCCAGAAACAGAACTTATCAGACATACCAGAAGAGCGTAGCTTAGCCAACAATTCTTCGTGCCAAACACGGTCGAATACCTTGGATATATCTAGACCCACCGCTCGAGATTCTCCAAAGTGTTCATTTGCATTGTTCCAAATATATGTTACATAAGTTAGAAGATTTCCTGTTGATCTATGTTTACGAAAGCCATTTTTTTGGTCGCTAATAATACTGAATCCTTCAAGATATTTTAGAATTTGCTGATTGATAGCCTTTTCCATGACTTTCGATATCATTGAAAGCAGTGCGACTGGTCGATAGATATTTGGCAAGGTCTTCTTCAGGTATCGGCTGAATTGTGGCACATTTCCAGCAGAAAGAAAATATTCCCTTTCTGTAGGATAAGGTGAAAAATCTACAGAAAACTGGTGTTAGTTTCCTCGCACAGTTTTGAGTATTATGGTATTATAATATTCCGTCAGCGCCAGAAGCTTTTTTGATGTCTAGCTTCATTAAAATACGTTTTATGGTACGCTGTCTGAAAACAATATCGGACATTTTTGACTGCACTATGGGAATAGTAGGTGGTGTTTTTCCTTGGAAATCGATAGTAGAATGTGAAGCAAAAAGTTCAGCCTACAAGTTCGATTTCTCAACAGGTATTGTTGCAATACACCTCAGATTTTTCACCCATTTTCCCCTATTAAAATTGGCTGACTAAAAAAATAACAGAATCCTAGTTGTCAGTAGCCTCAAAATGGATATATAAGATGTGATATATATATATATATATATATATATATATATATATATATATATATACATATATATATATATATATATATATATATATATATATATATATATATATATATATATAACACGTAGGCTAAAAAGTTTTTGGTCTGACACATAGATGTCATCCTTTTCAAAAAAATCCATATGATTTTTAGGAAGTACCAACCTTCAAACGATACGTACCAAAATTTCATGACATTGACTTTTGATAGTTCGAAACAATGGAAAAAATCGAATTTCGTGTGTTGATTGTGACTGTTTTTTGATGGAAAAAAATACCGTTCAAGCAAAGCAATGACTTGATAAGTGTTACGGGGACTCTGCCCCTGGAAAAATCACTCATCATTTACCGGTATGCTGAATTTAAACGCAGTCGTACAGACATAACGCACTGGACTCCCAAATAAGGAGAACATCAAAAAATCTACAAAATTGTTTTGGGTGGCCGCATAGTGAAATTGCATGATATAGCTGACACTCTAGAGATATCAAAAGAACGTTATGGTCATATTTTGCATGAACATTTGAGCATGAGAAAGCTCTGTGAACCAAAAACAACGTGTTGATGTTTCTGAGCGCTCTTTGTTTAAGCACAATAAAAAGGATTTTTTCATGCAAAATGTGACAATGGATGAAATATGGATCTACCACTACACACTGGAATCAAATCGGCAGGCAGCTGAGTGGACAGCAGCCGGCGAAAACCGCCCGAAGCGACCAAAGACACAACCGTCGATTGGGAAGGTTTTGGCCTCTGTATTTTGGGATGTGCATGGAATAATGTTCATCGACTATGCTGAGAAGAGAAAAACGATCAATAGCGAATATTATACAAAGTTATTGGTGCGTTTGAAGGCAGAAATCGCAAAGAAACTGCCCCAAATGAACAAGAAAAAAAGTGCTCTTTGATGAAGACAATGCACCGTGTGACAAGTCAATGGTTACGATGACAAAGTTGCGTGAATTGAAGTCCGAATTGCTTTCTCATCCACCGTATTCTCCAGATTTGGCCATCAACGACTATTATCGATTCGCAGACCTAAAAAAATGCCCGCGGGAAAGAGATTTGTCTCCAATGAAGAAGTTATCGCCGAAACGGAAGCCTGAGTTGAAGCAAAGGCAAATTCTTCTACAAGAATGGTTATAGAAATATTGGAAAAGCGTTGGACTGATTGTACCGCTCTTCGAGGAGGCTGTTGATGAATAATGTCGAATTTTGCAAAAAAAATGTGTTTTATGTAGTTACACAAAAAACTTTCCAGCCTACCTGTTATATATACATATATATATATATATATATATATATATATATATATATATATATATATATATATTTATATATATATATATATATATATGTATATATATATATATATATATATATATATATATATATATATATATATATATATATATATATATATATATATATATATATATATATATATATATATATATATATATATATATATATATATATATATATATATATATATATTAGATATATATATATATATATATATATATATATATATATATATATATATATATATATATATATATATATATACATATATATATACACTCCTGGACAAAATTAACGCAATATTCTGAAAATTAATTTATCTTTTTCTTATGTCAGTTTTAAAGTTTATCGAGTATTTGAATAGTAGGCTATGCATATTTTGTTACGTTGTTCATGACAGAAATCAAAACAATTCGTTTAGATTTACAGTTTTAAAGAATTTTTTAGAAGATAAACAATTTTCTGTAATAATGCGTTAGATTTTCTTTAAAAGTAAGCTTATAAATTGTTTCCCTTTTCAAAGTAATACGTTTTTGTGGTAGACTGAATCGAACAAGGAAATTAACTGAACACAAGGTAGTGCGAGCCTCAGTTTTATTGGACGAGGGATATTGTGAGAGTTATGTTGCCAATTTGTTAGGCAAACATCGTTCTACAATAAGTCGTATGGTAAGACGCTTGAATGAAGTAGGAAGGCTAGGGCAAGGGCGAAAACGATGCACTGGCAACCTAGATGAACATTTTATAAGACAATATGCTTTAAGAAACACTAGTTCTGTAATAAGAAACGAACTCGAAGCTGTTCGCAATGTCACAATTTCTTCTAAAACAGTTAGAAGACGGTTAAATGAATCTGGATTAAACAGTAGGAGACCAGCCACTGCGCCCTTGCTTACTAGAGAGAACAGAGTTGCCAGGTTACGTTTTGCTCGAAATCACGAAAACTGGTCTGTGGATGATTAGAAACAAGTTTTCTTCACAAATGAAACTAGGGTTAGTCTAAAACATCCAGATGGTCGTGAGCGAGTATGGCGAAGACCAGGAGAGAGGTTTGCTCCTTGCAATATCTCCGCAAGGATTTCATTCGGCGGTGGCTCTGTTATGTTCTGGGGTGGCATCTGTTTTGATGCTCGCACAGAGTTAGTTCCTGTCCGTACGAGATCCATGAATGCTGACTACTATCTTGAGAATATTGTAATAGAACATGTGATGCCTTCCGTTCATTTCGTGGGGCCCAATTTCCTGTTTATGCAAGACAACGCTCGACTTCACGTGGCTAGGGAGGTACTCGATTATCTTAATCAAGTTGATATACCGATTATGCAATGGCCACCAAAAAGCCCGGATCTGAATCCGATAGAACATGTATGGGATCACCTTAAGAAAAATGTGAAACGTCATATACCTGCACCTAAAAACCTGAGGAAACTTGAAAATGCAGTTATCATAGAATGGGAGCAAATTCCTCAAGATTTTATCCAAAATTTAATTAGAAGCATGCCTAGGCGCATAAACGCTGTCATCCGAAGTAGAGGAGGCAACACACGCTACTAGTGTCCCAGTTACACCATTAATTTTGTTACTAGTGTCCCAGTTTATTTTTTTCATTATTACATAATTTCAACGATTTTGTTATTAGGTCTTAAGAATAATTATATATAATCTTATAGAGAAATTTGGTAGCTAATTCACTTCACTTTTAAAGTACCCAAATAAGTTTTTTCTAACTTTTAGTATAACCAATGTTCATAAAAAATTACTAAAATTAATTCATTATAGAGATTTGTATGATTTAATATATTGTTGCGTTAATTTTGTCCAGGAGTGTATATATATATATACTTGCGTGTTCAGACATTTTAGTTTCAATCAATTAATTAGTATGTTTGAATTAAATCTGCAACAAAATCACAAAATTTATACACATTGGCAGAACTCTTTGTAAAAAAAACTAATTAATTTAAGGTGACAATAACTGTCAAACGAGATATATGAAACGCAGGATGAAATAAAGGAAATGTTAAATTAGACCTACCTCTACCTACGTTCATCCTTATTAATACATACCAAATAGTTAGGTAAATATACATATAATGCCCAGTAAAAGATAGAAAATGGAATGGTATTAAAAAGTAAATAAGTATTATAGTTAGTTTTGAAATAAATTTGTACTCATCTGCTTTTATAATCCGGTAAAACAAAACAACTGGAAATGTAGAACAAGTAATGAACTGTTTCGCTTCGTGATAAGTCCAAAGAGAATAATTCTTACTCTATATCGAAAAAGTAAAATTAGGTAAGGTTGGCTCTTTCTAAACACGACGCTAAAGAGAGAAAGAGATAATAAGCTGTTCTGTCTATAGTCGAGGATTCCCGGTATAATGTAACCTAGATCGGGGATTCCCCGTGTCGCGTGTATTGCGCATCAAAAATGAGGGATTTTCAAACGATTCCTCTGTAGCTTACTAGATGGCGCCTCGGTTACAAAAACTTATATATATATATATATATATATATATATATATATATGTATATATATATGTACATCTACATGTATATATATATATATATATATATATATATATATATATATATATATATATATATATATATATATATATCTATATATATGTATATATATGTATATTTATATGTAAATATATATATATATATATATATATATATATATATATATATATTATATATATGTATATATATATATATATATATATATATATATATATATATATATATATATATATATATACCTATACAAAGGAACCGCTCTGACCCCTACTCTACCTATGTGATCTCTTATATATTTCATTATAAATCTTATACTTAAAATTTTTCTATTACATCAACCAAAACACCTGGCAAAGTTCTAAAAATACTATGAAAACTATACAATTTTTAACAAGGTAGGTCATCATTTCTGGGATCAAATTAAAAATAAAGAAAAAATAATCTAATTTTTGGATTCTATAGCTTCAAAAACCATCAAAAGAACCTATAGCATGAGGTATACGAATCGACCCCTATAGTGTTCTCCACTATCTCTTTCATCCCCTTATATGTTTTACTATAATTACTTATACAAAAAAATTTTTTTATTATCTCAAAAAAGAATTAGGATAGATTACCATATTTCTATTCAAACCATACAAATTCGATCGACCTCCCTCTTCCCCTTTTCGACCTAAGGCGATATAGAAAAACTATAGGTTTCATCTCTTATATATCGTCAAGTAAAAAATTGATATTTCATTTCGTTCGAGAGTAATCGTGCCAACAGTCTGACAGACATGTACAAACCAGTGAGTATGTTTTTCGTGATCTACAAAGTGAAGAAAAGCAAAAAATCTCAGAAGATGTTTTTTCAAAAATATCATACTTTTCTTTAAGAAAGAAAATAAAAATATAGAGTATTTTATATTTGTGATCTGAAAATAGCAGCTATGAAGTTCTTTATACACAGAAAACTTCATTCTACAATGTTGACAAAAAATATTTAATTTAAAAAATTTTAATATAACAGTTGACGATGTCGTATATTAAATTAACCTAGTTTCTTCAATTTGCGAGACACTGTGTGTTTTCGACAGATTTCAAATTTAAAATGTAAAGAGAAATTTATAACTTCTGAGATCGTCTTTTGTTTAAGACATTCGTTCAGACAAGAAATATTACCATCGTAACTTGGTAAAGAAGGATGTAAAGTTTAAAATATTATGTTTCATAATAAAACCATAACTGTTGTAACACTAGGTAGTAAATCTATCTTAACGGAGAATGGAACGAAAACAGGATAGTATTAAATAAAGATAATTAAATACAAAAATATAAAGCTACAAAATAATATTAACAGAGTACTAGATTTTATAATCTGCAATTATTTTAAAACTAACAAAATTGGCATCCATACATATATGTATATGTATATATATATATATATATATATATATATATATATATATATATATATATATATATATATATATATATATATATATATATATATATATACGAGGCTGGTTTGAAAAGTCCGTGCAAAAATAAAAACTACTTATGTGTTTGAGGTAAACCTTTTTTATTTTTCGACATACTCTCCTTTTAGGCCTATACACTCCGTCCAACGATGTTCTAGTTTGTTGATCCCTTCCGAATAATAGGATTTGTCCAAGTCTGCAAAAATATCCATTAGTGTCTGCAATCACCTCCTCGTTTGAATAAAATCTTTGTCCCGCCAGCCATTTCTTCAAATTGGGGAACAAACAGTAGTCCGAGGGAGCCAAGTCTGGAGAATAGGGGGGATGTGAAACGAGTTGGAATCCTATTTCCATTAATTTTGCGACCACAACTGCTGAGGTGTGTGCTAGTGCGTTGTCGTGATGGAAAAAGGACTTTCTTGTGGGCCAATCGCGGGCGTTTTTCTTGCAGCTCGGTTTTCAAACGGTCCAATAACGATGAATAATATTCACCTGTAATAGTTTTACCCTTTTCCAGATAGTCGATGAGGATTATCCCTTGCGAATCCCAAAAGACAGTCGCCATAACCTTTCCGGCCGAAGGAACGGTCTTCGCCTTTTTTGGTGCAGATTCCCCCTTGGTAACCCATTGTTTAGATTGTTGTTTGGTCTCAGGAGTGTAGTAATGTATCCATGTTTCATCCACAGTGACGAAACGACGCTTGAAGTCCTCTGGATTCTTCTGGAACAGCTGCAATCCATCCTTGCACCACTTCACACGATTCCGTTTTTGGTCAAGCGTGAGCAATCGCGGCACCCATCTTGCGGATAGCTTTCTCATGTCCAAATGTTTACGCAAAATATTATGTACCCGTTCAGTCGAGATGCCCACAGCACTAGCAATCTCACGCACCTTAACTCTTCTGCCATCGATCACCATATCATGGATTTGATCAATGATTTCTGGAGTCGTAACCTCCACAGGCTGTCCAGAATGTTCAGCGTCACTTGTGCCCATATCGCCAATCCGAAAATTTTGAAAACCACTTATAAACTGTTCTAATCGAAGGTGCAGAGTCACCATAATGTTTATCAAGCTTCTCTTTAGTCTCCTGAGGCGTTTTGCCTTTCATAAAGTAATGTTTAATAACCACACGAAATTCTTTTTCGTCCATTTCTTGAAAATCACTCGACTTCCTTGATTCACACGAATGCCAAACAAAGAAATAGACCAATATGGCTGAAACTTGGTGTGCGTTCATTCAAGAGATGCTACTAACTAAACATGACCTCGATACGCGCCGGTGGTGCCATCTCTTGGACTTTGCACGGACTTTTCCAACCAGCCTCGTATATATATATATATATATATATATATATATATATATATATATATATATATATATGTATATATATATATATATATATATATATATATATATATATATATATATATATATATATACATATATATGATTTAAGTTAAGAACAACTGAAAACGGACGAAAGTCCGAAGTCCGTATCTCAGCAGTCTACCCACTATTATCTTATTTGTCGAATCCATCCGGAGACGCTTTTCGCCGTATCACAGCTCATCAGTCGGGCTAGGATCCAGAAACAAGAGAACAGAATTTTCGGTACTTAAGCCAGTACTGACGGCCAATGGTAAGATATAACAATAACTCGAATTACTATTGCACCGTTTGCGTCGTTTCGTCAAGAAATTAAAGAGAAACTCCCAGGATTACTGAGAAAGAAAGTTTGGTTCCATCAGGACAATGCTCGCGTTCACACGTCTGTTGAGTCTGTGGCTGGCAAATTCGTGATTGTGGTTTCGAATTGCTGCCCCACCCGGCTTATTCTCCTGATTTGGCACATTTGGACTTTCATCTGTTTCCAAACCTAAAAAAACTCCTCGGTGGCCAGAAGTTTTCATCAAATGAAGAAGTCGAAGCTACAGTTAACCAGTATTTTGAAGACTTTGAGGAATCTTTTTTTGAAACAGGTGTGGAAGTTTTGGAAAGCAGGTGGAAGAAGTGCATAGAGCTAGGTGGAGATTAAGTCGAAAAATAAAATATTTTTGTACGTATTTTATTTTGTTTTCTTGACTAGGCCGCGAACTTTTCAATCCATCCTCGTAATAACATTACAATTTGCATATAAGATAAGAAAATAAAACTAAAAGATAATTAAATCTAACGCTACAGAAAGTAAAAATAAAATTAGAGAAAACTAAAGATGTATCTTTGTTTTTATAGCAAAATTAGTACCTCATATTTTAGAGTGTGTAGTTTGCATAATTCTAATTTTATTTGTAAATTAAATATACCATTTCATTGACTAGAACTACAAACCTTTTTTTTATAGTTTTGAAATGAATTGGTAACTTGTTAAATGCTTTCTTACCATTACATCTAACCGAATTTTTTATTGGATTAGTTGCTGGAATGGACAAATGAAGATGTTTTTTTTGCCCTTCTAGTACTATATACTGCTGAACTGGATGCATTTTCCAGTAGATATAATAAATAGTCAGAAATTTTCTTTCCTAAAATATTGTGTAAATCTCCACCTGAAATTTATAAATACTAACTACATCTACTCAACAAATAAATACCATATTATAAATGAGCTTCTATTAAGGGAAGGAGACACTGCAGCAGCATTCTCAACGCAAAACATCCAGAGAGTCAAACTCAGCTCAGAATATTGTATTGGAGCGCATACACTTAGCCGTTACTTGATAGAGATCCATAATAACTTGGAACGAAAATTGAAACAACTATTTAGGATCACCACTTATGTTTATTGTTTAGAGCTGACAATTGTTTCGACACACTGTGCCTTCTTCTGGAATAAGATGTAAATTTACATCTTGCTCCAAACGAAGACACAGTATGTCGAAACAATTATCAGCTCAAATACAATAAACGTAAGTGGTGATTTTAAATATTTGTTCAAATATTCGTTCCTAATTCTATTTTAACTTTTAAATTGGTCCTTGTTTTATGTTAAAAAGAAGCCGTTTCTTTGAAACACAAAACTTCTAAACGTAATGCAGACTGCTCAAAAACCCTATTGTTTCTAATCTTGTTTATGTTCACTTCTCATCCTTGCTTTAAAAGATTATTTGCTTCCAATTGATGATAACCAGGACGTCATAAATGGATCGGATCATTAATCCGATTTCTTATATAATGTATTACTGCTTCTTCCGCATTCTTATATAATGTATTACTGCTATCCAATGTGAGTTGATTGACGCATTCACAAGATTATACTACTTTTTAATGAAGACTCCAATAAAGTGACCTGATGGACCGTTATTGTAGTTTCCATTCACCCCCTAAAAGCCATCCGCACTTTCTGTCGCATTGCTAACTATTTAAACATCATTAGTTCCATTGTCGCTAATATTCGAATTCATAGCTGTATTAACTTGGCTAATAGTGCAGCAAAGAAAGCATTTGAAATTGCACGTCTAGATACAGCAATACTATGATTTGATCCTCTCTAGGGTATCACCAGGAGTATTTTCCTGAGTTTAGGACCTCGAAAAACTTGTGCTCTTTGCTTATAAACAACTTAAGTTTTTAAAAACGCGTTTTTTCAGCTCAAAATGTGAATAACTCCTGTTATATAAGTCGAATCGAGACAAAAGAAACAAATTCTTCGTAATGAAATTACCAACAAATCCTCGTTGGTTTTAAATCGCTCAAGTATGCTACAAAATTGAAAAAAATAGGCAACAAACTTCTCATTTTGTTGCACAGGGTGAGTCAACGATAAAGTAAAGTTCATTATCTCATTTGTTTCGAAAATGACGAAAAAATGTTAAATACAATAATTTCAGGAAGTGTTAAGGTGCACAGTTTAAAATTATTTTTGAGTATTCAGGATACTTCAAAAAAGTGTGGCCGATATAACAATTTTTTTTTTTTTTAAATAGAACATCCTATTTTCTAATTTATTTTTAAATTCTGTCTAAAAATTCATAACTCTTTTATTAATAATGTTATATACCTAAACCTAGTGGTTTTTCTAATATTTTAATTTTTTTTTAAAAATACTAGTTTTCAGTTTTGTAAAAAATTGCTTTTGTTTCTGAAGGTGGAATACTCGTAATTGGTACGAGCGTTCTATAGAGATGAAACAAAGATGTATGTAAAGAAATTTGAGTTAGACACATAAATAAATTTATGCGTTTCGAGTATTTTGAGTTAAAAATCTCAAATTTTTTAAATGGCACACCCTGCATATTATTATTTTTTCTGATAGATTTTACAAGACCCTCCAACTTTTATTAAGTACGTCATATACCTATTTCTAATAGTTTTCGATTTAGTTTGAATTTTTACCCTTGTTTTTGATACACTTACGCTATTGTGAAAACATAAACAAATAGTTAATAATAATTTTAATATAGTTTAACTTATCTATGATTAATTATTATGACATAATAGATGTTCAAAAATATGCCAGTCTACTTAAATACACATGTTTAGTCGTTTTACTACATTTTCCTTCACTTTCCTTAGCATAAAGGGTGTTATTGTCCTACACGCATCCCGTATCCTATTTTCCATAGCTACTGGTGTTGTAGGGGGATTCACATAAACACGATCTTTAATGTAGCGCCACAAAAAGAGGTCTAAAGATGTTAAGTCGCATGATCGAGGGGGCCACTGAATGAATCTATCCCTACCGATCCATTTTTATGGGTAACGATCCTTTAAAAATTCCTGAACTTCCCGGTGGTAATGAGCAGGAGCTCCGTCTTTGAATCCACATTTGTTCCCTTTCAAAGTTATTAACTTCTTCAAGAAGGTTCGGTAGTTTAGATATCTAGGCCCGTTAAGTGGTTCGCAGAAAAAATATAGATCAATAATTACAAAATTTAATATTCCACACCATACATTAAGCGACCAATGGTTTTGGTTTTGAACTTCCCAGGCCCAAAATAGATTAACTGTAGAATGATAATACATGCTATGGCTGTTAACTTTGCTGCGCAAAGTACCTTCATCTGAAAACATTATTTTGGATAAAAAATTTGGATCGGCCTCTATTGCTCCATTCATGGTGGTATAAAAGTTTACTCGTCGTTAAAAATCACGGTCTTAAAGTTCTTAGTGTAGTTCCATATGAAAGGGATGATACTTGCATTTTCTCGTGGTGCGATTAGCCGTCGATTGGGATGTGTCAGATAAGTCAGCTAGTTGAAGGCTGTTGACCTAGGGATTATCTTTAACATGAAGTAAAATCTCCATTTCTTTTTCCTCATTGGTATTATTCTAGTTTAATATTTCCGTTTCGTATACTGAACGGCACCACTACCATCAAACCTTTCCATTAAGCACTGAAAAGATTTTCTAGATGGTATACGTGTAATAGGGTACTTCGCTCCGTAAATCCATAACTATTACCTTTATACGTCACTTACTACAACAAATTAAACTGTTTTTACTTGCTTAACAGACATGTCAAAATTTGACAATCCCTACATTTTTGTTTTGTCTTGGCAACTATGATGTTATTGCTTAAGTGTATTAACAACAAGGGTAAAAATTGAATAATTCAAAATAAATCGAAAACTATTAGAAATAGGTATATGACATACTTAATAAAAGTTGGAAGGTTTCGTAAAATTTATCAAAAAAAAAAAAATAATAATGTACAGGGTGTGCCATTTAAAAAATTTGAGAATTTTGAACATCCTGTAGCATCTAAGTCAAATTTCTTTACGTATATCTTTTTTTTCATCTCTAACGCTCGTATGAATTATGAGTATTCCATCTTCAGAAAC